>CM037783.1:55228232-55278232 GCA_021229015.1 Solen grandis
TTTGTGGTACATCTTACGGAATATCCGTTCCAAGATCTTCTCAAAGTGGTTTTAGCATTCCAAATAACGGTCCTGTTCTGCTATGTAATAAACTGTTCTTGCAGTTTTGTCTTAGGGGAAATGTATGATTTCCAGTAATATAACCTCTTGAAGAGGCTGCCAACCTTGGCTATAAGCATTGCAATGCAATATGCGCATCTAGTTGATCAATATACTATAATTATAGGTAATCTCAAAAATCAGTTTGTTTCTTGCCATACACGTGCCATACATCATCAGGTGTTGCGTAGCACAAATAATCACCACGAGAATTTGAAAAAAAGGTTTCTACGATATTAAAGTATTTTTACTATCTTGTTATATAGGCGCCTTTTGTTAATAATTGTGTAAATATGTATTTAACTGTTGAAAACCAAAATTGTGTTATATATATATCATATACTAAAACAAATATATATATAAGAAAAACTATTAAACAATAAAATATTTCCAAAATTATATATAAATATCAAAATATTTAAAATTATCCTCCGTCGCTTTAAAATATCATGACAGATTTTGACACTTGCTTTACATAGACCTAGATTGGTAAAGAAAAAATATCCACACTGCAACATATATTTGTTCAGAATCCGAAAATAAAAGAATCGTTACATCCTACGAATGAAGGCCAAATATATCAATGGAAATAAGTTTGCAATAGGTATTTTTATATAACTGTTTCGGGAAATGCTGGATAGTGTTAAGATATTTTATATCCCTAGACAGATGAACCATGCATGCCTGTTAAATACCAAATAAACATTCGATTTTTTTGAAACAGTGTAGGTGTACCAACAATATGAAACATAAATATTTGTGAAATATACATTTTTCAAAACGCTTTTAAATGATAACAGTTTTATAATTACATACAAAACTTATATTTGGAATATGAAAAATAGTAAGTCATTTTTATTTTTTCGAATATAAATGGTTCATATTATCTCGATTTTATGTAATGAGAGCTTAAGGACTAAAGAAATAAATTACCCTCGTAAACAAGTGTAATATGGGAACAAATCTATTTTGTCTTATAAGCATGTACACATGCTGATTCTCTGCACTGAACAATGGCTTTTTTCCAACGTCATGAGATGCAGAAGCTATATAGCAGTCATTGTTTTCATTTTTTCTTTGCTTTATTTATAATTCATAATCATTTGACTGGAGTCTTCTAATGTATTTCAGAAGCTAGGCTTATCTACAACTAGTAATTTCATGCATAAAAGCAAAAGCGAATGGTTTAAACAAGAAGTATATAAACATATTTGTATCGATCACGAATTAGCCTTCATAAAAACTGTTATAGAATGTTTTCAACAGAGAAATTAGTGCTCAAGTACTTGAGAATGACGTATCGATAATTGAATAAAAGAGGTGCAAAAGAGATTTAATCTTCTTTCTTTTACATAGAAATTTTCTAGATTTATATCCAATAATGTCTGCATGTTAATGACCCTAAGTTTTGAATGTTAGAAATAGATAATTGTTTGCAAATATCATTGAATCGCTGATATAAAATATTACTGTTAATACTTGAAAACGTCTTGCAAATAGTAATAGATATCAACTATTTTATATATATGATCTTTTCTGAACAGAACGTGTTTGTGATTTTTTCGAGAAACGACTTTTACCAACAACAAAAATGTTAATAGTATATAATGATTAAATAATGGGTATAGATCAGAGCTGGAATTATAAATGACGGGCGGTAAATACCGGTAAATACCGACGTGTCAAATAAGGGTAAAATCAGCAAAAGTGGCATTTATGATGAAAATCATGAAATATCATTTCAAAAATAGGAAAAACTACTTTATTTTTAAACAAAATATAATGAATAAAATAATATCTATCGCTACAATCAATATAATACATCCATATACATCATTACAATCTGTCAGTAGCACTTAGTTTACCAATCTAGTTCACTTTTTACCAATCTAGTTCACTTGTGTTTAACATTCCGTAACAAAACATAGCTTTCCAGTCTTTTCTAGTCCAAGTCTGTTTCTTAATTTAGTTTTGATAAGTCCAAAATTTGAAAATACTCTTGCTATTCCTGCACTACTTGCTGGAATTTGCAGCAATTTGATTGCCAAATTACACAGATCAGCTGAAAGTGATCCGGACAATTAAACTTATTTCCACCAAACTGTTGCCTCTGTGTTACTGAAGGTATTTTCATGTGAAAGGGCTTTTGGTATGTCAGCACTACCAGTCATGAATTTCAGAAGATGTAGTACCAGCTCTTGTTGTATTTCAAGAAGTAGTTCCTAGGCCTGGATGATATGACTTTTATCCAGATCTTTACCACAGTACTTGGGATGTAAAACATTTGCAAGGAAATGAACGGGGTCATTGCTTGTTTAAATCTTTTCTCCAAAGTTTTCTTGTGAGGTTCCAAGTCAGCTGGATTAAATAAATTTATCCATTGCTCACAGGCATCAGCAATAGAAGTTGTGTCAGATTGACAGTTGTTCAGGGCTTCAGAAATAAGCTTCAACTGTTCTACAAGATGTTTACCTATGTTTGTTATACAAGCATTTTGGATTATATTTCTGATTTGTGTATCTATCAAATCCTCATTCTACGCAATCACAAACAACATGAATGGTCTGTTATTTAGATAAGTCTCAATGCATTTAAGTTAGTTATTCCAACGTGTAACTTCTGGAATTTGGGGTTTCACTGATCCCTTAATGCTTACAGGGAGTGCTCCTGGCAAGTGAAGATTAATAAAGTATTTGTTTATTTCCACTATCTGATTGATCACTTGAGCAGGGGTGATATTTTGACCTAATAAATTGAGCCAGTGGGCTGAACGTCCATATGTGAATATGTCAGGTCTTTTCTCTCTGATGCTATTTCTCATAACCTCATCTTCTTCTTATTGTGACGATGCGTCGTCACGGGTATATGTACAATCTCTGACAACTGCGTCAGGGAGTCGACTCTTTGGCTCAGTGGTTAGAGCATTGGGCTATCACGCCGGCGGAACGGGTTCGATTCCGGACCGGGTCGTGTTTGTTACATTTGGTGGCAGCGGTGGGGTATTGTCAACTGCCATACCGGAGTTGCCTTATCCACGTGTTTCCCAAGCCAAGTCTCGGGTCGGGACTTCTCGGAAGGGGGAGTAATGTGACGATGCGTCGTCACGGGTATAAGTACAATCTCTGACAACTGTGTCAGGGAGTCGACTCTTTGGCTCAGTGGTTAGAGCATTGGGCTATCACGCCGGCGGAACGGGTTCGATTCCGGGCCATACCATATGTTTGTTACATTATTATCTGTCACTACAGCTTCAACATTACACTCACAATCCTTCTCATCTTATCAGATTTGTAGAAAGTAAGACTGCCAGAGGTCAGTAAGTTTCTGTTGTCAAGTACCTGTTTTATAATATATTGGACCTTGAGGCACATTTGACCGGTGTCTTCCCAACTGTCCCACTTTTATATAAAACAGTAAAAATCAAGGTGGATCATGGATGAGTGACTATAGTCTTTACCTAAATGGATGGAATATTTCAGTGCAATTATTTGTCTTATTGTCTTATATTATTAAGAGCAATTTGCAATAGTATTTATGGTTAGTAATATATTGCATTAGTATTTATAATAAGTTATATGCTATTAGCAAAATTATTTATAATAAGTATTTATAATACTTATTATGTTTTAGGATGTTGTCAGTATTCTCTCTCTCTCTCTCTGAAATGAAGAAAACAAACTCTTTATGTTTTCATATAATATATTGCATTAGTATTTATAATAAGTTATATGCTATTAGCAAAATTATTTATAATAAGTATTTATAATACTTATTATGTTTTAGGATTTTCTCTCTCTGAAATGAAGAAAACAAACTCTTTATGTTTTCATATATTTATTATTTTTATTTCATGTGTCATGAACAAATCAAATAAAGACAGGGCTATATTCGGATGTGGTACAATTTATTGTATTTTGTTTTAATTTGAAAACAAGCATTTCATTTAAACAACTGTGACATTCCACCCTACTGATCTGTTCTATACAGAGTTACTCGTCAAACCGAATCAAATGCGATGCACAATCGGCATACTCCATCACAGTGATTTCTTCAGCCATGTACTTGTGTTTCAGGGCAGACAGTCTCTGTTCAAGTTGTCGGTATTTCCTCCTCTTCTTTTCTCTCACTCCTCCGGCACTGTGCTGAAGAATTTTGATAGCATTGGCAGCTTCAATCCTTTGTATTGTTTCCAAGAACTTGTAAATGTTCGGATGTGACTGTCTCATACTTTTCTTTAGTTTGTTGTGCCAGCCTTCCAAGTTGTTTGTTGTTCTTGGTCCTTCTGTCTCGAAATGGTTCCAGTTGTCCTTGTCTCCCTCAACCCAATGTTCAGTGACATAGTCTGTGAACCTTGAAACATCCACTGGAATCTCTGCATTTTCAGCATCCGTCAGTGCGACAAACCACACATCTTCAACATGTTGTTTGGGACTAGAGGCAGAACTGCAGCTCTTCTTCCTAGTTTCTTAAAGTCCTCATTCTCAGAATACAGTCCAACTAAGCCAAGCTTCTGTAT
Organism: Solen grandis; assembly: GCA_021229015.1. Lineage (NCBI taxonomy): Eukaryota > Metazoa > Mollusca > Bivalvia > Adapedonta > Solenidae > Solen > Solen grandis. The sequence goes on from CM037783.1 coordinate 55,232,848, forward strand.
CTTCCGCCAAACACACTGTGTGTAATGAAAAAAACACCCTTTCACATTCACATTTGGAAACACTCTGCGAGCTGCCTGCTTGGTTGCTGCCTCAAAGTCTATCAGGAGTGTGTCTGGTCCCAGTTCCATTCCTATTTCCCTGCATTTCTGTTGAAGATGTTGAAAAAGTCTGCAGTAAATCCTTTCACTTTTTCCAGGCAGAAGGGCAAACACTAACGGATACATGTGTCCATCAATATATCCATGGAGTGTGTAGACCTGGCTGAATATGTCTGGGCACACATAAAATGTTCCGTCTCCATATATGGTTGGGTTCTGTGCCAGATGCTGGAGATTTGTTCTTGTAGCAAAAATCAGCATCCTGTTGTCATTCTCTGCCTCATCAACCAGTAGGAACTGCTCACCAGTGTGCGTTTCAGTCCATTTTCCATCCAAATCTATGTCACTCCTGGACTTTGGTATCCCCGGTCTCAATGCACCTCTTTCCCTGTATAGAGATGACTTGGTGGAGGGAAGGTTGGTAATCCTTTGCAGACTTGTTCTGCATCTTCGTCCCATTCTCTGTCTCTCAGACTGGATATGACTTCTTCATATATTGACGGAATCGGCGTGGTTTCTTCGCGTGCCCTCTTTCGCATGAGTTGATTTATTTCATGGCGCTTCAGTTCCATGTGTTCGGCTGCATGATTATGGGTATTGGTCACAGAAACTGGAATGTTGTCAGCTGTTGTGATTTTAGCAGAACAGGTTCGGACATGACAGACCCAGTACACCCTTGTTGGTTTTCGGTTTTTGACCTGGTATCTGAATCCATTGTAAACCAGACTATCACCACCACGTTGGTTCTTGACAAACTGCACACTCACTTGTGCATTTGCCATTTTAGCTTATAATTTCAGACGATGTTACTTAGTGAAATTTTACTATCAAATGAAGACATTTACATCAGAATGTAAATATATTGTATCTGATACAGTTCAGTTCATTAATGAGATATCACAGTTTGAAAGTCACAATAAATTGATAACCAAAAATGTTAATTACTTCAAATCAAATTGTTTACCTTAAGTAGTAAACTGCTAGATCAAAGGACTTGTTTGTATTTCTTAATCCAATCACTTAGCAATATATACAGGATAAATGGACTTTAGTTGGACCAATCAATTAACACAATTTAAAGAAAAAAGTAGCAGAGGTGATAATTATCTTAATAAGTTCAAATTATTTTTTATCTTTATCAATTCACATAAGCTTTAAAGCCAGAGATCAAAGGAATGCATGTTTACACTATAAATTACAATTAATTTAGTAACCCTAATTAATGGACCTTAATAAACACATTTTAGAAAGAAATAATACAATATAACTAAAACATGAAATTTTACCTCTTAAAATACAAAATCAAAAAAAAAATCAGAAACAAAATCAGATAATACAACTTCAATTCATTTTAATGTGTTGTAGTTTGAAATAGATTATAATCCCTTATCAAAACACACCCAGCAAGGTGCTAAAAATCTTGAGTGGGACAGTTGGGAAACAAAATATCAAAAAGTGGGACAGTTGGGCATAAACCATTTGACCAAATGTTACTGATAAAGTCAAAAAGGTGCAAAAATTAAGTCACACATATTTTCAATTCACAAAGGTTGCCCTCTATATAACACAATAGGTGTTAAAATGCCGGCATTTTGCCAACCCTGGTATAGATATTAGTTATATTGATCAATGCTAGTGTCAATGGGATATTTCAAGTTATAAATAAAAATAAGATATTTGAAAAGAAATGTTCACGAATATCAGTATGACACAGATTCTATTTTGCAAATGTATAGGCATATTGGAGCCATGTTTGATATAAACAATTACACAACTTTCTTTTAGATATTTGAAACCTGGTTTATGCACCCCAGTTGGTCCTTTTGTTGACCGACTGCTTAAGGCGGTTCTTTATTTTATGTAATGTCCTATGTATACGTGTTTTTTTGTGGGTTTTTTTGTTTTTTTTTTTGTTGTTGTTGTTGTTGTTGTTTTTGTCCACTTACATGTATATCCTTCTGGAGTTTGTTCATTTCTAATATATGAGGGATTTCTCTTTTTTCCTTCCATATTGTATATTTTTGTACGGGCTGCGTTATCAGACTATTCTAATATTTAATAATACCTAAAATTAGTTACTAGACAACAGCCTTTGTCTCGACTGCGTTTGATGGAAAGGAGAACAAACATGCCACGAGGCGTGACATCGGATTATCTAGATATGTTGATTCCTGTCAAGTAATGTTTCATTTATATACTGTATACACTGAAGACACTTACACGTAGACATGAACCCGAGATAAACTGTCTTGTAGGAATAATTTCTACAGGCGAAGTACAAGACTGATGTTAAGACTATACTTAATGGACTGTCAGTGTTACGAATGGTGAGGTGAATACATGGACATCACCTTCAAACCCCACCTCCTCTCGAACCCCAAGAAAAAATGCTTTTTTACAAGACAACAAATTATTTTTAAATCGTTTGACAAAATATTATTGAATTTAAACACTTTTTTATTATTTATTTGATATATGCACCATGTTTCGTCAATATTATTGCAATAATTCCAATCAAATGATGCTGAGTAAAATGTTAAGGGGTTCAAGAGATGATAAGTAGTGTATATTTGCAGTTTATTAAGAACTTCCATGTTTTACATCTTTGTGGCAACAAATAATGACTGTATTAAGGAGGACTAATTGAAGTTTGAGTTCGAATATATTTTGTTAACCAAGAGTTATGCAATTAGGGAAAACCATCCGGATATCATATACATGCACCAAGGCATGTTTAAGTTTAATGAAAAAAAAAACAGTTATTGCGTCTGTTTTACTAGTCATTAAACTATATGGTTACTACAGTGGTGAATTTAAGTTTTAGTTTTATAACAAAGTTCATGTTAATTCAAGCGCGTAAGAGTAACCGAAACAGTAATTTACGAGAGATTTAAACTTTTTGATTCTTAAATGCATGTTTTAAAAAACGTTTGAAAAATAATGTCGGCAAATGTAATCTTTTATTTTAAAATCCTTAAACAATATTTACTCAGTTGTGGATAGCATACATTAGACTGAAATAAATGAATAATCGGTAACGTTTTTACGTTTAATCTTAGTGAATGCATTTAAGATTTTAGGGAAACTGACGATATTACTGCACAATATGATCAATATAAGACATCTCGATGGCCATGAAAATTCTCAGTCCCCTAGATTTCGATACAAATATCCGAGATTTTCACGGATGGTATGTAAATGTCACCTCATCATCTGGCTTCGTTCTTTTTAATCAATGAGAAATTAAGTCACAGGCAAAAGGGATTCATTTACTATATGTGTGTATGTATTATAAATAACCTGAGATAATATGTACATGCATGAATGTACATGCACTGTGACTAAGATAACATAGATTAGGGCAACGGTGTTTGGAAGATACAGTTTTACGTCGATTAGGCTTTGTTCTTCTAGGCTTTAGGACCTGAACTTTTCTCTTGGGAAGATTATGAAAGAATCCTTACCATACTGGGATAAAAATTTATTTTCGGATATTGTGAAAAGAATGAAAATAACAACGACAGATACGTAATAATTCATTTTCTTTAATGAATACTGTTTCATACCATAAAAGCAACATTATTGATATAAGTCCATTATATGTAAAAGCAATAGGAACGCCACCAACCAATGTTTTGTGTAAAGAGAATAACTCACCTATATTCAGTCATTTAGTCATATGTTTATGTATTGTAACTTTCATTTTTACTTCCTTATCTATGTTAGCACTTGTACGTTTTACTGCTATCAAACTTCATTTGATATGCTTAAGTCATCTATATATATAGAGAGATAGAGAGAGGGGATATTTGTTTGTTTTGAGTGGATATGGATTATATCTCATCGAGTAGTGATACAATTTCATCACACTGTAAGATATGGATTTTATCTCACTGATAATAAATATCAAATAAATAATAAATATAAATAAATATTTCACCAGTTAGCATAAAATAAAACACCTCATCTGAGTTTAGCAGTCATACCTTCAATTTGTTGTCCTGGAAAACACTACACATAAAAAGTTTTAAAAGATAGAGATGATATAAAAAATGTTACTTTGATGTTAAAACGCATTATAAGCTCTTGCAATAAATGAATAATTCGCCATATACGAGTAAACACGATATTCGTGCTTGATGCTGACAGCGAATACGATGTACTTGAAAGAACTTTATCTCTGTCAGTAAATAAACGTGAATTTGACGTTTTCATTAATTCTGAAACGAAGTGGTTATCATAACGTTACATCATATGCATTAGTTCAATATTACTCCGAGTATTCAACGTTTAAATACCCACAGTAGGTTTCATCCACGATCTGATAAGTAAATTGCATTTCCAGAAAATTATTATTTAATTTATTGACTCGTCCATTTTGATTTATTATTAAATATCAACTGACTAAAATGTCAGATAAAACCATAAATATTATTAAGACATAAAAGGGAGGACACCTGATTGCCTATACAGTAAGGAATTACAGAATGAATCAGGGTGAAAAAAAAAAAGAAATATTATGGTAACATTAAATCTCGTAGGCTGACCAGGCACCTGGCTTACCTACCTGGCTGATAATACCTATTCGGTATGGAAATGTTTGTAATATAAAATTTAATATATTTATTCAAATGATTTACTCGCTAATTGTTACATAACACTTTAAATTACAAAAATCAATAATAAAATCATTTATTGAAATACCTTCCAACAGTTGAGAATTTACTCGCATATTTAATATATAGTCAAATAATAAAATGTTTGGTGAAGTTTTAATGAAATTCTTTTTCTTATCGTTATTTAATAACTTTGATTTCTACTAATTGAAGTGCGGTATATTATGGACCGGTTATTTCCACATGGAATAGCGCTGAAAATGACCAAATTCTTAATTGATCCAAAAATGAAGCAGTAATAAAAAATGACACATTTAATTATCTTTATATTCGATCTTGTCTCAAAGCAAGTAAAATAACAAAGCAGCTTGAAATAAATCCAGAATTCTGCAAGAAATTACGGTTAGTTATATCACATGCGAAACAATAACACGAGAAATGATGATTGATGATTGATTGTGATGCCTCTTTGACCTGAATAGTGTGTCAGCACAGGAGCCATTCAGTTATGGATATCACTTGTTTAATACCGGTTTTATAGTTTTATAGTTAATCAGAGAGACCTACAGTTAATGTATACATTTAGTGAGCCCTCGTAATCCTGGCATTAAATTCTAAACTAAAAATAAAACGACAATAGGATTTTATTTGGATTTTGTCGTTTATCTGGTACATAAGACGATGATGTATTTCGATATTTTAGATTTTTGCTTAGAATTTGCAAAATAAAAACATTTTATATTACATAATACTATCTAGATTTAATATAAATATGTGTTTAGCACCAGTGCTAAAATGTCAATTTTTACAGAATGGCTATTATTGTATTTATTTTATTTTAAAGGCAATGTTTATCTCTTTATAGATATTTATAGGTAGATGTCCTTGCGTGGGTTTAAATTAAGTTTTGTAGATATCAAAAAGAAATATCTATTAGTATCTCTTAAAAACAAAGATTTATGATGGCAAACTTTTTTCGATATTATGATAGTATTTGCAATGGTATACAACATATGATACTGTCAGTATCGACTCTTGCTCAGCGCTACGGCCCTGTGATAGCATAAAATTTGGCTTCGAACATCGTTTGGTGCAATATCGTTATGACCTTCCCAAAGCGCAGGTCGAACCCGGAAACCATTGAGAATAAATATATACAGTCAAACCTTTCTTAAGCGGTCAATCAAGGGAATAAGAGAAAGTGACCGCTTAACAGGAGTGACCGCTATATTAAGGTTAAATAACAAAATACTATAGTTTGATATTATTAAAATTGGCCGATAATACAGGTTGACCGTTGAAGGCCAAGGTTTTTATACTGATATATTAATTTAAAAAATTTTTTAATAACATCGACAGAAACGTTTTCTTTAAAACAATAATGGAACTCTCTAAAGCTTTTAATTTGATTGCCATGAGACGTCTTTGTTCAAAAGCTTTCACTTTGGTGGCCATCATCATAGTATTAACCCTTTCCCTCATAGAGGAAACCATGAAAAGACCTATGCGAACAGCATAAAACCAGATCAGCCTGCGAGTAACTCGCAGGCTGATCAGGTTTTATGCTGTTCGCTGCTCCTCAGTGGTCTGGAAATGAAGATTTTTTAATTAAATTTGGTAAGGTTTAACTGTGGTTTCCTGCAGATCAGGCTTTATGTGGTACCTATTGAGTGTAAAATGAGTCTATATGAGGGAAAGGGTTAATAAGGTTAATCGTAATGTAAACGACTTTATCATACTTTGTATTGCGTTGTTTTACAGCAACAGCATTTCGTAAGAATTATGTGACTGGGTGTAGTATATCATGCTTTCAGAAATGAATCCTTTATATGTCTAGACTGTTAAATCAAGTTCTTCACAACTGCATTCGAAACATTTGATCATGACTTTATAATCTTACATCATTGCATTACAGCTGCAATACTCTTTGTAGCTTTACGTGTAGCCTGTCGCCTGCTTTGGTTGCCACGAAAGTAAATTTATCTTCTGGATTGGATTGTATTGTAATGGCCGTGGATCGAATGAAATTGAAGCTACACAACGTAGTTTAAACATATTTTATTCAAGAAATATATGTATATACAATTGCATATCCAATACATATAAATTCAGAATTAGATCGAAAGCATGAGGTGCTTTTAGAGATCAGAATCCGTTGTGGGGTAATTTACATCTTATAAATTGGTTGTTTTAATATAACATTAAGAAAGTAGATGAATGTAGAAAAAAAATATAAAAAGAGGTGAAAAAGATATATCCGACAGGTGTGGGAAATATTTAAACCCAGGATTAGGAATATATATAATTGATAACAAAAATATAATTGTTATATCTGGAAGCAACAAAGCAATACCTAGCCAAACCGTGAGTAGAATCAATGTATTTGTAAATCAGTGAAAAAAATTATGAATTTGTGAAATCACTAAGGGTATTGTTTCCATAAAGCAACACTTTACAATTTATTTAATCGGTTAAGTGTAAAGTGTGTAAGGAGTTAAAGAGAGCACTACGTTGGTCATAAAAAAGAAAACAATTTAATAAGTAATGTCTGGCATTTTCAATAGAACCACATGAACAGTGAGGACTTGTTACAATATTTTTCCTATGCAGATCTGCGTTTAGTGAGCTACAACCTAATCGAAGCCTCGTGTGGAGAACTTGCAAATGACTTGGACCAGTGTATAAATATCCAGGTGTTTGCTGTCGCGAAAGAAGAACTGACCTATTAAATGAATTTAACGTATCAGCATGCCTTACATCAACAGGAATGTCGTTCCAGGCACGAACAGTAGATGGGACAAAAAAGTTGTAGAAAAAGGAAGTACTGCAGTGAACTAAGGGTAGATCGTCAGAGTTGCGAAGGTTATATGTGGACGATTGAGGCGAATAGAAATTAAGCTGTTCATGCAGGAAGATGTTGAATTATTTTGAATTTTATAAAAAAAAAATGAAATCGGGTACCAGTTTACCTTACAGTTACACTTTATCCATAAGGAATAGGAATGTTTTGTTTTTTTATTATTATCGTTGTTGTTGTTGTTGTTGTTGTTGTTGTTGTTGTTTTAAATTATTGTTCACTATAAACTGCATGTTAAACCCATTGTTTGACTTTTTTCTTTCTGTTTAAGAAAATAAAGCTTTTGAGTTTGAAAGAATCACAACACAGCAAACCTTATATTTTATGATAAAATCTTGGTTTACACATCTTAAATACAGGAAACATATCTGTTGTTTGTAAATGCACATGTTTATTTTGCTTGCACATGGAAACAAACTACTTTAATAATCATTTGCAGTATAAATATGGTTTCAGTATGTTTGCAAGACAAATGTTTTAATATGACAATATATCATTAAATATTCAATGCAGATGGTTTGGTAAGGTACAAGACTGTTCACTAAACCGATAGTATAACAATTAACTACTAACATGTAAATATCATTTAAATGTTGTCATTTCTGAAAACAAACCCCCATGGAGAAATTAATAAAGAATTCAATATGTTCACGCTAAAGGAATTGATTTTCAAAATGGATACAAACAAAATTTCATATCAACATGAAAAGCGGTTTTGTTTTCAAGGTATGTTAAAATGAGGACTCTTGACAAATATGTTAATTACAAAGAATTTAATAATATAAACTATTTTTATTGTACACGTTGTTTGGTAAACTATGGTACTTCGATATCTTGACATGAATCATCTTTTTACTAATAAATTATGTACATGTACAAAAATTTCATGTTATTTTAAAAATGAGAACAGTATGATGTATTGGTGCAAATTTATTTACACAACTTTAAAAAAATTATGAACGATTACATGCAAAAGCACAAACGAAACAAAATAAAAAGGACAAAAGAACATTGAACTTGTTCGTTAATGTAAGACCATTGTGCATATAATGAATAAAATGCATTACGTAGCCGTTGACTAGTGCAACATCCCAGTAAAAATTATAGTATACTTTTATGCACAAAAAAATATCTAAATTAACTGTTTTGGAAGCGTAGCAGATAAGTTACAGAACACATTATTAGACTTGGCACACGTTGTTCCATCCGGCTATATCAATTAACTCTTTCTTTCTAATTACTTTCTAAATGTGTTGTACATACTGATGTTTTCGATGACTTCGTTGTGCTTATTTTTGGTATATCTTACAAAACATCAGCACGAAAACCGTTTCAAACTGGTTTTAGCATCCTAAATACTGGTCCTTTTTTTCATACTAATTCAAACATTGCCCTTGAAGTCTTGTACTTGGGGTAATGCTTAATTAGCAGCAATATACCTTCTTGAAATGAATTCCCAACGTGGCAGTAAGCCTGCAGTCTAATGCGATTTGCGCATCAAGTGACTATATTAAGGAAGTCAAAATACTTGTTAAACAAATTTACGTCAGTCCGTTTTTGACATACACTGCTAATAAAATTAGAATGCAAAAAACTCTTATTGTCAAATTTTGATGAACAAAAATAACTATTGAAAGCAAAGTTAACGTGCATTTGTTTGTCGGAGTTATGCGCAGCTTTTCACTGATTAATCCGATAGATGCGGATTGGCATGAGTCATCGTTATTCGGCGTAGCTGTATAATTTCGATTTCAACTCGCATCTTAAACCAATCAAATGTACGCTAACAGCGGTAAATAATTCTAAGCTGAATAAAAGGACTCCTGTTATTGGTTAACGCATCGTTATGGACTATAAAATTACTGTAAATAAGGGGTGCAGCTTGTATATATCATTCAGCTTGGTGTTATTACTTTTCTTTTTGATGTAAACATGAAAGTGATTTCAGTAAGTTAAATACAATCCTTTTCCATCAATTGAGGAATGCTACTTTGTGAAAATGATTTAAAACAACAAAAAAGAATCCACCGTGTTATGACATGAAACCCCTTAATTACTATGTATATTGAATTCTTCCAGCCTGCCGAGATGCTCTCATTGAAAATTAATTCGCCAAAACCAAAACAACTAATAACGCTTTTATATCATAATTGTCTTATGCAATAGTGATATGAACAAATATCAAACAAGCCTATTTACAGATATAATTTTTTGTATTACCGTCTATAAATAAGTATATTTCATAGAAAAAATACTGAACTATTTCTAGAGCGTACTAAATTTGTTGTGCGTCGGTCTTTCGCGCGCTTTTCCTCGGAATGTTCTAGAAGACTGGAAATCTCGTTTTTCTTTCATCCTACGCCGAATATCTTTTTTAAAGATATTTCTTGTTTTTATAATTAGTTTCTATATCGTTTGTTTGTTGTTGTTGTTGTTGTTGTTGTTGTTGTTGTTGTTATCTTGTTCTTTTAGACTGTTCCTTGTTCTTTCTGATGAATTATGATTTATACACAGCTTGAATAAATTGTTTTTGATCATTTACATACAAGTATTTGAAACGTCCTTCCTCACAATTAAAGTCAAGATCTTAATGTTTTTGTTACATTTATCAAACATCATTTTACAAGGGACCAGACTGAGATCGTAAACCAAAATGTCAATCTTTATCTTAAAGGGCCATTATATTTCGTAATGATACAATTTTCATGAAAAATAAAAAATAAAATAATGTTGACATAGTGTAGACTATGCAAATGGTACATAATGTAAAATATCTGCTCTAAAAAAAAACGATTAAACGCATGAACATGTTGATCAAATTAAGATATTTAGTATTTTGTATGGTGTCAAAAATGCTCTCATTGTTTACATTTTGCATAAGCGTCAGAAAGACAGTCCGTAATCAGAATTAAAAACCCTCGCCCTATCAGAATTAATTTGAATTATTTGAAAAACCCTTGCCCTATCAGAATTGATTTGAATTATTTGAAAAACCCTCGCCCTATCAGAATTAATTTGAATTATTTGAAAAACCCTCGCCCTGTCAGAATTAATTTGAATTATTTGAAAAACCGTCGCCCTATCAGAATTATGTTATCTGCTGCGTCATCAATTTATGTATTCGTTAACAGAGAAATACAGAAGGTCTATGGAAATGATCAGAAAATTGAGGAAAATATATGTAATATGCAAATCGTTTTTTTTTAAACAATTGTATGATTGTAGTAAAAGATTTATTTCTTATTTATGCAATTGTTGTAATGTTGTCGTCAACTAGTATAGATTGCATCGCTTAACAATCTGTAACACACGTTTAGCTTTTCAGTCCGAAATTTATACACTGCTTTTGGAAAAATAATGGGCCTTTAACCGGTTAAATACTAACAGTAGCTCCAATAAGTATATTCATGTATTTTCATTAAAGAATATAATGTCAAAAAACTCTTGCACTTATATAAACATGTACATTTATTATTTCATTTCTGATTTTAAAACAAAACATAAATTTCGATTCTGCTTAGGGCATTTCAATTTATGAAAAGAAAAATGTGCATTCTAGAGCAATAAGTCGGGAGTTAGAGACATCTGAATGTATGCACTTTTACAGAAGCCGAAAAAGAGAGAATCATCATCGTGGACTAACATTCTCATCTTTTTCTAAAAATTCAAATACATAAATGGAAAATAAGTTTTCAAAATGTAGCTTGTGGTTTGTAATTGTTTTTAGAAATGCTGTATAAAGTCACGTTATGTCATGTCGTAAAAGGTTTAAACCATGCATGCTAAGGTCAATTCTTTTGAAATGAATAAAATGAAGCGTGTTTACCAATTGTTGTTGTTGTTGTTGTTGTTGTTGTTGTTGTTGTTGTTGTTGTTGTTCAGCGCCAATGTACTAAATCAACCATTTGTAATTATGATCATGAATCCATAATCTTAAAACGATTTACCGTTAGATCTCATCAATGCTGCACTACACCATTGTTTTATTACAACGCGGTATTGTTTTCATTTAATTGATAAACACAAATACATTTACAGAAATATCCCGGCCAAACGGGCTTATAAGAACGTGAATAATGTAACAAACCCTTTTTCCCTAATGCATAAATATATGATAGTCTCCTTCATATTCAGACGGAATCAATACCAAACATCTATCATATATCATATATTGAATGCTAAATAAATTCACGTATCACTATTTGACATATGTTAATAAACTATAGGCAGCTAGATATAGTACTCGCATATGCCATATGCGCCAAGTAAGCTAACTTCATTTTTTACCAAAGGTAATATTTTATATTTCGTAAGCTATTAATAACACTTCACGATTTAAGTCAGTGCTAAAGAAGTTAATTTATCTCATTAATAAGCTTAACATACAAGTTCCGCCAGCTTTTCAATATTTGACTGAATCAATTGTGTCTCTTGAATAAGTACACATTTATTCTGTTTCTTGATTGTACAATGCCCATTATCTAGCTGTGTGAACTAAAGATGACAGAGAATAGTTTACTTCTTAACGACATCTTCTGACTTATCTTTGAGACAGATTGAATATAGTAATTTGTTACCAAAAACAAGTCGAAAGATAAAATCAAAAATGTATAAGAATAAACATATCGTTTACGTATAAGTGTATAAGAGGACATCTATTACTACTACGTGTTTTAGAATATTGGAACAGAGATATAATGATTCACGTACTTGTTACGTAATTGTCAATAAATGAGAAACAGGGGGGGGGTTACATCCAAATTTTAATATTGGAAATTGACAGTTTTGTGCAAATATTGCCGAATTATTTACATGAAAAAAGATATTGTTTTGACACATATTACTAAAAAATCTTCTTGACGGCATTTTGTTCCTTTAGATATGATCAGTTGTGAACAAATTTTGTTAACGAAGTTTACGAGTCATATCCTCAACTATATCTATAACACTAGATAAAGTCCCGCGAAATCGCGGAAATGTTTTTTACTGCTGGGATTCGTCTGAATAGATATGAATCTATGAGAGATATCATGTCTCAGTGTCTATCCACAGGATAGGGACCATGGGTTTCACATACATAAACCGGCTTTGGCGGGTTGTGTGTTCGATCCCCAAATAACTGGGGTCGGGCACGGTCTCCGTGATAAATGACAATTTCTTTCTGATAGTAATTCGTATTCCACCGCTTTACTTAGTTAACAACAGAGATGCGTGCTAAAGTCAGAATCCCGGGAAAGGGTTGTTAGGTGAAGTGGCCATCTGTTAGCCATTAATGACATAAAATGACGTTAAATAATTCAAATAAAATCAAATAAAGCAAGTTTAACACAACATGAAGAACATAAAATTAACAAGATGTGTTCGAAAAACACTATGTCAGATGTCAAATAATTGATGTCAACTAAAAAGCCATCCATGAGTGGAGTAAGTATGTCAAATATATAGACTTAACTCAATATAGTAATAGAGTAATGCTGTTTTTCAACTAATACACTTCTGCTACTCACTATCAATTTATATTTTAAGTTTCAAATCAATACCTCAAATAGTTCAGGAGTTCTTGACAAAAGTTGATATATAAAACAAAGAGAGATAATCAGAAAATCAGACCAGACAGAGTTATGGTTCTTGGTTACCGCACTGCTCCTACTTGCGGTCCTTACGGTCTTCTGTATATGGATTTGCTCCCAAAAGTAATTCATAAAAAATATTAAGGGACTTGGTAGAGTTATGGTTCTCAGTCACTGCACTACGAGTATTCCTAGTTTCCATATACTTATATATGAAGTTTCAAGTCAATACCTTGTGCAGTTTTCAAGTATATAGTAAACAAGCTGTTCTATGGACATAGCTTCATTGTAAAGTTAAATAAAGGGAGATAATTCAAAACCTGGTCCATGTAGTTACGGTTTTTGGTTACTGCACTTCCAAATCTCAACATCTATTTATATTTTGAGTTTCGAGTCAATACCTTGTATAGTGTATGAGTTATGTTCCCGACAAAAATTGAAAATAAAAATAAGAAGGGGAGATAATTCCAAACTTGGGCCAGAAAGAGTTATTGTTTTTAGTCAGTGCACTTCTCCTAGTCACATTCTATTCATATATGAAGTTTCAAGTCAACACTGTCTATAGTTTTCAAGTAATGGCTAATGTTAAAGTTGCTGACAAACCAAAAATCAAACAAACCAACAAACAGACTGGGCAAAAACAACATGCCCCCGATCACAGATCTCGGAGGCATAAAAAGGACGCATTGCTGTCACATATTTAAAGGTGTGTGTTGTTAATTTCACAGGGGAAGATAATAGTTGCAGCATTGGAATATGGTGCAGAATGGACTATTTAATGAAAACTTTCAAATGCTGTGAACAATAATAGTTTAATTGGAATGACAATCGAATTTAAAAATCTAAGATTTATGATATGGTGCTAGCAAAATGCACAGGTTAAACCTGGGCTGTACAATCCATTGTCCGTTATTGGTGTGACAATATTAACTTCGAATCGGGTATACATGACGCCAAGAGCCCCACTTAATACAGCACATAGCTATGAAGTTGTAATAGCCAAGGGCAAAATACAGTGCTTTTCACGTATTTCTTATGCTGTATGAATACGTAAACATCGTGCCAAACAACAGCGTCTTCCTTCCGGGCGTTCAAAAAACGCCACACAACATAAACTGTATAACTCTCAAATATAAATAATAGGCTCTGTGTAGTTAAAATGGGGACACAAACCTATTTCACTCTTTTAACGTGGCTGCGTGGCAAATGAAGAGCAGACGTATTTTCGACCAATATACCAAACGATGTTCCCCAGGAATGTTACTATTTTTAGATTTATCCAAATTTTATGGATTCACCATAAATTCTCGCAAACTGTGCAATTTTTATTTATTTTTAAACACAAATAACACAAGTACTGAATAGTTACTGAATGACCGTGATACTCTGTATACATAGCGTTGTCTCGTAACGGCGCGAAATCCGACACAAAATTCGGCTCGTTCTTTTGATAATATAGATGTACCGTGAAACTATTTATCATTAATTTTGAAATGCAAGCGTTTAGTCACGTCTTGGTTAGGGAACTATTTTTCCACTTCCTGTCCAATCAGTCAGATTGTAACCGTTATTTTTCTGTCAAGTTTGTGCGACGGCAATAATGATATAGTTGCTTCCCTTAATCATGTTCACATATTTCAATTCCTTTAATTTGGTGTATAATTCCTTGTACAGGCAACATCACATGGCTGAATTATGCGGGACCTGACACCATTATTGGCAATTTATTAATTAATTGTGTGGCTTAATGAAATTCGCATGAATGTAGCAGGTTATTATAATTCAACAATGAAATACAATAAGCTAAATGTGTATTAGTGATCGACTCTGAATAAATACCAACCTGTGAACAAATTCCAACAAATTGATTCCCAGCACTGATATAATATAGAATATTGCATAGTTGCCATCACCATATAAAGGTCATTTTTCATTTGTTCAAAGCCATTTGATTAACAACGGGTATTGGGTTTATATATTCGGTCATTTATTTTATCAACATAATTGTGTAACCAAAAAATAATATTAACGTTATAAACATATAAGCGTCAAAAAAAATTAAATAGAAGGGTTAAGACATGGGTACAGCAATTACGACATCATTTTTTCGTATCAACAGCAATGCAGACACGATAACATGCTACTGCCAGAAACAGACTGTTGTTGTTGTTGTTGTTGTTGTTGTTGTTGTTGTTTTTCTTTCTTTCTTTTTTTGTGGGGAAGTGCTCTTTTTATGAAACCGCCAGTATAAAATGCCGGTTCACTGGTTAACAAGAAAAGATTAAAACAAAATGTTTTAATTGACGACTTATAATAACCATACTGTCCCTCTCTGTTTCTCTTTTATACTGTTTTGACCTTATAACCTAACCTGTCTATGCACAGGACCTTTATATTAAATATAAAATAAAACAAATGTAATAATGATTTCTCTTAATAATATTATTATTTATATAGGGAGAGACATTTATCAAATTATAATTTTCCCTGCACGAGTCCCGTGTCTCTCTAGGCTTAAACAAGAAATATCTTTTAAAAAGATACTCGGTCGTGGTAACCAGCTTGATGATTTGTGTCTGATGGTTTAACATGTAATAGATTTTGATTTTGGTTTAGTAGTTGTGTCAGTGCAGCTCTTTGAAATACCACGGATCCAAATAATTTGTACAATCTTGGTAGACACTTACAGCCTTAAAACATCTGCGCATTAGACTTCGTTTCGTGGGCTACAAAACGAAACCGGATGCTAGGTTTTTGTTGAATATAGGATCTGTCAAGGTCGAACAATCAATTCCGAAATCTATGTGTTTCCTATTTTTAGTGTTCTACTCTTTCAGTTTACCTTAAAAAGGTGCAGTGTCTTGCTATTCGAGACAAATCGTTGGCAGGGGAAGAAAACTTCAACTTTGAAAACAAACAGAGATCTAAAGAACTCGTTTCCGCAGCTCCTTTCTTTCCTTTTGACTAATTTTACAATGAGCAATGGGAATTTAGCAAAGTAAATAATAACCAATGAAAGACCTAATTTTATTCCGCTTCATTACTGTGTGTTTCACAGGAAGTCAAGGTGAAAATAAACGGCCTAACGGCCGAAAAATATGACTCCCGGTTAAGTAGCATTTTCCATATATTTTATGGCATCTAGTTGTTAAACTTTGAATCCTAACAGTGAAAACATTACATCTAAGATGAAAAGTGCATGGTAAAAAAATCATTGGAGTGGTAATTTTTTTTTAACTTTTTTTAAACTAGGAATTAAAATTCCAAAAAGATCGACCTCTCCATATATATAATTTTAATTTTATATTTTTTTTTCGGCGTAGCTGTATAATTTCGATTTTAACTCGCATCTTAAACCAATCAAATGTACGCTAACAGCGGTAAATAATTCTAAGCTGAATAAAAGGACTCCTGTTATTGGTTAACGCATCGTTATGGACTATAAAATTACTGTAAATAAGGGGTGCAGCTTGTATATATCATTCAGCTTGGTGTTATTACTTTTCTTTTTGATGTAAACATGAAAGTGATTTCAGTAAGTTAAATACAATCCTTTTCCATCAATTGAGGAATGCTACTTTGTGAAAATGATTTAAAACAACAAAAAAGAATCCACCGTGTTATGACATGAAACCCCTTAATTACTATGTATATTGAATTCTTCCAGCCTGCCGAGATGCTCTCATTGAAAATTAATTCGCCAAAACCAAAACAACTAATAACGCTTTTATATCATAATTGTCATATGCAATAATGATATGAACAAATATCAAACAAGCCTATTTACAGATATAATTTTTTGTATTACCGTCTATAAATAAGTATATTTCATAGAAAAAATACTGAACTATTTCTAGAGCGTACTAAATTTGTTGTGCGTTGGTCTTTCGCGCGCTTTTCCTCGGAATGTTCTAGAAGACTGGAAGAATAATATTTACGAAGCGGAAAAATTCACATCTTTTACTTTCTTACCGCATGTTGATAGTTGTGATTTTTTGTTTTGCTGTGATTTTAGCGTCCTAACAAAACGCTTATTAAAGGTTCTTCTTTATTAAGCTTTTATTCTAACATTTAGTGTCATAAATATAAAAGGCATGCCTGCTAGTGGGCGAGGCTTACTTGCATTATAGTCTAAATGAATAGCCTATGGGTAAAACTTAAAACACTCTTCTCAAAAATTACACATACTCTGGCAATTTAAAAAAAAATGAATCACTCATTTTTCCAGATTAAAATGGGATCACTTAAAAAATCTTCTGTAACACCAGAAAGGCTACAGCTTAAATATTTGGCATGTAGCATTGTCTAATAGAACATATCGAAAGATAAACGGCCACAACCCAGGGGACAGTTATTTTACATAGACATATATTGGATAAACATTCACATTCTTCTTTTTTGAAACTATGTCGTCTATGTACTTCAGGTGATAAAATTTCGCACCACTGCATCAGGGGTAAAATATTTTTAAGTTATACTAGAATTATTGTCTATTTTTTATATTAAAAAAAAATTGAAAATAAAATTGTAGCCGTGATACCCAGGCGAGTCATTCAGGGCCATCATGGCTATCTTGTTTATTGTAACTTCCTTTATCAATGAATCTATGCTTTAAGGTGCTGATCATTAATGTATATGCCTGTATAAACTATTTTGATACAGTTTACAACTGATAAAATCAGACCTGAACAAGCTTTTGTCAGTAAGAAATAAAATAAAGGTGAAGAAAATATTGTATGTCCTAACTACAACGAGCAGATAACTGCTCATTACATGATCAGCCTGGAACTAAATTAGGTTTTATGCAGCGGATTATCATAGATTTTTTTATAGTTCATAGGATAATTTATAAAATTACACTGCTTTTAAATAAGAACATTTGGAGGTACTCTGAAATATTTGTTATATCAAATCATTTCATATTCTGATTTTAATCATTTTACAATTTTTTATGGTGCAGGTAAGCCTGTTTACGATAATGGTCATTTTTAAATTACATTTTTAGTACATTCCTGTTGTTGTACACATCTCGTGGACTATTTTCTTATTTGCAAAATAAACCTTGTTAAAAACATTGCCATTCATCATTGTTCACTACCAAAATTAGACATGTTTTTTACAACTATTTACAACAATGCTTTTATAACCTATCATAACATTAGAGTCTTTGAAATGTGTTTTGCATATATTTCCATTTATAAGTTTCTTAATTAAAGTATATTTATGCATGAATGAAAATCTCGTTTTTCTTTCATCCTACGCCGAATATCTTTTTTAAAGATATTTCTTGTTATTTTTGGTTAATTTTATGTTTAAATCAAAAGGAAGCAAATAAAAATTAACAAAAGCAAAATATAGTATGTATAAAATTACTATTTAAAACAAACTATACAAATATATCTGAATAACGTATTTGAAACCCTTAAACAATCACATAAAAAAATATCGGTCACTGAAAACTATTACTATCACAACTTTTTACATTCGACTGCAATACCAATTTTGCACATGCGCAAACAGAAGTATAAACCCATTTTAATTGGACATACTAATAAATATACAGTACTTAATAACAGTAATGTATATACAGTACTGAAAACCGTCCAGAAAAGAGAGGTCACGAATAGTCTAGCATATATGACGAGCACAGACAAACAGGCATCAGTTAACAGATGTCAGTCAATATTACCACTTAGGTTCTAAACATATACTTTTCTTGGTACTACTGCCAACATTCTGTTATGGGGAAAATACAATCCCTATTGTTTGAAATTCATTGATTTTCCCAGTAGGTATTACTTTGTTATGTCTTCTGTGATGTGGATGTTTCATGCAAGTAGGAATAATGTTGTTTGCATAACAAAAGGTGAAATGACTTGGTATGTTATGTCGAATCATCTGATGTCATTTCAAGATAATGTAATTCCGTTTGGCTACGATATGTATAAAAACGTTTAAAATAAAAATGATTCTGGCATTAAATTATATGAATTTTTTTTAAACCATATTCTTGCTTTTATATTATTAATTAAATTTGGTGAAAATGAAAAAAAAAATCATAACACATGTCTAATAAAACATACATAAACTGTAACAAGCCTTCAAACAACACCAAGTCAAACAACATTTGTCAAAATGGCTTTAATGGATCAAAAAGAATTCATAAAAGCTTTGTTTTCAATCGGCAATGTGACAAAGCACAACTGCTCCCAAGAGGTAATAGCCTCTTATAACAATGGCTACACTTCTATTTTTCTCCTGACAGATAAGATGCTAGTTTCGAATAATGCTAGATACGTAGTTAAACAGAAGTGATGCGCAGACCCGCATTATACACTAGGGATCCAGCACACACAGAAACTCTCATTTTAACTTTCATGTTGCATCTTTTGATTAGATTATATACTCAAGAGAAGGGGCAACTTTAGTCAGTTGTGAAGTGCGTAATTGTCATTCCAGTTGTTAGTGATCAAATCCTACGTTCTTATCTTTTTCAACGTATCTTGGTCAGGACTAGTGTTTAAAAATTGTCTTTCTTTTCTCTTCGTTACCGTTACGGTAAAGCTGTTATGTTAAACAAGTTTTAGCCTACCAAAAGTTTCTTCCATGGCATTTCTAAACTATGAAGTATGAAGCGAAAGCTGTTTTTCAGCATCTGCATATAGAGGGTATAACTTTAGAGTACGAAGAGGACAAACTGTATTGGTTTACTATGGTTGCACATTTCTCAAAACTTTCTTAAGTTCATTTGTTTTCTTAAATCATGGTAGCATAGGAAATGAAGCAAGAAATTCAATAACTTTTTAGGGCATGCCACCGTGTTTTCCTTATCGGGACAACTAAAAAGCAGTGATTCAAACCTACGCACACCTGCTCTAATGGACAAGAAATGGCGGACTTTGATATCACGTCTTTTCAGACTGGATCCTGTCTCATCGAAAGAATCATGAATAACACATAATACTGAGCCGGCAAACATTTTATCAGGTGCTAATCTTAAATCCAGCAAGTGGCGAGGAACGACTATAGATTTGTAATTAATAACAAAAAAAGACTCAATCATTTTCTTAGGAGATCTATGTTTGCATGAGGAATGTGTATGTGTTTAACATGATTTTCTTGGCAGTCAGGGTTATTGGGGCTTGAACTTAGGCAGGTGATGGCATAGGAGAAAGAAATAGGAATACGTTAGCATACCAAAATTTACTAACATGTTTAACCATTTTTAAAAGCATTTGGTACCTTTTTTCATTTATGGATTTTGGAGCTTTTTAGTGTTTTTTTTCCTTTGGTTGGTTAAACGTCAAAACAACAACATTTAAGTTACATTGGGGCACTGGCTATATATGGTGATGCCTCAGTACGATTAAACCGTGTAGCGTGACACCGGGTGACATTATCCTAGCACCAGGCCATACATCTTGTTTTCAATACACAAGTTATATACCTATGCGGTATGGTTTTCATGTTCAAAAATTGTCACTCAAAAGATTATTGCTATAAATTAATCCAATGAATGACCTATTATTTTCATCCGTGTAAACAAAGCTATATTTTGTCTAGATAAATTGATGGATAATATGACTAGAATACTGCTATGCTTGCTGTCTACGTTTCAATTTTTAATGACAACCAAGGGTTACATTATTATTCCTTATTTTGTACTTGTATATAATAATTGTCCTGTCAACTAGTAAAGTATATTCCTTACATCATTTAGAATTTATTTATTTTTTTTATTATTTTTTTTGCTTAAGTTTGTTGATGATGGTTTTATTTAAACACGGGACATAACTCTGTTACTTTTAAACTCATCACACAGACACAGTTATATTCCCTTCTACAGAATAAACAGCGTCGAAGACCCACGAGCGCTTATTCCGTTCCTTCATACAGCGCGATGTAATATAGGCAGCCGTGGGTCTCCGACGCTGCAGAATAAAATGCTCAGTACAGACTGAAAAACTGAGTTAAGTACAGCAGTCATGAATATTGATTCCAGAAATAGTAGCCTCTAATTTATTATAAGACGACAATGAGGCACAACATGCGGATAGTTATATCATCATACTGAAGAAATGAAACTGAAATATTGCAACAATAAATACATTTAAGTATCATAATGATAGCAGTTTAAAGGAAAGGCGATGACGTTCTGGATGTTAGCGTTTAAACATAAATATTTCAATATCATCAACCATCGTTTATTGCATATAACAAATGACGCAGAATGAAAGCTTAAACTGTTGATTTATCGGTATGTATTCATTAAAATTTGTAATTTGACCAATATATGAATGGGGGTGGGTCGTAAATGAACTGTGTATGATTTATTTTTTTTTTTTTTTTTTTTTGATTGTTAAAATCCGAAATTGTTTTCTGGTGTACTTTCTGTTATCATTACTCTCATAGTAGATGCATGATTCTACAAAAGAGGTTCTTAAGACAGTCAAAGCGAAACCAGAACTTATTCTTGATCTCTGTGTTTCGGGATATATAAAGTTGTTGAAGTCGATGATAAAACAATAATGAATAGGTTTTCGTCTTTTCAAATATAACAAGTTAGCGTGTTGCATTTCGTTTCAGAGTTTAGTCATTTTCCTTTGGTATACTTCACCATTTTTTACAAATTAATTCACAAAATCGGTTTTAAATTTGTTCTCTGGAAATTTATTTACCCTATTCATATTGATATATATGATACTTGTTTACAATTAGACCGTGTGTGAAGTGCAGTCAATGCATATAATGTGAAGCAATTTAGATCTTCGATGCAACCGTTTTTAGGTAAAGGGAAATAACTGCTTGTCCCTTGAGGATTTTATTTCATGTAAATCCACTATGAATATATATGAAAAAAATATTTTAAACTTTGTCAGATTATTCCATATATATACATTTACAATCAATGGTAATTTTAATGAGTTTTACCTTGTAACCTAAGTTTTTGAACCATTTTGTTATTCTTGGCACACAAAAAAAATGGACTAAATGTACAAAAATATATTTCTTATAATGTAATGTGTAAATTATTTTACCAATACTTGGCTAAACAATGCTATATATTATTCAGAAACAGAACACTGATAAGGAGAATCACGTTAGCTATAGACAATTTCACTCCAAAATCAGACTTAAACCTACGTAAATAAACAATAAAAAAAAAAAAAAAAACATACGTTTGAGAATTTTCCCTGGTCACTGATTGATCAATTTACATCAGTGAATTTTACCGGGAATTGACGAAAATCTTTGTGAAATCTTTCATTCTTTTTAGTTATTCGGCGTTAGCTTTTTAAAATGGATTTTGACCTATTTCTTTAACCAATGACATCTTGGTTTACAATCGAAGGGTTCGGAAAAGCACTTGTTTCAAGGTTTGCATAAATTATTTTAGGATATTCCATCGTAAAATGGGAGTTTCAGGGTGCATATCTTTCTGCATGCTTGTCAATGGCAAATAAAATTTAATCTACCTATTTAAACATAAAAACCACCCAGTTGAAAAATTCGAACATAAAATCTAAGCAGTTGAAAAAAATAGACAGTTGTGAGTCTTTAGAATACG
Source organism: Solen grandis (assembly GCA_021229015.1). Taxonomy (NCBI): domain Eukaryota; kingdom Metazoa; phylum Mollusca; class Bivalvia; order Adapedonta; family Solenidae; genus Solen; species Solen grandis. Next base: position 55,255,558 of record CM037783.1, read on the forward strand.
TAGTAAACTTTGTTAGTGGACTCGTCCCTCTAAGTCGCAAAACTCGCAGTGTATAAATTAGCTTAAATAAGCCATATATAGTGACTCGCTTTAAGGCTTTTATATTATAATCTGTTGGCTTAGTTGGTGCTGGAATAACTGTTTAAATTTTTTAGAAGATATATGGCTCAGTTTTGTTATTTTAGTTTTGTCTACGAGATGTTAATTATTGAATATTTATATTTTTTTAATTATTTCCCTTTAATTTATTCTTATCCCAGTGGAAATATATAAATCTTTCACATACAATATATAATTTTGTGCGTCTGTACAAGACCAAAGATGATTTTGCTTATATGTGCATTCAAAAAACTTCCTTTCATTCTAACCCTATCTGTTGAGATTTAAAATTTGAGGTGGCGAACCTGCTAGCCGGGTAGCAGTTGGGGAAATACGTTAAGAATTTTAGGTAAGGTTACTACTGCACCGAGAAAGCATTGCGCTGTCTGGTGGGATGTAACGTGGTAGGATTTTTGAAGCTCGGAATTGAAAATATGGAAAAAAGATAGGGCTCACTTATTAAATTTCGTTTAGGCTATTGGGATAAGTTTGTGTTCAGTAAGTTAGGGAGTTAAATTCAGACTTTTTATCTTTATATTCAAATTAATTAAACGTTGATTATTTGAGACAATCAATAAATGTTACAGTCATTCGTAAATAAGCTTTGTATACATTCATAGCTTATCTCGTACGACCAGGAGAGTCACAAGGAAAATTTAGTTTCACATATCTATAGTTTTTCAGACCGCTCGGACACGTTTCAAAAGCATCAGTCTCCGTTTGCGCAGTTTGCTTAGTGCTCGTCTGCTGAAGTAGGGGCCCCAAGATCGAATCCCATGCCATGATCATTGCCATTTATTCGAGTTTCTGAAGGGTTGTATGCGAAGAAGCCTTCTAGCTGACTTGCGACTGGTTGGTTTGCTACCGTGTTACCTCTGGGTACTAAGGGACATCATCATATAACTGAAAAACTGATGCAGGCCACAACATCAATATTACACGGTCAGTGAGATGTGATTGCACCTTACTGTTCATATGTAATCTTTGACTCCTAGAAACAATCAATTTTAAATATGCCATACGCTACATCACACACACACACACACACACCAGCTTTGTTATATTCTCATACGCATAATCATTTAGACATGGACATTTACAATATCGAAATATTAGATCATAATGACATGGTGCTGGAACCAACAATATAACAAACACCCTCCAGTACACCCCATCAACCTCATATTATTGTATTGAAATGAAATTTAGAGTTATTGTGTTCTGTTGTTCATTTATTTGTTTTTGCACAGGGATTGAACATATTCCTGCGTGGAAAACTTTAGACATAATTTCCCTCCTTTTGGACGCAGCGGAGATAAAGTTCCAAATTTTGTTTTCTGTCTTCTTATGAAGTGGTGATAATGCTCATGTTAAGTACGATGCACCATTGAAGCTGAAACTGAATTAAATGTATTTATACTCGAAATTGGAGATATCGTGTTTAATAAACTGTAACTAAATAAGTATAAATCGCAATTCATTCGGAGATACTTTGAACCTTTCGCCAGGTAACCACAATGTATTTACAAATCTGCTATTTCGATGGTTCAGTATGTAAGATACATAATGACTTTAACCCTTTCCCTCATATAGACTCATTTTGACGCACTCAGTAGGTACCACATAAAGCCTGATCTGCAGAAAACCACAGTTAAACCTTACCAAATTTAATTATAAAATCCTATTTCCAGACCACTGAGGAGCAGCGAACAGCATAAAACCTGATCAGCCTGCGAGTTGGTTTTGTAAAGCCTATCATATAGGATCTTTATACTCCTATTTATGTTGTTCGCATAGGTCTTTTCATGGTTTCCTCTATGAGGGAAAGGGTTAAGTCGATTCGATATAGGATTGCGTGTTCGATACCTCTCCGAGGACTTTTTTTTAAATATCTTTGAAAGATTGAATGCATGTATATATTTTTGTAGTACTGAATATAACAGTTTACCTATAAATGTATTAAGAACATACTTATATAAATGAAATGAAAAAAAAAATACATATTTTACATAATGAAATTTTGTTGTTTTACATTTGCTTCCTTTTGATTTAGATACACATTTTGATAGAAATCTTAGAGAAATAGGGAAAGTAAGAGTGACGATGTGCTTAATACGAATAAGTGGTGTTTATTTCTTTAATTGTAAAGAGTTACGACATTATTTGCGCAAGGTTAAGGAGGGTTTATAACATTGGGTTTATTGGCATCGCTTGAATATTTGATCGTATATTAAATTTACTCTGATAAACAAAGGAAATCCATTATTAACTCTGTTCTCTAAGCACTATCAGCGTTTTGATTTTTTATGTTGTTGATTATGTTGTTGTCTATTTTGAATTGATAGTAAAGTACATTCCTCTTGGCAGGTCTTATTTGCAAAAAGGTCAGGATCAAGTACATAGCCGAACCCTTTCTGCCATTTTTGTCCACAACATAACGTTTGATTGGTTAGAAAACGGGTTATTATTTCCCGGGAACTCGTATTTTGTGACATATGATATTAGATGTGGTCGAATTTGCACTAATGACGTTTGTGTCAAAGCTAATTAGATTCTATTTACGGATCTCAGTTAATAGGTACTTTAGAAAAAAAAATGAAATCAATATTTACTTCATGAAACACATAGGCACACAGGTACTTGACACAGATTATACTCTGTATATATTAATATTATATATAGCCTAACAAATACTTTAGTGAGTGTCAAATACCTGTGCATAGGCATAGTGAAGGATTTGATAGTAAAAAGAGTCATAAGATTTAGAACGTTCTGAGTGATTTAGATGCTGTTTTTATCCATTTTGCGTATGAAAAAAATGACACATGATTTAAAAAAAATAAGAGTTTCTATTGATTTGAATACTGACTGGACAGTAAGAACTCATTAAAAGAAAACATTAAACATTCATTTTTTCACTTTTTCAATTATAGGGGCTATGTCACAAAATAATTTTGACGTGGCCTGAAAATAAACATAGATTTAGAGTACGTTGTATTTGTCACGTAGGCCAGAGTAGAACTGTGTTAACCGATTTTGGTTATATAAGGTTTATCACATGTTTTTTTTTATTACCTTTTGTTCAGAATGAGATATGATTAGGGTTTGAAATGGTTATATCAACTGTTTTGCTAAGTTTTAAGTGTATTAAGAGAGATGTTTAAGGCTTAGAAGTTTAAACCTATAGTTTCTTTACATAAGCCCTTTTTATCAGTATACCTCAGTGTTGTCAGTGTTTCTCGGGATGCACGGGATTCAGCGATTTACAATTTATTGCACGATTCACGTGATATTTGTTTTTTAAGAGTAAATCGGGGGGTTTTAATATATAAGTTGATTTGTATGGAGCCTCAGTGTCAGATATCGATGGGAGCTACGGAAGATGCCTAGTCCAGTCTAGAATATTCTGACCAAATTACACTACGGAGCTTGTGTGAGTAAAATTTTATTTTGTATTTCATTTTTGCAGGTAGATATGAAACTTAGATTTTATTCTAAACATTTATTTTGTAGATTGTTGTATTGTTTCTTCTCGGAGAAACAAGTGTACAATCGTATTTAATTCTCTGTAGTTTTCGAAGTTTTGGAAGTACATAGTTCTGCATTATTATGTATATTTGATGTATTCCAAACATGGAAGCATTTGTCCAATATTTGTTTTGGAATTAAGAAACGTGGAGTTGTATGGAGTATCTGTCTGGTATACAATTGCTAACGAGGACGGTTCTGTTTGTAATGCACTGATGTAATTAAGAAATGTGGAGTGTATGGAATCTCTGTCTGGTATATAATTGCTAGCAACAAGGACAGTTCTCTGCGTTAATGCACTTATGTAAAACCATAATATTGTTGTATGGTATAAAATGCACGTATGTAATACCAGAGATTTGTTATTTGGTATGAAAGTATATTTGAAGTAATAGTTTAAAAGTTTGTTTGTAGCCGTATTTAGTTGGGGCATGGTGCCTACATAAGCTGGATGGTCAGTCGATACGGGACCCCGTTGGTAGACTACGTCACAAGGACGAGAGGATCTACGCATGCGTCATATGGACGACAGGGTGTCTACGGTGGACTAGTCGTATTTAGTTATGTAATCTGGGTGGTCACAGTCGATACGGGACCCCATTGGTAGACTACGTCGCAAGGACGGGAGAATCTACGTATGCGTCATATGGACGACAGGGTGTCTACGGTGGACTAAGTAGATCACATTTACTGAAGGGACAGCGACGACAGGAAGTCGGTCCAGTGTTCATCGATGAGCACGTGATATAGTTTTTGAGTACTGTGAATTTAGGAATCGTTTTTTGAATGTGGCACATTGAAGTGCGTTCATAACAGTAAGCCATTATGTAGATTGATATGCGGTCATAGAGTGATAACAGAACTTTCAGTGCAGTTATTATTGTACCAACAGATAGAGACAGTTAGTCGGCAGTTTTGGGGTTTTTTTTCATATTCTTTAATTCTTTTCTAATATCCTCATTGTATATATTTTTATATTAAATATAATTTTAAAGAAAAGTTGGCATTTATTCTACCTTAGAGAGTTGTCAACCCTTGGTCATTTTGTTATAGGCTAATTATTTAATCACCCTGGCGTTGTCCTCGACGTTGTCGTTGGTGGGACCATCAAGAACACTATTTTACCTAGATGAACACTATTTCATTAACCTCTGATATGTTTGGTTTGAGGATTTTCTTTTAAGCTCTATATTTTATCAGCTGAGGTAGCATGCGTTTTAAATTTAATACTTTTTGTACATAGTATTGTTGTTGTTTAGGTGGTGGTTATACGTGAGGTTGCTGGGCTAGATTTTACCGTCCTGGGACAGAACATCAATCATAGAGCGACACCCAGCTAATGACCCATGAGTGACGCACGGGAAGAATGAACTGGACGACTCTCTCGTATGAAAATTCCAAATGACCCTGCCGGAACATATTGAGCATATTAATTTTTTGATTGCTTCAATGTGTAATCTTCTATGAGTTTATCCAAGGCAAACGTATTTATTTACTGGTGTATAGCATTACCCCCAGGACATTGATAGTATTTATAATATTATACATGGAAAACATTATGGAGTCAGAGAAGAAAAAAATTGAACAATATACAAGCACTCATTTATTCCCCGGTTTTCATGGAAGAAGCCTTCCAGCTGGTTGCGGTAGGTGGTGTTCTACCGGATACCTCCGTGCATTCGGGGTATTCCTCCACCTGTAATTAGCAGGACGTCGCTATATGACTGAAATACTGTCAAAGCGACGGTAAACTCAAAAAGTCATTTCACGGGTTTTGTTTATATGTTATGTGTTTCTAAATCTTAAAATGATATATGACATTCAGGGAGATATCATGTTTCGCGGTTAGATAAATTTTATATTTAAAAATCGCGAATATTGCAAAAATAAATGTTCGCTGAAAAAAAAGGCAATATACAGTCCATGACAGGTAACTCTGTTTGTTTTTGTACTGATACAATAAGAAATGTAAGAAGCCAAACCCCCTGCAGCAGTTACTTCTCCTGATCAGTACAGGCAAGTGGCTCGACGAATATATTTTATTTTCATTTTTTATTTTAGTAAAATGTATCTTGTAAATGTAAAAAAAAAAATTTCAGTCATTCATTTGTTTAAAATGTATTATAAATGAAAATAATGAAGAAAAAAAAAACATGGTGAGTGAGAGGCATTTAATTATAAAATGTGCTAATGATTTTGTCTTGTTCTATCCCTGCAGCAAACACATTTTTCACATATTTTTGAAAGACAAAGCAACGGGTCGCCATTTTTTTGATCACATGTTTTAACCACAGTCACGTGGTTTTATTTGGTGGCAGTAATTTACATGATTTCAACATTGGCAACTTTACACTGTTTAGTTACCATGCACCGTTATAATTTACATTACAAAGTAATGCAGCGAGAACAGTAAATGACAATGACAGTTCACAATAAAGCTCCCACTACAGATGGTCAAACGAGAAGAAAGATAAGGTCATAAATGATGTGAACGAATGTGACATTAATTAGATAATCTAATAAGTATTTTTTCTAACGCCATTTGTGAAGTCGCTGAACCATTATTCAAGCATAATAAAAAAAAAAATCGATTCTTGTAACATCAGTTGTAATAACAAAGAGTGGTTCGATCGGGAGTGTATTGAAGCTAAATTACATTTTAAAGTGGCTTTATCAAATTATAACAATACAAAGTCGCTGACGAATTAAGAATGGAATTGTGTGAAAGAAAAAAAATACAAGAAAATTATACGTAAAAAGAAGGGCTTTTGTTCTTAAACATTCTAAAGAATTAGAAAATATGAAATCTAGGCGCCGTAAAGATTTTGGGCCTTCTTTAAGAAAAAAAAATTCAAGTAAAATATATCAAATGATGAATTTAAGGAAGTTTATGATGCAGTTAAACGTTTAAAAAGAAATAAAGCTTGTTGCCCCTGCGAAAGTACTTTAAATGAATATTTTATAGAATCATTTGATATCGTAGGTGGACATATCACAGATATTTTTAATAAACTATTTAATGCAGGATATTTTCCACGTGAGTGGTCACTGGGTTACATAATTCCTATACACAAGAAAGGAGATAAAAATGACCACAATAATTATAGCGGAATTACATTTAAGTTGTTTCGGTAAATTATTTTCTAGTGTTTTAACAAACCGCGTAGAAAAGTGGATTGAAGAAAATAAAATTATTTTAGACGCACAATTCGGTTTCAGAAAAGGATGCAATACTGTAGATACTACTTTTGTATTGCAAAATCTGATAAAACATTTTGTCAGTAACAAGTTGAGATTACCGCGCGCGATATTGGGGAAAAAAAGCTTTTGATTCTGTACTTTATATATTTAAGAGTTGGAAATGTATTTGTAGAATGGGACGGAACCTTGAATTGAAATGTATGATTTATGCCTCATAATTCTACTTTTTGAAGATGATATGGAGATTGTAGGAAAATCAACAGCGGATTTACAACGGAATTTAAATAAACTTCATGACTATTGTGCTTTATGGGGGTTAGGAGGAAACACTTAAAAATCAAAAATAGTTGTATATTTAAAAATATTGAAATGCCTTAATCACAGAATGATTAAGTTTATATATCATTTCCACACTTACTTTACGTGAAATCTTGTAGTATTTTCATCTTTATTTATTTATTTGTATTAGCATACTATCCATTCTCCGTGATATTCAAACTGATATGTATCACTGACTGTTAACATATTCTAGATGACACATACTGGATACTTTTGTTAATATAATACACAGAGTTATTTCTATTTCCAGCCTTAATTAACTACATCTTATCTATTTTATTTTCAGATAATTGTGACATTATCATTTATTTCTTCGAAATTCTGTATATGATGATGTACTATATTGTACAAATCTAAATAAAACTATTTCTGTCTGTCTGTCTGTCTGTCTGTCTGTCTGATTTAAGAAGCGTGCCGTAATCACCGAGAGGAGTGTGGTAAGACACACACGCGCTCACACATGCAGGGAAAGAGAGTGAGTTCAGTCTATATTTTAGCCGCTGGTCAAAACATGGGGGGGGAAATGATGTAAGTATTTTTATTTCATTATCAATTTTTATGATATATAGCGCATACGAAGCTAGAAATTGAGCCCTACACATATGTCACGATGATTCTTTTGTCAGATGTATAGATTTTGTTAACATTCAGGAAAACCTTCCGAGTTCGTTGAATTTTGTTTTCTAACACGTAAAGCACAATAATGTTTTCCCGAATGCTAGGAAACACTGTTTATTTGACAAAGGAATCATTACCCAGGGCTTTTGTGTAGCGCATAATTGTCCACTTTGCATATTAAAATTTGTGAGGTAATACATTACTTACGGCAATTTTCTTTTTCGAATCGAGGCAAATAATGCTGCTTGTGATAGCTTAAAATGGCGTAATATACCACGTGGTATGACCACACTGCAAAAACAACCTGTATTAATTGTCATTTGTATTGTGCAGCCAACATGTTAAAATCAGTCACTAATTTTTTAAGCAAAAATGCCTGTTTCACCATCTTGACGGCTTCTACTACGCCGTTGGCATCGACTTTGAATTCCAATTACTTTCATCCCAATCAAGGCCAATCATATTTTATATGACATCCATCTTGCAGCTATCATTGCTGCTGTTCACTTGACCAGTCACCCTCTCCATGCTTCCTCCAAGTGGTGTGTCTCAAATCATTGAATAAGTCCCACAGACAGTTAGTATTTCAATCATTTATTTTTTTACAGTTATTTTTATATAACATGTTTTTGTTGTTTTTTAATCGCAAAGAAATACGTTCCTTATTTGGCATTTGCAAGAATAAACTAACACAAAAACTCTTTCCGGAATAGGTCAATTAAAATATTTGCATCCAGATTCGTCTCTCAAATGTGTCAATATCTCTGTTCAACATCTTTCTTTACGTTGTAAGATTACCTCGTGTTGGAGCAGCTTCTCAGGCTATTTTAGTTACAAAGTCAAGAAGCACCATAAACTGCTCGTAAAGACCACGTACAAGTCGCAGAAGTGTGGGATTAATCAAGATAAAGACTTCTTGTATTGAAATATCTGCATAGCGGTTTTATTTGTGGCGACATTAGGTGAATATCTACAATTGCCTTAGATGTATAAGTGCGTGGGAGGTCGATGAGATGTACTTGCTGAACCTGCCAATCTATCTATCTATGCATCTATCTATCTGTTTGTCTTTCTTTCTATCTTTCTTTCTTTCTATCCATCTATCTATCCATCAATAAATATACTTTGTCTGTCTAATTAAACAAACGTTCATATTCATTTTAAAGAAATCATAAACGGTATATGTGTATTTAAATATATGGTTAGATATTGTGTTATTAATTAAATGTATATACACGTTATATTTAGAAATCATACGCACTGTAAATCAATATTTAGCGAAGATTTTGAAACCTGTGTATCCACCAGAATAGAATTTTGATTACATTTGTTCTGCTCACGGATCCCCACTACTAATACTAGGGCGATCCTATTTGGTGCAACGTTGCCTTTGAACCTTCATTTAATCACATGCTCGGACTCCAGTACCCTGGTTGCTGAGTCTGAGTTCATTGGCAACATCGCTTTTCCAAATCGATCTCAACTGGGCCAATCAATGAGAATATGTTCACAGGAGAAAAGGCTGATCTGTCAGATTGTATGAAAATAAATGAAATTTCATTTTTAAAGTCAGTTTGAATGCCATTATAACTGCTCCTGCAGTAGCCATAACAGCACCATCACCATCCTCGTAATCGCGATTTTTTTCGGGGTTGTTTTCAATCGCTGTTTGACTTTGTAAATGTACCCTTATACCTGTATTTAATGTTGAGTGCGGTTTGCAGAAGTGCATATGCCTTATGCATATTTTACATAGCAGAAATAATTTTCCTGTTTGCCAAGTAAATTTGAAAAATGATGAGTACCCATCTAGACAAGGCAATAAAAGTTTTATTTACATATCTATATAAAGAAACCTTTCAAAATTTCAAATAAATACATGTGAGACAACATTTATTCTAAATACAGATCATAATTTCTTAAATATCCAAGTACTTTCTGCACCTGTTGCGGAATATTTTATCAGTTTGACCTTTATACTGTATGTACGGGGTAGTATTTTACAAATTCTTCTGAAGTTTTTGATTAGTTGTAGTTATGCATCGTTACGTTTGTTGTCCTTAAAAAATCCTAAGATTTGCACTTGTATGACACAACTTTAGAGCAGCAGTTTCTGACGACTTATGTTACCGGTGCAAAGCCTTGTTGTGTTTATACCCAGACATGACTGTAATATACTCATATTTTCTTCCAAATGTATTTATAGATTTTGACTCAGGCAAATTTCATATTGACAGTGTTCCGTTTCAGACAGTAAACCATATATTTTATGTCTAAAAGAAGAAACTCTAATATGGTTTAAAATAGATATCAATAATGAAAGGACAGAAATTGACATGTGTAGTGGAAATATTTTCCAAATATCAAAAATAATGTTAGTACAATTTTCTCCATTGACATACTCGTCTATCATTAAGACATACAGTTTTGTGCAGAATATTGTATTTCTGCTCCAACACTTTAATAAAATTGGAGAGAAAGGCGTTCTATGCAGTCTAATACATTTGAAACAAATTGCCCCGTTGGAAGAGAAATTCCGTCTGCTAAATTTCAGCATGGAACAACATTCGTGAATCAATCATTTGTGGCGTCCCGAGCATTTACAATAACCGAGCGTTTGGCGGCCCTTAAATTTTCAGGAAATATAATCTCTTCTATTCTGCACTCAGACGTGAAGAACGAGAAGCTTTAGATTACTCTCCTTGAGACAATGGATGTGCGTGGGTGTAAGTCTCAATCAATACGGTTTGTGCCGACATATTGTTCCGCAGGTTTTCATTTCTCTTTTAATTTCGATTTCATTTCTCTTCTTACATTCCTGTTCTTTTTTTTGTGTTTTAGCTCACCTGGCACGAAGTGCCAAGGTGAGCCTTTGGGACCAGCTTTTGTTCGGTGTCCGCCGTCGTCAGTCGTCAGCAATTTACATAAGACATCTTCTTCTCTGAAACTACTGATGTAAAAGTGATCAAACTTGGCAATGATATTCCTAAGGTGGTCCTATATAAAAAAAAATCAAATGGTTCCGGTTTGTTGCATAATTAGGTCACAAGAGCTAAAATAGATTTTGAAAGTGAAATCTTAAAAAAATCTTCTCCGAAACCACAAGGCCTATAGCTTAGATATTTGGTGTATATGGCTTTGTCTAGTAGACCAAGTTTGTTCAAATCATGACCCTGGGGTCAAAATTGGCCCTGCCCCAGCGGCCACTTCATTTTACTTGAACTTATATAGGGGAAAAAAAACTAAAAAGTCTTCTTGTTAGAAACCACAAGGCCTGGAGTTTAGATATTTGGTGTGTAACATTGCTTCAAGGATATCTACAAAGTTTATTCAAATCATGGCCATTGGGTCAAAATTGAACTTATATAGGAAAAAAAATCTTCTTATCAGAAACCACAATGCCTGGAGTTTAGATATTTGGTATGAAACATGGCCTAGTTGACATCTACCAAGTCTGTTCACATCATGGCCCTGGGGTCAAAATTGGCCCTGTTCCAGGGGTCACTTGATTTTACATAGCCTAATGATACCAGGTGAACGACCCAGGGCCATCATGGCTTTCTTGTTTTAAAAAGAGGTAAAACTGTGTGTTCGTGAATACAACAGCAGGTATGTATTTTACTGAAGTATAACCCCATACCCGCGTTCAACCAACCGGTGTGACACTGGAAAAAAAATACAATTTAACAGGTGTTGTTGTTTGTGATGTTTCAGTCTATTTGAAAATCTATTACATTTTCTTTTTATTTATGTGTTAGACGTGTGAATTCGGAGACACATTAAAAATGAAAGCACTATAAGTTCGCGTCATAATCATGCGATTTGTTTGGTGGTATTGCATGTCCAATCTAAGCTGTTTCATAGAAAAATATAATGCACAGGCTACAGTTTGTCCTCATTTTAAATTAAGGTCCGGTAATCCTAGTAGTATTGAATGAGTAGTAGTAGTTGTTTTTCCTTTCACACATACTACAAAAAAAAACTTATGTTTGTGTACATTTTGTAAGAATACAACATCATCAAGCATTTCTCAAATTTCAAGCACTTTCCCTCTTAATCTTAAATATATATTCGTCAATGACGTATTTGGATACAAAAAAGACATGATTTATTTGTCTTTATCTAATTCAAGTTACTTATGAAGTGATGTACTGTTTTACGAGGATCTTCCGTGGTCGAGAGGTTAGCGATGCTGAAATACTATCACTAATCCCCTCACTGTTAGGTGTTCGAGTCCCGGCAGTGTCAATCGGATTTTTCAGCCTTCCAATTGGGTTTTGGTAGGTCGCTTACCTACCCGAGTGATACTGTACAATCCGTGAAACGATGTACAAATGAAATACTTCAGTCATGTGATATGAAGGTCAAGGTCATACTGAGGTATGATATTCGAGTTTTTGAGACTAAAATCGTGTTTACGATAACTTGTGTCCTGATTAGCTCCTGATAAAATTTAACACATGTCAACCACCGTAAGAGAATTGAAAAACGAGGGCTTCAGTCATGTGACTTCAAGGCCAAGGTCACAATGAGGGGTCAGGAGTCCACAACATCTATTGGAGCCAGGACATCACGTGTGTTGGGAAGAAAATGTGTATGGAGAGCTGAAGTGTATTGGCGTCGAAAACTTGCGGTGCCCTCTCCCCTTATAAAACGATATGAAGAGATACACATAATTTCTAATAATACTGTTTAAACCAATTACCCAGACTTTCCCCTCTAAAGCGAGATTTTTCTTACGTTTTAATCTCAATGAACAATCTTCCCATCTCTTTCGTGACTATTTTTCTTCAGGCAAACAATTGAAGAAAAAATACAAAAAAAAAACTCCCTTCATTTCAATCCAATTTAAATCCAATTTAAGTATGACGTCATTTACGCCTCTAAATAGATTTAAAACACTTTTGACTTCATAACGCATGTCTAAAAAAGTAATCGAGTAGTTTGTTCACTTCTTTTTCATTAAGACAAAAAAATTATCCGGTGCGGATTTCACATAGATATTAATACATGTATTACTAGATTTTTCCTTCAAATTTGGCGAAAACATGTTGCTTCACATTTACATGTACTTATTGCAAAACACAGCAAGAGAAAGAGAAATTGGATTCGAGAAAGGAAAATGAACTTTATACATGTGCTTTGTAATATACACTATTGTGACGATGAAATATGTTGAAAACGGAAGGAAAAGGGCAGTCCAGATTATCATTTCAAACTTAAATTTACTGGCAATGTCTCTATGTTATTATGTTATGCTTATTTCTTTAACCATGGGTTCAACCATGATTTTGTGGACATTGAATCTGAATTCGGGAAATGTACATTAATGATTTCCTGTTTAGTTCAGTAGAATTATATACATCAATAAAGATAACTAAATATACAGTTGCGAAAATACGGAACAAAGACAATTAAGATAAATGTCCAAAAGTTAAGCTGATGGTAGCGGTGGTGGAATTGTCGTAAGTGATGATGATGAAGATGATGATATTGTTGTCAGGCGCGTAGCTAGCCTATAAAGAATGTGGATTCAAAATAATCTAGGGGGGGTCAGGGGGCATGCCCCCCCTGAAAATTTTGAAATAAATGGTGCAATTTGGTGCGTTTTGGGGCCTCCGGAGAGCTTTCTTGACCAACGAAAATCCATTTATGCTGATTCTGCTGATGACTTCTTTAAGAACTCGATGTAAACATTTGTTTACATTTCGAAAATACGGCGCGTGCAAACTTCCGACTTTGAAGAGCTGCAAAGGCCGACAACTTTTCAAAAAAATACTACGGTATGGTGTACGATTTAGGCTATATGATTTATAAAGTATTCAGTGTGGTAATTATCAGATCTGGCGAACGCGGCTGAATTTCAAACCACATTTTTTTTACTAAAAAATTTTTTTTTGGTCAAAATAATGTGGATTCAGCTGCGTACTCGCGTATAGGCAGCTACGCGCCTGGTTGTTGTCGATGATGATGATGATGATGATGATTATGATGATTTAACTGTTAGTAATGTTAAAATTTTAAAAACATCTGACTGTTCCCTGTGTCTTCTTTCATTTTTATGTCCATATTCTTGCAACATTTTTCTTCTATTCCTCCTTTTTTGCATTGCATTTGATGCTATGCATCAAAACCTTTCTTGTAGTCAACCAATAGGACTGCCAATACGTGTAACGATTGATAATGTGACGTCACGGCAACTGAAGTTTATCGGTGTTTTGCGCTTCGCCCCTTGGACGCGGGGACGCGCCGGCACGACATTCAGGCGTTCGGACTCGCAATATATTGCGTGATATTGCGTCCGCGCGTTTTTAAGGTGTCGTCGTGACGGCGCGCTGTTGCGACAAGTTACCCAAGGAAGGATTTAGGGGGCGGAAGAGGCGTACCCCCCCCCCCCCCCCCACCCCCCTTAAATCGATCAAGTTGGGTTTATCTTATGCGATTATCCACATATAACATTAAAGTTTATATGTGACTATTAGAATCATTCAGTAGGATCAAAATTTGCACCATATCATTTGCAGTTCGCTGATTACTTCACTTTTCTCGTATAAGTTTCATTTTCGATGGTTTGGCACCTTTCCGCTATTTTAACAAGCAGTCGATACATTGAAAATGTCCGGCCAATTGAAACGGAAAAAGCTGGGTCCATCCAGTTAGTTTAGTTTAAACGTATTTTATTTCGTCTTTGAACTGTACTATATATAATCATGATATCTTCTCCCATGTATGCTATTAAGTTAAATATAGACATAGCACATGGTTAAACTGGCATGTAACAGAGAGAGAGAGAGAGAGAGAGCTAAGACAAGCTTTTCACTGTCATTTATATATTTTTTTAACACATTGAAATATATATTTAATTTCGTCATTCGGGAGTGAAGGAATTCCATATAATAAGGAGTCCAGGTCAACAGGATACATGATGAGATTAGAGAACAGCCCGGCAGTCTTCATAGATCGGGCATTGGAAAATATAATGGTAACTTGTCTCTAATTGCCCACAAGTGCATTAAGGCTATCGAGAGCAAAATCAAAACAAGAAAGTCAGTAGAACTGACAGATGCTCCCCGAAGAACGTCATTGTTACAAATAAGGCATTGGTCAATGGGTGGGAGGATATGTTGAAATCCCCATTCCTAAATCATATCTATTCTCCTCATCAGATGAGATGTTTTACCAACTCTAATTTGGAGACTTAGTAACAGTTTACTATTTAATATGATAATACGTGTTACTCATCAGATCTTTCATTGATTTTTTTAAAGTTTTTATACTACTAAAAATTAAGTCATACATTTCAATGTGTGCTCATATCAAAGAGGTTAACCAACACTCTTGACATATGACTGGATATTTGAAATAGTGTATAATGGCCTAAAC
Organism: Solen grandis; assembly: GCA_021229015.1. NCBI lineage: Eukaryota > Metazoa > Mollusca > Bivalvia > Adapedonta > Solenidae > Solen > Solen grandis. The sequence continues at coordinate 55,270,726 of CM037783.1, forward strand.
AACAATTAGCTGACATGATTATGATTGACATTACTAGCATATTGAATTTTGTGGGGTTTTGTTTAAATGATAGCTCCTATTAAATTAGGCAAATGACATGAATATTAGTCAACAACATGGTAGTAGGGGCCATAACTCTCTTAAAAATTGAGGAACCAGGTCACATCGACGATATGCGTATCTACTCTTGGTAATAAAGCTTCCCATAAAGTTTCGTTGAATTCAAGCCATTAGTTCCTGAGAAATAGCCCGGACAAGAATCATGCAATATGTACTATAGGCCGAAAAGTCAATGGGCCATAACTCTGTGAAAAATTAGGAATGGTCATGCGACGATATGCGATCTACTCTTGGTGATAAAGCTTCCCATAAAGTTTCGTTGAATTCAAGCCATTAGTTCCTGAGAAATAGCCCGGACAAGAATCATGCAATATGTACTATAGGCCGAAAAGTCAATGGGCCATAACTCTGTGAAAAATTAGGAATCGGGTTATGCTGACGATATGGCATCTCCTCTTGGTAATAAAGCTTCCCATAAAGTTTCGTTGAATTCAAGCCGTTAGTTCCTGAGAAATAGTCCGGACAAGGAAAGTGTGACGGACGAACGGACGGACGGACGAACGGACGGACGAAGCGGCGACTATATGCGTACCTTCGGTGAGCATAATAAGAAATTGCACTTAGTCGTAGTCTCGTGTGAGACTGTATTATCCTTAACACAAACAATTAGATGTCGGTTGGACATTCTCGTTTAAGACTACTTAAGATTTAAGAATGCTGATTTCATTTCTAATGGAAGTCATTCATTCCGACTTGAGGATGGAATGAAAATTAATTGTCTCGTCTATATGGGTCATTCATTCGAATTGAGATTAGGTAATGTATTGTCGTCTGCAATGTGTTGAGATCAGATATAGTAATGTATATCGTGCAGTATGTGTATTCATGTTAATTAAGGACGACAGATAAGTTGGGGCTAACTGTTTGTGCATTTTAAACAAAGGATTAATTTGTGCTTTCGCATTCTTTCAGACAAACTTTCGCCTTATGGTATTTCTATTGATATTGCTTTCGTTGTTCCTGTAACTATTCGTATGAAACATGACAGAATGTATTATGAATACGTGTACAATGTAAGTAGTTACTGGATTTACGCCCCCACTAACCCAAAATCCTGGATCCGCGCTTGTTACCGACATGGTAGAAAGCAGCCTTGGCAGTTCATATTTTTATGTGAAAATATTTTAACCGCTACTTTTAGCTGCAGACAGTGCGAAAGAGACAAAGATAAATAAATAGACATTTCGCGAGCTTCAGGAATAACTATATTATTCTTAAATAGATGTTTGATCGTCTCCAATTCTCCAATTTAGACTATTTATATCAATATAACATGAGTTCAGTCACGCAATATTTATTTTTCTGATCTTCTCGAAACACGAATGCAAGAGAAATGGATGGTAACATAAAGTATGACTGATTCATATTGACTTCCTCTAGTGTATATATATATATATATATATATGTATATGTAATATGTGTAAGTCAATACTACATTTTTTAAACTATATACATGTACTATATGATAATACTATAAAACGTATACTACTAAACGCAAAAACAAAAATAAATTGTTTTTGAAACAAAAAGGAACTGATTTTTTTTTTTTGGGGGGGGGGGGGGGCTTGTTGTTGTTGTTGTTTTCAATTCAAAAATGCCGTGAGATAATCATTTTTATATAGATGGGTTTGCCATACTACTTAACCTATGATTTAAATTCATCAAGCATTCTATCTAAATCTTATTTGGTTCAAACAAAATGATACACGTGATGACTTCGGATCCGAAAGGTGCGAGTTCGAACCCAGCTTGGGCAAGGGTTTTTCATGGTCTTCCCATATTCAAAGTACTAGTCCAACTTAAGAATCGTCGAGATGAATAAAAGCTGCAAGAAAGTGTTTCCCAATCGATGCGAATTATTTAAGTTCATAAAGAAACAAACAAAAGCTATATCCCAAAAACATTTCGCATACATTACTTCAAATCAAACTAGACATGAGCGTGTTTCGTGGTTCCTAGCTTTCTGATGTTGTCTTCCTTAAATTTTGCCAGCAGAACTCTTTACAGTAAACCATCGATTTTGTTACTCAGAATAGCTACCTCTGATTAAAATAGACGCAGATTGGACAATAAATCTGTTTTATTGCCTCGCCTGAAGTATCCATGGTTTCAAAAGTCTCAGCTTTCTTTGGTTTCTATGCCAACCCAATAATGCTACTAACATTCTTAGAACACAGTGTCGTTAGTATGACATACATATAATCCAGTATGTGCCGGAATTGACCGTGTCTGTCAAGCTGCATAGTGATTATAAAACCGATTTCGAGCTATAAACACATTAGTGAAAATCCATTTTTACACATTTATTGTCATAAAAACAGTAACACTAAAATAGAATAAGATATAAATCTTTATAACTGATAAAAACAGAAATATAAATGGGCAAGGTGTATCACGAAATAGGACTATGTTTATCAGTTTATTTTATTGTCATTTCAGATCATGCTTTCCTTTGGCCATTTCGATGTTTTTAGACAAATTTAGACTGTTAACGATGATTTAAAGAAAATAAAAATAGACCAATTTGTTGAGTAATTATCTAAGTTGCTTGAAAAGTAAGGAGGTCGTTATAAATGAGACATGGTACTGCGTGTTGTTTTGGAGTAAAATTATTCCTCAGAAAAATGATAAGAATTAAGAACAGAACATCATTTAGGCATCGTTTTCGTGTAGGTTAGGGACTATTTAGTGTAATATCATTATAGTAGGTCTCTATTTAAATTATACATATATTAATAGAACATGAAAGAAATACAGAAAACGAAACCCGTTGTCATGGTACCATTTCACAACAGCATCAAACATTAACACTGTTTTGTATACAGATCAACAGAGTACAATAGGGATATGAATATATGAGTACACGCATTTTTAAAAATCAATATTTCTTTTTTATTTATCTAATTCGGCACAACACTGAATAATATTTCGCTATTTACTAGCATGTAACATGAGCGGTGGCCTAGTAGTTCAGTGAGTATTTATCATGCTGTTTTGTTGTTTTTTTTTGTATAAGGTATGGCCGGGATTCCACCAACTTGATCTAGCCTTAAGTACTTCTTAAAATTTAGAAAATACTCTATAAAATCTTGTATAAACAACCCAAGGGTTTTTCAGTTTTATTCAAGAAGAAGAGACAAATTTCATCATATTTGATTCTCTGATAAATATACCCATATATTTCATTTCTTAGTAAATATGGCAAGCTATTCAAGTAATAATCTATGTCTACTTATTAATGTATGATTTAATTCAACACAATCAGAGGGGTTAAAAAAATGTATTTGTTAGCGACATGACTTAACCCTTTCCCTCATAGAGGAAACTATGAAAAGACCTATGCGAACAACATAAAACCAGATCAGCCTGCGAGTAACTCGCAGGCTGATCAGGTTTTTTGCTGTTCGCTGCTCCTCAGTGGTCTAGAAATGAGGATTTTGTAATTAAATTTGGTAAGGTTTAACTTTGGTTTTCTGCAGATCAGGCTTTATGTGATACCTATTGAGTGCGTCAAAATGAGTCTACATGAGGGAAAGGGTTAATGTTGTAAATTTGTGAATTAAAAAGAAAGATAAATAAAACTGCGCAAACATATATGTTTGTACGAGTATATGCACTCAGCGCATCGCCATAATCTGCATTGTCATTTGTATAGTTCGTTGTCAGTAATTTCTGTTGAATAAATGGCAATTTCGTGGGTACAAGTATCCGTGGATTCCTGTTCAAGAAAAAAAATAGGCATTATAAATAGAAGTCTTCTTTTAGATTGAGTGTTATGGATAAACCTTCCTAGAAATCAACAAAAATTTGAAATGAAAATTGATGATTTTACGTAAATGGCATACAGAGAAAAATATTGAAATTTAAGATATGTTTTATCAAATAAACAAATTTCTATGTTGCATTCTGAAATATGAATATCAGAATATTATATTATGATGATTATAATCATTATATTCTATGTAGATCTAATTTCATTATCTATCGTTGAAGAAAATTTTCTTGTTTCATTTAAAGATGATTGCGCACTTGATTAAAAGCCCGCATAAAATTGAAGAAGAAAAAAAGATTGTTGTTGAAATGAATACCGGGATAGAGCATCTTTTTTTAATTTGATCTTATTATAACACATTACTGGGGTGAATAAATTGTTTTAAACCCTTTATATCACATGTAAGGGAATCACATCTTGGTTGTGATGTGAAGTAAGCATGAATTTGATAAATTGATGACAAACAAGATTGGGACAGTTGTATACCGCCTCATTTTACATCAGAATATAACATAGCTATTCTCACATCAATAATCAACTTGGGGAAGCTCTGAACTCCCTCGCTTTCTTTAAGGACGTTTCAGTGGGTTACTGCGATTTTTTTTGATTTTTTTTTTGATTTTTTTTTTATTTCTCATTTATTTTAGTAGAATTTTATAAGAAACCACAAATTTTAAGATGTTTGTATTAAAAACATGAGTATAAGTAAATTTGCCAAATGTTGAGGGTCCAAAAAGTTATACTTTAGTGTTTTTATACAATTTTTTTCTAAATTTTCAAAAAAGAATCAGTTTTAGGTAAAAATCAAAAATGGTGAGGTATACATTTTTTACATTGTCAGAAAGCAGTTATATAAGAGGATAAATTCCTAAAAAAATAAAGGGAATCTGTCCGCTGGATTTTTATCAAGAAAAAAGATATAAAATTTCGTAGCTTTTGGGTACGTATATTTTAGTCCAGACACATTGGCTATTTATTTTTCTCGTAGTGCATTTTTCATGCATGTTTGACAGGATTTTCACTTGTTACTTATAAAAATGCAAGTTACAAATTATGATAAAAATATTCTGAAAATATTATTTTAATATGTTATTAAAGTATTTAAAAAAAAATAATCAGTCTTTCCAATTTTTTTAATTTTTTTAAAAAAAAATTCAACAAGTTTAAGCAAACATTGATGTTTTACCACGAACGGGGACAAAATTCCAAATAAGTTATTGTCTTTTGCTAAAGTACTTGTAAAGACTGTATTTTATTTTATAAATATTCACTTATTCCATCTAGGAGCGTGGGGGAAGTATTGCGCGGGATTTGCATAAAAACTGTTCAGATTATTATCAACAGAACATTCATACAGTAAAACTACCAGTACCATCCCTTTAAAGTCAGTCCTATGCTTCAAAGTGTAATCATATATAATCACTTTGATATCACGTTTCTTATGTAAATTAAAGTTATTTGCTCGAATAACAATAAACAGAAACGCTCATTTAGTTATGATTGGACATGATAGGAAAACGTCCATGATTAAGTCATGCAACAAGAGGCCACAAAGGTTACGTTATCTCTTGTATTACGTTATCTCTTGTATTACGTTATCTCTTGTATTACGTTATCTCTTGTATTACGTTATCTCTTGTATTACGTTATCTCTTGTATTACGTTATCTCTTGTATTACGTTATCTCTTGTATTACGTTATCTCTTGTATTACGTTATCTCTTGTATTACGCAAACAGTTTAATGACTTTAGTCATCGCTGAAATTTCATTCTGATTCACAGTGATTCATGTAAATATTTATATCGTAACACGACAAAAGCACCATGTTCTTTTTTAGCGATTCAACGGAACAAATAAGGAAACGCCGTACAACCAACGACATCGATTGAAAAACCGATATTGGAAAAGCCCTACATAGTAGAAAGACTTGTGGCGTCTCTCGGAACCCATTCAAGTGCCTGATCTAATCTGTAGTCTAAATATAACACGTAACCAAGTGACGCTAAGATAAAAGACAAGCCTTATTTATATAGGCACTATCGTCAGCAACTGATTCATTCAGAGCTTTCTCTATGTCGTGATGATTACTCAATAGAAAAACGAGCAGAGGACAGGTTGCGGTGTTTAATTCATGCATTAAATATAATAAATATCAAAAAGCACTGTCATTGGCAACTATAAAACTGTTATGGAATTAGAGGAGTTGTGTAAAATATCTGAAAAGTACGCGATGGATGACAAGTCATGCAGACCAAAAGTTGTACTGGAGAAGAAGGGGTTGTCATATTCAAGGTCCATCAGGAAGAAGGGCGAGAAAAGGGTTCAAAGGAACCGCAGTAAAAGCTTGCCGTCGATTCCCTTTACAATGACGCCGGCACCAGTGCAAGGACTCGAACTTCAATCCGATATTACGGAGAGTTGTGATAACACAGAATCTGTTGATAATATCGAAAATATTGAAAACGACTTTGGGCGGATCCGACAGTTTAGTACGACCATGAAGGGATTAGTCAACAAAGGTGATTTACGGAAAGACGCCCGGCGGGATAGTGGTATATCAACAACAAGTTACCGAAGAAATAGTTCAGCATGCTCAAATTCAACGGCGTACGTCAACTATGCCCGTCGATACAGTGCCCTGATGGAATCCCCTTGCCGTCGAAATAGCGCCTACACATCTACCTACTGCACTCCCATTCCGACGAACAAGTGTTCTGACGGATCGAGAATATAAAAAGATCTGCGAAAAGTATTCATTTTCTTTACCTGGGTCCCAGGACTCTGCCCTGAATGAAGAATGTCATTCTGAGTACCAAGTGCTCGTACTGGGTACCAGCGGGGTGGGAAAAAGTGCCATTACCAGCCAGTTCATGACGTCAGATTTCCTGGGAGCCTCCGACGTTCAAACAGGTATGTATATGTGACTTATATCATTTAAATATTTTTCATCATATAAATGAAATAATAAGAAATAAAGGAATGAATTTCAGATATTTGTATCATTGGTCGCTTAAAAGACACATATAAAAATTAACATATTACACTCTGTTAGAAATCCTTAGCATTAAAAATAAACAAAATTAAGTAAAAAAAAATAAAGAGAGAGAGAGAAACAATTGAAATATGCATCGTTAAAAGGCTGTTACTATTTTTGTGCATATTTCATTCGTCTTTTTGTGCCGTTTGGTTTTGATTTATGGACCGAATGCGACCTTAAAGGCGCAGTAAACTATTCCGAGCTATCCCTATAGACACCATTTTGTGATAAAACACATTTTAGTTTTTATCTTCGAAATTAACAGGCTGTTATTTTTTAAGCATTCACTCCGTTTGCCTTTTATCCTTCAAAACAGCTTTAGTATTATGTCACTATCGTTATCATCATTTCATCGATTTACAAAATTGGTTATTTCAATTTTTATATATCACCGAATAGAACACTTTCCAAAAAAAGACTTTTAAAAACATATTCCCTTTATGAAACATTTATTATACATGTATATGTGTATATAAGTAATAGCATTTTATTTGCCGATTTTCCAATTAATATGAGTGTGTTTAATTGTATGTGAACGAAGCATGAATAGAAATAAAGATGAAAAAGTCTCACCAGG
>CM037783.1:55278332-55328332 GCA_021229015.1 Solen grandis
TCACCTTTTATAATGGCAATATCAACCTTTTTGTTTCAGACTCGACAGAGGAGAAGACGAGCATATCTGTGATATTGAACAAAGAGGAGTCCCTCATAGACCTGATAGAGTCCAGTGACATGGTGAGTGTCACAGGGGGACTGTACATACCGATAGTACTTGACACACTTCCTTGCTCAATTTAGCACCAATAAATTCAGATTTCTATTATTTGTTTATAATAAATAGCTATAATTTATAATGCATTCATATTTAAAATGGTGTATGTATTCATTATTTTTTATCATTAACTTTTTGTGTCACTTCTTATTTGACCTGGGAGGAAATTTATTATATATTACTTTGTCATTACATTTCATTACATACTTATTAATCAACTGTTTTCTTTTCGGAAAAAAAGGCAAACTTTAACTTGACTTTAACCTGTAACCATTGCTTATTGAAAGATAAATACGTTTTATCTGGAGTCACGTGACTTTCAGTAAAGAGTTCAGATCATTCAATCTAAAAACAAATTAAATTAAAAATTGAAATTCAAATCATTAAAGATCACTTTAAACCACCTTCAGAATAATTTATATACATCATGAATGCAATGACCGATGTGCATTGTGACCCAGCTTGATCATACCCAATTGCTAAACTAGTCATGTACTTTAACCCTTTCCCTCATATAGACTCATTTTGACGCACTCAATAGGTACACATAAAGCCTGATCTGCAGAAAACCACAGTTAAACCTTACCAAATTTAATTATAAAGTCCTCATTTCCAGACCACTGAGGAGCAGTGAACAGCATAAAACCTGATCAGCCTGCGAGTTACTCGCAGGCAGATCTGGTTTTATGTTGTTCGCATAGGTCTTTTCATGGTTTCCTCTATGAGGGAAAGGGTTAACAAGAATCATCCCATCTTATCAGTTTCAAAACGAGCGTACAAAGCGTAATAATTTCAAATCTTTGAATCAGTTTTCATTCCGATATCTCCTTCGTAATCACTCATGTGCTTGTTGTAACATGAAATATACCACAGCTGAGAGGTATACTGCCTCACCCTTATAAATGAAAATCGAATTTCAGAAATAAATCCGCCATGAGTATTTCTTCTCCAAAATTGAAAACTTAGTAACAATTGGAAAATTGTTGAATTTCTCGTTATTTTTTGTCAATGTTTAGGCGTTGTTTCTTAATAAACCTATTGATCGCATTGCTACGGTATCAGAGTTGATGTGTGTGTTTACATTTATATTGCGTACCTGATTTTATTAAGATCTGTTTCTCCGTGTGGGCGTGTACAATACAGGCAGTTTATTTCCCAAGCTAGGCTGATTTTATGCGTACGATGTTATTTTAAGTTGATTATACATTTATGTATGTTGGTTACAGTGTTATTGCTGACTGCTTACTTCTGTTGTTGTTTAAAATATGTAAATCGTTATGTATCTAAACACTTAAATCCAGTAATTTTTACGTATCTAAACGCTTTAATGAAATAAGTAAATTCTTCGTCTCAAGTAACGATTTCTTTTATCTTTATTAGATATATCAGCAAAATCTGAATTCATGTATATAAACTGCAAAATGTATCATAATTGTGTATATCATTGATCAAACAAGATGTGATTTTTTTCATTGACGACACTTGAATATTAAAAAAACAGTGATCGTAGCAGATGTCAAGCGTGGTATTGAATTTCCCGTGTGGTATATGATGCATGTCTTTGTTCTGAAAAGACACGTGGGTTAGTAATGCGTGACTATTCTTTATGCGTTACTTTTTGCAAGACAAGATATGAATACCTTTCAAGTATGAAGTGATATATTCCAAGACAAAGCGTGTGGTCTTTGTGATGTGAGAAACAGTTGAAATTGTTTCATGTATTAAAAAAAACAACCCTTAACATTATGAATTGTTTATATGTTTCAGGCTACCTTCCTCGACTCAGAACACGTCATCGACGCTTATATTATCATGTATTCATGCGCAGACCGGAACTCATTCAAAGCTGCTAGCAGTGCACTGCGGCGATTAAAAGAAGAAAATGGAAACAAGACGACAGTAATGATCGTAGCTAACAAAGTAGATCTTGCCCGAAAAAGACAGGTGCATTACGAAGGTATGCAAAGAATTATCTTTTTCTTGCTTATTTTTTTTTTATCATGAACTGCAACAATATTACACTAAACATAATGGGTTATCAACAAAGTACGTGTCTATTTTAAATGAACAAATGCAATAGTTACTTGCGTGGTGTGATATTTTACTAATGCAGCACTTTATCTGTCTCGTGAAGACATAGTCCCCGAAATAAAAGCAAATTCCATCCTTTCATGTTCTTGTAGATGTTTATGTTTATCCTGGTCTCATTCAGGATATCCCCACACTATTATTTGGAATAAAGAGTAATATCAGATTATCATGATTTTCACATGTTAGTCTCAGATACAAACAGTAACAGCACGTCCAGAAATCGCTGACACCATTTCTATTCAGGAAAATATCAAGAGATATCGACTGAAACGAATTTCGCAGATTGAATTTAAAACTAAAATCGGGTCATTTGCATCATTTCCGGTAAGATACTGACAGATTTTGCGTGCCTACTTTAAGTAGTGTTTATTTCAATGTAAACATTAAAAATGAAATATTAAACGCATCCCATTTTAACCATATCACTCTTTTTTTATACCCTACTGTTTGTGCATACACTAAGGTTCGGACACAAGAGTCCAAATAAAATCTTAAATAGTCAAATTATCTTACTCCTCTACATAAATCACTGACCGACTTATGCCGCCTGACTTTTCCCGCCATTTTAACCACGGATATTTCTAAAGCGACAACATCCATAACCATATCAGATTTCAGTCATGCGATTTGCGAGGCTCTCTTTATAATTCTAAGACCACCTCTAATTTTGCCCTTCAAACATATATAAACTCAAGTAATTCTCCATAAGTGACTTCGAGACGTATTTCACCCCAGTATGACTAAAGTGATATGTTTGCATCTCAATTTCACCGTCAACAAATTCTTTTACATTTATTTTTGCCATACCATGCCCCTTGTTCTCGAAAATACGATCTCAGGCTCAAATGAGTGTATCATGCTCAAATCCCTATTGAAACTACTGGGTATAGTTTGTGTATGAAACTCATATTAAAGTACCACTTTTATTTTCGAGAACACGGGACCATGTGTTTTCTCTGGGACATGTGTTCATATATCAGACCCATGCTACCATGTGTTTTCTCTGGGACATGTGTTCATATATCAGACCCATGCTTCATATAATGCTTTTGATGTGGATAATTAATACCAAGAAAGAAGGCATTCTTTTTTGCAATGAAATATGATGCGAGGCTTAATCACAGTTTAACCTTTTTGTTCGCCATGCTATGATACACAGTCCTGCCTGAAAGGCCATCGCCGAATTGTTTAAAAGAAAAGTAAAATCAGCGATTAAATAATTAAATTTGATAATTTATTTATGTTCTTGCACATACTATAGGTAAATATAACTCATTCTTTCTACCAGGTCATGTAGTAGTATTAGTTTTATTCCAGCGTTCAGAAAAAAAATGAAAAACTCAACATAAAAACTTTTGAATTGTTATCTCTTTTAAATTCTGTTTTCAATGTTACTAAGTATTAACCTCTTTTTAAGGAATTAATTTTCTCATTCGTATTTTTTTATCATCTAACAACATTCCGGATCAATATGATTAAACAGAAGTTCAAATATGGCAATAAGATATCTCGTTTACACCAAGACTCAGTAACAAGTTCTAATATGGACATTAGCGCTTTGAAAACACTGTAGGAAGCATTTCTGAGAGGATATGATTTAAGATTTGCAATTAAGAGAAGAAAGGTAATCAAAATCGCTGAAGAGCGCGCAGCATTAATCACTGTATCGCATTGCCCGATGAATCTCTTTAGACCCCTATTTTGGCAGGGTCGTGATTTATTATATTTGGTCATATCCGCCGACCTGGTGTGTCAATACCGTCGGTCCGGAAAATCCAATTATACGGAAATCGATACACGATGTTTATATACTCGTATATGCAATATCATAGTTGAAAGCGTAGACTTGTGCGAAGGAACAATGCAAGGAACCTGATTGGTTGTTTCAAGAATATAACCAAAACCGGAATGAACCGCCTTAAGGGGAATTTTGTTGTTGAACACGAAGGTTGTCTGAGAACCAAGCTATCCGATTATTCACTCTTGAAATTCTGATATTAGGCTTTGAAGAGAGCTGTAATTGAAAGACAATTCAATCTAAAATCAAATAGATAGGCAATCATTTTTTGTCTGGATTAAGATACTGTGGGAGAGATTGTTCTAAGAAATAACGAAATAAGAATTGCTTTGAAATACCGTAAGGGTAAATAATGTGTGAGGGCTATCTCAAATAATTTAATGCGTGTTAAATGACCGTTTTATCAGAAATTGCTTGTTGGTTTACACTAACAGTACATTTCGTTATGGCCTATTTTCTATTACGCTACTATCAATATTGATGAACTTATTGCCTATAAGACTTCAATCATATATTTTAAATATTATTTTATCTATAAATGTCTTTTTCTTATTTATTTATTTATTGTTATTTGGTAAAAGAGTTGATTTCTTTTAAGTCAGGCAAATTTGATTTTTCATGCGTCAAGATTACGGATTGTAGATTTCTTAACGCATTGCCCTTAGTATCAGTTAAGCTCGGTTCAAATTTAATTCATTGTCGAAGATGTGTTTAACAAACAGAGAAAAAAACATTAGCTATGAATAGCTATTTACCGACAAAAAATACATTTATATGACGTTTCTGTTATAAATAAACAAAACTGTCAGAACAATATGATGTTAGAACAATGAACAACGAACCCTGGTTGTATACAAACATTATTTCATTTTTTTTTTAAAAAACTTAGTAAAGGATACACATAAGTTTCTTATTATGTGAATAGGAAAATTCCGAGGCTATTCCTATATGTCCTTCTGATAATGGTCTTCTCCTACCATAGTCTGTATATTGGAGACTAATATGTTTTAGTCAGGGATACATTCAAAACGATTTTTCTTTATAGATTCACCAGATTGCTTGCCAGTCTTTCTATAGTAACCATTTATGGAAACACAACAGCGTGATTCAGTACCATTTCTAGTTTCCATGGAATCCTAGATCAGTTTATATTGATTTACTGATTTGCATTTCTCGAGAAAAACGCCATTGTTTCTTGTATTGTTAATGTTAACTTTGCTATATATAAAAGAAAACCATTCGCTACTGTTATTAGATTACGTTGACATTAGAAATTGTTATTTCTTTTCCAGAAGGGAGAGTTTTGGCACACTCTCACGGTTGCAAGTACATAGAAACATCCGCGGCCCTAAATCACAACGTAGATGAGCTTCTTGCCGGAGTACTCAGCCAAATTCGTTTGAAGCAGTATGGAGAATATTTTAGAGAAAACATTGACTACCAAAAGAAAGCCCGCCCACAAAAAGGTCTCACTCGAGCACTGAAAACAGCATTCAAAGGTGTGTTCGGAAAAAAACAGAAGATCTCAAGCTGTGAAAATTTGTATGAAATTTGATTAAAGGGTAATGGGATTTAAGTATGAGATTCGATTGATATCATTAATGAGGTAGGGGATTTTTTTTTTTTTTTTTTTTTTTTTTTTTTTTGAGATTCGACTGATATCATTGGGGGTAGGGGGATTTTTGTATGAGATTCGACTGATATCATTAAGGGGTAGGGGAATTATTGTATGAGATTCGACTGATATCAGTAAGGGGGTAGGGGGATTTTTGTATGAGATTCGACTGATATCATTAAGGGGGTAGGGGGATTTTTGCAGTTCAGTTTTAATGACGAGCATGAAGTGTCCTTATATTCTGTGTATCTATATATGTTGCTGCATCGAAGAACATCAGTGATGATTTTACACATAGTTAAGTTTGAATAGACTATATCGGTTCTGACGAAATAAACATTAGAAAAGTGTACATAAAAAATGCATCATCGGCTGTATATGTCCTATTTTTAGTTCCCATATCATGACGTGACGGTGCAGTCGGAATGTAAAGTATAATTGTATGAAATTAAACTGTAGTTAGATTGTATGATTTGAGAAGTAAATGGTGAAATATAATGTGTGTTTATATTTATCAGGCTATTATTGATTGTCCTGTTTTTAAACAAGAAGATGGGTCTCAGGGAAAACAGAAATGCAGGGTAAACATTTTTGTTGATTTTGGGGAACACTTATTTAGACGGTAATATAATTATTCTAATAAAAGAATCAGTAAACATTAAAGAAAAAAAGCGTAATCCCTATAAAATAGCAAAATTGGTCACACATGCTTAACAACAAAGTCAGATGGTAAACTATTGCATCTGGCTACTGCGGTTAATATAACAAGTGTGTTATCCTGCATTTCTTATACCTTTCAATATAGCAATACGTCTACTGAATGATACAGCAGGTTTTTATTTAATCTCCGAAAGCAGAAATATAAAATTCATCTCATATTTCAATTTGATTTTGTGTATTGCGTTTATATCTGTAAACGGATACAGAGGCGGGTTATATCAAATTTTTAATAGAACAAGAAAATTATAAACAAATCAATTATAAATAATCAGTATGATATTGCAAGAGCTAATATAAGATTTGATTAAATATGATAAAGCATCCCTGAATCATGTAAATACCATAGTAAACTATAAATAGCGAAAAAAGAAATAGTTAAATATTGATTTCGAAAACCATTCGGAGATAAAATCTCAATCTTCGCAAATTGACTAGAGAATATGTATTTCGAAATAAGTTTGAGATTCTTATATTGAAATGTATGTGTTATTTTCATTAAATTAGATTCCGAGCAACCTCCAAACCACTTATTGCTTGGTTATGACTTGAAATGACTGCGTGGGACATACTTTGTTTCTCAGAATTTCATTATCTGATTAGTAGCTAAAATTGAATTAGCCATATATAGGATATATTCTCCGCGTGACGAATTGCTAAACAAATCTGAACGCTTTAAGTCACCTGTCTCAACTATTCATCTGCAGGTCAGGATATCTTCCAGATCTTCCAAGTTGGGAGCCAAGTTCCTTCTAATGCACACTCATCAATCGATCGGAGAGGAGAGAAATGTTCACCCGTTTACAGGCAAATTTCTCATCCTTCTAATGTCAACTCATCACTAGTTTGGAGTATAGAATTAACCCATCTAAAGTCAAATGTCCCGTCTTTCTTATGTCCACTCATCAATCATTTGAAGTGAAATGTCCAACTGTTTGCGGTCAAATGTTTTTTTAGCTCATCTGAACACATGGTTTCATGATTAGCTATTAGGATCGTTGAATGCCCGCCGTCCGTCGTCCACTATAAGTTTGTTTTCTCTCTCACAACTTTATGACAATGTTTGAAGCTATAAAGTTTCGGTTAAGATCATGGCTGATATTGACCTATTAGGTGAGGAGGTATGTCCCTTTAAATAAGAAAAGATCTCCAGATTTCACTTTGTCTACAGTCGAGCATCTTTATTTCTTAAGCAATCATTTTCAAGTTTCACGACAATGTTTACAACTATAATTTCCGAGCCAATTTTGATAATGGCTGTTTTAGGCCTATTTGGCCAGGAGTTATGGGCCTTGAATTATAAAAAATACAGATGTATATTGGCTTGCGGCCACGCAAGCTTATTAATTCACTCAGATTTGTTATTCTGTCATCCTTGTTCTCGTTATATTTCGGACATGTTGCATTTGGCAGATAGCCGAGATTATCCGTTTGTGTACACGTCATTTGCGGGTTTCCCAAATTTTTAATGACAACTAATCAGAAACACAGGGGCTTGAAATTCGATTTGATGCGTTCCAGGCAACTTCGAACCCCTGTGGTCAATAATTGGCTGCTTGTTCTGATACTCTGCTTTGATTTTAGCAAAATAGATAACCGGAAACCATTTATTATTATTATTAGCCGAATTATTACATTAGCCTTTGCATTTCTGTTTGTAATTTAGCAGACGTAGCAATTAACATATAACTCTTTGAAAAAAAAATCTGTATAAAAACTTATGATGCAATCTGTTCATATATACACACATTATTAAACAACACTTGCAAGCATGTGCCAACAATTCTTGAAAGCTAAATTCAAAACTTAAGGTTAGTTCATTCGACAGTACTTGGTTAAGACAAAAACAGCTGGTGGTTAAGCAACGACCTGTTATTATTATTATTATTATTATTATTATACCACATTTATATAGCACTCTTTTCATAGCAATGTACGTTCAAAAGTGCTTTACAATTGCATTCAGAAACACACACACACACATACACACAAATCACCATGCTCACTCACATGGTAATATAAAAATATATTATATAAAAACATATAATTAATAAGGCATCAGGTTTCTGATGGAGGAATTAGATACAGTTAACTCCCCCAACAGCAAGGAACCAAGTAACTGCAGTAAAATGAAATAAACTAAAAATGATTAAAATAACTGATTCACTAACAGTAAATCATGATTAGAAGTCCTTGAACAGTGACCGACTAACAGTCAGGTCAGCTAACAGTTGAAGGACTAACTCCAAAATACAGTAGTGACCAACTGAAACTGATGTTATCTAAAAGATGACAAACCAAATACAGTAGTGACCAACTGAAACTGATGTTATCTAAAAGATGACAACCAAATACAGTAGTGACCAACTGAAACTGAATCAATTTCTATATGCTTGAAGGCAAATGTGTGTCTTTAATGCCCTTTGAAAAGAATCCATTGTGTTTAAATGTCTAATTCCGACAGGAAGAGAGTTCCAGAGTTTTGGTGCAGCATATACGAAACATCTATCCCCATATGTCACAGTCCGACATTTTGGTACTACAAGTTTGAGAGAATCACTCTGAGATCACAACTGTCTTTTTGGCTGGTAGATTTCCAACATTGTCTTGATATAAGTTGGTGCTTCATTGTGCAGTGCCTTGTAGGTTAGAGTGAGAATTTTGTATTGAATCCTACTTTGTACAGGAAGCCAGTGAAGTTCCATCAAAACAGGGGTTATATGGTCATATCGAGAGGTTTTTGTTATCAGCCGAGCAGCTGTATTCTGCACATTTTGTAACTTGTTTAAAATGCTTTTTGGTGTTCCCTGCAGAAGAGAATTACAGTAGTCCATTTTCGAGGTTACAAGGGAATTTACTAGAACCTTTGTTGCATCATCTGTTAGATATTTTCTGATGTGACCAATTTGGCATATCTGCCCATAACACGACCTGCTGACCGCAATGACATGTTGATCCATAGTCATGTTGGAGTCCAACATTGAACCAATGGCTGATGGACAGATGGAGATTGGACGATCACAGAATCCCCAACTTTGACAGATATGTCTTTTACAAGTGCAGCATTCCGGTTTGAACTAAATACAATAACCTCAGTCTTTTCTGCATTTAATTTCAGCACATTGCAGTTCATCCACGACTCAATCTCTTGGAGACAGTTTTCAACTCGGGCTATTGTTACAGTTTCATTTGATTTATCGATAGGTTTGAAAGAAATGTACAACTGGGAATCATCAGCATAGAAATGATGTTCGAGCCCATGTTTCCTACAAATGTCACCAATGGGTTTTGTGTACATTGTGTAAAATTTTGGACCAAGTACTGATCCCTGTGGAACACTGAAACTCATATGAACAGGTTTTGACAGTTTTCCATCGATACACACTGTTTGTGAACGACCAGATAGATATGACCTCACCCAGGAAAGAGGTTTGTCTGCAATCCCAAAGTCATTCTCCAGTCGGTTTAATAGTGTTGCATGTTCAATATTATCGAAGGCTGCTGACAAATCCAGAAGTACAAGGATTGTAACATTATTCTGATCGAGGGAATGAAGGATATCATTTTGTACTTTTACTAAGGCAGTTTCAGTTGAATGAAATTTTCTATATGCCGATTGGTTTTCTTCATATAGGTTGTTTTGAACTAAATGTTCTTCAAGTCGAGCGCTCACCACTTTTTCAAGCACTTTGGACACAAATGGTAAATTTGAGACAGGTCTGTAGTTCTTGAATGTGTTTTTATCTAGGTTCGGTTTTTTATCAGTGGTCTAACACGAGAAGTTTTAAAAGGCACTGGTACATGAGATGTGTCCAATGACATATTGATAATTTTGTCAAAACTGGCAGAAGTTCATTAAGGCAGGATTTCAAAAGCCAGGTTGGAATAGGATCTAGTTCAAAGGATTTGTTTGGCGACTTGTTTATTATCTTTTGTACCTCCTCCTATTACTTCACTTCCTGAGGTTTTTGTAATTTATGAAGAAATCACTGAACTTCTGAGCAAGTTCTTCGGAGGATTTACTGGCTGGATGGACAATTTCACTAGGACCTTCAAGGAGGTGTTTTGTAATTTTGAACAGACTCTTCTGGTCATGTCCACATGATGAAACTTTTTCAGAGTAATAATCAACCCTAGCTTTTGTTAACATTTTGTTAACTGTTGCACATTGATTCCGATAGATTTGATAGTCAATTGATAATTTGGTTTTCCTCCATTTCCGCTCTAATTTACGTTCAGTGTGTTTGGCTTCATGGAGTTCCTCAGTGAATCAAAGGCAGGTGGGTCGTAGCGTTATAGTCTTTTTGTGTAGTGGAGCATGCTTTTCGACCAATGCAGATAATTCATTATTATAGGCAAAAACTAATTCTTCTGTGTCTTGGCACTGGTCAATGTTACAAAAAAGGTTTGATGTTTTAATGTCTGTTTTGAAGGATTCAATATCAATAGATCTAAGTTTTCGGTATGCAACTGTTTTTCTTATTGGAGCTGGCTTTTCTGCTTTGGCATTGAAAATAATTGCATAGTGGTCTTTCGCTATTTTGCCTGTGCTATCGGACAATCCTGGATCTGTTACTAATATCCCAGGGATTGTTTTGTCGACCTCTCTGGTAATAAGTACATCTAGAATGTGACCATGCACATGTGTGGGCTCTTTAACATGTTGCAACATACCAAATGACTGCAATATACTGTTGAATTTCATGGTATCAAGGTCACTGGGGCTGTCAAGATGGAAGTTTAAGTCTCCAGTTATGATGAAGTTTTTATCTATTGTTGCATATTTAGATAAATATTTGGGCCATTCTTCTTCAAGAAACACACTCGATTTCAAACCATTTGCTTTAGATGGTGGTGGTCTGTAAATAACAGTTATTCTCAGTGAGTAATCTTTTATCGTTGCATTACAATCTAAATGTTCAAAAGTGGAAAACGCGTTATCACTGGTTGAAGATATGATCTTAATGTCTATGTTACTTTTATGAATCAGGGCTACCCCTCCCCCACGCCTACTACCATTTCTGGGGACTTGTTTAATTTTGTAACCTTCTGGTAGCAGTTCACCAATACAAGCTTTATCTTTTGAAGATCCAAGCCAAGTTTCTGTCACTGCAACAAGATCTAGGTCATTTGAAGAAATAAAGTCATTAAGAGCCAAGGATTTGTTTTTGATTGAACGAGGATTTATGCAACAAATTTTTATATTTTTCTGACCCATAGTGATTGTTTGAGATTCAAATTGTATTCTTTTGTTACAGTTCCAAGACTTGTCTAACTCTCCCCTACTTTTTGACAGATTGTTTGTTTCCCTATTTGAAGTGACTGTAGAAATTTCTTGTGGTAAAGTTATTATGTTGTTGATATTAACACCATTATTTGTATCCCATTCACGCTTTATTTGTCCCTTTCCACCTCGGGCACCTCTGTATTTCAATATATGGAAAGATTTCAAAAGTGCTAAGGTTTCATTGTTTGGTTTTGATAACCTGCCTTGGCACCTTTACACAATGGAGTAATTGTTCTCTATTGTACTGAATAAAACACATTTTATGGTGAGATTTTTTTCACTAAAAAGTCATGCATTTATATGAAAGAAAAAAAAAGAATAAATCCTATATAAATCCAATTTCTTTTGCAATTTTCTCATAAATTAAAGAAATATTTCCAGGAAAAAAATGCTGTATGATATTCCTTGAATGTTCATAAAGCACTGTGTCAAAAATCCAGTCTGTGAGAACACTGTAAATCACTATAAATCCAAGTTTTTGTCAGAGCAAAATTTCTGCAGCCTACACCTGGCGCATTATAATCATCAGATCTGTTATAATAAACTTGGCAAGCCTTCATTTTCAAATGAAATTTTATTTTGTTTACACTCTACCACCTACATTTATGAAGCAATCATCATCTGATTTGTGCACAATGCTAATGACAACAATATCTAAGTTGGGTTCGGTTATGACTAATAGAGCTATATATATCAGAACATCCCACATATTTGCCGTGTCTTCATTTCTTAAGCAGTGCGCAGGCAATGAGAGCAATGTTTCTCAGGTGAGCGGCATCAGGGCCATCTTGGCCCTCTTGTTTATGCACATCATCACTTGTTTAAAGAGAAATGTTTACTCTTCAACAGTCAAATCTGCCGTCCATCTTATGTCTACTCATCTTTATCCATCTACATCAATCTGATCTCCAGTCATCATTCGTTTAGATTGCAGATGTCTGCTCATCACGCATTTAGACTGAAATTTGGCCGTCCCTCATATATTAATTCTTAACCCACTTAGTCCACCATCATTCAATCTACAGTAAATGCTCATTTCTCTTATTTCCACCACACTTGTTTTGTTGTGGTGCATTACAAATCTACATTCAAATTCCACGCTTCTTATGCACTTTCGTCGCTCATTGGGGTTAAGTGTTTCCGTCTACAATTGAATGTCCGTACTTCTTGTGTCCACTTTTACTTGTTTAGAAAGAAATGTACCCTCTATACTCAAATTTCCTCCTTCTTATGTTCACTCATCATTCGTTTCAAGTGAATGTTTACCCGTAGTACTATGTCAATTGTCTATCATTTCATATGTCATCTCACCAATACTTATTAAACTTTCATGCACAAATTAAAAGTGGGGTCCAACCGAAACCTCCTCACACCTCTCCATCTCCTACTCTCTTCTCTCTCTAAAAGCCAAATACTATGAAATCATTATTTTCCCGGACACTAATTTTCGTCAATTTCGTTGAGAGTTTTATCCACGAATTTTAATCCCCACGAAAACGTGTCTCTTACAAAGAACTAATGTTTTCTAGAACATAAATCCACGAATAATTGTACCCACGAAATTCCCTTAGGTATAAAACCAAAGAAATTAAATGTCAACGAAAATTAATGGTTTTGCACAGTGTCAACAGCTTTACTGCTTATTCTACCAATAGAGCCAAGTGCTCTACCAACGTCAATCGCATTGTACCATTCACATTTCTATGATAGGCGTTTTGTTGTTATTATTATGCGATATTCTTTGATAACATACTTTGTGACATCCCCAAATGTATTGTGTTTTCCCAATTGACTAAAGAGAAAAAAAAACAGACGAAGATTGAGATTGACCGTGCTTGCGTCAGTAACAAAACATTTCCATAACAACAACACTTGCTTGAAACATTTGATAATAATATAATTTTGGATCGCCTAACGATGACGCAATAACAAAACCTTATCCCTTATTATCTTTAATACCATCGTACTAACTAGGTTATTTAGAAGAATGGGATAATTTAACAACGTTTATAATCAGAAAATAGAGTTTATTTTTACTGGTGACAATAATCATTGTCAACATAAATATATTTTAATGTGTCAGTTTTTTAGGAGAAACACTCCTATACGATCCATTTGTCCAAAGTCATTTCTTGTTACATACGAAAGATATCTTCCAATAAATAAAACGGTCCGCCGCTCATTGTGTCTTTTCTTTTATACAAAAACGGATTTTATTTGTCAGATCTTATGTGAGACCATCATTAGTGTCACTATTTGTAAACGGACTTATGAGAGTGAATATTAAAAAAAATAGCATCTCAATTTTATGCCACGCCAGTACCCGACCAGATGTCCCTGCACGCCTGAATAGTTGTAGGTAGATTTTTTTTATCTAATTTACGTCGATCAGTGAACAAATTTCACAACTTATACAAATCTCTCTCGACGGTTCCTTGGTTTGACAAGACCAAATAAAATCCTTGCCCCTAATGGATCTAACCCACAACTGACTCGTATCCGGATCATGCACATTATCACTGGACCACGGCACCAAACCGAGTTTGTATTTCGCTCACCTTCGTTTGTTTTAGTTCGGGTTGCACTGGGAAAAATACCGGTTGTGCTTGAAATCACCGGAAACAATGCGCTTAGAGACTGTCAGTAACATTTACATGATGAAATAGCTATAAATGTAATTTTAATTTCAGCGTTTTAGCAGGGATGAAAAGGATAGAGGGAAAGGTCATATAACACCAAAACCTACACACGTTCTGCTACAACTCTAGTTACTAGTTATATGTCAGCTGAACTCGCTGTTTGTTTCATTATAACCTCGCTGGAAGTCTCTCTGTGCTTTGAGGGCTTTGATTTGTTTCATGATAATCCGGAGTGAGGTTCAATTCATGCATACCTCTGGATTCAGTGACCTTATTGTAGTAATAGTGAACCTGACATGCGCAATTGCATTACATTGCTAATGAGCGCGGAGTGATATAATGCAGTGAAAACGGCTGCAGTGATTGTACAATTCAACAACGACTGCTTGTGATTTACAGGTACATAAGAGTGGCTACCGCCAGTCTAAAAATTGCAAGAAAATGTTTACCTGTTAAAGTCTTGTAGTATCATTACTTTGATATGATGATAGGCATTTTGTCCGTTTTACGTGATTATTCAACTGATCAATTACTTACTTCCGGTTGCGTTTCTAGCTATTTTCGGTTGCGTGACAATGTCAACGCGTTGTGACCAAGCTCGCGAATGATTCTTTAATCAACAGAAGTGAACTAATTTAATGGCTGAGCGAAGGTAAAATTAATCTGCGTAATGAATAGCTGAGGAATAGAGATGGGATTATTTAAGTGTTGCAAATATAAAGATGTGGAAAAGAGGATTGAATATCTGTAGTCATGATTATCAATGAGTTTTAGATAGTCCAAACAAGTTTTTCATTCAACCGTTTATGTTGGAATAATTGCATATGACACTATTTAGGGTGTTGTTATTGCTTTCGTGTTGTTTTGTATGATTTAGAGATGCTCAAAAAGTTCAAAGAAAGAAAACTTATCTTCACTTACATGGCACGTGCATCCTTTTTCTTGCTAATTTGGGTTTAGCGACAAGATGTTGTTTAATCGCTTAGAGTAATCAACTCGTGACGTCAAATGAATATCTTTTCTATTTTTACATAAATGACAATATGCCTTCACTTTTGCAACTTATTAATTTTCTTCATCATCTCCAAAAAGATCTTTATCATAGAAATCAGCAAAATGTAGTTATATAGATGTGCAAAGATGTATTATAATGGTGTATAGGACTGATCAAGCAAGATATTTATTTCTATTTTGTTTTAGCTCGACTATTCGAAGAATAGAATTCGACTATTCGAAGAATAGAATGAGCTATTGTAGTCACCCCTGCGTCGGCGTCCGCGTCAGTGACTGCGTCCCAAGAAATGTTAAGGTTTGGTTTAACATTTCCATTACATGTACCTCTACTATTACTCAATGGTTGTCCCGCAAACTTCAAATATGAGTTTGCCATCAACAGGCCAACCAGTACAAACAGGAGCCGTAACTCTTCCAAATATTTTTGCATATCTATGGCCCTTTTTTGGACTAAAAAAAGTAAATGTTTTGTTTAACATTGCTTTTATCTCCACTGTCCCTCAAACTTCACACATGCCTTGATCATCATAAGACCAACCAGAAGAAACAGGTAAAGTAATTCTTCCAAATATTGAAAATTTATGGCCTTTTTTTGGACTTAAAAAAGTAAAAAGTTAATAATCGTTTTGAGTTGTTTTTCATTCTTAGTTATATCTCGTGGCCGCTACGAGATAGTGCTATTTGTTGCTTTTGTTGTTTTTTGTTTTGTGTTGTTGTTGTTGTTGTTGTTTTTTCTTAGTTATAACCGTGGCCACGAGTAGCAATTTGTTTTTCGTGTTTTTTTTTCTTAGTTA
Organism: Solen grandis; assembly: GCA_021229015.1. Taxonomy (NCBI): domain Eukaryota; kingdom Metazoa; phylum Mollusca; class Bivalvia; order Adapedonta; family Solenidae; genus Solen; species Solen grandis. Next base: position 55,294,447 of record CM037783.1, read on the forward strand.
CTATCTCGTGGCCACGAGATAATAAAAAAGAATAACACCATGTCACCTCTGTGCTTCCGTAATATTACCCTAATTGTGAACTAAAGTAAAATGGTCATAAAATTAACATGCACGTAGTCGCACTCACACATATAGTCATATTTATCGTATTTTTATACGCCCGTATAAATTTTGTACGGACGTATTGTGTTTTCACCCATGGCTGGCGGGCGGCGTCCTGTGAAGTGTCCGGACTCCTTTTCAAGTAGTTTTGATCCAATCCTCTTCAAACTTGCTAACAATGTGTATGGGCATAATATCTCGGCCAAGTTCGATTACCAGCCAAATCACCCCAGGCACACCAGGATTATGGCCCTTGATTTGTTGAAAATATATATATAATAGAGGTGTCCAGTGAAATGTCCGGACTCCTATTCAAACTTTTTTGATCCAGTCCTCTTCAAACTTGCTCACAATGTGTATGGGCATAATATATAGGCCAAGTTTGATTAGCAGCCAATTCGCCCCGGCACTCCAGGATTATGGCCCTTGATTTGTTGAAAATATACTCAGTTACCAGTGTCCTGACTCCTATTCAAACAGTTTTCTTCCGATCCTCTTCAAACTTGCTGACAATGTGTATTAGCATAATATCTCGATCATTTGTTCTTCCATTTGATCATGGTGCATTTTAGGACAGCACATATTACGGGCGTATTATGTTTCGACTCGCGGGAGCTCTTGTTTTCTTTTATTTCTACTTTACGTTAAGCTTATTTTATTTATCTCAATAATGACATAATAAATGGGGGGCACATATCGCCTATCAAGACCTTCTGTTTTTAACTATATGTTTTTAAATGCAATTAGGTTGTCTTTCAATAACATACCGAGCACAGCTATGTATATAATTCTAAAAATATCATAAGACAGGAAAAATAAGAGAGAGCAAAGATAACGTCAGGCAGAAAGCATAAAAGATATTGCGGGCAGCAGTATGTCACGATGAAAAAATAGTAAAATACATATATTTATTTTCAAATATTATTGGTTCATTCCACGAACCATATGACAATTGGTCAAGTAGAGAATCGAAAGAGAACATTAACTTATAAACAGAGGGCAGCTTAGTAAGTAATGACCAGTGACGCAGACAACTAGAAACAGTTATTCTCGGCTTCCCTTGCGTAAAGTCGTCTGGATAAGTTGTTAATATCCTTGTCCAAGATAATTATGTCTTGTCGTTTACAAACCAGAGGGAAGAGTAGACCAGATCATAGAAATCGTCATGTTTGTATGCCGCGTGCCGTACCAAAGCACGATTAGTGCATGGAAAGAACAAAATAATTATAGGCAACAGAGTGATATGGTTCTGATAATTACACTTGTCTGATGTTGAATACATCTGTTTAAAATAACAAAATGTTGAATTATGATGCGTTAATGTCTTGAGAAAACATTTTTTTTTCTTTTTCTTATTTAATCAATAGTGTTCGGAAGATAGTATGGCATTTGACATAATGACTTCATCATTTATGAAGGGTGACACGACAAATGGCAAATTGACTCTCCCAGTGAACATGACGGTATAATCGCTAAGCTGGTATAATACAATCATTCATGTTGAGAAGGCTGGTATGGTCAAGATGGTATCATAAATCAACGTTCTATAGGGACTTTCACCAGTAGAACCGTAGCTTTGGTAATTTAAATAAATAACCATCACTTGAACATCAATAAGTACAATGGAGTAATTTAGTAACTGTTACCCTATCGTTTAAAATAAAATGAGTAACCAGCATAGATATTGATTAGAAATTACCAGAGTTTAATGCACAGTTATGACACATACAGCTATTATTTCCACAAACTCTGCAAATTATTTAATAAAAACCTTATATATATAACGTGTTAAATCTGATTCCGTGAGTTTTAACATTTCATATTAAATAATGTTGCTGGTTACAGGTAAAAGGTTACAGAATTAATTAAGCATTTCAGATTTTAATTGGGTTTTTCGAAGGAGTTTAATTTTCTTTGATATTGATATGGAAAAATTGGGATCGGCATGAAAAACGTTGAAATTCACATGAAACAAGGTAAAATGACATGAATAAAGGTAAAAGGGACAAACCGGAAAAAAATAAAATGATAAAAGTAAAGCACAAACACTTAAGGAATTAAATACGTCGACAGACTGGTCAATAGTTCTGTTTGAGCTTCTTCGGTTTATATAAAGCGATGAGAGGCAATGAACATGCCCAATCTTTTGATCATCGTCACACGCGCCATCTCCACGCACTTATTACTCCCTTTGTACGAGAAAGGACACAGATAAGCAAATTAAAGTTTAATCATGCATAAAATTTAAACTGAACAAATTTACACTTACTTACCCGCTATTACACGGAATAATTTATTACCGGGGCATATGATCTTGTCATTAATTGGTATAAAACAAAAAAGACAATGATCCAAATGTGTACCAGTACAGATACGTAAATAGATTTACACTATATATGTGCTCTTGAATACATATCGTCAAATACCCACGTCCGATAATATGTAGAGAAACGGAATAAATCAGCCGGGGAGTGTACAGTATAGAAATTCATTTTATCAACCATTTATTCGTTTGATATACACGCACGGGATGGTCAAATATCTGATAACCCTGTCTAATCCAAGATATATTTCCATTGCTGGAACGTATCAAATTGTTTTATAATGCGTTTGTCTTGGTTTCTTCCTTTATCTATTTAATAATTTAGCTGGGTAATTATTTTAATAGTATTTATTTCTGTTCGTTAATTATGTTGTTATTTCTATATACTTTTCTTTAAATTACCCGTCCTACGGCAAACGCATAATATCCTTTGCGACATAGTAGAGCATATCGTGACGCATTAATCAACACGTGCTCATAGATCTGTAAGGTCTTAACGTGCAAACCCGTTTATATCTTCCAGCCCGTATCTAATTTCTGCATTGAAAATTGATGAGTTTGTTTAATGCATTTCCACCATTTATTCAACTAGACCCTCGGTCCTCTGATACAGCGTGCATCAAAATATAAGTATGTCTCACATAATCAAAAGCATTTTTCGACTAGACCTCAGAACTCAGAACCTACGCCGTTAAAAATAGTTGCGACCATTAAACAAACTTATATACCGTTGCAAAATCTATACTGCCTTACGATTATTCTTTTATTGGCTATCGCTTTACTTTTTGTATTCAATGAAATGGTATGAACATTCAGCGGAACATAAAATAGCTTGTGTCACCTTATCATCTAATGCCAACAGTCAAGTTCACATCAACACATATTTCACTTGTTAGCTCGCCTGAGCACAACGTGCTCATGGTGACCTATTGTGATCACCTTTTGTCCGTGCGTTCGTCCGTCCGTGCGTCCGGCGTCAACAATCTTCTTTAAACAAAATCTCCTCCTAAACCACTGGGCCAAATCTGATGAAAATTGCCTGTGATGTTCCTTGCATGAAGCTCTTTCAAAGTTGTTCAAATGGTTCCGATCTGTTGAATATCTAGTACACATGAGCTAGAAATAGATTTTTAAAGCGAAATCTTTGAAACCGTAAGGCCTAGAGCTTAGATATTTTGGTGTGTGGCTTTGTCTATGGGGGAAAATTTTGGAAAAAAAAAAATTCTTGTCAGAAACCACAAGGCCTAGAGTTTAAATATTTGATGCGTAGCAGTGTTTAGTAGACATTTACCAAGTTTGTTCAAATCAGGACCCTTGGGTCAAAATTGGCCCCTTAAATGACCCTTTGGTCAAAACTGGCCCTGTCCCAGGGGTCACTTTAATTTACATAGGCTTATATAAGAAAATCTAGAAAATTCTTCTTGTCATAAACCACAAGGCCTGGAGTTTAGATATTTGGTGTGTAACATGGCCTTATACACATCTACCCGAAAATGGCCCGCCCGGGGTCACTTTTTTACATAGGCTATATGAAAATCTAGAAAAATCTTCTTGTCATAAACCACAAGGCATTGAGTTTAGATATTTGGTGAGTGTATAGGCATCTACCATAAGTTTGATCAAATCATGACTTTTGGGTCAAAATTGGCCCCGCCCCAGGGGTCACTTGATTTTACATAGACATAAATAGGAAAACTAGAAAAAAAATCTTGTCAGAAATTAAAAGGCCTAGAGTTTAAATATTTGGTGTATAGCAGTGTCTAGTAGACCTGCCAAGTTTTTACATCACGGCCTTGGGGAAAATTTTTTTTAAAGGTTATATATGAAAGTCTAGTAAAATCTTCTTGTCAGAACCTTAGATATTTTGTGTGTACCGTGACCATATAGACATCTACAAATTTTGTTCAAATCATGGCCCTAGGATCAATTTGGCTCCGCCCCGGGGGTCACTTGATTTTACATAGATTTAAATAGGGGAGTCTTTAAAAATCTCCTTGTCAGAAACTAAAAGGCCTGGAGTTTTGATATTTGGTATGTAATATGGACTAGTGGACATTTACCAGATTTGTTCACATAATGGCCCTGGGGTCAAAATTGGCACCGCCCCAAGGATCACTTGATTTTACATAGGCTTATATTGGAAAATAAAACTAGAAGACTTCTTGTCTTAAACCACAAGGCCTGGAGATTATATATTTGGTATGTACATGGCCTTATAGACATCTACCAAGTTTGCTCAAATCATGGTCCTGGGGTCAAATTTGACCCTTCCCCCAAGGGTCACTTGATTTTATATAGGGTTAAATAGAAAAGTCTTTGAAAGATCTTATCATTGATTAAGATATGTAAAATGGCTTTGTGAACCTGAACCAAGTTTTCAAATCATGGCTCTTCGGTATACATTGATCCCACCCTAGGAGTCACTTGATTTTATAGCCATGAATATCAGAATTTGGACCAGTTTTTGTGTGGGATTACGAATATTTTGCTGTACTTCTGCATGGATTTCGTATTCAGTATGACTGTTTTATTGGCAATGAAGGCAATATTTTTCAGGTGAGCGATTCAGGGCCATCTTGTCCCTCTTGTTAATAACTATATCGACTATAATCCAAGGGATGCAAACGCTTCGAAAATAAAAAAGAAAACATTGACAATACTTGTCAGATACTGAAGAACAGAAGAGTGCTCCTTTGACATCAACAACGTCAACCCAGAATTGTTTTCCGGGCCGTGTGTGGTTGAGTCCCACAAACGCACGATTTTTATGCCCCCGGATCGATAGATCGGGGCACATTGTTTTGGTCCGTCTGTTTGTTTGACTGTTGTTGTTTTTTTAAATTGTAATATACAATACAGTCACAAATATGTCGCAAATATATCTGTTAAAAATTTGACACTGTCTGTTTAGGTGACATATAGGCCCATTGGGCCGGGTGCCATTATTATTACCATCTGTATTGTATATTTTGTATATTGTATATTTGTATGCACATGTCACTATAATGCATAAATTACTTACTTATATCATATTAAAAAAAGAAAGAAAAAAAGAATGAAACATTCAAAAGGTTGTATAGGTAGAAACTATAAAGTATTGCTATTAACAAAAAACAGTTATGTCTATGATATATCTTTGAAGGGAGACATGTATTTTTACTCTTTTATTTTCAACATGAATAATTTGCAGTGAATAAGATATGCATAGTTATTAAAAATTATTATTATAATATATTGTTAGAAAAAGGTTAGTTACTGCTTAGAAAGTGATGTCATGTTATTACTTATGTATGTATAATCAAGGTTGTCGTCACTACTAAAGATAAATTTAATTAACTATTCGTGTTGTTTTTCTTCTTTTTTTTTATATTTGCTCATATATGCTATATATAACAAAACTTGAGTTAATAAACAACTATATGCATAAATATTTATTGTAAGGTAGTCAGTGGGATGGATCCCCGACCCACTGCTACCTATGTGACGGGGACAATAAAATGTTAAACTCCCAAAAAAAAAAAAAAAAAAAAAAGAATCCGATAACATAAAAAAAAAAATCTGTATTTACACACCTGTCACCATGGAAGTGACAGTTGGTCATTGTAACGATAACACCACATTGTCAACAGTGTTAGATCACCCTTTGTATTGATTCATGAATGATTAACATGTTCGTGTATACTCATGTCATTCACAGATTTCTTGGATTAGCTATAAATTTTCATTCACTGGGATTGAATACAAACATACTCACTTCAGTAGCAGAAACCGATATATGTGGATCTCAATTAATTGATACCATGACGTCATTGTGTTATCATTGGTCAGTGACGCCACATGGCGTGTTGTTTTGATTGTACGGTACAGTACTTATACGATACAGGATGAACAACAAAGATAATCGGCAACGGTGAGGGTATCACAATGAATATATACACTAAATTAACATATAAAAGCGATTTTATTTGACATTATTGTTGACAAGCACACAATGTAGTAATCGTTCTATACTAGACAATTTAATAGTACATCTAAGTGTTTATTTCCTTTTTTTTCGTTTTATCTCTACTATTATTAATATTAAATGAATTAATGTTAGTTTATAAATCCACCTTCTATTTCTAATAAACATGAACTTTTAAAAATATTAATTTTAATTTTTACAAACATGATTTAAAATTTATATAAAAATGAATAACACACTTTTTCGTTTTGATCTTAAATTATTGCAATGCCGAAGATTTCTAATTCGATTGTATTTCCCTTCTTACGGCCTTCTGAAATTTGAACTATCTGGTAAACTTTCATCTCTTACATAGCTTAAATATAATAAACAGAAAAACTGTTATGTTTCTACTTCATGTCCAGGTGGCCAAGTGATTAGAGAGTCCGCCCCCGACTCGAGAAGTCAAGAGTACGATTCCCGTCCGCGGTAAATCAAGGTCGCTAAAATGGTACTGGACAATTTATATTTGTAAGGCAAGCAACAAAATCCAACTAGATAGACTTACAGGAACTTAAGGTCTTTAAAAAAACGCCTCATGTGTACTTGAAATGTTAGTCCCTCCTTTAGACTCATATTCTCTTTGGTAATATGGTGAAAGTAGGACATAAAACAGGGCTGTGAATCAGAACTGCGTCGTACCATTCATTTTGTTTACAAAAGCTGCCATCTTGAAAAGCAAAAGGTATATTTTTGTTCATTACTGTTTCTGTAGAAAGTGCATGATAACGAGATACATATATGAACACACTCCTAATTGCTGTATACAGCGTTTTCACCCTCAAACTGTATTAAGTTTTGTGTTTTGCAATATATAAGTTACCAAATACAGATTCACTTCATGAGAAAAAATCACATTTGAAGCAGATTTTTTTTTAAACTGAACAATGATTTTTACACAATGGTACTTAAGACGTAGTTGTATTTAAATATTGTAAGACGAAGTTGTCTTTTTATTATAACATTTTCAAAGTTTTTTTCCAAGGTATTGCACTTTTAAAGTCTTGATACATTAGAAATAATTAGCTATTAGATTTAGAAAATACAGAAAGTGCCATGGCAGTGATTTATTAAAATATGTTATGAAAATATTTACAAAAATGTATGTGTAAGAAGTATTTTGTAATGTAGCTATAAACAATTACATTAGGTCTATTTTATAGCTCGAAAACAACAGGTAGAGAATTATCTAAAAAAATAAAGACAAATGAAACTTCAGTTACTCTTGGAGATTTTAACATTAGTTTAGGGAATCACTCTTTTAGATTTTTATTAATGTCTTTATTTTCTAATTCTTTAGTTAATGTGATAAACTGTCCCACAAAAGTAAATGCATTACGATGATTGTACCAGATACTATTAATGCATTACTTGACCCGATGATTATACCAGATGGCATTTATGCTCTACTTGACCCGATGATTATACCAGATGGCATTAATGCATTACTTGACCCCATGATTATACCAGATGGCATTTGTGCTCTACTTGACCCGATGATTATACCAGATGGATTATGCATTCTGACCCATGATATACAGATGGCATTTATGCTCTACTTGATACTTACCCCTGATTATACCAGATGGCATTTGTGCTCTACTTGACCCCATGATTATACCAGATGGCATTAATGCATTACTTGACCCCATGATTATATCAGATGCTATCAATGCAATACTTGACCCGATTATCATACCGGATGGAATTTATTCATTATTTTTGGATGTTATTTTATTTTCCTAATGAAATAGGTGGTGATCATAAAAGGCGATTTTTGCTGTTATAAAGAAATTGTCATTGTAAGAATAGAGACATAGAAGGATTATGCACTTTTGTTTTCAAGACTACTGCTGTTATAAAGAGTATGTTGTTATAATGAATGCCGTTATAAAAAGTATGTTGTTATAATGAATGCCGTTGTAAAGCGGTTATACTGTACCTTATCAGATTAATGTATCTTACATTCGACCAATATTAAAATATTCATCTATCGTGTGGGAACGTGGGTTCTCTCTTCAACTGTCCTATTCTCTTGAACTTTCAAATCATGATGCTGCTGGTAAAGTGACTAGCCAAATATGTTTCTATAACTAAATTTTGTAAAGAATGGGGGTAGATATCATTATCAGCATAAAGATATTTTCATAGAAAGTGTTTCTTGCATAATGTCGATAACAAATTAGTCCATCTTATATTCAAAATTTGATTCCACCTATTATTGGCATCGTTCATTCCTCCATATCCAGACGTCGAGGTTCATTGTATGCAACATAGTCTGACCGAAATACAAGCATTTCATTAGACAATAAAGTAGCACAAACTGTCGACCGCACCTCCAGACTGTTCATCTGTCGTCGATCCCTGCGTGACATAATGTGTAAAGGCCAAAGTAATAGGTGCAGTCTAGAGTCATAAATAGAAAGTGTCAATGAAAAAAACGATACCTCACAAGCAAGTATGACAGGTTACTGCTAAAGTGCATGTTAAAGGTTTCTACTCGAATTATCGTTAAACCATTCATAAATAATGTCAGTGTTAATATAACTCCTTGTAATTCAGTCTCTGGAGATAGAAGTGAGTATTCTATCGAGGGGGTATTTTGAGTATTCCTGGCTCTTTGCCTCATAAACCTTGACTAATCCAATTTAACAACGATGACTAAAGAATACTAATAAGATATTTATTACAGACTTTACGATAATTTGTATCCAGACATAGAACTATAAGAGGGAAACTAACCTGAAGCGCAGCTATAAAAAAGTAATGAACCCATGTCTAAGATATTACCAGTCTACGCATTAATCCCATGGCAAGAAAATGAACTGGGTGTCAAGGTAGCATGATGATTTAAGGACGTTTTATGACTAAGGCGACCCCCGGTTTCTATCCTTCATCAATCAAACCGTTGTATGTGAAAGGGTGGTGGGTGGCACGTCTGAATCCCTTCTGGGTATTCCGTTTTTTTATTATTTTTTTTTTTTGGGGGGGGGGGGGGTATTCCGTTGTTTTTTTTTTTATTGTTTTGGGGTATTCCGTTTTGTTTTGTTTTTGTTTTTTTTGTTTGTTTTTTTTTTGTGGTGGTGATGGTCACGTGGACGCTTTCATTCCAGACATTAATATATTTATATATATATTTATATATATATTTTATATATGCATACTTCTATTTTAAATAACCAATCCATGGACACTAATTGTTACAGTTGTGTTTAGATCATCTGGTTGTATGTTATGAGATTTAGTTATCTCTTTACATTTACCTTGTTTGAAACCCAAACGTTTGACCACATCAATATGAATCTTAACAGTTCATTCGTGAAATCCTTCTTCTTCTCGTTCGCCAAATCAAAGCGTTGTTACATGCCAGATATTGTGATTTGTTAGAGAGTGCTAATTGGTCCAGCACCTCTAGGTTTTCTTTCGGGGTTACCACTCCCTTAGCCCATGGCCAAAATACCTACCCTGGAAGGACAGGGGGTATTTACCCATAACAGGGGGTCTAGTTATGGGCATCAAAGCATATCCAAACGTGGATGGGCATTGCATGCCCATGTCTAGGTCAGCTTGATGCCGCAAGGTGAACACACTCCATGGGACTTGTCGACGGAGACGTTATGTACTGGTAGGGAAGGCTTATACGCACTCGGCTTCCTTTACACTTAATACAAGGCTGAAAGCACACAACACAATCACTCCACACTTGACGCATCTAAACTTTACGACACATCTCCGTAAAATAATTGTTTAATATAGTGCTAGTGGTTCGGCTTTATACGTGTGTGTGTGTGTGTGTGTGTGTGTGTGTGTCGTTTTAGCTCGTACATTTTCTTATGCTATTTTCATTCATCAGGATATACGAGTATTAGATTAATGATCATAACATAAATATGACTAAACTAAGATACAAGTATTTCTATACTTCGAGCGCAGCAAAACTGTTTTAAACCGGCTTTACTTTTATATAGGTATGAATTTGTGTACTTGAGGTCAAATCAACTTGGTGTTGCTAAGTATATGACTGAAATACTGCAAACAGCGACAGTAAACAACACCATAAAACAATGATCAACACACCCGTAGTATTTCGTCTGTGATACCAAAGCACTGGCTTGAATGATGTTTTGGGAAATTAGGATGCTTGGAAAATGGAAAATGACCTGCAGTCCAATATTGTGCTCCTATCCTTTCGGAAACTACGGATAATTTGTTGATTCAATAACGCCGATTATCAGAATTTGTTGGCGCACAATCCCACGAAAATCAGATAGTTAGGCTCAATGAGAAATGAGTGTATCATTTCTTGGTGTTTCGTGCAGTGTGACCATACCATGTGGTATATGACGTCATTTTATGCTAACGGGAAAAGCATATTTTGCATCGATTCAGAGGGGAAAAGCTGCTGTAAGTATTTGAATTCATTATCAACTTTAATGGTATATAGCACATGCGAAGCGGAAAATTGTACCCAACACATATGTCACGATGATTCTTTTGTCAGATGTATAGATTTTACTAACATTCGGGAGTTAAATCAATAATGTTTTCCCGAATGTTATTTTAAAAAAATTGGTTCCCATTAAAATTGGTGAAGAAGTAACTTACTTATAGCAGTTTTCTTATCATTACAATTAGAGTGTGAAAAGCAGCAGTATCCGAGAATAGCCGATATCCGGAAATACCCGACACCGTGTGGTTAGAGCGTCCGCCCTATCACCTCGAAGGCATCAGTTTGACATATTGCTGGGACGTACTGGTCAAAGTAAAAACAAGAAAACATTTGACGTAAGCGTAAAAAATAGTAGGGTCGTAGGACTATTGTGTTGACGTGATAATATCCGTTTGATGCTCTACTGGTACTTGCTAATAAAATGGGAACCAGTATGTTAAAGAACTGCATTTTGAGATCGTCCCTCGTGTTCGTTCCTATTGGTTTTTGTTCAGACTGGTGAAGGTGATTTCAGCATAATTACAATAGCATTAAATCGAAGACCTAATTTTCTAGAAAGTAACAAATAATACGAAAAGTTTGAATAATAATGTGGTGTAATCTGTTTTACAACCTGTGTTCCCAAAGCCATTAGTGCGAAAACGGAAAGAATTTGTGTCAGTACAGTATTAGCACCCAGCAGATAAAACATAAAAAAGTTAAAACTTAATTTAAAATATCGGAAAACATATGACACCTGTCATGATTATAATCAAAGATCATTTCAAGAGAAGACGAGTGATATACTTGTATCTTTATATTTATTTTCATTTACAAAATTACATCATTTAAAGACAGACACGGAGAAAAGCGTAACACTGTTCACCAATTAAAAACCGTATCAGGAACCGTGTCGGTTCTAAGGTATTGGTATAGCATCATGCCCGGTCCTCAGCGAAAAGCTATGATAGTTTAAGTTGTGAATGGTTCCGTGTCAGTATAATGTGACAATGATAGGGTATCATACCACTTTTCCGCATTTGTGGTAACCTTAAAACCTGAGTGAGATGTTTGAGTCCTGGCAGAGTCACTTTGATTTTTCATGTGAGGAATCCTTCCAGCTGGTATGCTGTAAGTTGCAGGTCCTACAATCGTGCCTCAGTGCACCCGGGGCCCTTCCCCACCTGTAATTAGAATCACGTGACGAAAACTCCAACATAGGTGTCAACTACATGTAGTGAGAATTACATACAAACAACATGACTGATGTATTTATGAAACGTATGATACTTTTGCAATCACGCTTTTGACCTTATACCTATTATACTTTTTGGACAACTTTTATTTTCTAGATGCTGATATCCCCCAGGTATTCTAACCCACTAAGCTGCTGAATAGGATTCTGCCATCTTCGTTAAAATGTCAAAAGTTCATCTCGTTCACTCAATTTGTCTTGGAATTAGTTGATTTCCCTTTAGAATAATAAGGTATATTAGTTTTAATTCTATCAACCTAGAACCCTCTAGTACCGTTTTATATGTACTTGTATTAACAATTCAAATGACCAGTATTTCTTTGAATAAATAACCCTTGACCACAACACTCTTTTATTTCCTATTTTTATTTCTCCAAGAAATACACGTCTCTATTCGTAGGTTTTCTACGGAAGCACAGAGGGGACATGGTGATTTTCTTAGTTATTATCTCGTGGCCACGCTGTGCAAGTGCAAGCTTTTCAAAACATAACAAGTACGTATATATATATATATATATATATATATATATATATATATATATATATTTCCTTTTTCGTCGAATTGTAGTCATGTCTTTTAAACTAATTCCTCTCCTCTCGACGGTTCCTGTGCTGGTCCAGTATTTTGCGCCTGGGAAAGCTATGACCGAGTTTTGCCTCAACTGGGTTCGAACCCAAAACAACTGATTCCATAGTCGCGAACGTTACATGTTGACTTATAATCTGTGAAGCTTTTGATAATGGAAGATGAGTCCATTTCACCGCAATATTGGGGTAATGAAGCCTAAATAGGCCATAACAGACTAAATTAATGATGTTTTCGATCGTGCATATATTTATAAAGTTTGCATCTAAGAGAAGTGTTTGATGAAACGACTATGTTTTTATTAAGGAAACTAATTCAGTCAAGATACTTTATTAAAATGGTGCTATTTTCCCCTAGGTATAGGCATTTTCACCAAAAGAAAATAAATGTAGTTCAAGTATTCATTTGGTCTTATCTTGCGCCATCATGCGTAAGTTTGTCAAAAGTGAGGTTGCAAACTGATATGACGCATATTGCCAATCCCGTATGCAAACAAAATTCTGTCTGACTTCTATAAAAAATAGGCACTTACTTTTCTCAAAATTAAGCCCCTGAAGATTTGAATATATATCCAAAAATACCATTAAAATCTTTATATTGAAAACGAAATTGGATGCTGATATTTTAGGGTTTCTGACACATGTGTTTTTGTAATATATGAAGTTTGAAATAGTGCCTTCTACAGTAGATTTGATTCCTTGTAAAACACTGCTTGTAGAGGTATTTCTTTATAAATCCAATAAAATATCGTTTGAATTCAAGGAGATTAAAGACTAGACTTTTCCATAGTTTTATATTTAAGGGTACCCACGGGAGTGTGTGTCCGTTTGTTTGATTGTCATATTTTTAAAATATAATTTTATTTAGCTAGCTAAAATGATTTTCTAGACAACATCAGGTTCACCTTAACAAAGACTTATGTTCAGTGAACATTCGTAGATGATTACTTCTCCAACAACCAGCAAAAATAAACCTCCTAAAAATAATGATTATTATGATTACTAGATCAAGTACACACTATCACATATATAATCCACAACAAAAACAATATCTATGGAATTTCTTTCCGAGAATTGTATCTACTGAACTGGGCTCAGAAACCTTAAATGTTGTACTCCATGGATGGTTTTGTAAAAAAGAAATAATAATAATAACATAATGAGGACCACGTACCGATATTACTGTATTTGCAGATCCGTTCAAATTAACGTTTAAGAATCCAATTTGACAGATAAGACTTCGTCTATCAAAAAAAATGTAACCAGAAATGAAGAACGTAGCATTACATAATAATCACGACATTTAATATATCATACGCACAAGGTTGTCCTCTGTACATAGCACTTTATTTCAATCCTCCATAAATATGAATTATAACAAGAGCTGTCAGAGGACAGCACGCTCGACTATTCAAAATGCTTGTTGGTAAATCAAATGAAATCTATTCTAATTCTTGCCCTTCACATACCCTGTACATAATAATAGTCAAATATGAAATACCTTGATAGTCTGATACCCCTTAATATTTTTATGATGTCTAAAATCAATCCCATGCCTAGTTACTGAGACATAAGCACAATAACACTGTACATGCAAAACTTTAACCAAAAATCCAAGTTATAAAAGGGCCATAATTTGTATAAAATTCAGTCCAAAAGTTATCCTCCTTAGTTTTCTGATGCCCATGAAGACACTCCTTAACCTTCTAGTCAATTCCACAAGCAATTTCTGAGATATAAGCTGGATAGTAGCTTGAATGCAAAAACTTAACCAAAATTCTAAGTTAAAAAGGGACCATAACTTGTAATATATTCCATCAAAAGTTATTACCTTGATAGTATGATACCCCTAAACTTTAAAGATGTTTCAAATCAATCCAGCCTGGATCTGAGATATAGCATGAAAGTACCTTGCATGCAAAACTTTAACCAAAATTTCTAAGTAAAAAAGGGGCAATAATTTGTAACATATTCCATCAAGAGTTATCTACCTTAGTTGTCTGATGCCCCTGAATATATTTATAAACTTTCAAGTCAAAACCATAAACGGTTATTGAGATATAAGGTTGATAGTAACTTGCACGCAAAACTTTAACCAAAAGCTGCAACGCCAACGCCGACGCCGACGCTAGGGCGACTACAATAGCTCTCATATTCTTCGAATAGTCGAGCTAAAAAGGAAATACATAGTCGACTATATTCATCAATACACCGTGCCCCATCTCGTTTTCAGGATTAAAACGGTACACTTGGGTTTACTCACATACAGGTTTTTGGGAGGAAAAAGAACATTTGTCGCGATTTCTGACCATGGTCACAGTAGCGGGACATGCCATTCGTGTGGGGTGTGGCACAGGTGGACAGCGGGGCTTGGGCACTGTCGTTAGTGGTTACAATGCGAAATTGATCTAGGGGATTTTGACTACCCAAATACCATTATAACACTTAGGGGATTTTGACAACCCCTTCATTTTTCCTCTAGGGAATTTTGACTACCCCTTCATTTTCATCTAGGAGATTTTTTGGCCTAGGGGATTTTGAGTCTAGGGGATTTTGATATACACTCTTCAAAGGGTTACCCGTGTTAATTGATCCGTGTGTATGCGGAGCTGCCTAATTGGATGTGCGATTTGATGGGCCTTTTTTATGCCCAATGGGTGTGACATATTGTCAAATCAAGACAATAGCCAATCACATAAAGAGGTGACGCTTACAGATGGCCGCGATTTATTAATTAAGAATTCAGATTTTCTCTCTTGTGACGTTTTAATTTTATCCGAGTTACACGGGGCAAGATAGATGTGTCGGAAATTACATAGAGTATTGTTTAGATAGTTCGCCTGAAACAAACTGTTATTGTATGTGTTTGTGTTAAATAATATCGATTCCGGAAAGGCGGAAATAGTCACACATGCTTCATTTTTATTTCTCAATTTTTAAGAGTTCTGAAGTTATTAAATCTTCAGTTATATATCGGCTATATATGTCTTAATGAATGTGCCAAAATTTCTACGAGAATGAAAAAAATGACAAAAAGTATCTGCAAATATGTGAAGCATATAAGAAGGCAAAATGTGAAAGGTGGGATTTGTTCGAATAACTATGTATGTGTATTTTAGTATTTTGTTTAATTGAGAAATTCCCGTACATCGTTTTAGAAAAAAATCATATTTTTATCGTCCTGTATCGAGACTGTGTTGTGACATTTCATTCGATTCGTTAGAAAATATAAGAGGAACACATGCGTCAGAAAAATTAAAGAAGATCAAATGAAACCAAAAAACGAAGTGTATTTAATACTGAAATTAACTTTAAAAAAACTATAATGTATCGAAAAATGCAATGTTTTGGCATATGGATCAAATAAATATAGATCCTTAGCTGTTTGAAGATAGGGATAAATTCCTTAATAGATGCAGATACAGGATTTTAGCGGAAAATAAGAGGGATTACAATATGAAGGTATGTAAAACGTTTAATAACGTATTCATATTTTTATATAACCTGGAACTTTATATGTCAATATTATAAAATATTGTTTTAAGAAAATATCCTGATACGACTTTTTTCATTATGATCCCTTCCCTTAAAATTAGTACATTCAACGGCCAGTTTAATTA
Organism: Solen grandis; assembly: GCA_021229015.1. Classification (NCBI taxonomy): domain Eukaryota; kingdom Metazoa; phylum Mollusca; class Bivalvia; order Adapedonta; family Solenidae; genus Solen; species Solen grandis. The sequence continues at coordinate 55,310,764 of CM037783.1, forward strand.
TGTCTAAAGAATAAGTTACGATGCCACAAAGCTATATTATATCTAGGTATTCACATCTCTGTCGATGCGTTGCCCACAATCTATATCAACGGATATTGCCGAAATTTGTCGAGAGGGCAAAAATCGACGATTACGGAAACAACCGATAATAGCCGAGCGCGCGCAAGAAAGTCTGGGTAAACTATGATAATTTTCTTTTTTTAGAGCTGCTTATCCATCTAGGTTTTATTACGGCTTTCCGCAACCTGCGGAAAACGTATAGGGTTTGTTATGTTTATTCTTATTATTATTATTATTATTATTATTATTATTATTCCTTTTTTTCCAACCAAATCTAAGAGTTAATTTCGGTAAGTTGTCAGTGTCTAAGCAACATGAAAATTAAATTGCCTCGACAAAAACTTATAAATTTTTAAATTCAATAATTTTTGATTTTCAATGACGTCAATTGACGTCAGACTTGACGTCAGCTTCAAAAGTTTGTTCGCGCTCTAGAGCCTCTATTTTTTGATATTTTATCTTGATATTTTCACAGAAGATGTATGTTATGATGTAGATGTGCACCTTATCTTTCAAATTTTTAAATTCGAAAAATTTAAGAATTTATGGCAAAACCCAGTTTCGAACTTTGGTCCTAAAACTATTATTTAATGTTACAGAGGCTACTGATGAGATAGAAGCATGAAAATTGGACAGCTTATTGGCCCAGAGGTCTACTTTCTTTTCTCTGAAAGATTTCCTTTTAAGTCACGTGGTTATGACGTCATTTAATGGACAAAATCCTATTTTTTCAAAGATTTCTCTCGCTCTGGCATCATACATTTTGAGTCAATTTTAATGAAATTGAAATTGCAGGATAAAAACGTATCTTTTTATACATTCAATCATTTTCAATTTTCATTGGCGTCATATGACGTCAGATTTGACGTCAGCTTCAAAAGTTTGTTCGCGCTCTACAGCCTTCAATATAGGTCCGATTATCTTGATATTTTTACAAAAGATGTATTTTAGGATGTAGATGTCCACCTTGGCATTCAAATTGCCAAATTCGAAAAGATTAAGATTTTATGGCAATACCGAGTTTCGAACTTTGGTCAAAAATTAAATTTAAATGTTACAAAGCCCCCTGATGCGTTACAAGCATGAAAATTGGACAGCTTATCGGCATAGAAGTTTACGTTCTATTTTCTGAATGAATTTCTCTTTAGTCATGTGGTTATGACGTCATCAAAAAGACAAAAAAACATGTCTCTTTAAAGATTTCTTTCGCTCCGATATCATGAATTTAAAGTCAATCTTAATTATATCTTCAGAATTGATAGAGTTAAAATTGAAGTGATGCATACTGCAAGAAATGTTTGTTTTGTCACGTGATTATGACGTCATGCATACTTAAACAATAATTATTTTGAAAAATTATATAAAATCGCCAATTAGACCAATGAACTTAAACTTTTCAAAAATGTAGAAACTTAGTACGTTCATAAGGTCTTGAAAATTTCAAGTGATTACGTCATCAAACATGGCAGTTATTCATGTTTGATGGAATGCCTGCTTGAAAATGTGAAAACAAACCTGTTCGCATTCTCGAAGATACTTTTTTTTTCTTGATTAATAGAACGTTAGCTGAACATGTCCTTGCAAAAAAGATATTTTTCTTTAGTCACTTGATGTTGACGTCGTCAAAATATAAAAAATATTCATTTCAATACGTATTCGCGCTCCAGCGTCATGAGCATTGATGCCAATCTTAAGCATACTTTATAGAATTTATGTTGTGTAACTTGTTTATGACAACATTGATTTGTAAGCAAAATATATTAAAAAGATCAAAAGATTGTATATATTAACTTTAAATAAGTAATAATGCCGTACCTTAACATGCGCGAAAAGTCCAGAAAATTTCAAGTGATTACGTTTTCAAACATGACTTATTCATGTATTTCGTAGAAGGGCTTATTCATGGAAATCTATTAATTTGCAAGAAGACATGTAAGTGGTCATTGGGTTGGTTGAGCAAGATCCGATTGTTCTTTTGCAGGAATGAATGCCTGCGTTGAATAGTGAATTGTGATACGTTTTTGAGTAAATGAGTCGCATTTACGATGAATTAGTATAATTATACTAGAGCCAGAAAACCTTTACGGAAATCTTATTGCATTTGCTATCACGGCTTTCTGAAAACCTGAAGAAAATGACAAATACATGTATATCTTCCTATCGATTTTTATATTTTCTAAATGTTTAACGGTTTCTTTTTCTAAATCTTTAAAAATAAGCAAATATACAAAGCAAAAGAATAGTTGAAAGTTTCAAGACTTTTATATCGTTAATTACATAGAAATAAGAAATTATTTTCATTATTTTGCTTACACCTCTGCCTTTGTTTCTCTCTAATTTTGCAAATGTAAAACTCAATCAATTTAAAGGTTGAAAGTAATCGATTTTAAAGTATTTTTTTTCTTTTTTACAATTTCAATTGTGGATCAAATTGTAATGAATACATGTTAAGCCATATGCTTACAAAGAAAAAGATATTAAATAAAGAATAAAAAAAATCGATTGAATAACGTAAGAAAAAAAAAATCTTGAGGATATTATTATCTTAAAATTTTCCTTTTTTTTTTTCTTTTTTTTCTGAATGATAGAAAACGGGTGCATAATCAAATAAGATCCATATTTATGCTTTCTCAATATCTTCTTAAGAAGAAGAAGAAGAAAAAAAAAAAGATTTAAAGCTTATTTTTGAACATAATCGTAAGTATGTATTTAAGATAATGATGATTTACGTATTAAATCATACATTATTATGCATCATTATTCCATTTTTTTTTTATTAACTTATAAATTTAATACCTTTGAAATAAGCAAACGGAAAGCCGCTTCGTTTGTATCTTAAACAAACGACTTCTAGTATAATCATGAGTTTTGCTGACAAAAGCTGAAACTGTATTGGTTAGTAAATGTATTTATTTTGTATAATGTAACTCGTCATAAGAGTTCACAGAAGACAGGGTCATGCATTGAACATTTAAAATACAATGCAGTTTCAGGTTACTGTCGCCATGACAGCATTTCCGTCATAGTGACGTTCAGATCTCCAACACAGGAGGTCTTGCACAGATCAACTCCAAACTCCAACGCAGAGGCTTGAAGCGGAGCTAAGCTACTGCGTTGGAGTTTGGATCAACTCAATATCCCAGATAGCAATATATAAGGGACCCATATGGGTCCCATATGGTTTCCCACATGGGCCCCATATGGGCTACCCACATGGGACCCATGTCGAAAGTGCAACCTGTATTGGCCTTGGTCCCATATGGGCAGCCCACCAAGATCCAATATGGGCCCCTCAAGGGTCCCATATGGGCAGCCCACCTAGATTCTACACCCACTGGGACCCATGTCGAAAGTGCAACCAGTTTTGGCCTGGGTCCCATATTGGCAGCCCACCAATATCCAATATGTGCCCCTTAAGGGTCCCATATGGGCAGCCTGCCTAGATTCTACATAGGCCCCATATGGGCTACCCACATGGGACCCATGTCGAAAGTGCAACCTGTTTTGGCCTGGGTCCCATATGGGCAGTCCACCAAGATCCAACATGGGCCCCTTAAAGGTCCCATACTTGCACCCCATTTGCATGTAATATGGCTCCATACCACTGCACTGTCTGAATGTGCAGTCAAATGTGGAAAACTGGTACCAACAGCCTCTGAAAATCTGTCGCTCCAAAAAAATATTACTGAAAATCAGAAAATTGGTCCCTCAAATACAACATACAGTTTTATTTTTCTTCTTAATTTAATTAAAACTTCAATTTAATCACATGCTGAGAAAATACAATTCGAAAAGTCATAACAATTTAATACAAATGGATATTTTTTATTTTCAATGTGCTATTTAAAGTTTAAAATTTATTTCCTAGCCATAAACAATTTCTTATGCAACAACTTATTATACAAAAATGCATACTATTGTATAAAGAAAATAACTAGCATAACAAGACTAGACTAATAAATGCATCACAATCACACAAATAACAACTATTATTTCGTCTTAAATTCTAACCTTAAAGTACTTGAAATATGAAATGACATTAAAATTCAAAATAAAAAGGCTAACTGTAATGATGGATTACTTCAGCAGTACTATTAAAATACTTAAATCAACCATATCAAACTGGATGGTGAAAATATAATTATACAGACTAAGCAGACTATCTTGTTCAGCCAAATGATACATGGATATATATAGTTTGTTGGCATAGCATGTTTAACAATGTGAAAAAAATAATCTGAATTAATCTTATCAACAATTCTCATCCACATACTAGTAGTCCAATCTCCACAAAACTGTTAGTTACAGAACAGATTCTTTTAAAGCTTAATAAAAGAAAAAAATAGTATAGTATACTTAATTCAAAGTTTGGCGTGTCTGAAAAATAATGGACTGATATTCAACTATTCAAAACTATATTCTAAACTATTCACTATGAATCTGTCCTTCCACTTATTGAGAGTGTCTCCTGTTGGAATTCCTACATTGAAGACTTGTCTGACTTTTGCTGCACTGTTTTCCTTACCCTTCCCTGTTCAGTACCACCTGCCAGTCATTTATAGACCTCTTACTCAGCGTCCTCAGTGGTGTGGTTCTGAAAGTTCAAAAGGTATAAAATATATCTTAAGGAAGCAAACCAAACAATGTTGGGACTGTTAAACTTGGCATTGAAACTAAAAAATATAACTGATGAGAATAAAGTATCATTTTTTTCATATGTGTTCCACTGAATAATGCATTTTATAAATAAATCATAATGTAGATGATGTGTTATCAGCTCAAGCCTCTGGGTTCTATTTAGTCTTAACATATCTTGCTTGTAAGTGATATAAAAATTGAATAATTCCAAGGCATTGACTATGACTTCATTACATTTAAGACTTGGATAGAGTTTATTGCAGCAAATCTTACTGTAAAATTCATCCATGATATGCAGTTTGGTAAATGGCAGCATCCCCTTCAGTCCATGGAAGTTGTAGTTTACATCCAGTTCATTTCCATTCAGAAAACTCCTCACAACGTCCCAGAGATTTGAATTAAACAGGTTGACAGGTATTCTGGTATTCTATCTACAATTACACAAAGCGTATACATTATGAAATTGGTTTAAATATAAGAAAATTCAAATGACAGAACAAACGTTATCATTATTATTCAACAATACAGTAAATAATGCAAAAACTAACAATAAAATTTATCTAACTTTTGATCGAAATTATTGATCCTTTGGTCCTCAAACTAAAATTTATAGCAGATAAAAGAAAATTCTAGACTTAGACATCTTGAATTTGAACTACCGGTACATACAATATACGATAAACAAGTCGAACTCAACTCGCGAAAATACGTTACAAACCAATTCCTTATTCATAATCAGAATTATTTAAAAAAAAAAGCAAGACTTAATCATTAGAAAGGCATCTTAATCAATGTTATACATACGTATTTCACGTTTTGAATAGGCTAATAATGTTCGTCTGGCCGTCACTCTGAAGAAAAGCTAAGTAGATTAACATCGCGTGGTGTTGTTGACCGTTGGTTTGAATATTGCGGTTAACCGGAAATGTAGAGTGCGAATGTGTAAAATAGCATATCTGGGACCCATATGGGTCCCACATAGGCCTAGCCCATATGGGTCCAGTATGGATGAAAAACCTCTATATGTGGGACCCACATGGGTCCCATATCGTCGAACCCATATAGGCATACCAAGATACAGCCCATATGGGTCCAGTATGGGATAAAAAATACTCTATATACTGGACCCACATGGGTCCCACATAGGCAAACCCATATAGGCATACCAATACAGCCCATATGGGTCCTGGACCCACATGGGTCCCACATAGACCCATATGGCATACCCAGATACAGCCCATATGGGTCCCATATGGGTAAAAAACTCTACATATGGGACCCACATGGGTCCCACATAGTTTAGCCCATATAGGCATACCCAGATACAGCCCATTTGGGTCCCATATACCCTTGCTATCTGGGATAATGGGCTAGGAACACTTCATTTAATTCCAACTCAATGTTTAGTACTGTATTCTCTGTCACTGTGTAAAAAGTTTTTGAAATTCTCTGGAACAGATTTTTAGTTACCAGCCCTTGAAAATGACATAAAAGAGCAAAACAAAAAAAACAAAAAAACAAACAAAAAAAAAAATCATTTTCAGGGGCAGATAACTAAAAAAGTATATCCGTGACCCCCAATTTTCCCCCATAAATTAGTAATTCTCAATAATCATGCAAAGTTTTAGAATATAATCATGACTAGTTTTAATTTTCCTTCTTTGTCAATATGGAATATAACTGCATTTTGAACGTATGTCTCTACGGTAAATTTAATACACGAATAATAAATCAAACTGTATCAAACTTTTATCAGCATCTGTCCATGCAGTTCAATGCTGATATTGTAGCTTTAGTTTTTCTTTAGTTTTACACGGGAGAGATTGGCGAGATTCCGTCGGTCAGATCTCTTCCGACCAAACACGTTTTCGACTTCGTGAACTGTTGTAGCGCGATTCCTTTGGCAAGGGGGTGTTTTTTGTACCCGATTGTCTTTATTCACCCCTTCCACGCCAAAAAAACAAAAAAAAAACAAACAAAAAAAAACAACAATTTTATGAAAATCCTCCAAATTTCAAAGGAGTTACGGCAATTGAAACGACATGATGTACGTTTCCAGTGTAAGAAGTTACCTACCTTCTTATTATATATAAGGTCATTGATTTTTTTTAATGGACAGCAACGTACCGGGTACCTTTGCTCACATCAAAGCATCTCGGTTCAATGACTAAAGGGTCGTGGGTCAAGAGTCTTTTCAAAACAGAAAAAAAACTGTATTTAGAAGTTGATTTTAATGATTTTTCAGCATAAAAAATAAGAAAAATACGCTAATTAAAAATGTCCGACCTAAACTTTAGCTCAAGGCTTAGTCTTCATTATATAAACTGTTTCAACCCATATACCCCTCAGAATGCATATCCATCATCCCAGAAATATTTTCCCCGGGGGAACATGCCCACGGACCACCCTTGTACCGACATTACACCCCCACACTCCACTGCATACAAAATGTATACAAGACCCGAAGATATAGATAGCCCACTCCAGTATTAACATAGTTACCTCCCCTTTTTATATTTACTCCATGTGCAATTTAGCACACGAAGCATGGATTGGAAAGAAAAGGCTGAATTTGGCGATGAAATTGCTAGGTTGTGTGTCGAAAAATATGCGAAACTCCCAAAGAAAGGCAAACCACAGAGAGAAAAGGAATGGACTCTTCTGGCAGGAGTAGTTTTGAGACAACCGCATGGTAATCGCTCTCTTTACAAGTCTCTCTTTCTCTCTCTCTCTTAATTGAAATTCGCTCCGGTTATTTTTTTTTTTCGAATTGGACATTACGAATACGAAAATAATTACCGGAGCGGATTTCAATAAAGTTTCTCTCTAGGCAAAAAAAATTGATGAAGATTGCCAAATGTATATTCTTTTGACGGATTTCACTGAAACGCTCCCAGGCAAGGAAGGTATGTACCGAGGGCCACGAATCTCTATCTATCTATCTTCCATGAAGTCAAACCCCTGCTGGGGACTTAGACTTGATGCGCGTCTTGACGCACGTCAACTGACAAGAGTATTAGTATAAAAGATCTAAGATAAAAGAATAAAAAGTAATAGAGAAAAGTATGTTGTTAAAAAGCAGGTTAAAAAGCAGTTTAGCCGTTTAGGGAGACATAATTATGTTCAATCTGGCTAACAGCCAGACTGAACTCAGGGCCAGACAAGTTGATGATATCCGGTGGTAGGACATTCCAGTGGACAATAGTTCTTGGGAAAATGAATATTTGTGATAGTCAGTTTGGTTTGTACTTGCTGGAATGCATTAGGATGGGACGTTCTGGATGATCTAGTGAGAGGGATAATGTAGTTTGGGAAATGGATAGCCACCCGGTCATGCAAGATGTTATGAAACATAACCAGACGTTGGTCAATACGCCGAAGGTCAAGGCGCCTCCACTGTAGGGAAGTCATCATGTCAGTGACACTTGACGTTCGGCCAAAGGCATGTTTGGTCCATCTAGCAGCCCTTCTCTGGATGGACTCTAGCTGGTCAATAAGAGTTCCTGTATAAGGGGACCAGACTGTGGAGCCGTATTCCAGCTGGGGCCTGACAAGTGTCTTGTATGCGGTTGACTTTAACCCTTCAGAGTGAACTTTGATGTTTCGGCGTAAGAAACCTAGTGTTTGATTAGCCTTTGTAGTAATATTGTTTATGTGTTTGTTCCATGTTAGGTCATATGATATTGTAATGCCGAGGTATTTTGCAGATGATACTGTTTCTAAGATGGTGTCATGTAAGAGGTATTGTGTTGGGATAACTGTTTTGCGTTTTGAGATTTGAATAACCTGGCATTTTGATGGGTTGAATTTCATGTCCCATTTTATCTCCCATTTTTCAAGTTGGTTCAAGTCATGTTGTAGTAGGCTTGAATGAGAGGCCACAGTAAGAGAGAGATAGAAGGAGACGATGTGTTCTAGGGTTTACACAGGATACAGGTAAGAGAGATAGGACGATAGTTTGCTGGTTCCAATTTATTACCTTTTTTAAAGATGGGGGCAACATTTGCCATTTTCCAAATGTCTGGTAGAGCTCCGGACTGCAGAGATTTTTGGAAGAGTTTAGATAATATAGGGGCTAATTCTTGACTGGTATTTTTAAGTACAATAGGTCGAATTTGATCGGGTCCTGCAGCCTTGTGGGTTTTTGAGAAGTTTCTCAACACCTTTTTCAGAAACAACAATATCAGGCATGGGGTTGTGGGGGCTAAATGATGGTTTACGATTCTCTCTACTTGTATCTGTTTGATCCTGTACCGTCATTTCAGCCGGGGATTTGAGAGAAACAGGAGATTTGGAAGTGAAGATAGACTGAAATTGTTCATTTAGTATTTCTGCTTTGTCTTCATCAGACGTGTAGAGTTTATTTTGTTTTTTCAGTGAATCAATGCCAAAAGAGTCTTGTTTTGAGTGTTTTAGTAGAGAATATAGTTTTTTGGTGTTTGGTCTATTTTGTGTTTGTTCATGTTCTAAAGAAGTTTTATTGTTAATGTTTAAAATATCTCGCAGTAATAACACTTTAACAATGAATAAATTATGAAAAACAACTTATCAAATCTAATTGTCTTCAAAAACTGTAACTTTCATCTAATTTCTTCAAAATGACACATTTGTACAACAAAGACATCACTCAATAACAGTTTAATTAGGTTACCAAATGTCATACTGTGGCAGCCATTTGTAATCAGGGGAGGCTATTAAACTCGCGGTAGACAGGTATACAAGGCCAATTTTAATTGAAAATATCTGAATTAGATAGTAATGATAAAAAAAAAATGTGGTTTTATACTGAATTTGGTGTCTGGGACACCGTCTAATCAATTTGCATAAAATATAGTACTTCAAACCTCAGTTTGACAGATTAAAATTTTGACAGACGATGGATGTCAATGTGAAGGATTTAGGTTATTTGAGGAATATGTGAGTGAAATTACTGCTGTTTTTAGATGAAAACGTTAAAATTATATTATTTCAGTATTTACTTACCCAAATTGGTGGCATGTTGTTGGAAAATATTTCTTTCGTAAGCGTGAAGAAATCGGGTCACGATTGTTTATGTTTACAAAGGCTAGGGGCGCTGTTATAAATACCGCGAGTTTAGTGATACTGTGAGATTAATGGCCCCGAGTATAGGTTAAGAGAATCAGGTGCTTGGCAACATTCTTCTAGATGGAACACATACGGCTGATGCTGGCTAATACTTAAACTAACCAATACTAGTCTCTGATTGCATAATTAAGCTGTGTGGGGTCAAGTATCATTGTAAACTTCTAACCCACATCAAAATTTATTAATGCGCCACCTCCTGTTCTTCTATATTTTGAAACAAGGTAAGGAACATAATATGATCAAGCAAGGATAACAGCAGCCCACATTTGTGTACCCACAATTTGTGATATAGGTTTGGCTCTATCTCTTACGGGTATACAGCTGAAAAGGAGGAGACACATTAACCCTTTCCCTCATAGAGGAAACCATGAAAAGACCTATGCGAACAACATAAAACCAGATCAGCCTGCGAGTAACTCGCAGGCTGGTCAGGTTTTATGCTGTTTGCTGCTCCTCAGTGGTCTGGAAATGAGGACTTTATAATTAAATTTGATAAGGTTTAATTGTGGTTTTCTGCAGATCAGGCTTTATGTGGTACCTATTGAGTGCGTCAAAATGAGTCTATATGAGGTAAAGGGTTAAAGTGTATTCTGAAGCTCTCAAATCTTCTGCTGATAAAACACTTGTTGCCCTATTAAAGCTTAAGTAGAGCAAGTGCTTAACAGATGTCAAGCTGACCTAATGCTATTTTAAATATACATGTAAACAATGTTGTATTTCATTTTAACACTTTTGAATTTGATTGGCTGTTTGATTATTCATCCGGTGTGCTGCAATTTTTGCATGCTGTGAAATTTTAATGCACACAATGTCACAGACATGTGATAGTTATCGGCAGCATGAGACAGTTATCAGCTCCTTTAATTGTAAACAATAATTAGCATCTTAATTAAGGTAGGTGTGTGTTTTTGTAAATGATTTTATTATGCATCGGTTAGTTCAGTTATCTTAACTTTTTTCTTTCTAGAATCTTGTATTCTTGAATGGTCATATATGTACTCACCCATGTACATTTTTTATATATTTTTTTTGTATCATTTTCTTAAGTATGGGATTCCTAAAACTTCCAAATATCTCCCTAACAATCAAACTGGGCAGTTAAGTCATTATCCTATTTTAAAACATATAAGAGAATTAATTATTTCTCATAAAATTGTTATGTGTATGGTCATATGTGCCAATAACTGTTGCATGCTTAAGATTTATGCTTCAATTATCGGCACCCAATAATCTGAAAATGGAAACAAATACAATTAATTTGGTGGTCATGTACATGTAGTACATTTAAAGCTTAGCGGTATTATTCAGAAGCAGAAATATTTTACGTATTGCAGAAACAGTTTTCACGGACACCATATCTAAATGATGACATAAGCAATTAAAATAGCAACAAATGAAATGAACATGACGCAGTCTAACCTTCTTTTAGGCTGATGTTTATGAAGAAAAAAAAAGACCTGTAAGTCAGATAGCTTGTGTCCTAGAATTTTTATGTGACTGTATGATGCAAACACAGGATATTATGCATATCATTGCAATTGACCAATGAAAATATAAAAACATGCTGATAACTGTAACCTGCAGATAATCTACAATTTGGTGCCCCGGCATTCACTGATTTCCATATCTCACAAGTTGAATCTGTCCAGTGCAGAGCTACCAGGTGGTTCCAGCATGACTATGGTAAAACATCAGGCGTCAAAAATATGCTGCAGTCCTTTAGTGGTGTAGGCTATAGATAAAAAAATAATTGAAAGCAGGCTTTCTCTTATAGCTCTCTCCTTTTTCATCCTTTTCAACATGTTGGGAAATCTGTTCTCTCTCCTGAAATGAGGAAAAGTAAGAGCTGTTGAGTATCAGTAATTTGAAACATGTTTAAAAATTTTCTCCCACATAAGAAAAAAAAAAGTAAATTACACACAAATGAAATTTTGCAGGAGCAGCCATTGAATGCACAAGATATACGCATGCAAACATTGAATTTTTCTGGATAGTTTTAAGTATCCATTTTATACATAATACCACGATATAAATAATACTGCAAATGCCCATATTATAACAATACATTACACATACACAATGTCCCAACTTCCGTTTTCATCTACATTTGTTTACATTGCATACTGGATACTGTCAACTAAATTCCACAGTGAATTATGTTGTCTCTATGGGTAAGTTAAGTTTTTCATATATATAAATTCTGATTTAAAAAAAAATTCAACTATAATCCACAAACATTATTTATTTGATGGAAACATTGGTTTCTAATGTTAAATTTTGTTGTTGGTGGTGAAAAAATTGCTTACATTAGTTAGTAGTTTAGTCCATGATACCACTATTTTTTCCAATTGACATTTCTAGTGATCTAATTGGTGATTCACGGTAATATGTATATTGGGGAAAAAATCAATATGGGCGACCCCATATCACACTTAAGGTTGTTTTTTTTCATGATTTTATTGTTTTAAAGGTTATATTTACCTGGATTAATGTTTGAAAAATTAAATATGAGAAAAACTATTTTACTATTTTTCATATAAGTGTTATAATTCATAGGACCAATAACGTTTTAGATTTGCGATTATACATATAACCAGGATACTATATATATATATATATATATTTATCCTATCATCAGACTCACATCGTGGTATAAACTGCCTATCAAATAAACTTAGCTTTATACTCATTCGTGAAATTTTATATACTCTGACGTCATCGGAACTACTTTCTTGCGTTCAAATGTGTTTTGTGTATTGGGCTCAACCGTGTAAGATACTATACTTTTTAAATATATTTTTTTCTTGTCGAGTATTTGAAAGTTGAAAATGCTTAACGCATATGCTTAATAAAAAGTTTTGAAAAGTTTGTGAATTGTTATAACCGTTTTTTAAATCCTGGGACTACTTAGGTGTGTACGCAGAACGGTTTGTTTGCTTGCACACGCGGAAGAATACTAAAGGGCAGATAGTTGGGAGAATCCAGATTTTTCTTTTATTTTCGTGTCTAATTTAAAATTATCAGATTATTAGTTAGACTGATAGGATAAATAGAATACTAGGTTAGTGTTGGATAAAGATAAGTTTATCCTGCTCGGCAAAGAAAAAAATAAACCGCTCGCCAAGGCTCGCGGTTTATATTTTCTTGGCCTCGCAGGATAAACTTAACTTTATCCAACACTAACCTAGTATTCTCTCTCTCTCTCTCTCTCTCTCTCTATATATATATATATATATATATATATATTATAATTGTTATGTTGTAAGTAGCAGTATATATTAATATGTCCAATTAACATTACGATCAGAAGAAGAAAAAAAACAGTTGTTTTTTTTTTACCCTCCTTTATTAATGTTGGTAAAATCTTTATTTCCTGACAAATAAAATTGGCGAATGTAGGTCACACTGCATGGGAAAGGACAATTTTCTTAAACGCCCACTTTGGGAAAATCTGTTAAATATCCCCAAAGAAGGTGCTTCCGGTACCACACATCACTTTATTCATCAAGGCATCTTCACCAGTTCCAGGTAGCAAAATTGTAAGGCCAGTGTGTGAAGTGAGTGCATGCCCAAAATCAGTCATTTGATGGCACATGAAAATAGAAATTCTAAATATATGTTATATAATATTAAATATAGGTTCAATACAGTTTGTGATGCTTATTGCCTGTGTTGGATAAGCCACCCATCTTTCTTACAATCAGGGAATGCTGCATTGGGTGACCACACATCTAGATAGGTATTGAAAGACAATGTAATACACACAGATTGTTAAAAAATCAAATATTTATTTAATCTGTGAATGAGCTGCTCTAACTTCCACTTGCACATGTTGGAATCTGTATTTAGTTGAATGTAAAGTTGTGATGTGAGTCATTTTTTTCTATGGGACTGTTTGAGGGTATTGAATGTGTGCTTTGTGTTTGTTGCTAATAGCTTAGCGTGTGATTGATAATGTTTTATAAGGAATTAGTTGATGTTTGTTTTTTATGCTCACCGAAGGTGACGCCTATAGTCGCCGCTTCATCCGTCCGTCCGTTCGTCTGTCACACTTTCCTTGTCCGGACTATTTCTCAGGAACTAACGGCTTGAATTCAACGAAACTTTATGGGAAGCTTTATTACCAAGAGGAAATGCGCATATCCTCAGCATAACTTTGTCCCTCAATTTTTCACAGAGTTATGGCCCTTTGACTTTTTTGCAAACGGTATATCTAGTATGATTCTTGTCCGGGCTATTTCTCAGGAACTAATAGCTTGATTTCAACAAAACTTTATGTGAAGCTTTATGACAAAGAGGAGATGCGCATATCTTCGGCGTGACCCAGTTCCTACATCCTCCCACCCATTGACCAAGGTCTTATTTGTAACAATGACGTTCTTCGGGGAGCATCTGTCAGTTCTACTGACTTTCTTGTATACCTCTGTAACAAAGTTGTTGGGGGTATACTGGAAACAGCTTGTCCATCTGTCCATCCGTCCGTCCGCCTGTAGACACAATCTTGTCCACTCTTTACCCTTAAAATCCCTGACTTGAATTTGATGAATCTTCACAAGATTGATCAGTATCAAGATAAGATGTGAATGGCATAGGTATGTTTAAGTGGGTTGATTTGTCATAGGTTTATGGCCCTTTGTATTTTAAACTATGTGTGTATATAAAGTGCATACATTCTTGTCTTCTTAATCTTTGTAATCCCTGACTTAATTGGATGAAGGTTAATAGAATTGATCAATACCAAGTCTAGTTGTGCATTTAGCAGCATGTTTCATTAGAATGTTTGGGGGCCTCCGTGGCTGAGAGGGTAAAGTTGCTGACTTTAACACTCACTCAGCCCCTCACCATGTGGGTTCAAATCCCAGCAGGGTCATTTCGGATTTTCATGTCAGGAAGCCTTTCAGCTGGCTTGCAGTAGGTCGGTGGTTCTACCCGGATGCCTCCATGCATTTGGGGTCTTCCTCCACCTGTAATTATCTGGACATTGCTATAAAGCTGAAATACTGTCGACGCGACGGTAAACTCAAATAGTCAAGTCATTAGAATGTTTTATCACAGAGTGATGTCACGTTATTAGTTAATACCGTTAATAATGAATTTTTGTTTGGAGCATAACTTGAAAACTATCAAATTTACTTGAAACTTAAAATATGGATAGATAGGGATTAGTTGAAGTGCCTTGTCCAAGAACCAAAGTTTCATATGATTTTTATTGTCTCCCTTTATTTCATAATTATCTTCTGATCACATGCATGAACTCTTTGGTGATATGGCCTGTGCTTTCTTTTCTGTGATAAAGCAATGGTGGGGTATTCCATCTCCTTCAGTAATAGTTGTAGTTTGATTATTATATACATTTTAGGTGTGACCTACTTTTTGCTGAACTTATTTGTCTTGCCAGTGGACATAATGTTTAAGCTTAATAAATTAAAGAATTGTACCATTAATAATATGTGGTTGTTATTTAATGTTAATTAATTTAATATAAGTAATATGTATTGTTTACCTTTTTGACATGTAACCATAAGATGAATGTTTGGTTTTTATTCTATGGGAAATTAATGTAGTAAGTTACGTAGTGAAATGTATAGTTTCAGTTAATTACCTATTTACCTCATTTACACATATGGTTATCAGTAGGGGCATTAGCTCAATTGCTAAGAGAGTTGGTCACATATTCTTTTTAAGCATGAATCCAGCTCAGTCCATTTTTTTGTTCATTTCACCTGAGCACTTTAAGTGCTTAGCTGAGGTATTGTGATTAGCCTTTGTCCGTCATCAATTTTTGCTTTAAACAATATCTCTTCCTTAGCTGCTGAGCAGATTGTATTTCTAGTATAACCTATCACATTTCGTAATAAATTTAATTGTGACGTACATGAGAGGGTACGGTGGTTGCCCATCCAGACACATGGGTTTTCTCCAGTTTCCTCCCACAATAATGACCACATACGCCATCTTCTGAGCCATAGAGAATGTTTTATCTTAATTGTAAGAACTTGTTTCATAATCAATGTAAAATAAATAAAATTTGAAATTTTTAAACAATTTTTTTTTTTTCACATATTGTTGAGTCAATGCAATACTGTTGTAGCTCTAGTTGGTCTTTGTTATGCTCACCGAAGGTGACGCATATAGTCGCCGCTTCGTCCGTCCGTCCGTCCGTCCGTCAGTCCGTCCGTCCGTCCGAGCCAACATACAAGAGTTATGAGCTTCATTTTGTAGTTGAAAAAAGAACAAAACCTCTTAAAATTTATTTTAGGAGCTATTTTTGCCATTTTAGGAGCTATTTTTGCATACGGACTTTGGCCCAGGGAAGGTTTAAGGGTTAGGGTTAGACTTAAATATTAAATGTTGGTACGTCCGTCCGTTCGTCCGTCAGTCCGTTCGTCCGTCACACTTTCCTTGTCCGGACTATTTCTCAGGAACTAACAGCTTGAATTCAACAAAACTTTATGGGAAGCTTTATTACCAAGAGGAGATGCGCATATCGTCAGCATGACCAGATTCCTAAATTTTTCACAGAGTTATGGCCCATTGACTTTTCGGCCTATAGTACATATTGCATGATTCTTGTCCGGGCTATTTCTCAGGAAGTAATGGCTTGAATTCAACGAAACTTTATGGGAAGCTTTATTACCAAGAGGAGATGCGCATATCTTCAGGATGACCCGATTCCTAAATTTTTCACAGAGTTAAGACCCCTTGACTTTTTAGCCTATAGTTCATATTGCATGATTCTTGTCCAGGCTATTTCTCAGGAATTAATGGCTTGAATTCAACGAAACTTTATGGGAAGCTTTATCACCAAGAGTAGATACGCATATCGTCGGCGTGACCTGGCTCCTCAATTTTTCACAGAGTTATGGCCCATTGACTTTTCGGCCTATAGTACATATTGCATGATTCTTGTCCGGGCTATTTCTCAGGAACTAATGGCTTGAATTCAACGAAACTTTATAGGAAGCTTTATTACCAAGAGTAGATGCGCATATTGTCAGCATGACCCGATTCCTAAATTTTTCAAAGAGTTAAGGCCCCTTGACTTTTTGGCCTATAGTACATATTGCATGATTCTTGTCCGAGCTATTTCTCAGGAACTAATGGCTTGAATTCAACAAAACTTTATGGGAAGCTTTATCACCAAGAGTAGATATGCATATCGTCGGCGTGACCTGGTTCCTAATTTTTCACAGAGTTATGGCCCTTGACTTTTCGGCCTATAGTACATATTGCATGATTCTTGTCCGGGCTATTTCTCAGGAACTAATGGCTTGAATTCAACGAAACTTTATGGGAAGCTTTATTACCAAGAGTAGATGCACATATTGTCAGCATGACCCGATTCCTAAATTTTTCAAAGAGTTAAGGCCCCTTGACTTTTTGGCCTATAGTACATATTGCATGATTCTTGTCCGGGCTATTTCTCAGGAACTAATGGCTTGAATTCAACAAAACTTTATGGGAAGCTTTATCACCAAGAGTAGATACGCATATCGTCGGCGTGACCTGGTTCCTCAATTTTTCACAGAGTTATGGCCCCTTGACTTTTTGGCCTATAGTACATATTGCATGATTCTTGTCCGGGCTATTTCTCAGGAACTAATGGCTTGAATTCAATGAAACTTTATGAACTTTATTACCAAGAGGAGATGCATATCGTCGCTGACCCGTTCCTAAATTTTTCAAAGAGTTAGGCCCTTGACTTTTTGGCCTATAGTACATATTGCATGATTCTTGTCCGGGTTTCAGGAATAATTAGATTATC
>CM037783.1:55334443-55384443 GCA_021229015.1 Solen grandis
TGTAAAATATCTAATGCAAATATTTTGATATAAGATTTGAACAAATCATCTTTAACACACATATATTGATGGTTACTTTGGTAAACAATCTGTACAAAATATTGACAATATATTGAATTCGATCCATTTTGTGTTGCTTTATCATAAAAGACGAAATGGGTTAAGGTAAATGCAAGTGCCAATTACTTGTTTATATGACGTTTAATAGTCATAAAATTCTATATTTGTATTTTTGATAAAATACAGATCAGGATATTTATTATTTAGATCGAAAAAAGTGCCCATTAGAGTATCACTACCTTAAAGATTGATGACTATATAAGTCTTCATTATATACATGTACATCTTCATCCCTTTGATGCTTTGTACTCGAAAGTAAAATGTTTCGAATCTATTTAAATGATATGTATTGCTAAATAATGATTAAATATATATATCAAGAGGGCATAGTATATTGCAACATAAAAGTGAAACAATAAATAGTGTTAAGGCATTTTATTCCCGAAAATAAATATCATAAATATTTGGCAATGTTTACGAGCTTTTGATATTCATGTAGAAATAATAAATATCTAAAAACCTAACATTTATCATTTAAAATCTTATTTTTCAAGCATAAGATACTGTATAAGCATATTTCAATAAATAACACGCACGATATAAATCCTTTGGGGGACAAATGTTTAAGGCGAATTATGTGCCTGGCATGAGGAAAATCAGATTCTGATTGAAGCAATGACCATCTAAATCAGCGCCTGATAGCCTAATGAAAAGGACGTGGATGACAGTAATATTACAGATTAGGAAATTACAAGATACACAGACCTATTTCGCGATGGATTTCCAATGTCGATACATGCAACATTAAGGAGATTATACACGTTCTGACTGACATCTCATGACAGTGTTTAACATTTTAACATCTAAACAGTCATGTGAAATAATCTCTCCGTATCTTATCTAAAAGACCAAATGAATCTTCTAAATTTAGTAAATGTGGAACATCCTATATCAAAGTACATTTGTCATTGTTGTTGCTATTTTTGTGTTTGAGGATTATGTTTTTAATTCTTAGTTTTTGCTTTGATAACGTAACCATGTCACCACTCTTCTCACAAAAACGACAACATATGTCAAAACATTTTTTTTTGTATAAATTTTGTAAACTTGTTTCAAACATAATAATAAAAACATTAACAAACATATAAAATATAGCCCACTTCATTTAGAAAATGTTGTTTTTAAAATATACTTAACATCAACACCCACTTTTTCTGAATCAGAGTCATGGAGATGGACGAAAACCGTGTCCACGAGATTACTGTCTTTGGGAGGATCTGTTTACTCTAATCTGAATATAATGGTTTCAATTACCGGTCAGATGAAATATAATTATGTATCCATTTGAAAAAAATATGCAGCCACACCGGGGAACGAACACGAGAACTCTCGCTTATAGGACGAGTGCTCTACCAACTGAGCTACCGGATAGCATACACAAATTTATTGAATTACTAAACTACCGCGTTGTTTTTAATTTTGATTACTTCTTAAGACGTATCGTACCTAGCAATACTTGTTAGGTATTTCAGTCATTTCGAATTATGCATACTGCAAAAAGATATAATACTATAATACCACATTTTAGACATAGAATGGCACTACACCGTGTCACATTACTGTGCTTTTTGGCAATCTTGGAACTACTCAATAGTTAACCTTAATACTTTACGAAACTAGTAGCTCGATTTGATGCGTAACACGATTCAGAAATAATACTATCATGATGGATTACTTTATATCACGATAAAAATTGTCTATTGATATTAAATTATTGTTATTATACGTTATTTGTTAGAGAACACAATCTAATATACAGACGCGTTTGCCAACAAATGTATTGGTGAACATAGAAAGAAAATGTTGTAAATGGGAACATCAAAACCATGGAAAGAAATAAAAGTATACTTGCAAAAGTTCTAATCAAAGAAAGAGCATATCAATATATGCCTCAATGCGTTTCTTCTACAATTATTGTTAATATAAGGAAATACAGAACGGTCTTATGAGAAATCAAAATATATCAAAATAAACTAACATCAGAGGGATGTATAAGTAAAGAAAAAACAGGCACAAGAAATAATCTTTGAGACAGGACATTACATGAAATAGTGAAACAAAAACAGTTACAGCCTTAGAACGGACAGTAAGCTAAAGGACCAACTGCGGTGCTTATGTAATATTATCTGACTCTCTATTGTTGTATTAAGTCCTATTATGTATGGTATATAACAGGAATGCTGTTCTGATTACCCAAACTCTATTACCGTCATCTCCTGTTGCTACTTCCTACTTTCTGATTGTTTGTTGTGTATTATGGTTTCTGTTTGGTTGTGTTGTTCATGGCTACTGGTCAGTATATATAGCTGGCCAGTCAAGGGTATAGCGACAGGTCTTGTTAGAGACCTCCAGAGACTACTTCCAGGTGTACCTTGCCAGATACCCTGGGTACCGAATAAACCTATTGTCAGGGATCGTGTTAGTTAATCCAGCCATTACACCACATAAACAAGATTTAACCAACTTCATATTTACCGATGACATTTCTCTGAGACGAACAATATAAATAACATGCCCAATCAAAGCTAGACGACTAACAGTAAGCCATCAGCTAGGTTTCCTATACCAAGATCAACATCCGTGTCTCCAAAGATCTATATTACTTGATGACATACATGTAATACTTTTATAAATACACATTTCTAGTATAAAACTTAATAGTACTCCTAATTTTCGGTCAGTGTATTAACATGCTATTTGAATGACATACTTTCTGACTCTCGATAATTGATAGGCTATTTTAGTAAACCATAGTGTAAATCATACCTCACATGACATTGCGTACAACCGACAGGGTCAGATCTTCCTGATAAGTGGAAGAGCCACGTCTTCAGCTACAGCATCAAACCAGGTGAACATTTACTCTAATTGTAATTACTTGGCATCTTATCTCAAATACCCATTTAGAGTGGCAGTTTCTTAATAAATCAAAAAGTAATTTACTTTACTCGGTTGAAAGTAATTTCTTGCAAAGAATCACGTCCGTTTTTCTCAGAGCGGAAGTCAATTCCTGATATGCATCGCGCTAATGAATGATGGGAGTTCCGGTAAAATGTTACATCTGCTATAAACATTGTGTTAGACACGTATATGAGCTGAGCAGAAAACATGCAGTAGGTTCACTGTGAGCATATTTGTTAATAATGGACTGGAGAAATGGGAGTATATTGGCTAACTATCCTTATCTATGAGAAAGGATAAATTGAAGAAGGTGATCATCATTTATTCAAGTGACGTAAAAGACTCCTTGCTTTAGGGTTTATTCAGATACACAGATAAGATCAAATTACGCTGAATGAACCTCTTCGGTTCACAACTGCTCAAAGGTGACTATACTGGCATTTTAGGAGTGATCAGTAAATTGTCTTTATGTATGGTTAAAATGTCATGTAGGTCAAACGAATGTATCGTATGACATACAGAGTAAGCATTTACCCATAAAAATTGGTAAGAAAACCCTTATTTGTATATGCTCCTTTTTCATTTCAGATTATAGCTGAGACTGTTTAGTAATTTATCAATAACATTTAGTAAAAACTTGTTATTTCTTGTCAATTTAAGGTTGCACTTAACATGTTTATATATAACAAAACCACACTGGGGAAAGAAAAAGAAAACAGTTGAAAATTAAGAAATACTTTCCGGTAATATTTTACCATGAAGATTTATCAAAAACAATTCCATCCTAATTACTGTTAATATAAAACTCAGCCGAATAATATTTTCATGTTTAAACAAAAACGGTGATAATAAAAACAATTTTCATATCGTATTCTCAGCTATACACAATGTATTCCAGTTTTTATTAATTCAGTTGAAAAATACCAAGAAAAAACACATGTCATTATAAAAATGAAAGAAAATTTTGCCAGTGATATTGGCAATAATGATACAGCTTATAATATTGCTCATTCAACTTGATATATTTATCTATTGTCCACGAACAGTAAAGATCATGTTGCCAATATTGTAGGTTTACAAGTTTTCTAATGCCTGTGATACAGCTATTTGTGCCCGGCATTAAACAAACTTTATACAGACTTAATCACAAATAACGCATTGCTTGAAATTTCTTTTCTGTAAAATGATTTCGATACACATCGTCAATCATGCAAACTTTACACCCAACTTAATCACAAATGATAAATGTAAATTATATTAACATTTAAACATAACACATAAACATTTTGCAAGAATATATTGGAAAGACGATGCGATAACTTTATACATATTTATCTATGAACGCTTACTTGCATTTAAAAAAGGTTCCATGCGAACATAGTTACAGAAAAAGTGAAGTTGGGAGGGGGCGACATTAATATAAAAACTCAATTACGCTTATAAATCATAAATGAGATTTGTGATGAAGAAGTATCAATATTTTAACATGTACTCGTATAACAATAATATACCTTAATTTCCTCCAAATATTACAAAAAATGACCACAAAAAAAAAAAAAAAATAAAAAAAAAAAAATTAAAAACATATATGCTATGAGTGCAATAAAGAGATAACACTTAAACACATAAAATATAAATGCATATAATAGATATGCAAGTGTTGTAGCTCTCAGCTTCTATTCGGTCCAAATACATTCCTCAGTCCGACTGAGCATTCCATAAACTTGCATTTGTCTCCAAGTGTCATGTATTTTTTTTTTATATTATACCGGATATTTTTTTAATTTTTTTTTAATTTTTGGTTTTGGTACAATTCTCCGTTTCTAGTCTGGCTCGAGTTGATTTTCTTCAAAACAGTTCTAAGCAGTTTAACTGAACATTAACTCAATATTTCGTTACCTTTTTGCAATTATCAGAAATTTTTTTTAATTAGAAACGTTGCAAATCTGACAGAGGTCATTCTCTTGTTATCTAAAATAAACACACAGATGCGCTTGAAATCTACACGTCGTGAAAAATGATAAGCGAGGACGTCATCTGGTCCATATAATATTATATCGGCCCGTAGTGCCGGTCAATAAAACATTAAGAAAGATTTATGCAAATGAGGTATTATGCATTCTATTAGTTTCTTTGTTTAAATATAAAATAGTAATTTGTCACATTTCGTGGAATAAAAGGTGAAATAGTGCGTGCCCTAATGAAACGTTATTGCGCTAGTTTCCAGTTTGCTCAGGAAAATTATTTCTTCGGTCCAAGAGGTTGCCAACATTAAAGCTTTCAAGCAATAACAGTTTAAACAAGTGATTGTAACATATGTTTGCTAAGTCCTCTAATGTGATAGACAATGTTTACTCTGGTCGTGAATTGTGTTAACACAGTCACAAAACATCAGACTCCTGATCGTTTTGTCCATTTAATACCGAACTATAGAATAGTGTGATTTATCTGATAATGTTATCTAGAATTCATTATTCACGCTAATAGATATCAATTGTTTTCTTGTGCGTGTTTAACGGCTTTTGTTCGGCAAGCTCTTAATGGACTCTTAACGTTATAAACTACTTTTGCTTTTTTTCCATTGTATTTTCTATCCAAATGAAACTGCACTGGTACAGTGTCAAACATAAGACCGTCGGAATTTTTCTTTCATGTTTTAGATTAATTAATCAAGCATTTTTTTTAAAAAATAATTACAACAAATTATGTCAACGCTTATCATACCTAAAAAAATGTTTCACCCGAACAACGTCCCCTAAGACCGCGTGCTCGTTTTTTTACCTTCCCCGGACGTCTTTAGTCCGGCGCCGAGAGGCTTAAGTTGCCTAGATACGTACTTCGCTTCTCAACAATGTATACCAGGTTCGATCCCGAGTGACGTACGTTAGTTGTAAGAACTTGCTTCATAAATGATGTAAAATAAATAAAGCTTACACTAATGAGTGTAGGTAATTTGCTTAACATACCATCGCTTATTTGGTGTCCTTTCGTGTAATATCAGAAGTCGCGAAATTGGCAGTTCCAACCACCATGGCCAGTTTCTGCTCGGTCCCAGAAACTTACTCATATCTACGAAAGAACCAAATTCCAACACAACTTTTAGTTATTCTTCTCCCACACATGTTTTTGTTTTGGTTACCAATCAAATTTGAAAATTCGTTTCTGTTGAAGATTTTTCCATGCGATTTAGCATTGCCTTATATTTAAAAAAAAAAAAAAAAAAAAGCTTGCGAGTGTTTACAATCTTTAAAATATAAAACGACGGATGCGATTGCAAACATGATCTGGTTGTAGAAGTGTCTTCTGTTTGTTTTTTTAAGTTTTTTTTTAGTATAATTGCATCAAGTTATACATTTATGAATATGTTTTTCAGAGATATTGCTGTTTAAGATGTTTTGAATATTATAACCAGTGTTGCATCAAGAGCCGGCCATTTTTTATCGATTCAGATTTTCTTTTTAGTGCATGTATGTTCTAAACATATCCTTTCTATCAGCACCCTTTCCCGTGCTGCTGTCACATGAACAGCAACACTTGATGGCGTTTTAACTTTCTAAAACATGTATATAGGATCTGATAGTTTTTGTTATCATCTTTAGCAGAACACAAATAGTGTTTTGAAACTTGCAAATATGATTAAACGCTTATTTCTACATGTAAAATACATATTCAATGGTGTTGTACAATGAAAATGATAAAAAAAAAAACTGATGAGATATACACACATACATAGAACAATAAGGAATATTCAGCGATGTCGTTAGCATCACTTAAAACAATGCAAAATAGTCCTTTAAGTAAAATGTTTTCAGTTTTATTTTGAAAATTTCTACAGATTCACATTGTTTCACAATTTTGGACCTATCGTACTAAAACTTCTGTCAGAGAAAACCTTTTTCTTATTAAAAGGAAAAACATAACAACCATCAGAGGATTCAGATGATCTTGAGGTTCAAGATGGTACAAATATTATTATTTATTAATACAAGGAAATGCCTGGTAAACTACAGGTAATTCGTTACTATCGAAAACTCGAAAGAAATACAGCGTCGATGTGAATTAAAGTCATGGAAAAGCTAGAATGGTAGCATGATGTTCAAATCAATATCTGTGAAACATTTCATTCTGGGAAGAAAAAAGATACAGCTGGTAAAGTATCCATTCCACCCAATCGTTGGAGTTAGAATTATTGCTATGAAGAGGATTAAATGATCTTCAGATTTTCGTAGACAGTGAAACGGACTATAATGTACTGCAGATATTAATATCTTTCAACTCAAAAACCCGAAAAAGATCTGAACGTAAATCATGAAAAGTGTTTTGAAAAACAATCGAATACTTACAAAAATGTATTTCAATCAGAATACTTCATTATAATTTCGCGAATACGAAGTCTCTATATCAACTAGATCTAAACAATGCCACGTTACCTTTTTTACATAAGTATAGGAATATCTACCAATGAAACTCGATTAAATATCCATTTGGCACTGTCTTACAAATGACATATAAGTAGGCCGAAAGTGATGTTAAACAGCTGCGTCGAAAATAATTTGGCAAACAAACTGGCAAAGACGTAAGTATTCAGCTACAATCAATGTTGTAATCTAAACCACTAAATGGTTTTCCATAATCTTGTTGATTTAGTAGAGGATGATGTTTTTTATCATATCAAATAGAAATAAACTGATATCACTATCGATTATGATGTGTTTCCAGAGCAGCACTTATAAATACTTCTTAAAATAATTCAGTCATATCCAAAGTATATATTGTGTTTGGCTAATGTTACCTAAACAGTTATCCGTTTCACTTAACTTTTCACTAAACAAATTTGATATTAGTCGTGAATATGTTGTTCTACTTAGTGCTTACTGTTTTTGTATCTCGCACAATAAAACAGAGAATAGTGGCCATTGCATTTGACAAACATATCTCTTAAAGAGAAGATCGTACTATTTTACATCAACGTATGCAAATAAGGAAACACAGAAACGAGAATGAAAAATCAATGTATTAAAATCAAGAAGGTGTAAGTAAAGATTGAATGAATAAAATCACGGAGTCAGGACATTCCATAAAATAAAGAAATACAAACAGAAATACCACCTTGGAACGGCCATACGGAAAAAAGACTAACTGGTGTGCTTTTAAAAACGAGGTATTCTCGTACTTTCCGAAGACTATTTATAAGGTTTAGATAAATGGCCACACCGTGAATGGTTTGTACAAGTATAAACCAATAAGAACGCTGTGATCGACATTAAATGATATAGTGCTGCACTCAAATGCAAATGCACGATTCCATTCAAAACTATAAATCAATGAGATTGAAGCATATTGCTGTGCTGGACTTGTAAGATAACTCTATCTGTTTTGGTTATTGAATTCGACCTAACTTTTGTTATTTTCTGGAAAATCTCTGAAACAATAGTACTTAGCCAACCATACTCAGAGCTTAATAATACTTTAACACAAGGGGAAAATTTAACATTTTCTCTAGTATAAAACCCGGACAGTTCATTTCTTAACACATATTGTTAGTTATTACAAGGGAATAGTGCATACTATCTTTGGAATGTGTTTCTTATCTGATTTGAGATTTTATGTATTGCTTAGCGCTAAGTATTGTTGGTGGAAATCGAGCAAGGCCTGAATATATAGAACAGATGGTTAAGATATTTAAGAGATTGGTATCGTCAAAATATTTGCATTACGATATTTATATCTTCGAATGATGTCGCGATATTGGTAGCAGTAGCCTGGTAAAATTAATAATAATAATAATAATAATAATAATAATATATATATATATATATATATATATATATATATATATATATATATATTAACGTCTGTGTTAATTAAAGTAGCCCGTTCACAGATGATCGGAAGAACCTTAAAAAAGAATAGTTAATTTTGGTGAAGTCTTTGTTTCCTGGCAATTAAAGTCAAATTATACGGTAAAGCGTTGTTTCCTAAACGCAATTCCGATTAAATCGGTTAAATATAAAATATGGTATACCCGAAGCAGGTACTTGCGGTACCACGTGACACGTTCCGCAACATGGCGTCTTCCCCAGTTCAGCGTAGCGATTTCGTAATTCAGCCTATGAAGTAAGCACATGCGGGAAAAGTGACTGTGAATAGAAAATCTAAATATAGATTTTATAATTCTAAATTTAATTTCATTACCGTCTGTGACGGTATTACCTTTGATAGGGAAACCGTCCATTATTTAACATTCTTTCTCTGTGCGGGGGAAGTTTAGTTGACAATTTCTATCGGACCACATAGTTGTCATGGTGAAGGTATGTACAATTAAATCTCGATGAAATACAAAATGGGGAAATTTATCAAGACTGACACAAATGATCATTACTGCAAGAGCATAACCAGTTTCCGATCTAAAGTGTCAGAGAGATGAATAATTGTTTCAATTTTTTATTTGGTACTAGAATGGCTAGAATAAGTACACTGTCGACCTTAATCTATATACTATTACGTGTGGGTTTATGCTAAAAGTAATCCAATAATTCATGTTTATCTTTGCACATTTAAACAAAAATTGAAGAAAAAATAAAAAAACAACAACATTTTTTGTCATTATTAAGACAGCGACCTTTCGTGTATTTGAAATTTTCGTGTAATTCATGGTTGTATATGAAGTCTAAAATCAAATTGAATTGTAAGTACATTGTACTTTTTATTTAACAAATTGCTTTTTACTGAGTTAATATTTGGTTTATTTTGACCAAATATATCGGAGGGAATTTAAATAAAATCTCACCTTGACAATTTAGAATCTAATCATTTTTATATGTGGTTGTTTTTTTTAATCAGTTTTTAATAGACACTTTATTTATCTATATTTGGTTAAATGAAGTTCTGTGCAATCTTTGTGACGCATTTCATCGCCTACGCTGTAACTCCATACACTATAGACCATTTCAGTCCGAAATGAGACGTAAACCTACGTAAAGCAACCTACACTTCCCGAACACCTAATCCACGTACTGGTGTATAATTTTACACATTGTTCAATGGGAAATAAACATACATTTGAAAATTTTCCCAAATCAATGATTGGTTAGTTTAAATTAGCTTATTATACCGGGTATTGCCGATAACATGGTTAAATAGTATATTGAGAGGACAAACCAGTAAATCGCAATTTCCAGAAAGAAACTCTTTGTTTTTACCGTGGACATGGTCTCTTAAAGGCATACGCGCACAATGCATTGATTTTCTATGTAGACAAAGAAGGAAAATTAAAACTATCCATGAGAATTTTCTAAAACTTTGCATGATTATTGAGAATTACATTAGAAACTAATTGATGATAAAAAATTTGGGGTCTCCTCTTTACCTTTTTTTTAAACGAGAGGTTGTGAGCAGACTTGAGAAGGGGCCTCCGTGGCCGAGAGGGTAACGTCGCTGACTTTAACACTCACTCAGTCCCTCACCGCGTAGGGTCATTCGGATTTTCAGGTGAGGAAGCCTTCTTTCTGACTTGCGGTAGGTCGGTGGTTCTACCTCGTGCATTCGGGGTTTTCCTCCACCTGTGGTTAACTGGACGTCGCAATATGACTGAAATATTGTCGAAGCGACGGTAAACTCAAATAGTTAAATCTAGTCAAGTCAGACTTGAGAAGAAAAAACTGGTCCTATGGGCCAAAATTGAAAAAAGAGTTGTTTATCTGAGTGATTAACACTTCTCCCTAAATGGGAATTTTACGGCTCTATTTAATTACAGCCAACCAACACACGGACACCCACAGAAGATGCCGAGCATGGGCGAATACCGATAGCGCTTTCGTACATGTACTCCCGTGAAGCTGAATCGATATTTACCAATTAATCGGTATTTCTACATAGCTCTTTACATTGTGTCCTTTAAAACAAGGTCATTGATTTAGATAGAAATCTTTACGAAATTATGAAATAACGAAGCCAATCAAAACAACTCATGATACATAGGAAGAATAACATTTTGTAAATGACAGTTAATTATTTTACAATTATTTAAATTTGTTTTGTCTTCTCAGTAAACATAATTGAAAAAGAGTCTCAATTTCAAATTTCTACATTGATATTATGATGCATTTGTATACATCAGTTTTCAAACGTTTACGTTATCATTTAAGTAATATACAAGAAATGAATACACACGTATATATTTATGAGTAACTTAAACCTTGACACATGAATAATGTATAATAGTGAGGTAGCTTACATTGCATATGGTATATATGACGCTAAAACAATTAAAACAATAAACTTGCTTCTTGCATATGACATGATTTAAACATATGCTTATAGACTACATTATATTTATTTTCAAATTTAACGAACAATTGCATTTTCTCAAATGATTTATAAAATATTGATCGGGACGGATTTTTTAGTTGTCTCGCCCATTTAAATGGTATATCCGCATTGGAGATATTTCTGGAGGCAAGTCTGTATCAGTGGTGACTCTCCTAGAATTAGTATTTCTCATGAAGAATTTACCGTTCACCCACATGAATTGAATACGTCTGCTAAAAAATATAGTTATTAAATTATTAAAAGAAATTATACAGAAATGATATATGTACATAAAATATCAGATTCTCTTTTCTTGGTTATGTATTTGTTTCTCGTGGGTTTGCAAAAAAAAAAGAGTTCATGCTAACTGATACAATACTTTGTTATAAAAGTGAAATAGATTTTATACCAGTCACTGATATCCCCCAAACTATGAGCGGTATAGGTCTGTCGGAACTACTTTTCTACTTGTAAAGGCAGATATGTGATATGTAGCTTTCCAGATATGATAGAAATTAATTAAAAAAGAAAATCCACCAGATGCATTATTTTTTAGTTGCAACTTTACAGAATGGCAGACAAAAGGACATTCATCCGCGTATGAATAAGAACGAATACACGAAACTGTTCCATTTTATTTTCGTCGTCAGTTAGCATAAAAGATGTGTTTGTTCAGAAAGGACATGGCATACAGCTCATATCACTTTGATATAATTGTAACATTTTCACTCAAGCTACTCGCTCGTGAGAATTGCATCACTTTGATATATTACACACAAATTTCAATCATACCTGCAGCCTGACCGCTTAATGCAGGTGGCCGCTTTTACAGTTTTGACTATACATACAAATATCCTCTTTTTACATAACAGTATGTTTTCGGTATTCAGATGGGCGATATTGTTTTTACTTATTCGGGGCGTATTCCTTTTCCCGTCGCTGACTTAATACAATACAATACAATATCTTTATTTATCAATGGTACATATAATTATACAACATGATAATAACTGAGGTCAAAATGTAGAACAAAAGTAAGGCAAATATATATGTCACGTGAACAGATATATGGAAGAGAAAGAGGATGAGAGAGAAACAGAGAGAAATAGATACGAGATAGATAGCTAGAGAGAGAGAGAGAGAGAGAGAGAGAGAGAGAGTTTATTGTTTTTCTTATACAATATATATTGTGCTTTCATACATATGTAAATTCATATATAAGTAACATAATAAAACAGCCACATAGACAGAGAGATCTCATTATACATGTACAAGCAATATTCTAGATATTATTTTGATAACAAGTTAACAGATATATTCTAAATAGTCGGGAAAATCAAACGTAATGATCCTTAGCAGATTAGAAAGGAAAAACAATTTTAAATAAATCTACACAAATTAATATGTTTCATTAGTAAACATATAAATACATGAACCAGTTAAGTTCCCTTCATAAGGTTAATAATACTACGTGGGAAAATTTGATGGTTCACAAGGAGAGCGAGAAAAGCATGGGACGATTCGATGTCGTAACAGCTTAATGAGAGACGGCGTCTCGTGTGTTTGTTTTTACAATATGAATGGATTGCCCTTCGTTTGTAACATAGTACAGTCAGGTAAGTGTTATTGTTTTTAAAATTATGATTATGTTACTTCTTATAAGATTGAAGACATAAATTTGCCTAAATTAGTAGAAATTTCTTTTGACGTTTCATTTAGTAATTTGTTATACATAAATGTGTTATTTAGTGAAAGGGTTTTTGGGCTGAAAATAGTGTGTAGAAAAACTTGGACATGAAAACAAATAATGCATTTCATCACCTATCGCATTAGTTGTTCATTTTGTATATTTCCTTTCAGACATAGGTATTTCATTCCAACGGCCTGTTTCAACTGGTAATCTATGGTTTGCAGTTCTAAATCGGAATATAATTATTGCTAAAGAATAAGGGAGATTTAACAGGTAAGGTTACATTTTTAATTCAGTTTTAAAGAGGTTATAATTCTTTCCATTCTTGTTTAAACTGATCAATGCTATTCTGTTGGATCATGTTATGTATATTTTGAACTTTGTTGTGATTTTGTGTCATCCAGATTATTCCATTTCCTGTATTATGTAGAATATTCTTTATGTATATGAGCCATTTATAAGTGTGTCTCGAGTCATTTAAGATAAATTCATAAATTTGCTTTGATATTTTATGCTAGTCTATTCCAAAATTTAATCATTCTTGTATAATGTATATTGATTGTTAAGGGGTGTCTCCCTAGCTCCCCATACAGAATATATCTTGGTGTAGATTTTTTTGCCTTTGTTATTTTTCTCAGAAAATTATTCTAATTGGACTTTTTCTATAATGTCATGTGATTCATAGCCCCATATTTCCGAGCCATATAGGAGTATTGGGACAATTGTATGGTCGAATAGCTTCAGCTGAAGATCTATTGGTAAACTAAGAGATCTGGACTGAATCAAGATTTTATGAATGGTTTTCCGAGCTTGTTCTACTAGGTGTTTAGGACCAGAGAGAAAAGATCCGTTACTGCTGAAAAGGGTCCTCGATATTTATAACGGACTGTGATTTCAATTGGGATGTTATCATATGTGAAGTTTATATGTGAGATATTACGTGACCCAAAAACCACAACTTTTGTTTTACTAAGGTTCACTTTTAAGGTCCATTGTACACAGTATTCATGAAAATAAACCAAACTTTTTTGCAGGTCACTTGCAGGTTCTGCTAGTAGAATAGTATCATCTGCATAGAGGAGGACTAACACTCTTAACCAGAACTGTTCATCAAAGTCTACTGACAAGGTAATACCGTGACCTCCCCGTATAATCAAGCGGGATTCCAGATCATTCAGAAATATTGAGAATAGTATGGCTGATATGTTTTCACCTTGTCTTACTTAATTGTTTTACACTACAGAATATGTACAAATAAATATTTAGTTCAGGAAGGAAACTATTGCTTATTGAAACCTTGCGATTCTCCAAACTTTTTATGTTTCTCAATCAGTCCTCGGATAATCACATTTAACTCTAATTATCATACAGTTGAACCAGTATTAGCGGTTATCTGTATCAAGCGGTCAACCTGTATTTAGCGGTCAGATTTTGATATTACCAATGTATTATCATTTTGTTATTTGTTTCAACATTGACTGGCCACTTAAGACAGGGTTGACTGTATTTGTTGAGTTACACTGCCAGAGTTACACTGTTTGCCATAAAATCAATTTCGGGCTATGAACTATAAAGTGACTTCAGCGACAACTTTTAAGTGCCCCACTGAAGTTCATATCCCAGATAAAAATCGAAGCGCTCAATGCGCTGAGATACGGCAGCCGGATTAACAGGAAAAAAAGCTGCGATTCTTAATTATTGATACAATAGAGGCAAAAGCCACATGACGCAAAAACTCCACTCACTCTCCTGCAACTAAAGTCGGTAGTAAGACAATCGAATACGTACTCTGTTTGTTACAAAACAATTTGGAATTAGGGCCTTGAACCTGACTGTATGAACTTCAGAAGTAGTTCATTCCCTAGGACCCGAATTATATACACTCTCTACTGTTACTTAAGTGTAGAACTTGACGAGGTACTTGATGTTTTAGATACTTGAATGTTTTTTTTTCTATTTCAAAGTTAAGAAATGCTCTGGGAGAAACCTAACTCGCTCTCATGCAAAATTACGCTTTAACTACTTTAGGTTAAATACAGACATTCGAAGCGCTATCTTTTTTTCTTTTTACAGGAGTAGATCTTCAAGTATGTAAAATGGGTTGCTTTTCTGATTTATAAGTGTTACGGATATATTGTTCACGCTTAAAATGGATGTTTACAGAACAAAATAACACGTTTACAAACAATAGCACATGAAAAGCGGTTACGGTTATGAATAAAAGGTCTACGTAACATATTACATTCGTATTCGTAAGTGCAGAATCGCATTGCTTGGAACCGCACTAAGCGCGGAGGGATACAGTTAAACTTGTCATGAAAAATATGCAAATAAGTAAGCTCAGCGATGCCTGGTAAGCGTTTCTAGCTACCAAACACGGCAAGCTGTCGTTTAATTACAAGTCAACCCTTATATTTACATCTAAACTGCATTTTTAGCAAGGGTACATTTTACTTTTTTTTATTGAGTAACCTTACAGACGATGGGAATCAATTGTTTGTTAAAGTTACATACTCGCCGACATAGACGCATGAAATGGCTGTATGTTGTATATATAAGAAGCGCATAACTACTATTTTCTTCGAGATAACAACACATTCAATCACTGAATATCTCATATTTCAGCTTTTATTTAAACCTTAAACGTGTCACATCCTTCTCAGTCTTCATTTATTCTAAATTTACATCTACATGAAATTTCCATAACCCTTTTATAAGTTACATAATTAGATCGTGTGCAAGATTTTCGTAAGGTGCAATTTTTTTACTTTAATTTCTTTATTGCATGGATGTCGCGATATCTTAATATTTTTACCGTAAAATAAATGTAACAGGCAATTCGGATAAAGAGACTGCATACTTTTAAGTCGCCCGGCTGAAACGCACAAGATTTGCCTTCTATGCCATTTAACGCCAAATGACGTCCTGGAAAAGGCGGCAACATTAACGTCATCTTTTGATAGTGTTTTTGTATGACGCTAACGTCGTTTATTACAATAACAATATGGTGACTGTACACACGTTCAATATGAATTTGCTCAAAAACTCAGTGACAAGTACTATCTTGAGAAAGACAATTTTTTGTTGATATACTTAAATAGAGAGAATTTACTTTTTTATAAGAAAAGGATATCATCACCCCTCTTGATGAAAACAAACCTTTTGAACACACTACATATAAACACACAAATAAGCAAGGCAGTATTGTGCGTAAAACTAAGTTCTATAACTTCAGTCTTAAAAGAGACTAGATCTAGATACTTATTACAGCCATTAATTCATTTTTATTTCGCGATTAAGAGAAAAGTTGTCCTTTCCTTAGGACTGACAGAGGTATTGATCATGCTTCCTGCTTTAGTTCTTGTCTCTAGGTATCTATCTACTTTGATTACTTCGGAGTTATGTCCCTTGAATTGAAAAAATAATAGTGTCTGCTCTCTAACACTGACAAACACATTTTTACCAAACTTGTCACAAAGTGCCTTGGCACAGTATCACAATCGCTCTTGAAAACCATTTAGTTTAAACATATTTATTTCTAAATTGTATCAAATACAATATTGGAAATACAATAAATATAGGGATTAGAACGAAAGAAATTTCTTATCGTGTTCTTCTCTCTTTAACAATATAATGTGAACAATGATATGGCAAAACAAAACAAAGATCTTGTTAGGATGTCCCAGACACTCTAGAGTTACGACCTTCGAATTGATAAAATTGCAGGACGGGCGTATTTTGCGATTACCAGCGCTCTTGTTGGAAAATATATTGCCAGGTCTTCTAGTAACGTATATTTATGTTACATGTTGTTGTCAATAATTTGGTTAATTCAACACTTATTGTTCTCCCATTTTTCGGCCTTGTTTTTTCGACCAGACCTTTTGAATCATTGACGTATTAATCAATGTACTCTTTGACATGTTTTGGGTGCCTGGATAGCGTAGTGGTAACGCGCTTCGCTTCTCACCGCTGCGTCCCGTGTTCGATTCCTGGTTACGTACATGAGAGGGTTCAGTGGTCGCCCCTTCAGACACATGGGTTTCCTCCGGTTTCCTCCTACAATAATGACCACAAACGCCGCCATCAGAGCCATCGAGAATGATTAATATAAGTTGTCAGAACTTGTTTCGTAATCGATGTGCAATAAATAAAGTTTAAAGTACATGTTTTTACAATTCGCTCAAACAGTGGTAAAAAAATAAACTGTGAATAAACGATAATTTCTTCAAGAAGTGTTGGTTTCAGTTATTACCGCACGGCAAAAGTGTGTGTTACAGAAAATACCACACACAAAATGTGTGGGTTACAGAATTTATCGTATGATTTTCGATGAAAGTAGAAATAACAGTGGATAATATCCAGATAACTTCACTGTTTTGAACAGTGAAATTATCAGGAAAACAGTGAAATTATCAGGAAAACAGTGAAATTACCAGGAACTTGAACTCAACCATACGTTATAAACTGATCGGAGCGTCAATTGTGCTGGGTTTTACGCAAGAAATGACGTCATAAATAAAGTCACGCACACGACATAATCCCGCCAATTTTAACGTCTTTTGTGAATAAAACAGCTGATTTCTGGCCTTAAAAACATTAAATAAAAATACAAATTGTTTGTTTTGGTCAAAGATCGATGTATAATTTCATTCGTGAACAAAAAAAAAAAAAGATACGTTTTCACTCATGGCTTCGCCACTCGTGAAAATATCATTTTTATGTTCAATCAGTGAAATTATTAATCGATCTTAAACCAAAACAATCCTCTTTATATCCTCTCTATATAAGTGAGATATAATTCATATCTCACGGTTGAAAATAAATGACCGTGATATATAATTTTAGTGTCCGATTTGTATATTGAAATTCAATATATATAGCAAAGTAAACATACAATGGATAAAGATTTCCATGATGTCACGGTTACGTCGTATAATTCGACGTTTTTTTTACGCCATTTTTGGTAAGTCCTGACTAGTTTAATAAAAACCTTTAGAAAACAACATAAGATAAAAAGAAAATTTGTTTGTTTTGGGTGAATATTGAAT
Source organism: Solen grandis (assembly GCA_021229015.1). Lineage (NCBI taxonomy): Eukaryota > Metazoa > Mollusca > Bivalvia > Adapedonta > Solenidae > Solen > Solen grandis. The sequence goes on from CM037783.1 coordinate 55,352,516, forward strand.
ATATGTCATCTCGAGGTGATACAATTTTCACGTTTTCTATCGCATTACGCGCTTGTGAAAATATTGAAATTGTATCACTTCGAGATGACATATATTCCATATTAACAAGTATCCTCTATTTGTTTCACGGCAAAATTCTTAAGATTTTAATATTTAACTGATAAAATTGTTGAAAGATCAAAATAAATCTAGATAGAGATCTAGAACTAAAAAAGGAATAAAAATATCATCAATATCTCTATCAGTCCAGAAAAAAGGAAATTATTTCTATAAATCGCACAATAAGAAAACATTAATGGCTGTTAAAAAAATTACAAAGTGGGTTTAACCAAAAACATTATACTACCTTTCCCCGCAAAGCTGTCGGTTCGAGTCCCGGAAGAGTCTACCGGATGTTTAATGTAGGTCGGCAGTTTTGTGCACTGGGGATCTTTTTTCACCTGCAATTGGCAGGGAAGAAACACAGTCACAGCGCATATTGAAACTAGAGCTCGCGCGCGCCTGGACACAACCACGTGACGATGTCATCATAACATGTGGCAATGTGTCAACACCGGCTTGAATGCAAGATAGTGGCGTCACATTCATTATTTCTAGATTGAACATGAGTATTAGTCTAAGTCGGACAGAGGCTATCAAGGGCGGGAATCGGTTTGTAAAATGAAATAAACAAATGACTGATTAAATAGATAGCACTTTAGCTACCCATGTAATAAAACAGTCATAGTATCCTTTCTAGTGGGTTACTGTGCGGTATCAGCTTCCTGGGGGAAGTAACATTCTCAACGCTGCGCGGCTCGATCATGTACGTTTCCCCCTCGGAGACACAAGGAGACACGATGACTATTACTTTCATGATTTGATATGCTCGTGGACCACGCCTTATGTATTATTCCGCCAAATGGAAGTTTGCTATGGGTTGCATGACAACTAGTGTAGTTCATCGGGGAATATTTTCATTGGTCGCATATAAGAACATCTTTGAATAATTAAGTTGGGATGTAAATATTCAAATCTTAGTCATTTACAATCGACCAGCATTATACTATACAAAAATGAAAAATAAACCTTTTAGAACTGTTCCACTGTTAACTACTTTGTGTACTTTTCCCTGGTTTTGCGATTGTAAGCATTACTTTATTCTATTATATCAAAATGTTTTGTCATTGATGTTGAAATTCAGAAGTGCAGCTTTTTCATGATTATTTTTAATGTATTTCCCCTAAACTGATACAATTTTTCGTAAAAAAGTTTCCAGTTGTAAAATGCAGCTTGTTTTAAACATATTTTATTGTTTTCTATTTTTGTGATACAAAATTTCAAACAGTTATTGTGGGTTGTGCAATACGTTCTCACATATTAGTTACAGCTCTTCCCTGGAGCATGCCGGCATCTGCTGGTATCGCTGTTGAAAATCGCTGCCAACTTAGGTATTCCTGGAAAAAATTCTTCAGTCTTAGAAACAGGAAATAAGGGAAGTAAAAAGAAATTAGCGAGATAAAAATAACTGTTGCATACTATTACTTAATATATTACAATAATAAATTTCGTATTGGGGCACATTTTAGACGTTGTACATAGTATGCAAATGTGATATTCACCCGCCGCATATTTTTTCTTGTCAAAGCCTTTTACTTGCTTTTTTCTTTCAACGATAATTCCTTTACGGAAGCGATACTTGTCTCTCTCTCTCTCTTTTTCGAGGTTTATTTTTGTCCATTTATATGCACCGCCTTCTGAAGATAAATAATTTCCAGTATATGTTGGATTTCTCATAGTACCTTTTTTGTCTTTCCTTTAAAATAGAGGGTTAACTTTAGAATCACCAATGCGGGTGTCATCTTAAACAGACTATTATATCACATGAATATTCATATGCAAATTTATGACTTCATGAATATTGATTTATTGAAATATAAAAGAAACAATTGTTTTTTCTTTGCCAGGCAGACTGTGAAGAACCTGACCTACAATTTTGTATGAACAAACAGAGGAGACCCTAGGCAAACAAGTAACAGATGTGTCAATATGAGTCTGTATGACGTAACGAGTTCAAGTTTAGGTACAACATAATTCATATGCTGCGCGCACACACACCCAATGTTAACTATCACAACAATATTCTATCTCATAATACATGTATTGTGTATCAAAATTTATGAAATTTGATTACAAGATAAATTCCGTTACAGATTCAATTTCATAGTAACTATGCTATTAATAGAAATCTACACGTATTGAATTTTTACAAGAATAATTTGACTTATAAAGTGAGCTATACTGTTATTTCAAAGCAGTTCGCTCTTTTCAACTCCCCCAATGGTTTAATTGAAAGGTTACAGATGGCACAGTGATATCGGTACATTTATAACTTGAGTGCAAACATGCTCCAGACAAAAAAAGCCAGCTTTTGTTCGTTTGGACCCGAGCTACGAACACCCACTACAATAGAGCCGACGTGCGTTCTTAGTTCACTACAAATACTACACTGACGGTCAAACAATAAACATGTCATACTGCACAAGTCGAATGCAGTTCCAATCAGTTGCAGTACATACAATTACTAAATCAAAAAGACTAACATTAATAGCAAATTGAGAGCCTACAAGTGACGGTGTTATCATGGGAATCAAGCAATATTCAAATTTTCTGGGGAAGGTCCATCTGTAAATTAGTTATAAGCCAACTAGATGTAAAACGAGTCTAGTATTGTATTGTACTGTATTGTAATCTATTCTATGTACTATGCCTTTCATTATATGAATGGTTGTTTGGTCATGCTCTCATAAGCAAACAAGAGTTCACTTTAGAAGACGCAAAGTGAAACTGGTACAAAAACCTTAAATAATACTAACATACACAGTCATGTATTATTTTGCATGAAATTAATAAATGATACAAAAAAGAAAAAAGATTGACAAGGCAATATCTTTTCTTTAGGAATAAAGAATCCCGATTAAAATATACAGCAATTGCGACCTGACCATTAAAAAACATACCAGTCCATGTCAACAGGGACACAGCATTTAGGTTTATTTTAGCCTTGTTAAGTGAACGTCCGTAAAATAATGATAATATTATGATAGAAATATTGGAGTATTTTAATATGTGATAAAACATACATGTAAGCTCTTCGGGTTCACCAAATTTGATTCAGACGACTTGATGTTTATTTATTGTCGATGCTCTTATCCCTATATATTGTAAAGGATATATTTTTTTATATTTGCTATTGTTTTAATTATATATACACAGTCCACCCGGTTAACGAAGTATATGCATAATCCATTAATCTGTGAGTTCCATACATTATCTTTGCACATTTTGAGACATCTTTGATAATTTGCAAACGGGCATATTTTGGTATACTGACGCACACGCACATAGAACATGCTATTTATGTTATACACTCAGTTCCAAAAGAAAGTTTTAAATATTTCAATATTTTGCAAACATATCAGTTTCATATTTCTACCACGTGGCAGATATTGGGCTAGATCGTTGACAAATACACACGAGATAAACGTGCAAGTATTGAAACTGATATGTGTGCTAAATGTGGAAATACCTAAATTAAAAAAATATATATGTTTATTTTATTTTGGAATTGAGTGTATGTATTTTTTTAATATTAATAGGTGTTATAAAAAAAATGATTACCTCAATCAGTTTCTGAATCAGTAGTACAACGAGTTTATTCTAATGAGTTTTGCATAGCAATTAAAACGACTATAGACTTTGTATAGTTATTTAGGGCAAAATTAGAAATTCAAATTTAAATTACTTTAAAGTACTCCATCCATTCTTAGATTGTGATCATGGTCCAAGAAGTGATCATGGCAACATTTTAGTAAGCACAAGCCTTTATAGACCTAGAGAAAAAAGTCTTCATCTCCAAGTCAATGGATGCTAGCATCTACACTGAAATCATTTAAACATTTGAAGGATCATGTTTATAATTGATCGATTGATTACCTTAAAATTATACGATAAATATGGTTATACACTCACTGACTTTTTGTAATATACTTGATATCCTTACATACGGAAATATTCTGTCTCATTAATTATTATAAATACTCGTTATTTGCAATATTTAATTTCTAATAGATCGTGACGATATACCTTTCTAAGGTTCCTTTGGTTTTTTTTTATAATCTGTTCACGTGTGTCTGTGCTATACAAATACCAAGTCGAAAGATAATAAATAATCTAAATTAAACATTATTAGAAGATAAAACACGATTAATATCAATCCAAAGGCAAAATACATCATTATTATTATCATCATTATTATAAATATTACAGCAAACATATATCAGCTCATGTCTATTTCTTTGATTTGTTGTCTAAATACGGAGTTTTGACGTTGTAGCCAAGCTACATGAAACGTTGGAAGCTATATTTATTAAAATTACTTGTAATATACTCCAGCTTTCATTGAAATATTGCTTAGGTTTGTGTATTTAAGACGAACGCCAGACACTCTTTTAAGTAGAAACAGTAGAAAGGGGAACGTTTTTTTCCTCTTGACAATTTGCGATGTTTGCAGATGGGTTTCATTGTCTTGTAGTTATAGTGCTTAAAAATATAGCTTATGATACTTTTTTGTTTGTATTGCGAAGGTATTGATTTTTAAAGGGGTTTGTTTGCTGCCCATACACAATATTTATATAAAAAAAAGATAATCAACGAAAACCCGTTCAGACTTTCTGTTGTTCCTTAGAATATTTTGGAAAGTTATAATACATGTCAATTAACGAAAACAGAAGTACATACATTTTTTTGCAAATGAATATATTTTGGAGAGAAATAATACTATTAATTTCACGAAAACCAAAGTAAGCATTTTGTTTCGCAACAGAAAATATATCGGACATGAATAGTACTTTTAATGTAAGAAACAAAACAAAACAAAAACAAAAAAAAACAACAAAAAAACTAAAGTGCATACTTTTCATTGCAACTGTCGTGAGTATTTATTCTAAAAGTAACAAATAGACTTTGACTGAGACGAATTGACTGAATAAGGGGTAGGCAGACCTTGAAAACAATTTAGAACTGGACATTTTGATATTGCATTTCATTTATTTTCACATAAATGATGCAATCTTGCATTTCACATTTTCATTCTCTTATTTTTTCGTTTTGAAGCCATATTTGTCTTAAACTGAAATTATTTGATTCTTTTGGTTTAAAATGGCTTCAGTCAAAACTTGCCCCCCCCCCACACCACGTAATTAGACGGTGACGTTTTGGTGGCATCTGTCTACTTGAGAAAGATATACATGTACATTGTAGTGCTACCTCGCTGAGATACCACGCCATTGACAAGTGGCAAGAGTCTGGACTTGTTAGCCTGCTGAGTGTGGTATCATGCCAAGGCGTGATATTACAGTGTGGCACACTATGTCTGTCTCAAGTAAACAAGGTCTCAAAGTGAATGAAATACTGTCGGCTGGACGTTAAACAAAATAAATAAACAAACTTTTTCCACAGCTTATTGTAAATCTTGTTATGCCTTAGGTTTGAGAAAATTCGTTTCTATTCTTCCGGCGGCCACTGGTAATGATCGCCATGGGCGTGGCTAATCTTCATCCTTTATTTCAAACTTCATTGAAATAAGATACCTGTCTGGCATGTATGTGATATGGGATGGTTAATTCTGTTAAACATTGTCTTATTTTGGTGTTATTTCTGACGAGCCTTTACCATGTACCATGGAAATTGACATTTTACTTTCTTTTTTTTTTTAATCCTTTTTTCATTAGAAATAAGCTATCTTGTAAGCTCGATGAGCTACCAAGGAGTGTTGAATCGCGTTGTAAATGATTCTGTTACGATTAAAGCATAAAAAAACGGCCACTTGTATAAGTAAAGCAGTAATATGTCCAACAGAATTAGTATATTATATACATTGTAAATTACCGTTTAAAGAGAATGTTGCTTTTTTTAAAGATTATCTTTTATTGTTCAGACAGATCAATTCATTAATTTGCACTCATTTCACATTTATGATGTATTTTAAACATATCGGAAATCCGAAAATTAGGACAAATTCCACATTTTACAAGCATATAGATATCAACACATTCTTAATATTTAAAACGTAATATTTTTTTTATTTAAATGCCCATTATATTACATAATGATTCAATTTTCATGAAAAGGAAAAAATAAAATAATACTGACAAATTGTAGAGTAACACAAATGGTATATGATGTACAAATGTCTTCTGTAAAATAACAGCTAAAATAAAATAACGCATTGAAAATATACTCAATTTAGTATTTTGGTTGGATACCAAAATACTCTCATTTCGACGGGTATTCACGAAGCAAATGTGTAATCGAAAATAATTTGAATTGGAAAAAAACATCGTCGAATCACAATTTTTTTATCTGTTACTTCACTAATTTATGCACTCGTGATTCATTTAATGAGACATACGGAATGTCTATGGAAAATTGACGAGGATATGCGGAATATGCAAATAAATTATTTCTGTAAACAATTGAATGATCTTATTAATACATTGTAGTAACTTTGCCGTCAACGAGTATATGCAGATTGCATCTCGTAACAAATTTGTAGCACACACTTTGCATTCCTGTCCGAAGAATATATACTACTTTTGGAAGCATATTGTACCTTTAATGAAACAGGGGAAGATGTAAAATGATCATCTAAATATGATTTATTCCAAATTAAATTGGTAATAAAACTAAAACAGATTTTTTCGACAAATTATTTCTCCCATGTAGCTATTTAAAGCAATCTAACATAAACAATTATCTTTATTTTAAGTTCAGTTACTATACAATCGTTAATTTTCTTTGACATCAAATTTCGTTGGTTATGTAACCTAAGTGGGTACATTTAGTCGTGGGTCTATGTTCTAGAAATCGTGATAAGCTTTCGTGGGGATTAATATTCGTGGATAAAATCCACCACGAAATCAGCGGAAATTAGTGTCCCACGAAAATTAATGATTTCACAGTATATATGTTCACAATTAAAAAAGTAATTTGATCAGTCTTAATCTCATTCCTTTCCGATATACTTGAACCTGTACACTATGGAATGTTTACCACAATTCATATAATGGGTTTAAAATACCAACCATATACCATTTGTTGCTTTATTGAATATTTGATTAAATTCAATGACTGGTTTTATCACAATGGTACCGTGCACCTGCGACGTCATTTCAACAATACCATAGATTAAATGAAATGGATATATGTATATTATAAAGGATATTTTCTCTAGAATGCCTATTTTGATAGTATAAAAGTATTATCATATGTACATTGCGTTCATCCTTAGCACATATTAAAACTTAAATTAAAATCTCATTAGACACTCTTGCGTCATTGAATTTTTGTCTCAAAAATGCATTTCTCATATATTTCATGCAATTGGACGCTGTTTTGTATGCATGAACCGATAATATAGGAGAATTGCATACAGTGTGGCACTAAACTGATTATGTAGATTGTAAAGTAAAGTAAAGTAAATGCATTTTACAGTCTAAGTTTCATGCCTTGGGCACGTTCACTGACTTTACAGCTTTTACCCCTGGTCATCGGGCTACTTGTATCTATCTATCGATCTCCCTGGGGAGTCTTTCACTCCGCTTATGGCAGCCCACACCATGGCGCCACGGAATTATACCGCCCTCTCAGGTACCCATTTACACCTGGGTGAAGTGAAACAATGCGGGATAAATTTCTTGTTCAAGGAAATTGGCAGTGTCCTTGGCAGGACTCGAACCCGGGACCCCTCGATCCCGAAGCGCGTGTCCTACCACTGGACCACTGCTCCCCGCTATAGATTGTGAATCTATTTGAAGATCTTAAATGTCATAAATATTCTATGATATGTATGACGGTACCCATCAGATCACTTGGAGAAAATAGTTACGTGCAGCATTTCCTTTCGTATATTTAATATCACCTGTAAACTGGGAAAAGGAGCCTAAATGGCACAAGTATTAAATTTGATGTGTTTGCAGATTATCATAATATAAACAATTTATTTCTTCTGAAAAAATGAAAGAATTATTGTTTTATCTCTTTAGAATCTGAAGATACAAGCATTCAATAAAATGCCCCGTCACGTAAGTGTCAGCGACTTTGTCCTCTCGACCACGGAGGCCCCCATCTGTCGTTGAGCTTCACATATTGTATGCTGATAATTATATAACACTGATAATTATATAACACTGATAATTATATAACATCATAAAGGAAAAAATATTCTGACCAATTAAACTCACAACAGAAAAGTCAACACACACTCACTGTTATCATGCATGTATTCAATTTGAAACTGCATATATATCTTGTGAATTACTTGTATTGCACTTCAGCACAGTAAGGTCGAAAACTTTATTTTCATGAAACTACTCATAAATCATTGAGGTAATAAACTTGCTGTTTCCTTTTTTTCTCCCGTTCAAATGTTAGATCGTCATTTTTAAAGCTACATTTAACTGATATTTAAAAATGTTATATCGGAAACCTATATATTCAAATATTTTATGTAGCATTACGGATAAGCCGAATGAACTATATGAAATATATTACATGGGCATACAAGGGACCAGTGTATGTTGTCTTTTCTCAGTTATTAATGATCTTATCTTATCTTCATAAGTAACTTTAAGTAGGTTTACCAAATAAGCTTTAGGTACCTCTTCATTTAAAAGTTCCAAAGTAATTGAAAGTCAACAACATACAACCCCCCCCCAAAAAAAAAACACACACAAAAAAAAACCGCCCCCAAAAAGCACCAAAATTATGTTACCTTAAACCACAGACCGCCCGGCCAGGGAGTATAACACATTCAACATATTCTAATCTTAAAGATTGGACCTCGCCTTTTTTAGATATTACGATGAACGATTTCCAAGCAATGTGTGGAGAAACAGACAAGTAAAATGGAATTAACACTTTTGCGACGAAACGAGTAAATTAATATTACTCATAATCTGAAAATTGCAATTTTGCTGTACTGTATTATCATCAAATTTCGTGGAAGCAAATTTCGTCGTTTCCGTGGATGACGTTATTCGCGAATATTAATTGCCACGAAAACTGATTATTAATTAAGCCTCGTTTTTTTATAGAATAGAAATATATGAATTAAAGTACGGGCGAAATTGACTTAAAAATTTAAGTTTCCACAAAATTATATGTCAACGAAAAGTAAGAAATTTATAATATTTTTTATTTACTAAATAAACATGTATATATTTTATCGCAAAATACATTTCTCTACCTTTTTCGTAATTTATTAATTAATTAATTGAGCAATTACTCTATATATCAATCAATCTTCCATCTTCAAGTCATAAGGCGTTTTCCTCACAATAATATTGATCGCCCACAAATATTATAAATCAGCTCGCCCACTTGTAACGTGTATTGACAACAAACAAATAAATTACTGTACTTTATTAATTAAACAGAATTGCAATACAAGCATATTAATACTATAAATCTATATAAAACTTTATAGCAGTATTTATCCACAATATAACATATTATATTCTTCTTTCTTACTTTCCCATGGACGTAAGTAAGCTCGATTTTTATCCACAATATTGGGAAAAAGCATTTTTCCTGCGCCGTTTGTCGGCGTTGATTCCCGATACCGTTCTCGCGCGTGGGCTTGTTCCCGCCATTTCATTCATGATAAAACTATAAATTGGAAGAACTTTGACAAAGTTTCTCTTACATTAAAACTGGAAGCCGATAGAGACAGAGGAGGGCTGAACGTTGAAACACCGACAGTTGTTAGTAACTATGAGGAATACATTATTGTAGCGAAATAGGTCGAGAGTTAGGTGCCTGGAACATTGTAACAGGAAAGATCTTAGGCGTTTGAAAGGGTAAGTAAATCTTAATTAAGTTTGTTTGTTTTTTAAACAAAAGGTGAAAAAAGATAATTATTGACGCTATTAGATACTTAAGAATTAAGATTTTGCAGACGATTGTAAAATGGAAATTTAGGGTTTTAGGGCTTAACTTTTGTCAATTTAGATAATTATAGTAGACATTTTTTGTAAACCAAATACTTTGAATATTATTTTGATTTATATATATATATTGATTAAGATTTTATCTAGAAAGGAAGAAAAGAAATTTGATTATGAACTAACTGTAAGATATATTCTAGTTATTTCTTTTTGTTTATTTTTGATTTTTTCATTTTGTATTTAAACAGTTGTTATAGCCTTAAAACTTACCGTATGGTCTTACATTCTCATATGCGGAATAGGACTTTAAGAAAACTTTATATGTTTAAATAAAGCTATTCAAGCAGTTTTGTTTGATATTGCTTTAATATAAATAGATTGTAAGTTAAAGTTTCCATATCTAAATGTATTAAAATTATCCGACATTTCTACATATGATACTTGACAAAACACTCGGGGATATTTTCAATACAAATATGGCTCGGTCTTCTCGGTGGCATTGTTACATCGATGATCAGTACATATTTGCTCATCTCAAATGATACTCGAGTGCATTTTAAGAATTTCAAAACAAGCAGCGCATTATATTCTTTTTTATTTCCTATTTAATCTAAATGTCATCGTCACAATTTAAGAAAAGATCTATCAACATTTTCGTTTGCACAAATGTTACGAGATTATTCTATCTTTGGTAATAAATTATATTGTACATATAGTAAATAATATTGCTAAACTGATTATTTTTATAGTCTCATTGATTGTGATGACTAGTGATATTTTATTTAACATGTCATTAACTACGCATACCCATCTAGATACTGTAACTAACAGCCGGAGTATGCACTTCGATATTTTGTACTGTTCAACGTTAAATCTGTATATATAGTTATAAATGATACTTGCACTACGATAACGTATTAAAAGAAAAAAAAAGTTCCGTTTCTGGTCTCCCGACCGACGCTCTTTTTCACGGCCGCCCCTAATGTTTTATTATTTATTTATTTAATTTTACATTTCCGCCTTTAAAAATATTCCCTTTACTTTGTTTACTTTTTGCATCAAACGGAGGGAAATAAAACATCCCTAACTACATATCCTCTTTTTTCTGGCTTGAGACCAGAAACAGAACTATTTCTTTTGCCTCAGTTGAACATTTGTCAATGCTATAAGATATATGTAATAAACTGAAAACCATGTGTCAATTTCCATTTAACAATGTCAAATAGCAAGTTGCCGCAGTTCAGCTGCACGATAACGACTTTATTTGTAACATTCACTCGAACATGATATCTATACTGTAAATGTGTTTCTCAAACTATTTCTCAATACTACACACCGGTGATATGTTCGTATTTGCTTCTTCAGTATTGTAACAGATTGGGTTTAATCATTAGCAAAAGTTAAATAAAAATCGTGGATTTGAAAACGCTAGACATTTAAATGTCGATTCAAAAATTGTTCATTTGTTTAATTATTCGGATGTAACATTATACAAAAAGCGCACAGAACCATTGCGGGAACGTGCCATACATCATATAATGCGAATAGAATAGAATTGATTATTAAACACTTGTTTAAAATATTGAATCAAATAGAAACACTTCCTGTTAAAACGAAATATATGTAATTAAAATATGGTGCTGATTAAGATATGGATTAAAGAAATCGACATTGGACATCTTATTAAACATAGTGGAAAAAAACATGTTTCCTTTTTCTGATGGATCAACAATACAGTTCATTTCCTTTATAAAAAAAAATATTGTCATTTGTAAAAAGAAATAGTACTCTGCAATAAATAATTCCAGTAGTCTTCACTGTTATGCTACCTTTAAACACAATTTGAAATTAAGACCATATTTAGGTCTTCAAATTGATAAAAAATTGTCTCGCTTTAGAACTTCTTCTCATATCGTCTTTATATTACAAAAGGACATGTTAAGCTCACAGGTAATCTAAAAATGTTTCGAGTTTGTTCAAATCTATTAAATTGAATCAGAAGATCATTTCCTTTTGGTGTGAACAAAATAAACTGTATAGAGAATTACGAAACAAACAGAACTGATCTTAATATTATCGCCAGTGACAAAATATTTAGAAATTTATCTTACTTTCAAGTGTATTTAATAAGAAAATAATGAATTTTCCAGTTTAAACAAATTTATATACATTTCTAGTTCATCACGATCAATTGACCGAATAATGAGGTCTTTATCCGTTTTGTATTCTCTTTACAAACATTTGTTCTTCTGTTAAAATGCTGTATGTCATTTTTAATTATATAGTATTTCCAAGAATTTCGTTCAACATATGTTATTGCTATTAACCTCGTATATGTTTAAAGCAAATACATTGTGTTTGATTGTTTTGTTATTGTTTAACGCGTAATTAACTGTGGTGAGTCTACTTAAATGCATCCGCTTCCGATGCGATATTTTGCCTTTTTTAACAAAAGGAGAGAAAACACGTATTTTTTAAACTAAACTGAAACAACGTTTCAACTATATGCCATCGACAGTTTTAATGTAATTACCTGATATACAATCTTTGATACTATTCGCACGCTTTCACTATTTAAAGTGTTAATATACTGGCACATTTCATATAGACTTGATGCTCATGTCGACTCAATGTGTATGGTCTAACCATTTTTATTTGTCAATTAGATGTAGTGCATTTCTCAGATAACGTCTAGGTGATCATGTTGTACCAGCAATAAAGTATGAAAACAACGTCTGCTGACAATGGTCCTGAAGCACTCCAATATAATTTTTCAGATCTGAGGACAAAGGAACTAGGATTAGCTTGTTTAAATGTTCAATACTATGGCATTAACTCTGCACTACAAATGCGTGAATTTATTGACGTGTTTAGAATTGTTCAATATGAGGTTACTTCCCTTGTTTGGAGCTTAGCTTACATGTATGAGGGTAGTGTCGGGATAATTTTTATTGGGCGTAGTATCATGCCATTTGTTTACGGCGTGCAGTGTGTCAACACTAAATCTGCCTCAAGTAGACATAGTCTCTAAATGACTGAAACACTGCCGGTTGGACGTTACTCCTAACAAACAATAGACAAACTATAATATGAAGCTACCACCGAATCGTTAAAACGTCGGGGGCACAACTTACTTGAAACTAGGAAATAAATTCTTAATCCTCCGGACAATAATAAGTGACTTAAAACTTAGAAAAAGGCCGATAATCTACAGGATCCCTCAGAAAAGATGCATTGAGACCCATAGGACCGGGATGTATTTTATAGATCTTTAGAAGCATGAAGAATGTAAAGCATTGGCGATTTATTTTGTAACACTAATAAACAATGGGTGTCATATTATTTGGATTGTAAATAATATATTAAAATATACTATTCTATACCATGTAATGAAATATTTAAGGATGCCTTCAAAAAGTGTTTTAAATAATTCTAAAACCTTTCCTTGTCAGATTATTAGCATTGTATTCGATATGTTTCCTTTCATTTCCTTCATGCATGTAAGAAAGCATGATTGTTTCGTATGTAATGTATTGTAAAAGACAATATGTTGACTCAAGTTTAAATTATTTTTTCCTAATATTGTGGCCGAATTCAGGACCTTGTCTGTTACTACTTTTTAATAAAATAAGAGATTTTTATATACAGAATATCTTTCTTACATTATTTTGAATCAAACATCAACATTCCCAGTGGATTGAAAATATTTAGAGAAAAGTTTTGATATTTCTCAATCGATTTCTCAAAGCTCATGTTCAGTATGCATGTACTTATATTCTAAATATCGTAAATGTAACAAATGAGATCAGTACATATGTTTTTATTGATACCGTTGAATTCGATTAAATGTAGATTATTCTAATGGCACAAAAAATAATTATAATTAAGTTAGATATTGCTCTTTTCAGTGTATAGATTCGTGTCTGATATTTGCGAAACAGTTTGGATTTGGTTTCATGTTTTAAAAGCATAGTATAATGCAAGTCGGAGTCTCGTAGACCTGCAATTGCAATGATACAATGGTTCTGCATTATGCTGTAGACAAGTGTCTCCCTTGACAGCAACCGGATTAGTCCAAAACTCCCCTGAGATGCCAGGCTTTGTAGAGAAATTTGCCTTATCAGTTAAACGACGCAAGGTTTGTCCTGGATTGGCGACAGTAAAACTACACGTGTAACAGAGAAATTGCTATCTTATGTTTTAAATTAAGGAATCTTATACGTTCCAATGATTCGTCTGTAAAAGAAATTAAAATGCAACTGGATGCAACCTCGAAATTCACCAACAATACTTAGAGGTAAATAATATTTGAATTAAAGGCACATCCACCAGTTTTTTATTTCATAGCATTGCATAATATCTAAAGAAGCACGGGCTTTTAGCCTGTTGTTCAATCCGATTATTTCGAGAATGAATAAATATTGAATATATTTATAAAATGTATATTAGTAAATGAATATGCTTAGATAAATAGTTAGTTTACTGAATACTAACAAGATATAAAACGGAAACAAGATTTACAGTTGTTATGGTTCATTGTATTATACAAAGGGGACACAATTTATCATATGTACATTTTATTATATAACGAGAACATAATTTAAGATTTGTATGCTTTTATATTGTATTTTATACTGGAGACAAGTTTTTAGATTATTTTATAGTACATTGTATTATATTACAGGAACAAGACTGTTATAATGCTTTTAAGTATTTTAATATTACTTAGCATTAGGCTATGTAATTTGGTTGGTTTACACATGTAGCTGCAATTCCATCGATCTTACTTAGCACTGAGTCATACTTAAATACGTAGGGATCAATTTTTTCATTTTTTTTTCTCTCTGATAAAATACCTGTATATGTCGCGTCTTATATTAAATTTAATATATTTTAGACCGTATGTAAGCTTTTTACGACAACTTAGTCACAAACTTGGACAAGTTCTTACCTTATTTAACACAAAGTACTACTTAGCACTATCTATGCCAATCGACCTCGATGTTTCGGCAGCTACAAACGTAAATCAACAAAGGTATAGTTCTATTTTTTTTCCAAACAATGCAAGAGAGAAAGACAGAGAGAGAGAGTTCAGTTGTTTTTTTTTTACTTTTCAATAAGTATTTAGTGTGTGTAGTGTATGTCTCAGATAGCGTCTAGATCATAGTGTACCAGCAATAAAGTATGGTAGTAACGTCTGCTTACA
Organism: Solen grandis; assembly: GCA_021229015.1. NCBI lineage: Eukaryota > Metazoa > Mollusca > Bivalvia > Adapedonta > Solenidae > Solen > Solen grandis. The sequence goes on from CM037783.1 coordinate 55,367,708, forward strand.
ATGATCCTGAAGCACTCCTATATATGTTTTTCAAATATAGGATTAGCTTGTTTAAATGTTCAATACTATGGAATGAACACCACACTTCATTGGCGTGTTTCAAATCGTTATCACCGACTTGTAAAATTAGTCCGGAAAAAACTTATTTGAAACTAGACAATAACAATTAATTCTAAATCAGTTGTACAAGAAACATTGACTGATAATATATGCTAATAAGTATCAGAAAAAAAGCCGAAACTGTACAAGATTTCATAGAAAAAACTCACCAAGAACCGTAGGGGAGAAGTGTATTTTTTATTAATCATTGAAAAGTTAGGGAAGTTTCTCACACTTAACTTAATTTGATGGTGTCTTATATTAAATTATATTAAACATAAGACACCACCAAATAAGCATAGGGAATTGGAAGCATACAGTCACGATTTCCTGTAGCAGTAATAGATAAGCAATGGGAGTCATATTTTTGGACTGTAATTAATATATCAAATTGTATATGTGTACTATTTTAAAATATGAACTGATTTGAAATGATAATGGATTACGTGACAAAATGTTTTAGTTTGTAAAACGCTTTCTTTGTCAGATTATAAGCATTGAAATCGATATCATATATCCCGAATTTTCCTTCATGCATGTAAGAATGCACGATTGTTTCGTATACTGTATTGCAAAAGACAATGAGTGATGTCAATTTTTCATTATTTCTCCTAACATTGATAGGATTGAAAAGTTCAAAAAGGTTGACTTACAATTTACTATAACATTTCGGCTGTATGCCCTAGTCAGGTTAAATGTTGTTGTTTTTTTGTTTTTTTATGACATCACGTTACATAATGCAACTTAACGTGGTAGGTCGATGGTTCTACCCGGATGCCTCCGTGCATTTGGTGTCTTCCTCCACCTGTAATTAGCTGGACGTCGTATGACTGAAATACTGTCGAAGCGACGGTAAACTCAAACAGTCAAGTCAAGTCAACTTAAAGTCCAAAAAAAAAAAAAAAAAGGAAACAAACATGAAGGCAAAAATGTGTAATTACGAAACTTTAAGCTTTATATTTATATCATGATTTTAAAAAAAAACAAAAACATAAGCATGAAATTTCAATGACATGTATATGGTATGATACCTTCTCTATAAAATCTTTACGCACAAATTCTTAGTCAAATACCATCTGTAAACGTGCTGCTTTAATACAAAATATGTTTTGCTTATTTCTTTCAGAAATATACTCTATGTTTCTCTGGGCTGCGACATTGTCCCTATAATAGCAATACTTTCAAAAATAATCACATAAAGTCATACCTTATACAAAAAAAAAAAAAGCTTTATAAAAAACTTAATATAGTTTTGAAAGAAAGAATATATCTAGATTAACAAAAGCCTGTGTTCAGACTTTCTTTTGTTTATAAGAGAGATTATTGGAATAGTTTATGCTCTTTTTTAGTGTTATTTAATGTCTTCGAGTGAAACGCTTAAATATGCTGCTGCCGTCGTCTATTATAAGTGTTTCGCACTAGCAATGAAATATGTGCGTGCATACTGTAATATTTCAATACTGTATTTCATGGTAGAGTATGGATTTTCCCGACTTCCCTTATTTCATCTGACCCGATTATGTTTAATTGAAAAAATTCAATAACAAAGGTTATTTATTAATGAATTATTTGCGTTAATACATTATATTCTTCACCAATCAAGGTTTTTATATATAATATTTACATGCACATATTTCTTATTTTATTTTCATATCAGTAATAGAGTCATTTGTATAACGCTGAAAAACAACGGAATTGAACTCACTTATAAAACGTTAAAATGCATTTGATAAAGGAATATATATATATATATATATATATATATATATATATATATATATATTATGATATTTACTATTTGCAGGCACTGTAGTGATATCTTGATGATTGTTCTAAAAAGCTTGATTCAAAGGATTACCATTTATCTAAACGTAGTATTAACTTTACTTATAAACATAAATAAATGAACAGCACATATATATATGTTAAAATTCCCTATAATTCGAATAGAATAACAGGGCTTAAAGCCAGGTTGAGTCCGCTTCTTTCGATATAATGCAATTTATATAATATAAAAATGATGGATGTACCTCTCTAATATTTAAGTATTACTTACCACTAAGAACTGCTGGTGAATTTCGTGGTTGCATCCAGTAGCATTTTAATTTGTTTTGCAGACGGATCATTGGAACACATCAGATTCCTTAATTTAAACATAGGATAGCAATTTCTCTGTAACACGTGTAGTTTTACTGTCACCATTTCGAGACGAACCTTGCGTAGTTTAACTGATAAGGCAAATCTCTCTACAAAGTTTGGCATTTCAGGGGAGTTTTAGACTGATCCGGCTGATGTCAAAGGAGACACTTGTCTACAGCATAATGCAGAACCACTGTTTCATTGCAATTGCAGGTCTCCGTCTGGCATTCTCTTATGCTTTTAAAGCAAAGCACCAAATACAAACTGTTTAGTAAATATCAGACACGTTTCTATGCACTGAGAATATCAGTGTCTACCTGAATTACTAGTATTTTTGTCATAAAAGAATATTAATTCTAATAGAATGCAACGGTATTAATAAAAAAAATACAATGGTTCCATTTGACCTTTACAACTACGATGTAAAGAATATATTCATATCGTAATTAGACTTTTAGAAATCCATTGAAAAATATCATAACTTTTTTTTCCGTAGACAAATATTGTCTGTTCATTTGGATTGTTGATGCCGGATTCAAATAATGATAGACTGTTCTTTTTGTATTTTTATTTCTTTTAATTTATTAAAATCGCAGGGTTAGACAAGGTACTGAATTTGGCCTTTTAATTTTTGACAATATGAAAGAACTACACGTAGAATGATATAGGCACAGTGGTAAAACCAATAAAGCCACTTACGGCATTATAGCTGCATAATGTTGGATCAATGATAAAACTATTCATGCACATACAGCAATATAACTATTAAAATTACCCACATTGATACAACTTTTTAACATAATTACATAACTAGAGTTTTTACGATTTAACAGTACACATGTACTAGTTTATAGTTCAATACACTTCTAGAGCAATACGTGCAGTGTACCAGAAGTTTCTATATCGACCGAATCGGCTGAATCTTTAGTTTTTAAACAAATCATGGTACAAGAACGTCTCGAATGATTAAAATATTCCTACATTTAATTTTTTAATGAACTATACGTTCCTAGAGAAGCATTTTACTGATTTATTAAAATATCAATCCTTATTACATGTAAATATCAAGCTGAAAAATAATTTGATAAGCGTTAGTTTGTTTATAATACATTACGTAGTATCTCGTTAAGATGTTATCAAAGTTGCTATTAAACATGTTTTTTTTCTCACCAAAATCAAAATGTCGTATGAGGTGACTTTCTTTACTACCATCAATGTCTACATATATTTTATTATACTGCCTATTGCAATATGTACCGTATCGGAAGTAGACTGGCAATGCATAGGCCTACTTATAACGATGCTGTATAGGTTTGAAAGTCACGTATACAGCGAAAGAATTTTCAATTACGTACAGTGATATAGTTATTCAACATAGTTATTACTATATGGTTTTGCAAATCACCAACAGCGAAAGAATTATCGAATATGTACAGTGTCAAAGCTTTTCGGGAGCAATGTGCAGTGCTTTATTTTATCAAATAATAAAATGAAAGATATTTAAATGGAAATATATATTATTGGTCACCCTGTATAGCTATTCGAGACACATGAACCATTATAGAAATACAACCCGTGTTCAACTATATATTTATTTAAGATTTATACATCGATGTAGCTATACAAACAGTGTGTAAAGATATAACTATTCAAGGCACATATAACAAAATAGCAATGCAAGCCGTGTTTAGCTTTATACCTTTTTAAGCCGTTTACATCGATATAGCTGTACAAACAATAACTATTCAAGACATATAAAACAAAATAGCAATGCAAGCCGTGTTCTTTAAACCGTGTACAGCGATTTGGCCAACGTCATGGCTATCAATCCACACAAAATTTATCTAAGTCACGTGATTCGATAGGCCCATCGATCTTTGAACTAAAATATGTGACAAACAACATAAATGAAACTGATAATATAACATGACTTGTTTAAGCCCTGCGTTTTCATGTTTCCAATTCATAGATAGGTCAACTGCTCACAAACAGTATCACCAACAAAACCATGTATTCTTTTGTGTAAACCGTGTCAACCATTGACTGCCTATTGTTCCCAGAGTAAGTACTAAATAGCCTTTAATTCAGTTTGGATACCTGTTACTGTCAGTATGGTCCCTTGTAAAGTTACTGTACACGACCGCATCTGGGGCTCAACCTTTGTCCGCCAAAGTCTATAATGTATGTTAATCTGAACGGATGAACATTGATGTTCATTGAGCAAAATTAAAATATTTTGTTGTTCTAGTCTTGCTATTTATAGAAGTTATATCCCTGTTACAAAATGAGAAACTCTTTTATCGTAATTAGAAATGAATCATGTTCGATTTCAAAGTTTACTGCGACATTAATTCTACTACAAAATCACAAATCAAACCAAATGTGTCTCATACGTAAAACATATAACAAATGAAAGTAGTATAGGTATTTGCCCTTTCTAATCACGCTAAAAGTATTTCATTTAAAATCAATATATTTTATTGCGAGCGCTGAATTGAGTTGTACACTTACCTTTAGGAATTATTCCAGTGCAAATAGATTGCAAACCATAAAACTTGAAATACAAGTCTGCTTGATAGAAAATACGGATATATTGTCACGTTGTACATTTTCTTAATTATCAATGTGTTCTAATAATTGTATATCATTGGAAATTTATAATAAATTGTGTCACACACACATGCACACCTCTGTATGTATGTATGTATGTATGTATGTATGAGTGATTTTTAAAAAAAAATTCTCCCCGTTTGTTTCCATTATGGCATTCATAATACTGGAGAGATATAATTCATCGTGACCTTGCCCCCTGGTTCATTTCTGTTGTAATGAAAATCCCCACTAATACTATTTAAGGCTAAGTAAACAGTTAATGAATGATAGCGTGATTACATGCCTTGTCATATCGCGCCATTTATTATTATACGTTAAACGTCCAGCGAGGGATATAAAACCAGTACCGTTTCCATGACTGTCGCATGTCAGGTTGGGGATTGAACCCATCCACTGTCACTTGGATTGGATATTATACAAGGTGAAGTCCTGATTGAAACATAACTGATTGTAATTTAATGCTGTAATCCTCAATCAAGATTCCAATACTTCACCAAGAAATTAAACTTCTTATACGACAAGTGCGTAGAAATAAATATACCAATCCACAGATGCCTTCTTCATCTGATATACAGGACATATTTCAACGATCTGTACTCCTAAGACATATAATTATAACCCTTACCAGTTACTACAGAAGACAGTATCTGTACATTTGACAACTCGAGGGCAAACAAACATACCGCCCCTATAATTGTCGTGAGATTATATGGAATTTGCGTTCAGATATAATAGCGTATAATTTTGCGAAACCGAGGAAAATGAACACATTGAACGGTCAAATAAGATACTGAAATGAAATATGCTAGTATATATTTAATTGGTGACTGACGTGTCGTTGAAATAAGTACAGTACAGATGTATATTTCTGTGTATATCTAACACAGATACTTTCAGTGCCAATAGAACCACAAATTAGCCAATTTCATTTTTCTTTGTTCTCCGGTACTGTATATTGAAGTATAGCAAGGAGTGGAATCTGACATCATTTGATATTAAAGGTCGTAACTTAGTACAAATGTATGCTACCATAATATTCTATGTACGGGTCGATCAGTCTGATATCCAATAACTCATGAAATAACGAATCATTGTCAACAGGCAACCTTAACAAAGTAATACCATAAAAAATTACAATTTGTACATCTTTTAAGGTATGCTCCACTATTAACTTCCGGATTTGGGGGCGATTTTGAATAGAGCGATCTGATTGATTGCATGGTGTGAAACTGACATCGACAGATTGCGGGAAATTGCATGCGTAGTTTTACGTCATCCAATCAGAACTGCAAGAAAATATTTATCTTTCCCCCAATCCATCCATGCATTAAATCATCTATATATTAACCTGTTTTAGTCCGTCTTTCTATTTTCTTTAACACCGCGTTGCTGCTAATGTTCAGCATGGATTGTACAAACTTTTATAACTCTTGAGAATTATTCCTGCTTTTCAATATCTGTGGAAAATGCCGAAACAAAACCTTGCCTGTATTAAATTATTTCAACCGGTATTCGGAGTTTGATATGGAAGTAAACACATACTGGTATATGTCTTTGAATTTTGGTAAAGTTGAGTAGGTCTGTGGGATAATAATATTGTATGTATTAGAAAAATGCGGGTATTAAGCGTTTCAAAATTATTGTTCTCCCCACTCTAGCAAAAGAAGTGTTTCGTTTTCGAATACATCCTTTTTTTGTTGATTCTCATGTCAACATGTAGTAAGTAAGCACACAATAGCGGACAATTAATCAACGTAAAAACGCTATTGCATCAAATTCTGGTCTCCGTTGACTAGAGGGTTACGTCGTTGGCTGACTGCAGGGGGTTGGACTCTCAACAGAGTCATTCAATTATTTTTCTTGCGAGAAAGCCTTCCAGCTTGTTTATGCGCCAGTCACATTACTGATACGAACTACGAAGTCTACAAGCATTTTCTGTTGGACAAAAAGTTCCGTGCGAGTAACGGCGACTCGGAATGTTTTGGAACTCATGGGAGAGCTCGGAAAGTTTAAGTTATGAGTTAAAAGCGCCCAAGGCCTCGTATGATTTCCACATTTTTGAGGTTGTAAGTAGTTCGTTTACATGTCGAAAGAGCACAGTTGCGGATAATTGATTATAATATAATATTAACACGTTTCTTAATCTTGGAAACGTGACATACATGATGGTGTTCTTTTGGATTTGTTAAAGCTAATGTATTGTAAATAAAAGCGTATATATTAAAGATACATTTCAAATGTTATCATTCCTTCCGTGAATATTTTCTTAATATTTTATGCACGTATAATGCAAATAAATCATAATTGTAAGATACGAGTTTATGTAGATATCAAAAACACTATTTGAACTGTTCCTTAATAGCCCTCGCCCCTCTCTCTCTCTCCCCCCCCCCATGAACTGTTCCTTATAGCCCCCGCCCCTCTCTCTCTCTCCCCCCCTTCTCTCTCTCTGATCATAACCAATTCTATTCACATGACTTATGAACAATACAAAGTTTGTAAACTTTAATCCTAATAAAAAATAAACTGAAGACAATGCTGAAATTATTTTTTACTATCATACGTTAAATAGTTGTAAAACAAGATTTGACAGTTACTTCCTACACATCATAGTAAATCATGAACGACAGTCAGCTAGAAATGGTTTAATGGTATGTATTCGTATCTCATTTTACTGTATGTAGAATTATACTTTTTTTTACTATTACTGTGCGACAGCTGGTCGAATAACCACCAAGATTTATTTTTAATTGCTATAATTACCGAATGAAAATTTGAAATTTCTATTTCAGCAAAAAAAAAAAAAAGTCATTGATCATACTAGTTTTCACTTTCCCAACTTATAGTAATTGCCGTATATATTTGACTATTTGAGTCAGAATTTCAGCCATATAGTGACGTCAAGCTATCTACAGGGGGAGGAAGACCCTGAATGCACGGAGGCATCCGGGTAAAACTACCGACCTACCGCAAGCCAGCTGGAAGGCTTCCTCACATGAAAATCCGAATGACCCTTCCGGGATTCGAACCCATGCGGTGAGGGGCTGAATGAGTGTTAAAGTCAGCGACCTAGTTTTTAGGAAAAGATATAACGGTCTCAAATTAGGTGGAAAAATTATAATTATACTGAAAGGTAAAGGAGTCTCAAAATAACAAAAATACTTTATCAATCTCAGTAGCCATAGATTCAAGGAATTACCAACCGACTTTGTTATTTACCATATAGAGAGCAATGTTAAACACACAGATAAATAACTCCTATGAATTTTCGCCCGCAAGGCTTTATTATAAATCACGAAAGAAATATAACAGCACTACATTATTGCTTTTTGACCAAAAACAATATGGCATAACTTTTACAATGATTTGAGCACTTTTGACTACCTTTGCGACCAGTGCAGACTTAGATCATGCTGAACATCCGTACAGTCTGATCACGGTATGCAATGTTCGCTATTCAGTCAGTAAGCTTTCAGAAAACACTCCTATAAACAACTTACGACACAGTCATGAAGAAAGAAGTCCTTTCAAGTATTTAGCATGGAAGTGTTTAAAGGGGACCATTCGTCTCAAAGTATTTCTTATGTAACATTATCACAACTTTAAATCCGTTTAAAATATAACTTCAAACCTTAAGTTAACCGTGTATTTTTATACACGCATGCACGAGTAAACACCATAACATTTCTTTTTCTCCAAGACGTTATATTAAATCCTAGACTGTATGTCAAAGCATTATTTTCCTTTCTTACCTTTCATTTATTTTCTTTAATGAGCTGATATAACAATAAGAGATGGAAATACCTTTCATAATAAAGCGTCTACCGGAGATAGATCATCTCGTATTTAACGAGCTTCCGTGATTTACCTTGCAATAAATAACAATAATAAAGACGAACGGACAGAAATAATTGCTGTATATTATATTGCTAGGCAGTTCGGAGGGAATAAATATATAAGTTTTTTTTCTTCCGTAACAACGAACTTGATTAGACACGAACGCTTCTCTTGTTGATTTATGATTGCCTTACTAGGAGCATGGACAATGCTCATATCATGATAATCATCATCATCATTATCATCATCGTCTTCAACAACAACATTATTATAAACATCAAAAGCATCATCATAATCATCACCATCAACGTCGTTGTAGTTGTTTCGTGGTCATTTCAATATAAACAATTTATTGTCGTGCTCTCGGTGGAAAAAATTAAAGAATGAAGAGCATTTATGATCATTCAAAATCTCATGAATCAAGCAGTAAAGATGTATATTTTTCAAGAAAATGGTAAAACGTGCCTATTCTAAAATAATTTATTAAATGGAAAAAAAAATGTCATTACATCGACTTAAAGAAATGACATCACCAAGTATCATTTTGGGATTTTTGAAACGAGAAAGGAAATGAAAAGTAGAAAACGTGCGTTTGAATAAAAATGATAAATAGAAATTGCCATCATGGTATTTATTTCTTTGCAGTAACTTATTTTAGGATCCTTGTTATCGTAGCGGATAATTCGTTTCTTTTGCCTTTCGTAAAGATATTTGTGTTTTCTCAATTACATACGATGAAAAGTTATCTCTATATACACTTATTTCAACATCTGTGCTCCGTTATTTTATATTTACTATATATAACACATTAAAACGTATATTTGGTTAATAATAATAAATATATACAAATAGCTGATTATAATATAAAACTATTAATGATACATAAATAATTAATATTTAAGCTAATACTGCATAACCGTATAAATCAGCTTATGCAACTAATAACAACAATATATAATAATAATTATAATGATAAAACTGAAATAAATGACTAGCGACATTTTTATTAAGAATAAAACTTAACATAAAAACCAAAATATACGTGCGACATGACATCTAAATTAATAGTTAACTTACCGTGTTTATTTGATTATTTCAAGCATCATTCAATCAAACCGTTATGATATTGTCAGTTTTGAATAGCAATGATTAATGCAATTTATTTGTTTCGTGACGCTCTCCGCATAAACTGGTACTGAGAATGTGTGTCTATCACAGCCAAAAGGACGCAGAAACTTAGTCTTGCGCGGGTGTTTCCATTTTGTCAAACGCGTTTTGTTTTAATGTCTGCTATCAGTTTTATTTCAGCTTTAAATATTTCATACTATCGTAATAGATAAACATGTCTTCCTTTGGAAATCATTATGTTCAGTCTAGGTACTACATCAAACATCCCAGTACTGTGTCAGTATTAGATGATATACACCGGTAAGTGTTTATCACACTGTTACAATGGTGTGCTTCAGACGCAAAACAAGGTTGTTTTTTTTAATTTTCTTTTTTCGTATACGAAAACTTTGACATTTTTACTTCCAACAATACATTATGGCATTAAAAATGGTCCAAGAATGCATGAGAGCAGAAGTCCCTAAGCAGTTCAAGACATGTCAGGCAGATCATGTCTATTTTAGTTTGCACGTTTGAGAAAACTTATGGAATATTTAGAAGTGCAGTTCATATACCAACGTTTTTTTTTTCTATCTCCTAAATCTAGGCAATTATTCATGGGAGGTGGTAACTTATCTAGGACACAAATGTCAATATCCATGATATTTCAGGCAATGCTTAAAAAAGATAAAGTAAACAAGATCTGCTGATTGTTTATTTTACAAAATTGACATATATAATTAAGATAAATAGAGATGATAAGCATATATTATAAATATATATATTCCTAAGATAAAGTAAACAAGATCTGCTAATTGTTTATTTTACAAAATTGACATATATAATTAAGATAAATAAAGATGATAAGCATATATTATAAATATATATATCCCTATGCATGGCATGTATGTCATATATTTTACCGGGCCTTTTAAGAATAGTTACTGGATGAATATTTGAGAGTTGTATGAGTAGGAAGACGAGAGTCGTGTTGTCACGCAGGCTATTGGAAAGTCCATAAACATTTAGAGTAAGTGTCATTTAATGATCTATAGCCGCGATTAGCATCCTAGAACTGGATGTCTTTTGTGATGGGAAGAGAGAAACCATATAACTGATCAAGAATTAATGTGTTGTATGTAAACAACTGGAATATAATACTTCAAATCTAGAACTCACGGATAAATCGTTTTTTTCCCATGTATGTACAAACAAGGCGTTCATGTAACGCGATTACGACCAGATGACGAAGGTTACAGCTATGAAATTTCAGACATACATTCATGTGTATTTGAACCTTTGCCTAATGGTATATTTTCAGTTTTGTTTCGAACTATGCCGCTAGGGAGCGTTTTGCATAAAGTGTAACCAACAATAAAAATATGATTGTAACTACATTGAAATTGGAAAAAAACATTGTATTTGTTATTCCGGAGTAAGTCAATAGATCATGCCTATTTCGAACTGAAATTAAGGTCCATTTAGATAACCGATAAACTGAACTAGGGAGATGAAATCAGTTTAGAATTTAAAAAAAATATGTTTGGCCATGAGTATAAAATCTTTATATACTGTTTTATGATAGTAGGTGCATGTAGGTTTGTAATTTTATAACTCGGCAGGATCATTCGAATTTCTCACGTGAGGACACGTTGCTGGCTAACATTAGATCGCCTAGATAGTCTATAAAATACTGCAGATATTTATAACGTTCGGCCCGAAATAGTTCGCAAAAATGTATATCAGTCAGAATACTTTATGACTTTTTGGGAATTCGAAGTTTAAAATTCAATCAGTTGTAATCTCTATAAAGAATTGCGTAACCTTTTTCCTAGATACAGGCATTTTCTACCAATAAAATTCGTCCAAATATTCATTTGGACGTATTTTGCGTCATCATCCGTAAATAGGTAAAAAATGCGGTTAGACAGCTACCGGACGTTGCTATATGACTTTAATACTGTCGCAGCGACTCAACATAACTTTTATAACTTAACACGTTCAAACAAAACGTGAAAGCAGTTTAAAAGAGTATTTCAAAATAGTTTTACTGTTGCATTTTTTCATCCATCTTGGGAATAATATAGTGAATTGTAAATATTATTATGGATTCGAATTGTTTTAAAAGCGGTTTGTGAAAAAATATTATTGTTTTCTTTGCATGGTTTAACGCTCCACTGAGGTTTAAATCCATGTACATGTTTCGACAATTTGAGTTTTGTAAAGAGCTGCTATGTTTCATATTTACACAGATGAGTGTTGGTAGTATAAACGAGGTCATACCACGTGGTATTTGACATTATTATAAGCAATCGCAAAAAACACGTTTTGCACCGATTCAGAGGTAAAACAGCTGTAAGTATTTTATTTCTATATCAATTTTAATAATATATAGCGAATCGGAAAATTGTGCCCTGCACATAGGTCCCAATGATTCTTTTGTGGGATGTACAGTTTTTCCTAACATTCGGGAAATCCTTTCGAGTTCGTGAAATTTTGTTGCTAACACGTAAAGCACATCGCCCATAATGCTTTCCCGAATGTTACGAAATACTGTAGATCTAGACTGTAGACTAGTGTGTAGTGCACAATTTTCCGCTTAGCATTCGCTGTATTCCATTTAAATTAAGAAATAAAATACTTACAGCAGTTTTCTTTTTCGAATCGAGGCAAATCATGCTGCTTGTGATAGCTTAAAATGACGTCATAAACCACGTGGTATAGCCTCACTGAGTATATATTGTGTGTCATATATGAACATGAGGATGTAATACTATATGAAATTAATATTCGTAACAACAATGGTATTTTTTTCTAATGTCTTGTGTTTATTCTGATCGCTTAGAATGTGAATACCAAAAAAAAAGCAAATTTCTTTTGATGCTATACCCCCTTTAACTGGCTTGATATACAGTCATGTGTTATAGGAAATGTCTGTTATATTCAGTATCTATGAAAGAATGTCTGCTGAGGACACATGCATGCGTGTTTTGCAGCTATTTGGTTTCCCGCCTATTGGCTTATTTGTAATTTCATACGCCCAGTACTTGTTTGATATACTAATACATATATATTATACTAATTCAGAATTTGGAACTAGTAATATTGTATCAGAGAATTTTAAGACATGTTACATTTAAATGTATAATGTCGAAGCGAAGAAGGATAACAGACCGCAGATCAGTTCTATGTTCACACGAATGCATACAGTAAGTGTCGAACTAGGCGTCTTTAATACAACTGCCATACAAAAACCCGTTGCAAAGTAAGTATACCGCAGTGGTAGATCAAATCTACATACTGTCGTTTGGTAAATGAACTTTCTTTCACTTAGCGTTCAATATTGTAATAATAATATACTCAAACTTTGCAAAGCACCAATAACATACTCAATAAAAAAGGAACTTGCCACTCCTTTAAAGGTATTATTTTTTACCATAATGAATTTTATGGTTCGGTAATGATTCTATAAACACTTATTCATTTTTTTGTGAATTGGGTCATTTTATTGATAAGACAAAAAATGTCAAAATCAAAATTCACAAAATGACATGTCACAATTTCATACTAGCATATTAAATTGGAAAGCAACTTTATGTCTTGCAAGACATTATTGAAATTCTAATCAGAAAATGTACAATTAATACTTTTAAAACTACATAAAGATATTTTTTTTAAAATAAAAATATACCGTATCTATGTTTAACCCTTTACCCCACGAATATTCATGGAAACATTTATTATTTGATGAATATTAATATGAAATAATGGATTTTCTCTGCTTCATAGACTGTGTAGAAACTGAGCTACAATATTTCATGAGCAACTAAAGGAGATGTCTGATCTGGGTTTGCTCTGTTTGCCAAAGCGTCAAAATGAGTCTATATGAAGTAGAATGTTTAAATTTAACGCATGTCATTTTCCCAGTACGATGACTTTTCGTATGGCGCTTTTAGGTATTTGAGGCTTAATATTGGAGATAGCAAGTAACAACCGCAATCTTCGGGACATTAGCCGTTGTTATCTTAACAGATATTTACATAGGGAATCACGGTGAACGATATTGATAAAACATAAAAAAGACACTAGAAGAATAAAATATTGATCCAGCTGTTGTTTTTTTTTTTAAATATCGCCGCAAAGATTTCACAATTGTTATGGATTTTCACAAACGTCTCGATAATTATGTCATTGAGCTATTCTTCTAGGAGACGATTTTTTAATAAAATTTGTTCCCTGTTGGGTTGGAAGGAGACATTTCTGAAAAAGAATAGCCGTTAATAGGAATTAATTTGGCAATTAAGTGTTAAGGACTCGTTCATTTTTTATAGTAAGCGAATAAAGTATGATAATGGGTCATTGTAAGAGCTACTACATGTCAATGCAGGAATTGTTATCTGCTATTATCAATTACTCGCCCGTAAAAATGTCGAATTTGCGACATGAATCCTTCTAAAAAGAATTAAAACTTTTCTTGCTTTTTATACAGTTTTCTTATTTTTAGTATGTTTTCTTAATATAGAACAAATTGGCTTATTTTTGTTGCATTTGATTTGAGAACCTGGTTGCTTTTGAACAATTCTACAGACTTGGATGAAACTATATTGAAAATTCATCAGTCACTATTTGATTTTTCTTCTTGGATTTAAAATCAAATAAAATTTATTTGATTTTGACATTAACGTAATGTCGAGACGGGGCATTGGGAATTAAACGAAATGAATCTCTTGTTTTTATTATGATGTATTAATATGAATGAATCTTAGAATTTTCAAAATAATTTATGTATTGTTAATAATTTCAAATTACATACCGTGAAATCATTAATTTTCCACGAATATTTATCCCCACGAATACTTGTCTCATATATCGACCTCACGTTTTCCAGAACATAGGTCCACAAATGAATGTACCCACGACATTCCCTTTGGAAGACAATCAACTAAATTTGATGTCAACGAAAATGAATGGTTTTACAGTATTAGATCATAGCTATTTTCAAAAATTGTTTATTCTTGTATTCAATCCCTGGCCAACCTTTTGTCTAGGTATGAAACTTTAGTGGAAAGCTCGTGGTGCCAACATTTCATACAATTTGATTGGATGCTACTGTCCCAACGGTAACATTCCAGTTCGTATATGACGACTTTGTCTGTAAAAAAGATCTAGGCTATTGTCGCATAGCGTAATCTTGTCGTTGATACGAGCATACCAGAAAGTAAACCGTCCAGACCCAATTTGAACGTTATAAGCTATCACTTTATGTTTGTTGGCTCTCATGATTGAATTTGCCAAATCTTTAATTGTTGGTAAACTATCTTGATTACCAGAATTCTTCATACTTTAATTTGGGTCAAGCCTATATCAGCGTTCTCCATTGTGTGGATGTGTGTTGGGTTTAAAGTCTCGCCAGCAGTATTTCAGTCATTTGGAGACTATGTCCATTTGCGAAAGGTATAGTTTTGTCACACTGCAGTATCACGCCGTGGACATTTGGTATGATACCACACCCAGTCACATTATCCTGACACCGGACTAACCAGTCTTAGTACTACCCTTGTACGCTGAGCGCCAAGCAAGGGAGCTATACTAGTAGCATTTTTTACGACTCTGGAATGTCGTGGCCAGGTATCAAACCCATGACCTCGCGCTCCCGAGGCGGACGCCATGGATAACCACTGGTAAATAAAATTGAAGTTTACCTTAGGAAGATACTGTTATATTACCTGGATATTGACACCGAGAGCTGCATGATCTGGCTAAATAGAATAAATATTGCAACTCTTTGCATGTAGGTATTAGTCATTTTTTTCACGTCTTCTTGTATAAACGGGGACCATAGATATAGTCTTGCAATTTCTGTGAACACACATACAAATAAACATAGAAGTTATTCGCTTTTGCGACAAAGAAGTTATTATAAGACAAAACAAATCACATGACAAGTAGGTCTAACAACTGTATTGGTGATATGCAAGAGAGCGGTAACTACAATCATTTCAAAAGTTTCACAATCATTTACCGAACTAATTCTCTTTCATTACAGAGACAAACATTTTAATATACCAGTTACCTACAGGTAGTTTTCTTGATACCATGCCAGTAACACTTTGCCCCGCGTCAAATGACGTGGTATAAGTCTGATTCCTAATTGTGTCTATATGAATGTACAGCGTTTGCCTGTTCAGAAATTATTTCGACGCACAAAATATTGACCTCATGTCCTAATCCTAGACATTAAGTTATACTTAATACAAAGACATGTCTAGATATTAAATTAAATGAAGCTAAAGTTGGTATTGTATACCAATATCTATTTTTGACCAAGTGAATTTGGTGAATTTTTTTTTTCTTTTTCTTTTTCAAATTTTTTTAGCAACACGAATGCCTATACACTAATTCTAATCATATTTCGCGATATATCTTAGCTTTCAACATTAAAATTGAACACGCTTTGCATTTTCTGTCTTGACGAGAAATAAAATTTGCATTATGGTTTAAGATATGAGATACATGTACTAACGTTTCAAAGTGTCATTTTCACCATTTCTACATCTCCTGAGAAAACAAATTAAGGAATCGGTAATGAATATCGCTGGAAATTACCGTAATCACTAGATACCGATAGAAGACATGCTTATAGACTTAAATGATAAATTTGAGGATATGTTTAAAGATATATTTACTATAAATATCGATTGTAGATTTTAACAAAGCTTTCAGGAGACCTTTCTTATTCAAAATAATACGTCACGTGTTATTATAGTGCAGTATTACAAGTACACTAGAAGTATTGAATGTAAAAAAACGTCTGCTTTTATTACGACATATACGTTTTTAAAGTTGTGGATATATGTTGATATAGTTTCAAGAAAGACGTGAATGATTTAAAGTGCTTATTTAAATCATATAAACTAGACTTGCTGGATGCTTAAAGAATA
>CM037783.1:55384543-55434543 GCA_021229015.1 Solen grandis
ATGGTGGGCGTAAAATTAGAGTAGTTTTCTTTGATGTCAGCAAAGCATTTGATAAAGTTCGGCACAGAGGTCAAAAATTAAGGGCGGCAGGAATCATTGATCCTCTTTTTTCTTGGTCTGTTAATTATTTATCTAACAGGAGGCAGCGTGAAGTTATTTCAGACACAACTTCAAACTGGTTAGAAATTAATGCGGGTGTTTCCAAAGTTTCGATCCTCGGTCCTCTACTTTTCCTTATATACATAAACGATATCGTAAATGATATCAGATCTAATATTAACTTACTTGCTGATGATACTAGTTAATGTGCCATTTCTGATAACCCACTTGAGTCAGCTATAGCACTCCAGGGCGACATCGATAAAATATCTAAATGGGCCGAAACGTGGTTAGTAAATTTCATTCCCTTAAAGTCACACAAACTACGTTCTTACGCCTTGGACTAAAAATAGAGACCGGAAACACTTTGACCAAAAATGGAGAACACATTATAGTAGTTACCGGAAATGTATTCATTCTCTTGGGAGATAGGGAACTGTTTACATCGTAAGTGTTTCTCTTTGAGAGCAATGTATCATTTGGATCATTTTATTTAGACTTATGTATTTATTGAGTTTTTCTTATATTATTTTCTTTATATTTTTATTACATATTTATACATTTATTCTTACTTATTTTAATGTATTTTGTTCCTTTTTATTTTTAAAGTAGTGATTTTACCTTTTGTATTTTCTATTTATTGCTGCCATTTTTATTTTCTCATACGGTGTTTGAATTTCTATTGTACACCATGAGTCTAAGCCTATGGCTAAGGACCTGACCCTCAATGTCCGTGATCAAGCCCTAGGTCGAATGTAGAAGTCAGCTTTGTACATCTCTGAGACAAACATGAGGTCACTCTACCGATAAGGTCATTCTAACTATAGAACATGATTTATTCTAAGTATAGATCATGATGTCATCCTAAAATCCAAAATGACCGCCACGCATGCGCAATACACACATAAGAAATAAAAAATGGCCGCCTTTAACATGGCCACTATGCGTAATACCCTAAAATGCTTATATGCAAATGAGTTACATGGTAACAAAGATGGCCGCCCACCGAGAAAGTAGGTCAAGTTTGTTAACACCCAAAGACACGCCCTTACTACTATCATCTGAACACTAATGACAGCTTATATTTGTATGGTTATATGGTCATTGAAATATTGGTATGCTTATTTGTATACCAGAAATGAGATTCGTCCTGCAAATCTACTCTTTATATTGTTGCAACGGCTCAATATAAGTACATTTTCACCTTTATTATGTTGAAAGTAGAGAGAGAGAGAGAGTGAGAAGGGGGGGGGGGGTAAAATCTGAATAATCTGATTATTTTCAAAGTAATCTGAAATAAGATTTTCATATACTAAAATAAGACCCATGGTGTATAAAACGGATTTAAATTACATATGGGGAATTTATTTCGGTGTTGATTTTTGACCCCGACTACGGCAATAAAATAAACTAATTCATCCTGGGTAATCACCCCTATTTATCTCACTTCTATAGTGAAAATTCTTCGAGTAGTTTTTCGACGTAGCTGTCGAACCCCACTTCTTAACTTCTTAGAGATAATGACGTAAGACAGTGTCGAATGAATATTTTAACGATTATCATTGTTTGATACCCTTATACTCAAGGAAAAAAATACGAACCATCGTTTGTTGAGATAAACATATACTCCGTATTCACGAAATTCAAGGAATTTTAATAAAGTATTCTGACTGAATTGCAATATTTATAATATATATAAAGTTATCTTATTAAAACACTTGTCTTTGATGTACATTTAGACTTATATAAATACCCACAGTACATAAAAGTCTATTTCACCGTCTCTGTATGTGCTTTATTACAATAATGTAAAGTGGAAGGGACTCTTTAATACCGAGTTTTAATCTATACTAATTTTGACCTGCTTCACATATAATAATTTGTACATTCTCGAATTACTATAATCCCTAATCAACGCCACATATCTTTTTAAAAAGATATTTCTTATTATGGTTGTCTTGTCGCCGGGAAGGGATAATATGAATTCTTATCAAACAATCACGAGAAGGATTCACGAATAATTGCATAGCCATAGTCTGTCTAACAACAGACTGGCTTTATCTGCTTGTTATAAGCAGAATACTGATATTAATCATTAGTTTCTGATAAGCACTAATTATGACCAGAACCATTATTTTTTATTTTCAACGTGTATATTTGTATATTGTTGCATACTACTAGATAAATATGCACTTCGCCGCACACTCTTTCCTCACAGCCAAACACGCTCGCAAGCGCACACACTCACACACGCACACAAACACACGGATATGGTATTAAGCTAAAAGACCGGACACTGAACCTCTGACTCGGATGTGTGTTTTTAAGGCTATATTGGTGCTTGATATTGGCGTATGACCGTCTTGTATCCTGAACATTTAATACACATGCGTGTGTAGACGAAGAAAGGATATACACACTGTATCACACTGAGACGAGAGCATATTGATTAAGTAATTACTTTATTCACAACAATGTTTGTTTTTTATTTTATTTAATATATACACATTTTCAATAACATCTTCACAAAAAGCTAGTATCATTTAACATATTTAGTGATTAGGCGAAAAACATGTTGTTTGTTTCCACTAACATCTCTGAAAAATAGTGTCGGTTGGTCGGCTAAATTGTTTTTATTTTTAACTTTTTTTTCAATTTTTACCTATTTTTTATATTTTAAAGGAAGTGACGAAAACAGTGTTTTTCAGCCGAAAATAGCTACGAAAGAAAGTTAAGGGTCGGTACAAAAAAATGGGTCGGTCGGGTTAGTGGAAACAAGTGACGTTTTTATTACGCCTTAGACATGTCGTTTATTCAAGTCTATAAATCTTACACAGCACTGCGGAACCGACGATATATAAGTGTTCTCAGATCTTTTCTGAAATCCCTGTTAGTAAAGGAATATATGAAAGGATTAGCAACATTATAAAAGTAATATAGATAAAACACAACAATATTGTACGTAATGATTCCTTGAGCCATCAGCCAGGCTGGCAAAAAAGCTATCACGAATATGAAAGTGACAGCGAACAACGTCCCGGCCGTTCGTATGTTCGTCGCGTGTTTCTTCTCGTGCAGTGGCGACCTTTTAATTTTGCTTCGATTGACCGTGACGTGTTTCGTATTCAGATTCTTCTCAGTCATGGTACTGATTTCTGGCTGAGTAACCACTCTTGGTGATTGGCATCTGGACCGTAAGCGCAACCGCTTTTCTCTTCTCATGGTGATAAATCTGTAAATCATGAGGTACAGCACGAACACTATCACAAGTTCGAATACAAAGAGACCGCTATAATAGTCCTGGTAAGTGTCAGTGAACGAGAAAGTGATAATGTTCTCTACTGGTCCACAGAATCCTAGTTCCTTCACGTAATATGTTAAATTTGTCTGAAGAAGTGTTAAGAGCTCATCATCACTGACGTTCCTTTGTTGGTCCGCACCATCCTCAAACAAAGAAACATTTAATGAATCCAAATAACCGTTAATGTGCCCATTGTTCGGAATATGTATTTCTTTAGACAGCCCGTATCCGAGACATGGCATGATTCCCAGTCCAGTTGATATCAAACAAAGAAAACCAACCGAGAACTTGGCTTTTCTCTCATTCAGGAAAGTAACGAAAGGGTGACAGATGCAGACGTATCGGTCAACAGCAATGGCTACCATGACCATAGCCGAGAAGGAGACTGTCATCGTGATGAGAAACGTGTACAGCTTGCACATGATGTCATAATGCAGGTTGCGGTCCAGAACTTCAAACACGATTGTAAAAGGGATAATGAAAAAACATGTTGCACTGTCAATGCATCCAAGAGCAATAACAAATACTGTGGATGCGAGCTTTTTCCGTTTTTGCCTGCAAACGAAGATGACCAAAACGTTGCCAATGCTCCCAATTATGGAGAAGACCGACAGTATTCCTATAATGACTGGAACAAGTCCTTTGGTAACATGTTGAGCATCTGATACGTTAGCTAATTCCATTTTTCCAATCCTCGATTTACTGTAAATCAAAGTAATATAAGCATTTTTTTTCCAGATGTGACTGATTAGATGCACATGCTATATATTACCTATTTAAATGTATTAATTCGTTTCTTATGAACCTATTTCTAGCAATATCTTAAATGTGAAACTAAACTAAAAAAAATAATACCTTAAAATATCTATAAAAAAGATATTCAGCGTAAGATAAAACAACAATGATATGAAAGTTAAAGGAAGTAGAAGTGTTACAATATAAAATATAATAATGCTGGCAAGTTTTAAATGGTCTGTGATTTTAAAATAATGCTTGAAAATGTATTTGTCGCTAATTTAGGAAATACAATATACTAGTCAGTAAAGAGATAGAAAGAAAGGAGAAAAATATGTAAAAAAGCAAAACTTAAAAAGCGAGTATTTGTGACTTAGCGAGACGAGTCCACTATCAAGATTAACTACGTTTTCTATTTACTTTTTCAACTGAGTGTTTTTTATGTTGAAATAGGTTGATTAATTTGTTATTTGACAATTGATAAACATGCAGAAAGATATGCAACCTGAAAATCCCATTTTAAGATGGAATATCCGAAAATAATTTATGCTTACCAATTTACAAGTGCTTTTTTTTTTAACTCTTCTGTTGTTAATATTAGATTGTTTCAAGCAATAGGTCAAAATCCATTTTATACAGCTTACGCCGAAACCAAAAAGAAAGAAGAAGACAATAATATTAATGCAACATAATTTGAAAGTACTTAATCGTTTTCACGAAAATATTGGTTTCAGGTAAAAAATGCACGTACGTACCTCAGCAGTAAATGATTCAGATGAATAATATCAGAGACATTTATCAGAAGATGATTTTTCCGCGAGGTTTGCTCCTTGTGTGATAGGACACAGACATCAGGCCTTTATATACTATCGGCTCCTGACACTTCTGACGCCGTTCATCATGGTAAGTAACCTATATTTGTAAAAGGTAATTGGTATCTAAGAAATAAGCAGAACATTTCGCTTTGTAAGGCTGTGCTACTGAAAAACCATTCTGACTCTGAGTGTTAATGTCAGTTCCACAATGTTCTGCAAATATATTATTTCTGAATGCTGTAATAATGTGTGAATGCAGTGATTTGAGTCCTGATAATTGTGTGATTCATCTCTGTGATGAAATGATGATTTATGCTGCTTTTGGTCGATGAATTTGACATCCTTGACATTTGTTATTCACATGTTAGACTAAAACAACAGAGAGAATAAATTTGATTTATAAAACAAAGCCATTTCACTCTATAAATATTTTAATACATCTACATGTATTTAGAAATGTCTTTTTTGCATTTGAAGAATTTCGTCTGATTTATAAAAACTAAAGATTAAAATGCTCACATGTATAAAACGTGATATTTCTTTCTATATATCGTTGTTTAGCAGTCAACATGTTTATCTTTGTCTCGCTGTCTTATTGTAGATAATAGTTAGCTTTTATATCTTTTCACGCACGCCATGAAGTTTTGCATTTGAACTCGCATTATGGAACCGGTTTCTGTTTAAAAGACAGCTCCGCCCATAATACCCTTAGGTTATATAGGCACTTTACAGGAACTTATTTTCTCTATATCAGAACCTCGCGGTTCATTTTCTGCGATATTTTTTTTTTTAATTTTGAACGAAGGACAAGCATTTCATCGGATCATTAAGTACGACAGACTGTAGGAGTTAATCACAATATCAAATCGTAAATATTCATTGTCGAACTAGTATCAATAACAATCAAATGTTGTAGTGGAGAGGATTGCCTGTGTGAGACTCTTTCCCCCAGCCTTTATCTGGGCCTGTCTCTTTCTCCGCTGATCAGTTGTTGGTTTTTTCTTCACTGGAAATATTAAAATTTTTATTCTTAATAGTTTCATATTTTTCCAAAAAAAATATTCATTTTCATATTGTCGGAGAAGGACACCATCTACAATGTACGTTATGAGAAATTTGACTCGATTTTTATGATATAAGATATACTTTAACTAAATACAGGTGACAAGACATTCCGAAAAAAACAACAAAAAAAACCCTTACCGGTGAAGTTAAGGTCGGTCCTTAAACAAGTGCCGGTAGGACCAGTCGATGCTCCCCGAACTGGGCTTTGTCACTTGATGGTTATTTTATTATTCTATATGACCTCCGGACAAAATTTAAGTATGAAAAATAACAAAGGCAATAACTCCTAAGTTATGCAAAACAGAGTTATAGTCCTTGTACACTGCAATTTTTCTCTTTCAGATCTATCTTTCTATGAGGTTTCGTATTGATACCGCTAATAGTTTTTGTGTTATACTCCGGACAAAATTATGACGGACAGACGGGACTGACGGACGGACAAAGCGGCAACTATATGCTCTTCCTTCGGGGAGCATTAAAAGTCAATATTTCCATTATAATATCAAAAAGAAATTTCGATTATTCTGCCTGTGAATAGAAAACCACAAGACCCACGAAAAACTGACACACACCAAATATGTCTAATGCTAATGCTGTGTCCCTATACTTTCGATTTATCATACAGAACAGCATAGCTAAAAATGTGCACTAATATGCGCGTGCGCATTGCACGATTTAACAAAGTAATCATATATACCACAAAACATCCGCACCATAAAAAATAGGAGCTACAACTGAATCAAATAGTGACAGTTTGATTTTGTTATCTAATTGAACTCTGTTACATTTACGAAGATAGAAGATGGTTATAGGCTTTTAATTCTTGTTCATTAAATACTTTGACAATTTTTTTTAAATTGCCAGTGTTGGAAAAATTTATTGCTAGATAGCAGACATTTTACAATTTCAATATCCTCATTATTAATAAATTATTCAAAATTGACATCACTGACTTTTTAAGTTTCAAAACTACATACTTTTCTAATCCATATATTTTCGAATACAGATCTTTTGCATTCAACTGTGTCTGTAAACTCTTTGGGTTAGTGGTAAAAATTCTATATCATTAAAGGAGGACTTGCCACATTGCTGAGGAAGGACTATTCAGGATTGATAAATGTTCATTGCCTTTCCCTTCGTTTTGAACTGCAATGGAATCTACAAAGCTCTATGACAAGATCATGCCTCTATTACTAACACTAAATCCAGCAAGCAGAAGAAAGTACTTGAAGAGTCTATGACTGATTTGAATGTAAAAATGCACCTTCCTACCTAGGATAAATTACTCCCAACGCCACCAAAATAAAACACAAACACAGAATATTTTTTATAATGAAACTGGTACATAAATTTATAACTTAAGTCATGTATTTTGGAAATCCTGGATTATTTTGTTAATGAAACAGATTATTCTTGATTATCTTTTCGGGAACTCGACGGGTGCCTCAAATGCTACAACAGCTTGCTGAGAATGATGCCCAGAAAAGCAGGAAGTCTTGCAAAGCTTCTACGGAATATGTCAATTGTGGCCTTTGTTTTCGATTTGGAAGTAAATTGTCAGGTTTTGATGGTGATTTTACCGATTAATTATGTCATTAATTTGGCAGCATGACACCTTACAAATCAGATCAACATATTTGACATTTCACAAACCAATCAAGTAAACCTTTAATTCCTGATTTATAAACTTATGAAAAAAGTATTTAGATTTAGTGATGTTTCTGATACTGGGGGTGTTACCACAGTCATGATACTGTTTACATAATATTATGTCAATTTAAAGTTTAAGTAGCATGCGATCACTAAATATTTAAAATCCATACCTCTCATTGATAGAAATAACAGTAAACCCTGAAACATTTCTTGATGAGAGTAAAGTCCATGATGTGAGCCTAAAGTGACATAGACGCCATTTTTTTAATACAGAGATGTCAGTAGTATTTCTGAAATATTCAGTCTTAATGCATAAATGAACATCATGAAAACCACTAAAATTAGCTCTGTTCATGACGTAAATCAAATGAAAGGTTACATTCATGAATTGATTGTAAAGTTTTGTGAAGATGTTAATTTTAACAAGTACTTGGTAACTAACACTCACACGTCTATCAATAAGCAATTATAGTCTACATATAAGTTCGCTGACTTTGACATTAAGAGTCTCATCTCTACCAAATTATTCTTAAAATAATGCTTCTGTTGTTTAATTATAACGGTCAAATGAATTTTCTGACAAATATCCGCAAACCATCTGGCTTATTATTTTATTCATATCATCTTACTGGGATAGTTATTAGTTTGCTTAATTCAAATTATTACACAGCATCTGTTGAAAAGGAGATTTTCTGTGACACTCCTTTGAATATACATAATATATTATTTCGGTATATAGTGACACTTCGTTATCAAATTCAACAAGACTACAGACTTCTTCTTCTGATTTTATGCTGATGCTTTGACCATGGTACTGTTTAGGATATGTTATCACATCAGAGATAATAAAAACACAAATGCAGAGTGATTAAAACGTCCGCCTCGGTATCGTGGGCACGAGGGTTCGATCCCCGGACCGCAACATACCAAATTCGTAAAAAATGGTACCGGTATAGCTCCCTTGCTTGGCGTTCAGCATATATGGTAAATCAAGGGATTGTTTATAGAATGATATTTAAGCAAAAAAAGGTGTGCTTGGTAATAATGCCATTATGCTTTTTGACAATGCCATTATGTTTGATGACCATGTCATTATGCTTTGTGGCAATGACATTATGTTTGATGACCATGTCATTATGCTTTGTGGCAATGCTATTGTGCTGAGTGGGATTGTCATTGTGCTTTATGACAACATTATCTTTGAATATAGGGTCATTTTGCTTCGTGCCCATTCCCATGTGCTTGCTAACATCTCTAATTTTACGTTATCGGATCAGGCAAAAAGCAATAATGGCGGCGTCCGCTGCAAATTTTAAGGTATGTGTTTTTTCTCACTTCATTTGATCATTTGCATCTAATGTCTGAAATTGAAGCGCTTTTATGTTACACATATCATACAAATTCCCTTTTTGGATGATCGCATGAAATTATTTAAATTATTTAGAAATATGTGCACAAATTTAGGACATTAACTATCCATGTTAAGGACGTGGTAACAATTCGTTTAAATTTCGAACAACCATTCTACGCCTCCCAGGCATTATTAAATGATTGGAAGCCATATTGAAGTAGTTTTAAGAATGACTTTTTTATATGACACAGACTGAAACAGTTCAGAGTTGGTTCTAATATCCGTTACACTTTATTATTATATGTATAAATAAGCCCTCTTCCCCCTCTTTAGTAATCTAGTTTGTAAATTATCCTTTCAGGACCACACATACACAGCATCTTCGTCATGGAATAATTTGAATCAAGCAAAAGAAGTAAGAAAATCAGAACGACTTTTGAGTTTCATTGGTGTAGACCATGGGTATTACAAAACGCTAGCAAAAACGTCAACGAAAAATGATAACAAGAAAATGCACTACACCGACTGGAAAAAATCACCGTACAGTCATCCAAATAGGCAACATCATCTGTAAGTCAAATATATAACTTATAATAAAATGTCAGTGATGGAGGTAGGTTACATAGCTATTACATTAACACATCCTTATTTTTCATGTGAAATCATTCGTGTAAAAATACTTCTTTCCGCTTAGACATGCATTTTTATCAGGACAATAAAGTTCATAGAACCCATATAGGATGGTCAGTAGAGGAAAAGTAATTCTTACAAACTATGTAAACATCCAGAAAGACCTTTTTTGTATCAAGTTTATTACTAGCGTAACTCTGGCACTCAATACTGTGTTTAGTTTATACATGTTTATTTGAGCTTGATTGTTACAAAAGTTTGAAGCTTAGATTATTACACAGGAGTTAAAAAAAGTAAAGAAAATGTTTTGCAGACATTTAGGTCTTAAAACTGCTGACCCATTGAAAACAGAATTTGAAGGTTATACAACACTCATTTCATAATTATATAATTGGTATTATATATTTCTCCTAAGCAAAGAACACATCCAATGTAAGAGTTAAGTTGCATGTTAATGTTTCAAATGTTTCAAATCCATCTTATTGTTTCAAGCAGTATAGTACCTTACCGGCCTGGCATAGAGATACCAACAACGCTCACTAGCGATTGTAACAGATACTTCGTTAATTAAACACACACACACACACACACACACACACACATATATCTTCACTTAAGTTGACGTTTATCAACGGAGTCAAACTTAGACAATGTATGTACAATTTTATCCACCGTTCAGGAACGTTTACAAAATGAGCACAACCTTTGCCAGCAGAGTCCAAACTAGGCAAACTCTGTTCAACTTAAACCAGCCTTGGGACGTTTACAAATGAAGCACAACTTATATAAATGTTTATTTCGAAACTTCAGTCGAACACAACGCTCGCCAGCAAGTGAGCATCAACTCTTAACAAGAAAAGATTAACACAAAATGTTTTAATGGACGGCTTATTGTCCTCCTCTCTTTCTCTTTTCTGCTGCTTTGACCTTATAACCTAACCTGTCTATGCACAGGACTTTCATATTAAAAAATTACATCTCTTTATATTATTTATATAGAGAGGTACAGTTATTATTTCATAATTTTCTCTGCACGATTCCTGGGATTCACTATACTTAAAAAATATGATTCCCAATTCAGATAGTATCTTCCTTCAATCTAAATAGCATTTTCCATACATTTTATGCATCCAGTAAATGCATTGAAATTTAAAAGTTGCATCCACGGCGAAAACATTACATCTATAAGATGGAGAATGCATGGGTCAAGCAAAATTACTCAAAATTACTGGAGTGGTCGATATTTTAAAAAAAAAAATGAATTTTAAAAACAATCGATATCTCTATATATTTTTATACATAGAGAGGTCGATTATTTATCTTTTTATGTTCTATGTTTTAATCAAAAGGAAGCAAATATAAATTAACAAAAGCAAAATAATGGATGTTTATACATATATAACTCAAGAATTTCAATAAGAATTAAAAAGGTCCCAGCTGGAATTGAACTCACAACCTCTTGAAGAAAAATCTATTATAACGCTCTTACCGACTGAGCTTATTCTACAAGCGTGAAAATGAGACCCAAATAAGGCTATCTATAGGTAATTATTACTGTAGCAAAAAATGCAGCGCTACACAGACACATTTACTGCATTAACTACACCGTGCGTTCTTTATATTACGCTTACATATTAATAAGATAAACATTACGTATACTTATCCCACCCATCATGTAATAATTAAACTTTTATGTATAATTACAAGCTCAATAGAAGACATGAAATGTGCAATGTCCAGACCGACGAGCGAAGCGATAAGTAGGTCACGACCTTTATGTATAAACATCATTAAAATACAAACATAAGCTGACTAATAACTTAATTAAATATTATCATTCGCACGCGAAACTATTAAAAAAAAACATAAAACACGTAGTTTATACCACAAATGATTTACATTATCGGTCACTGAAAATTATTACAATCACAGCTTTACATTCTGACAGCAGTACCAATTTGCACATGCGCATGGGCAACGGAAGTGAAAACCCATTTTAATTGGACATACTAATATATACACATAACTTAATAGTAGTAATATATATATATACAGTACTGAATACAGTCCAGAAAACTTTCAATAACTCTTACCAGCGGGGCTTGACGTTTGCCCAAACGTCGGTAAACGTCCGTCAAATGTCGTGGTGTGAACCCAGCTTAAGCCTCTCACATAAGCGAATCCACTTAACGTAGCCCTGCTAGTTTTTTCCAATTCTGACGAATTTTGACCGAAAATTTGTTACATTCCGCATCCGGACGCTGTCCATGTTAAAATACTAGTTTTGGGTCAGTTCGTCCACTTTATCCGACTCGGCACCACGTCGTATTGCTGTGTGATTTTTAACCAGGTTTTCCGAAGGAAAACTCTAGTTATTAGATTGGGGGTATGTCGGCGGGCGGGCGTAAACAATTTCTTCTGTGCGCAACTCCTCCTACTTTTTTCAACGGATTTGGCCCAAACTTTTACAGAAGCATTATTACATAGTGGCCTGGCGCATATTGTCAGGGTTTTGTGGTTCGACTATTTTTGATGCAGTTATGGCCCTTTGTAATTTTTTCACTTATTTAATATATAGGGAAATATTCTTCTGAGCGCAACTCCTCCTACATTTTTCAACGGATTTGGACCAAACTTTTACAGAAGCATTATTACATAGTGGCCTGGCGCATATTGTCAGGGTTTTGTGGTTCGACTATTTTTGATGCAGTTATGGCCCTTTGTTATTTTTTCACATATGTAATATATAGGGAAATATTCTTCTGTGCGCAACTTCTCCTACATTTTTCAACGGATTTGGCCCAAACTTTTACAGAAGCATTATTACATAGTGACCTGGCGGACATTGTCAGGGTTTTGTGGTTCGATTATTTTTGATGCAGTTATGGCCCTTTGTTATTTTTTCACATATGTTATATATAGGGAAATATTCTTCTGTTTGCAACTCCTCCTACATTTTTCAACGGATTTGGTCCAAACATTTACAGAAGCATTATTACATAGTGGCATGGCGTTTGTCAGTGTTTTGTGGTTCGACTATTTTTGAAGCAGTTATGGCCCTTTGCCCCTCAACGGATGTAATATAAAGGGAATATTCTTTCGTGCACAACTTCTACATTTCTTAATAAATTTTGTCCATACTTAAACAGAAGTACCTTCACTAAGTCACCCTGGAGAATATTACCTGTGTTTTGCAGTTTGACCATTTTTGATGGAGTTATGCCCCTTTGATAAAATTCCTTGTCCGGAGCATAACTCCTACATTATAAGAGGTATTGACTTGAAACTTATGTATGTATGTTTGCTTTATACAGATTGCATTAGATTTAATAGACATTGAGCACAAAATTATTTGAATGATACAAATAATCTGTACTGGGACGAAACATTGCTAAAAGAAAACCTGGTTTTGTGACAATTCCTGTCACTTGTCAACTTTTTCGTAGTTTTATACCAAAAGTATGCAAAGGTTCTAGAGTTAGGAAGCCTACTGCTGTAGCGCCAAAGAAATCCGAGATACCAGAGGTCATAGGCCTGGTTATCCTGAGGAGAAAATACCCAATTAATAGTCCTCCCGGGTAAGTTTTTAACTTTAAACTATTTCCAAAGTTGTGAATTATATTTCAGATTGCTTTATTTTGAGGTGTGGGTTCTAGTCTTTGAGGTCTTATTTGTCATGGTTATATGCTTGTATTGAAGTGAAGGTTCTAGACCAGTAATGGCACTTATTTTTGTCATGTTATAAAACTTACTAGGTCATATTTCAGGAAAATGATTTAAGGGAATGTTTGTCAGTGCTGGTGTATGCACAGTAAAACTTTTCCCAATTTTTTGTTGATAGTTATTGATACATGTTTTGTACATGTTCAGTACCGATAATATACAGTCTGATGTCCCAAAGAACCCAAGCCGAATCTTCTGAGAAACTAAAAGGTCCTGAACCCGACAATGAAAAACAAAAATGGACCGGAGGCGGGAGAGAGAGAGAGAGCAATAGAGACTCTGGCAGTGTTGATGACACCGTCCGTGACCTATGCGATCTTTCGATTTAAGTTCTTGCCATATGATTCACCAGAGGCTTCAAGCTGACCCGTCACAGACAATACACTGGGTGTTTTCTGTTTCATTTTTAGATGAAGAAAGCATTTCTGTTTGGTTAATTGTGATTTGTCACCATAAAACATTAGTTATAAAAATATATAACATATTTAAATGTAATGTAGGTTCTCTAAATATCAAAGGGTTTCTCTCATTAGTGTACTTGGTGTTTTTCTTTCACTCTTTTAGTCCAGCAACCAAATAGAACAAGAAGTTTGCAGGTCCAAGCAGGGAGAGACGGAACAACAAGAAGGCTACGAAGGATCTTGTTGAGTTTTATAAGACGGATCCCTGCCTCTGGGACTTCCGGCTCGGCTATTGGACCAACATTACAAAGACTCCAATAAGATGAAATATCCAACACTACCGGAGCTTAAGATAAAAAACTTTATTACAATATATTTCATATATTCCGTTTATAATTAACTGGATATTTAAATAGCCATATGTTGTCATGTAGGTTTATGCATATATAACTTTTATTATGGCACTTTGAATTCATAAAATTGTTTTAATTTATTTTTTAGTTAAAGACATAGTTGCGTGTGGGAAGGTTATCAGAGACTTGTACACCCATTTGTCAAAGAAGAAATCCAGGAGAGGGACGATTTACTCTATAACCCGAAGTAGGTGTTGCACAACGATGTTTTCCTTAATGAGAGGCTGGATCAGAGGAGGGCAACTATCAAAAAGTGTGTGTATTGTACTGTACATAGCTCTTCCTGTGACTGATTTTATAAGAAAACAAAATGATGATTAGTTTAGAAAAGAAATAATAATTATAATAATTTACTCACAAATGTATTTCTGGTGGTGGGAATAATAAAACAATAAATATATAACAAGATAGCAATTTTAATCGCATAACAATTATAAATCATAAAAATAAGATCAATATGTTTCACAAAAACGTCTTTTTTTCTTCTGTGATTTCAGCTTCAGCAGCTTGCATAGGAGAACCCTTGGGACTTGGATGCTTAACCCTTTCCCTCATAGAGGAAACCATTAAAAGACCTATGCGAACAGCATAAAACCAGATCAGCCTGCGAGTAACTCGCAGGCTGATCAGGTTTTATGCTGTTCGCTGCTCCTCAGTGGTCTGGAAATGAGGATTTTTTTAATTAAATTTGGTAAGGTTTGAGTTTGGTTTTCTGCAGATCAGGCTTTATGTGGTACCTATTGAGTGCGTCAAAATGAGTCTATATGAGGGAAAGGGTTAAGAGATGGAGATGTGGCTCAATCTGGAAAGGCAAAGGAATGTCATTGAAGAAGAGCCGGGAGGCTGAGGAGGATGATGACATCCTAGCGCTTCAACAGACAGCGAAATACTATGTGTTATTGAGTCACTGAAAAAATACATCACCAAAGTTGCTGTTAAACATGTTTGACCGTCTGATGTCGCCATCGTATATGGACACAGTATCTTATACATACGATGCGAAAGATTTTATTAAGTTATTTCGTAGGGAGGTGGAAATATAACCGACTCAGAAGATGATGATTTTCTAAGAAACCAAGCACAGTAACAACCACTGCTTCATTCTCCTCCTCTTCCAACACGGCTTTATTCTCTTATGGGTA
Organism: Solen grandis; assembly: GCA_021229015.1. Lineage (NCBI taxonomy): Eukaryota > Metazoa > Mollusca > Bivalvia > Adapedonta > Solenidae > Solen > Solen grandis. Next base: position 55,399,872 of record CM037783.1, read on the forward strand.
TATAAAATAATTATGGATTAATTATGTTTATCGATTAAAGACGTATTTGAAGACGAAAATAGGAATCATAACGGAGAACAGGTGCGCCCTGTGTTACCAGAACATGGGAGAAGGTCACTTCTCAGGTAAAATTCGATGCTGGTGCTGACAGGTTTAAATTATATCGCAGACGACTGTAGATAAGTCACTTATTTCATTTTATTTATATTGGGCAACAAGAACTTAACTCATACCAATCCCTTTTGACGGTGCCTGGTTTGGACCAGTACATACTTTGTTCCTGGGAAGGCCATGAATATTTATCACCCCAACGGAGGTTTGAAGCTATAATTTTGGAATCCGCAGTAATACGTGCTATCATTGGACCACAGCGCCCTGAAGTGGACAGAGATGGTTCTTTCTAACCATCAAGATCAGCATCATCAGCAGGATCATCCTCACCACTATTGTTTGTACATGATTCATAGATTCATAATGTAAACGACCTGTGTGAAAACATAAATTATGTTAATTTAGGAGAACTATTGTCTATAGACATTAGAAATACAGATAAATTGCCGTATTACGAAAAATGACGTGCTCGGATATTAGTGTATCTTGGAAAATCGATAGTATTTTGAAATACCCGCTCATAGTTTGAGAATATACCTCGGTATAGGCACGGTGCTTGGAAAATCCTCCTCAGTATATCGCAAATTTACATTTCTTACAATACACACATGAAAATATTGATGTTAATGACAGGATTGGTCGGAGAAAACTGTAAATCAGGGAAGTAAAACTCCTCATCGTTCTTCTGGTCCACAGGTTGCTGTTAACTTCCTTTGTTAAATGTCGATGTCCCATCGACGGTCGAAATTTGGTAAACATATTGTATTGGCAGAGATATTAAATATTATTTTCTTGAGGGTTGATTGTTGTTGCTGTTTTATTATATAGAAGTTTTTTTTTACTAAAAGAAATGTATAAAATTTCCGTCATGTTTTCTACCCACATTTCGAGGGTACTCACATGCAGTGGCTACTGACATGAGCCATCTGTATTAAAACTAAAAAGCGTCACTCTAACTAGTCACGAAAATCAGGGGTAAAAGTTTTATCGTGATACTGTACCACTTCTATAAGTTAAAACTTGTTTATCAGTGTAATTATCGTTTATCCTCCTTTTTCAGTCAATGAAATAGATCTTGTTCAGTCCAAAATTTAAACAAGAGGTCCATTATGGCCCTAGAACGCTTACCAGAGTACCATTAGCATGATTAAACAATTCACTTTCACCTAGATTAAAATTTCAGATAAAAACAATTTCAAAGTTTCTATACAGATTAGATTAGAAAACTAGCCATCCATCAGTAGGACTTACTTTTTAAGGGGATCAAAACCACGCAATGACAGTTAAGAACCATGGACTTATCATAAGTTCAAATTAAAATTTAATTCTGTGCATTTTGAGAGGAGAAGAAATATTATGTCCATTATTGCATAAATTACAATATTTTTTCTATTACATTTATTTTAAACTTACGTCGAAGAAATTTCTTGTTTCAATTTATATGCACAAGTACTTGATATAGGTATGCATGGACTTCATATACTAGGTAATTGATAGTCTTCAATATTACAATAATATATATATATATATATATATATATATATATATATATATAATATATTTTGTCCTTTTAAAAAATCACCACTAATTGATAAAACAGAAAATATAATTTGTAACTTTATCTCCGTGTAGTAAAAATATTGGAAATTATATCTAAATCACACTGTTGATAGTTTTGTACAGTTTTTCCACTATTAATGTTTTAACATAATAAGTGATGTATTTTTAAAGCACTATTTAAAGACAATTCATACAAACTTACTTGGCGCTATGTAATACCCAACAGCATGTATGTAATATTTGTCGAACTGCGACCTGTTTTTTTCGTCGCAGGTCATCTTACAAAAGCGAACGGGGGACATGTTTGCGGAGTTACTGACGTACGTGTTATGATGTCTGACCAATCTCATTATTATTTTAGATATAATTGCAGAAAAACCTGCAATGACTGTTATCTCGTCATCAAAGGAATGATTAATTAAAGATAATCATGTTCATATGGATAACGCAGAAAGGATCCAATCAATCACGTAGAAACGCATGATTTGGCTGTGTCGGACCGAATTTCAAAGGCCCATACTAACGTCATGTCCGTTAGGGCCATCTTCTTTTTCGCCTGTGAGTGAAAAAAAATATGAAACGTGAAAACACAAAATCACGATTTTCTTCTTTTCTCTATTTTTCCAAATGCATGAAAATAATAACTGTATTTTTTCTCTGTTAGTAATCAGGAGCCATTTAATACTGTAATTTTTGGGGTCAGACAGGGACAATAGGTACTTAAGATACGCTATCACCTCCAGGTTGTATTCCTCTAGGTATGATTTTTGTTTGTTCTTTGAGGTTTAATGTCCCACCAACAGCATTTCAGTCATTTGGTGAGTATACCTACTTAATATAGTGCTACCACACAGCATTATCACGTCGCTCACATAAAACTTGTACCACTCCAATTCATTTTTCCTGACACCGGATTTCACTTTTCACCGAAGAATAAATACTGAAAAAAAAAAAACAAAAAAAAAACATGGTCGCATGTGGATGTCTTATAGCTTACACTTTTACGGCGTAGCTGTTTAACCTTACTTTTGACCTACTTAAGCATTATGACGTAGGACAAAGCTACATGAATATTTGCACACGTTTCATTGGTAAAGGAAATGCTAGGTTCTCTGGAAATGTCTATACTTTGGAAAAAATATACATACAAATGTTTGTAGCTTGAATATATTCTTCGTACTCATGAAATTTTAATAAAGTATCCTGAATGAATTGCATGTTATAAATGTATTTTTTTTTTTTTTTTTTTTTTTTTTTTTTTTTTTTTTGTTATTTTATCAAAACACTTCTTCTAGATGATTCGGGCTTGAATATAAGGAATATCTGCAGTATAACAAATTATACATGACAATGAGAACGATATGCAAGTTAATCGACTGACTTGTCCCGGGTATATCCGTATTGGACACATCAGTGAAAAATGAGCTGTTTGTTTTATATCCTTTTTATTATTTTTTTTTCAGGACTTTATAGGACAACTTTATTACTAATTTTGAATTATAAAACAACACAGATTTTATGCGTTAAAACGCCTAAAAGCTTCAAAATGACATCATTAATAAAGTGTCAACATTTTTCTTGAATCATGGCTGTTATTCGTGACTTTTATGTTGTGCGATATGTTTCGATTGTTGTCAGCTAACGTGATATATTTGGACAGTGTGCTCAGGTCTTTTGGCATATAACTCACGTATATTATCATGTTCAAGAGTTAAGTCAATGTAGCTAGAATATCTTGAAGCTATCAGATTTTACCAATCCGTGGACATTTTACTTATCTGCCCTATATGGCGGACCTCCGGTAAAGAAAACGCTCATAAAAACTCGTTTGATCCTTAATATTTCCTGCTATTAATGATCGTATCAACAAGTACGGAATTTCACGACCACCGATTCGGGTATCCTGTTGAATTTCGGTAATCTTCCCGAAACTTTCGCGAAGTGGAGACGAGCTAATTCCTACAGCCATTTATCATAAGGGTGATTCTGTTGACATCATTCGAACTAATGCTTTGAAAATCAGAGGAAACCTTTTGCATATCGCTATAACAAAGATTCCACCCTTTTTCCTGTAATATTTGCATTAATATTAGGTAGTACTGCAACTTTGAAATAAATGGCGATCTTCAAACTTCTAGCCTCATTTATCATTTAATGAGTTTATTCTGTTGAGTTTATACAGCTGACAGGTACTACCATTATGGTATATGATAAATAGTGCAAACAATTCCATCTTAAACAAGTTTTTACTTATTTTGGCAAAATGAGATTTGTTTTTCAGGCAGACTATCCCTACACAATGAGCGGGACTATTTTCACAGACAATGAACGATGTACGTATATCGCATATCATACATATACAGTAATCAACCATTCCTCTGAAATCTAAAGATAATTTGTGTTTATCTAATGCATATCCTTACCGATATCATAAATCATATAGATTCTAGATTTTTCAAGATTCAAGATTCATATATTTTATTCAGTAACGTAAACATATACATGTTTCTTGTTACATGATCCAATGTAATATATTTTAAGAAAAAAACATGACATGATTTACAATAGCTATTTACAAGAGAGAGAGAGAGAGAGAGAGGGTAAACAACCAAAAATAAATTTCAGAGTATATTAATAGAAATCGATGTGAGGATGAACTGTGTACTACACAGAGGACAATACATTCACAAAAGTTTGATCACAGAACTAAAAGGAAAATTAAATATAGCATAGATAATACGAAAATATAACAGCAGTAAGTAAGTCATATAATGATATACAATATATGAGAACGAAATGACGAGTATAATTTATATTAATTACCTAATATAAAGGTGTTTCGAACATTGAATGCATGTTTGATAAATTTACCTAAGTCCAGTTATGTTTCATAGATCTGTCCATCCCCAGAGAATATCAACCGCTCTTATGAAATTTCAAATAACTCTACAAATATAGTATCAGACAGTATGTGTGATCCACCTTGATAATCATTCCCATGCCCTTATTTAAAACTCCCAGAAGATTATCTGCTGCATTATGCATCTTTTGTCACACCGTGTTGTAAATGGCAGCTTTGATGTTACCCTTGAACCTGTCGTGAAAAGACAACAAAACAACAACAAACAATACTTGGCATTAACTTATACTTAACCCTTTCCCTCATAGAGGAAACCATGAAAAGACCTATGCGAACAGCATAAAACCAGATCAGCCTGCGAGTAACTCGCAGGCTGATCAGGTTTTATGCTGTTCGCTACTCCTCAGTGGTCTGGAAATGAGGATTTTGTAATTAAATTTGGTAAGGTTTAACTGTGGTTTTCTGCAGATCAGGCTTTATGTGGTACCTACTGAGTGCGTCAAAATGAGTCTATATGAGGGAAAGGGTTAAATTAGGTAGGACCACATTCCACTATTCCTCTTTTACGATATACTCAAGTACATTATTAAGTTAATATAAATAAGTAATAATCCTTTAATAATATACATATTTTGTTTTAAGGAATTAATTATTTGAGTATATTTTTATAAGAGAAACAAGGGGTGTTCTTTTTATAACATATCGTATCAGTGATGGTAAACTCCCTCAACGCCAAGCATTTATAGCCCGTTATAATTATGAAGATCACCCATATTGAGTTATGAAAAAATAAACATAACAAAAAGCAAACATTATGTTTCAGGACATACACAATTTTCAACAAGGCTCTTTCAGTGTCAGACTCACTCGACAGTAAAATAAACTGTTAAAGGGGGGATACGCGCGGATAATCGCGAGGCTTTGATATTTTTCATTTTTGACCTTATTTTTAGCACTTTTACTACATGTGTAATTGTTTGTTCTGCAGTAAACTATACGAGTATTACCACGTGAACTCTATATACGATATTCAAATGAAAATACATACACTTCGTAACTATCTTTTACATAGCCAACTTAACAAACATGACTATCTTTCAAAAGCAGTTGATCATAATAATTTAAATTAGCACATTGTATTATTGTTTTTCATCAAAAACGTAAAAAAGTATGAAATATTAATCGACTCTGTTTATTTAGTTTAAATACAAAAAAAAAGATGATGTGGATGTTAATTGCTCCCCGTGCAGCCTCTCTCTCACTCTTTCTTTCTTTCGATAGATAGAATTATTGATATCACGTGGGTATATAACAGAACAGAACAGAACAGAACATCTTTTATTTTCCCAGGTAGATATGGTACAACATGGGTATAAAACATACAAACATTTACATAATACATATGAATTTTCCGGTCATTGTAGATTTTATCAGGAACAGTGGAGGGGGGGGGGGACAACATCTTTTTTTATGGGTGCAAAATGAACAAATGATTAATGTAGGCTTCTAAAATATGCAATTATATAGGTAAATATACACATATAAGCCCAAAAATACACACTCGCATACACACAGAGATACATGTATATGAATATAAAGCAGATTCATTAACTGAATTGGATATTTCATTTACAGTGCGTAATATTTCTTAATGATATATATAAATATATATATATTCCTTTTAAATAGTCATAGTCACTTCAATGGTCATACCATGGTCATACCCAATCAAACAACATAGTAAGAAAAAATGGATAACTAAATAAATAACACAAGAAACTAATAAGCCTGTGTGTTAGTGGGGCTATGGGTTCCGAGAGAGAGAGAGAGAGAAAGTGAGAGATGTGGCATTAAATGTTTTCTTGACTAACCAAGAAGAGGCTTATAATTGCACGAGGGGGCCGTCAGGAACAAGTCTAAGAAGCGGTTACATGATCAAAGAGAGAGAGGGGGGAGGATGTTTGTTACTTATATCAATACTGCCATAAATAAAGGCAATGTCCGAAAACATTTCCGAACATTAACAATAGAGCGATTGTACTCTACAACAGCCGGTATTTAAATAAACAAACTTAACCGCTTTACGCTATTTTTAGAACCTTGCATGAAATAGACATGAAAATCGCACGACAGTAAATAACTTGCGTTAAACGCATTTATAAACGTGTTTTATTTGGAGGAATACGGGTAAAGGTACGTGACTTTTTGCACTTCCAATGTATATACCCAAGAGAAAATGGCAATATTTAAGATACACAATGTATTTAAAGTATATTAACAGTAACTGTAGCGTTTATATAAGATAAATATGATCGAAGTTGCTATATTATGCTTCCAGATAGTAAGTCAAACACTTTATATTAAGGGAACGTGAATATCAACAAAGAACAGCATGATCGAAGAGGTATTGGCATTTAACGTAGTTCTATGTAAATTTATTAAAAATGATTGAGGCGAACTTACTGATATTTTCCAAAACAATAACCGACTTTGATTGCATCAGGGTTCTGACTGTAATATGATAACTTGGGATATTGATGGTCTTAGGATCAAGGAATGTCTGTCTGTCCCTTTTGAAATATTCACAGGTTTATAGATAATGGTTTCAGTACCGACCAGGCCCTTGTCGCACAAAGTGCACAATCTATTTTCAAACAGTGTGCCGTCATATCTACCAGTCTCAACAGGAAGTGCATGGTTTGCTGTTCTTAATTTAAAGAGGTTAATATAATATTTCTCCTCCAGTTGAATGAAATAGTTTTCAAAATGTACAGTTTCTTTAAAATTTGAATAAATAATTCCCTTGTTAGAAGTTTGGAGCTTTGCGTGCCAATCCTGTTTAAATTTATCTATCAAAATTCGTTTTATTTCTTTATGTAAGTACTTATTGACATGTGAGCAGATAACACGTGAGAGCAGTTGATTCACACTCCCTCAACGTCTCGTTTCACGACTTTTTTATTAAAGAGAATTGGTCTTATTGATAAACTAGGCCGTCATTAACTAGTTAAAAGTCATGTAATGATGAAAGGATATTACTTAAAGATAATTTCCTACTAATATAGAAAGTTCAATCAATAGCATGTAGAGTATTGTATATAGAAAAATCATCAAAGATTTTCATGTTAGGGCATTTACAAAAGACCAGCATGTTTTATTAATCGTAATGTTTCAGCTTTTGTATTTCACCCTTTCTTTGTATTTGCTGCTATTTTATTGTACACGTGTTTTTTTGTGTGTGTGTGGTTTTTTTTTGTTGTGTTTTTTTTTGTGTGTATAATGAAAAATATTGATCTTATACAATACAATTTTTTACATAAGGTCAAAATGACCCATGGTGAAACAGTAATTAACGATATGTCAGTGGTGGTACAACGAGGCAAGAAATGTTACATGTTTTTAAATCTCTATCAATTATATTATTAATTAAATTAGTAAAATACAATATAAACATTATCATCAAACCTAATGCATATACTCGGCAATGTCGTCCAAAAATATAAAGTGTAATTTAAAAAGAATCATTTCTAGTTTGACCATGCGACTTTCTTATTTCCAGAGCCGAATATATTTAGCAAGCTAGATTTCTTTAGATCATTTTCATTATTGTATTAAAACGATATCTTCTGTTATTTGTTCCTATCGTCTATTTGTTTATTTTGTAATGTATAGGATTTATACTAAGCTGTGTTGTACATGGCTACCGAATAGTATAATTATACAGCTGTCCAGTCAAGGTCTGACAAACAGATCTTGTTCGAGACTCCAGGTCGACCTTGCCAGATACCTTGGATACCGAATAAACCTACTGCCAGCGATCACAGTCTCGTGTTAGTTATTTAAGCCACTAGACCAGAACGAACCTTGGGCTCGGAGAACAGTCAGCAACTCACATGTTTGTTCCTTTCACTTGAGTTTATTAATAAATAATGGCAAACTTTAACGCAACCCAATTACTTCAGGAACTTTCGCTACAGTAAGTATCGTCAGCAATAGACACTCAATGTGTTTCGCGGGTCGAGCCGACATGTGCTGGAGGAATCAAACGATTTTAAGGCATGGATAAAAGCAACTGAAAAAAATGTACGCTCACGCAAGCGATGAAAGGAAAAAAACGGTCGCGTACCAAACAAGTCCATGCACAGTTAGCGATTGTATACAGATATATTTGGCAGGTAATAACCATGTGACCTGGGTCGTATTTAAAAAAAAAATCTTTTAAATTCGGGGAAAATAAGGAATTCGCAACATGCTTTAACACGTTTAAAGGTACCGAAACCCTCAGTGTTCTTGAATAAGTTTTTGCCATCAATGATATTATTTGACTTTTTCTTTTCTTTTTCAAATTAAACAAAAAAATGATGTTGTATTATGCGAAAAAAAAGAATGTTAGTAGGAGCCGCCATGTTCTTATCACGTGACCATTATCTAAAACAGTATATCACGTCACATTTCTCGCCAGCAGGTAAAACCCGGCGAAGTGACGTAAGCCATCTTTTTCTAGAAGAAAAAGAGTGTTGCTCTTTTATGGGTATCACATTTTATTTTTTGTGCATGTGTTAAATTACTTTTATTTACAATATGTTTGATAACCACTTCTCTAAAACATTACGTAGAATATTGATCCTGCGAAAGTACCTGTAAAGAAACAGTATTATGTAGATCTGCTGTTTATTTATTCATTATAATCACAATATTATTTTTGGAAAAGTAAATGTCATTTTTTTTTCATTTGAACTCAAAGTTTACTTACTTGTGCGTGAGACTGACCGAAGCCCTGTTCCTTTGACCTATATATTCAATAATTACTACTTCTAAAAGTAATCCATGAGAACTATGGTACGAAAATCTGTGTGGTCAGTAATAAATTAAAGTCCATCTAAATGACCAACAACTGCAGCAAACATTCCCATTCTGGATGTGCATCACTACACAATAAAGCATTCACACATATTGAAGAAGTTATTCTACGTCCGAAGGCAAAAGGAGATAAACTTTCAAGCAGTCAAACCCTAGAGAGAGTGAAGAGCGTAATACTGATCTATATGAAATATTTTATAAAATGTGTTGTCCTTTGTTACCCAAATAACACATTCACACATTAATCTGCACATCAGAAGCATACATTCACAGTACACTTAAATGAATTCCTAATTGGCCACATAGTATTTTTCATATTTTAGAATAAAATCTTTAGAGAAAAATACAAATAACCAAAATATAAGATAAATACAGTTTATTCCTAATATTAAAACAAAATTTCATTGAAATTTGATCACGGGAGGATCAAATTTAACAGAGAGGATTAACATTGACATCCTTAAAACAAAAATCTTATTGATTTCGTTTCAATGCTTTGTATGTCCACTTGCTGCGGCAAAAAAGCAATGCACCTTTTTTCTCATAGATATAATTTCTCTGTGAAGATACTGTTGTGAAATGGCCGCCCAAGTCCGATGGACGAATAACACACGTGAGTTCTCTGAGATTTGGTTGCAGCGGCTTGGCAAGCACCTTGGACTTCAATAAATTCCATGCGTGATCGATTGGAATTAAATCCGGACTTTTTGCGGGCCACAGTATATGCGACGTTGCTTACTACAAGCATTACATAGTCCAAAGTCATGTCGCGATTTGCAAAGATATGGGGTAGAACTGGCCGAATTACGCCATTTTATTATCACATCGCGACGGCACGAGCGCGTTCTTCAAAGCTCATTCTCCCCATAATTAAATGCTTTTCATAAAAGACAATCCACGAAGATTACATTCCTAACAAATACAACAACTACCATGCCATCGACGAGCAACGCGAGCACATGAGCTTTTTTGGCACCAACCGTTCCGCATGGAACATTTTGAACATGAATACTTGTTTTCTTTCCGTAAAAAGTTAAATCGGAGAGTACAATATAAAAACAAAGAAACTATAGATTTATTGGCGAAATATATCTCACATTATCATATTTTATATAGTGGCCAATTTGAAATTCGTTGAAATACATGAAACTGACAAAAGAACGATATGTTATGCGAGAGAAAATAATTATTGCAGTTATGAGTTCTGCCATATTCTTGATAATAGAATTTTAATGCTTAGTTTATTTAGCGAGTTTATCATTTGAAACAATAAAAAGGAACACTGTCAAAAGATGTCACCATTCTGTACATAATGATACCCTATTTCTAAGTACGTCGCCCATGGATAACGTAAGAAATAATATAAATCATGCAATGCAACCATGTATGCACATACGCAATTTAACTAATCAATTTATGATCAATTATACTACCTTGACGCATATGTGAATAAGTAAATATCAAACTGCTCGACGATTGACTGTTGCCATAGTGATTTATCGCCATGATCACATGCTGTATCAATGTCTGGGGGACCCCTGATGGTCATCGTTTATGACCCTGTTGTGCGATATTATGTGACCTAGTGTTTCTAACTTAGCCTACCTGTAGGGCATGTTTTATCTTATTATTTCATTGATTCTTAAAAAATTCATAACTCCTTTCTTAGTAAAAATATTTAATAAATTGTTTGTTTGAAACGTGTTTATCCTGATATGTGAACCAAGGGTATTATAGTACCATGTTTTAAAAAGGTTAATAAATCAAGCCCTGCAAATTACAGGGGCATTTCAGTAATAAATCCAATGGTTAAATTTTTCCCTTATGTCTTAGAAATAGATGAAATAAATGGTGTGAAGATGAAAATGTTTTTAAAAAATCAGTTTTGCGAATTAAACCATGGATATCTTTGCTATGAAAGATATCATCATTAGAGTGTGATTTTCAAATTAAGATCAAATTTATTTTAGGGCAGCCAACGAAAGTGTTCAATTATTTGCAGAGCGGCTTCTAACTTTAGCGGGGGTGCATATACTATAACCCTGTGTCTAAAACTATGTCCGTTGGCTTTGTTGGCCTAGGCCTGGTATCGCAATAAATGAAATATAAGGTGAGGAACATTAAACCCAATTTGAAAACAAGCAAACTAACAAACAGTGCGAGTCAAAACACTTCAATAGTGAGAAGATAAACACTTTTTTTAAATGTAGTCAACATTTCTCACAGCACTTATTTACAGTATTTTTTCTTTGAATTTCCAAACAAATTAGGTCCGCTCATATAAAAATGTCATTCGACTCAGCTTATTTACTTTAAATACAAAATTGTTGCCCTCGCCTCTCTCTCTCTCTAGATAAATAGATAGATAGATAGATAGATAGATAGATAGCACGTGAGGACAGTTGACTCACTCCCGCATTGTCTCATATCATGACTTATGAATTATGGGATATTGGTCTAATTAATAAATCAGTCAGGCACGGGCTAGTAAAAGGCTATAAAATGTTGAAAGGGTATTAATTCAAGATTATTTCCTAACAAATAATTTCAATTAATGTACATTTCATACAAAACATATATTTTCAATTAATATACATTCAGAATAGTATAAATGAAAAAAACTTCAAAGGTTTTATATATTTTTTATATTGGTCAAAAAGCCAGGCATATTTATTCATCATTCGCGCGGTATTTTTCTTACCTTTACATTCTTTGTATTTGCTGCTATTTTATTGTAAAAACATGTTTCATATATAGCAAAATTATTGAAATACAGTGCACGTCCAAAACATGAAAACTGTATAGTTTCGAACTGGGAGGGTATAGTTCAAAGAATCAGATTTCACATGGGATCCATCAGTAGTATTATTGTGCGGGTAATAGTTATGTTAAGTAGTATTATTTACAACCCACCATATCGAGTCGTCATAAAAAGCCGGTATATCTAAATGCGTTTTCGTCTTCGATACAGGAGTGATAATTTCTTTGCATGTCGTACATTTAATAGTTTTGTTAAAGCGTAGCTCGATGGTCGTATATCGACAAAATATAGTATTTTTGGCTGACCAGGGTCGAAGATCGAAGCTCAACTATTTAAAACGCATGTAGAATTGGATGACTTGGGTCGTAGATCGTTGCTCGAATATTTAAAATCTACGCGAAATTTGTTGACACTGGGTAGAAGATCGAAGCCATTAAATGTTCATACATTTATTAAACAGGGTCGAAGATTGTAATATAGTTAAACTATTTAAAACGCATGTAGATTTGGTTTACCTTGAAATGCACATACGTAAATTGGTTGGGTTTAAACCTGGCTTGTAAATTGTATCTCGACCATAAAGAATGCTTTAAAATTGGCTGAACTGGGTCGTAGATCATAGCTCGATCATTTAAAACAAATTTCGATTTGGTTGACCTTGGTCGTAGTTCGTAGCTTTAACTAAAATATAAATATAATTAGCTGACCTGGGTCGTAGCTCAACAATTTAAAATAATATTTTGATTTCATAGGTTTGCTTTTTTAAGTCTGAAACAGTCCCGTGCATAGTTAAAATACAACACGACTGGGCAGGTCTGTATTATGTGATACTCTAGTTTGGAGATAACAATTGTTGCATTTGAACTTTTACAGAATAATCAGTATTATTCACTGTACTTTAATAGCACATACCTGGTTTATACTGGAGAAGTGTTAATTACCGTTCAATGAGCTGTAGAATGCGTCTGCTAGATTTTTTCCCTTTTTTTTTTATATTTTTGAAGTGATTTATCCACGATCTACGACCCAGGTCACAAATTCTACGTGTGTTTGAAATTTTCGATTGATATTTGATCAAGCATCTACAATCCATATCAAGCATATTTTTTTTAATGAAATGGTTTTTCTACGATCTTTGACCCAGATCAATCTATTCTATGCGTATTTTAAATGGTAAAGATAGATCTACTACCCAAGTCAACAAATTCTGCTTGAGTATTAAATGTTCGAACTAAGATCTACGACCTAGGTCATCCAAAATATTTAAGCATTTTCAATGATCGAGCTATGATCTATGGCCAACGAAAACCAATTATATATATATATATATATATATATATATATATATATATATATATATATATCTATGATCTTCGACAGAGGCCAACCAACCTATTTTTTAAAATTGGTTGAGCTACTTAATACACCTACATTTTATAGGATTTACATAAGTTCGTTTTTCCGTAGTGGCGTAGTGTTAAATTAAAAATCAGTTAATTAAAAATTATGTTGAAGCCGCTGTGCATGTCTAAAACAGCATCGGATATTACTTCATTCTGGGCAGTGGACCAATGAAATTCAGTATGGTGATAAACTGCAATGGCGGACTTACCGGTGAGGGTCATAGGTCCTGTGCCCTTACCGACTTTCATGTTGACCGGTGGGCACTGGGTACTCATTAATAACCACGGCTTTTTTGTGTGTGTGTCGTTGTCGTCGTGAAAAGCTTGGCCACAACTTCTAAACTATTTAATCTTCTGTCACTTAACTTCACATATTGCTTCACTATCAAAAGGGCTATATTCCCATATTCTCATCAAGGACGATAACTCTTAGGTCTATTTTGACAAGATGTATCACCGCTTAAATAAATCAAAGCGCTGAAAGCGCTGAAAGAACAGGGTTTTTTACGATGAAAGTTTTTGTCTGGTGTACAATTTTTGTTTGGTTATATTCAATTCATGTAAGTTATCTAACTTTGCTGATGTAGCATTTTTGAGATCCGTTTACATTTGCTAGAGCGCAAACAACCTTGGCTGATTTGTTTGATGGTTTTAACGTCCCACCAACAGTATTTCAGTCATTTGGAGATGATGTCTACTTGAAAGAGATATAGTGCTGCCACACTGAAGTATAAGCCGTGGACATCTGGCATGATACCACACCCAGTCACATTATCCTGACACCGGGCCAACCAGTCCTGGAACTACCCTTATATGCTGAGCGCCAAGCAAGGGAGCAATACCAGTACCATTTTTAACGACTGTAGTATGTCGTGGCTAGGGATCGAACTGACTACCTATGCATCTGAGGCGGACGCTCTAACCACTGAACCTGGGTTGACAGCAGATGAGTAATACTGTTGCGAGTATAATAGCTCTCATTTTCTTCTAAAAATTGAAATACAAATTTGTCTTAAGCGGCCAACCAAGGGTACAAAAAATGTGACCTCTTACCAGAGGTGATCGTTCAATGAAGGTTAAACATATAACATTCTATTTTGGGATATCAAAAACTGACCGTTAGATGCAGGTTGACCGCTTAATACAGGTACAACTGTACAGCGATACCAACCGACAGCATTTCAGTCAACTGCTTCAGCAGGATACCACACGCAGTTACAATCTGACACTTGGCCAATATATTCTAGACCTACCCCTATTATACTGAGTGCCATGCAAGGGAGGTATATCAGTTTCATTTTTAAAAACTTCGTTATGTGGCAAACTGTGAATAAACCAATGACGTGCTTCAGAACTACTAGGCAATCAGAGGTGGTCTGGTTTTTGGAGGTCATCTGCTCGAGATGGATAATGTGTTGTCGCACTGCAGTTTCCTACTGTACACATGTGGTGTGATATCACACCCAGTAACATTATCCTCTCACTGGACCAAGCAGTCTTAGTGAACACTCTAACCCCCCGGCCAGCATGAATGGTAGGCTAAATACAATGGGCAGAAATATATTTGAAGATCAAGCGCAACGTGTTGTTAACAATGGTCTCTGGTAGTTATACAAACCCATTGTGCTCTTGTGAATGGAGCTATTGTTAAACCAGCAGCACGTGATGATAAAAATTCAAGGAATTATTACCTGTAATGTAAGAAACAGTGGACAAACAAACATTTTGTATCATTTTAATGCTTGTGTAGTGAACATAATAAGAATATCAAACAAAAGATAACATTTTGCACTAACCTTGCAATAGTTTCTACGAATGACACAGTGCATCAGTATATGAATTTAATAAACTTGAAATAATGCTTGAAATAATGCTTGAAATATAATGAAAAAATATTAAAAATGATCTTATTTAGAATGTTTGACAGTTTTGTAAATCTAATGTCCATATTTTTGTCAGAAATAAGTGGATTAAAACCAAACTCGACCTTCATCTGTAAATGGTATGAATGAAAAGGACTTGTCAACATAACGTTGCATATAGCATGATTATGATGGCGTTTACTAACCTCACTAAAATACATGTTGATTAAATGGCATTACGTAACTCTTCAAGTAACTGAGCTAAAATTTACCGTAATAATGGTTTGCAATAGTATGATCAAAATGCATAAAACAAAAAACAAACAACAACAACAATAACAACAAAACACATTAAATTACAGTTTACTACTTGCAACTTTTCTATATTCAAAATAAATGTATACAAAAGAAAAAAAAACAAGAGCACCGCTAGGTGGAGGCAAAAGACATATTATAGGAAAGGTTAAGTTTCATGTTAATATCTTCTATATTTTTTGAGTTACAGCCTAGACAGAAATGAAGTATGAACATTTACAAAGGGCAATAACTCAAATATGCATATGAAAGTTATGGTTGTTGGTCACTGCACCCCCACCCCTTGATGAGATCTATCCACATATGAAGTTTCATGTTGATACCTTTTATACTAAAAGTTTAAAGTACCGGTAATATAAATAGGCACATGCATATATATTTCTGAAATAAGTTTATCTCTTTATAATAAGCCATTACTAATGAGTGAAATAATCTGTAAGTATGCTGATGTCTGAAGTGGGTCTGATATGAATATAGAACATTTACATACAGACACAAGAACTTGTTACATGCATTTGGCACAAGATCAAACTGAAAGAACTTTTTAAAATCAAAATATTTACATGCATTTGCACAATGCATTTGGCACAAAAAATTTAAATTTACATGCATTTGGCACAAAAGATCATATGAATTTTTTATATAAGGATTAATGCAAGGAAAGTTGACAAATATGTTTTATATGGACAGCAGTCCGACGCCGATGAATAGGTGACCACAATAGCTTGGACTGTTCTCTTAATAGTCAAGCTAAAAATAAACTTTCAGTTTTTGTACTTTTACAAGTTCGTGCTCAGGTGAGCTAAGAGTTATAAATAACAAAAACTATCAATGAAAAAGATGTTGCTTTGTCAGTTATTGTAAACACATCAGATTAAAATGAACACAGCTGAGTAATGAAAAAACACACACGCATGACTGATAGATCTTATACATATTGAAACATTAAACTGCTAAAATGATATGGTAAACAAGTAACTGGTGTTGTATGCAGCACATAAAGTCCCCTACCGGCTCCACCTTGACTCAATATGGTAATCAATCCCATTTTTTGTCATATTTTCACTATTTCCGTTACCATAGCAACCACAATTTTAGTCGAAGAACAAAAATAAAATGAAGTGCATAATCTACACATTCCCATCTAGTCATATACAAGTTTCATCAAGTTAGCTTGCTTAGTTATCGCGGGGTCCCATTTTTTGCCATATTTTCACTATTTCCGTTACCATAGCAACCACAATTTTAGTCGAAGAACAAAAATAAAATGATGTGCATAATCTACACATTGCCATCTAGTCATATAGCAAGTTTCATCAAGTTAGCTTGCTTAGTTATCGCGGGGTCCCATTTTTGCCATATTTTCACTATTTCCGTTACCATAGCAACCACAATTTTAGTCGAAGAACAAAAATAAAATGACGTGCATAATCTACACATTGCCATCTAGTCATATACCAAGTTTTATCAAGTTAGCTTGCTTAGTTATTAAATTATCGCGGGATCCAGATTTGAGCGGACAGACGGACGGACGGACAGACTGACAGACGGACGGACGGACAGACGGAGGGCAAACCTATAGTCCCCTCCGGTGTAAACACCGGTAGGGGACTAAATAGCACAAGGCATAAAAAGTAATAACAAGAGGGCTATGATGGCCCTGGATCGCTCACCTGATATCATTAGGCTATGTAAAATCAAGTGACCCCTGGGGCAGAGCCAATTTTGACCCCAGGGTCATGATTTGAACAAACTGGGTAGAGGTCTATTAGCCCATGTTACATACCAAATATCTAAACTCCAGACCATGTGGTTTCTGGGTGAAATTTTCTAGCTTTTTTCCAAAATAAGTCTATGTAAAATCAAGTGATCCCTGGGGCAGGGCCAATTTTCACCAAATATCTAAACACCAGGCCATGTGTTTTCTAGTTTTTAAAAGAAAATTTTAATTATTTCTATATTAGCCTATGTAAAATCAGGTGACCCCAATGGCGGGGCCAAATTTGACCCCAGGACCATGATTTGAACAAACTAAATATAGATCCACTAGACAATGCATGAATCATGATTTGAACAAACTGGGTAGATGTCTATTAGCCCATGTTACATACCAAATATCTAAACTCCAGGCTTTGTGATTTCTGAGAAGAAGATTTTTCAGGTTTCTCCTATATTAGTCTATGTTAAATCAAGTGACCCCTGGGGCGGGCCAATTTTGACCCCAGGGCCATGATTTGAACAAACGTAGAAGAGATCCACTAGACAATGCTACACACCAAATATCTAAACACCAGGCCTTGTGGTTTCTGAGAAGATTTTTCAAGTTTTTTCCTATATTAGCCTATGTAAAATCAGGGACCCCTTTGGTGGGGCCAAATTTGACCCAATGGTCATGATTTGTAAAAACATTGTAGAGACCCAGTAGACAATGCTACATACCAAATATCTGAACCCCAGGCCTTGTGGTTTCTGAGAAGAAAATTTTTCAAGTTTTTCCTATATTAGCCTATGTTAAATCAAGTGACCCCTGGGGCGGGGTCAATTTTGACCCCAGGGTCATAATTTGAACAATCTTGGTAGAGAGTCATAAGATCATGCTACATACCAAAAATCAAAAGGCTAGGCCTTGTGGTTTCGGAGAAGAAGATTTTTTTCAAGTTTTTCCTATATTAGCCTATGTTAAATCAAGTGACCCCTGGGGCGGGCCAATTTTGACCCCAGGGTCATAATTTGAACAATCTTGGTAGAGAGTCATAAGATCATGCTACACACCAAAAATCAAAAGGCTAGGCCTTGTGATTTCGGAGTAGAAGATTTTTCAAGTTTTTTTCCTATATTAGCCTTTGTTAAATCAAGTGACCCCTGGGGCGGGGCCAATTTTGACCCCAGGGTCATAATTTTTACAATCTTGGTAGAGAGTCATAAGATCATGCTACATACCAAATATCTAAACACCAGGCCTTGTGGTTTCTGAGAAGAAGATTTTTCAAGTTTTTTTTCTATATTAGCCTATGTAAAATCAAGTGACCCTTTGGCGGGGCCAAATTTGACCCAGGGCCATGATTTGAACAAACTTGGTAGTGATCTAATAGACAATGCTGCACACCAAATATAAGAAGATTTTTCAAGTTTTTCCTATATTAGCCTATGTTAAATCTGACCCCGGGGCGGGCCAATTTTGACCCCAGAGTCATAATTTGAACAATCTTGGTAGAGAGCATAAGATCATGCTACATACCAAAAATCAAAAGGCTAGGCCTTGTGGTTTCGGAGAAGAAGATTTTTCAAGTTTTTTTTCTATATTAGCCTATGTAAAATCAGGTGACCCTTTGGCGGGGCCAAATTTGACCCAGGGCCATGATTTGAACAAACTTGATAGTGATCTACTAGACAATGCTGCACACCAAATATCTAAACCCCAGGCCTTGTGGTTTCTGAGAAGAAGATTTTCAAGTTCCTATATTAGCCTATGTTAAATCGTGACCCCTGGGGCGGGGCCAATTTTGATCCCAGGGTCATAATTTGAACAATCTTGGTAGAGAGTCATAAGATCATGCTACATACCAAAAATCAAAAGCTAGGCCTTGTGGTTTCGGAGAAGAAGATTTTTTCATGTTTTTCCTATATTAGCCTATGTTAAATCAAGTGACCCCTGGGGCGGGGTCAATTTTGACCCTAGGGTCATAATTTGAACAATCTTGGTAGAGAATCATAAGATCATGTTACATACCAAAATTCAAAAGGCTAGGCCTTGTGGTTTCGGAGAAGAAGATTTTTAAAATCTTTTTTTAGCTCCTGTGACCTAGATTTTTGACCAATCAAAATAATTTTAACAACTTTGGTAAAGGGCCCCATAATGAACATTCCTGTGAAGTTTTATCAAAATCCAGTGAGTAGTTTAGAAGGAGATGTTGTTTAAAGAAATTGTTGACAATGGACGCACGCACGCATGGACGATGGACAAAAGGCGATCACAAAAGCTCACCATGAGCACGTTGTGCTCAGGTGAGCTAAAAACAGTTCTACAGAAAAATGACAAAAGGCCATACATCAATGAAAATTGATGCAAGCATGACCCACCTAATATATGCACTTGTGGGCTTTGTACTTATTACTGAATATCTAATTAAGGGTAGTTACAAAATACACTAATGTAAAAATTAAAATCAGTCTAACTGTAGCCGAGAAACAGTGTAGACAAAACATATAGAATAAATTTAACAAAATACATGTATATCAAAAGTACCATAACTCATTTACATGACTAGCGAACAATATATGGAATTTGACTTTTTATACTTATGAAAACTGTGAAGTAAAGTAATATCAAAATCTAAATAATGGTAGCTGAAAACAAGAGGCCCATGATGGCCCTAAATCGCTCACCTGAGATAAATAGGTTGACCCAAGACACATCTGGACCAATTTATTTTAAAATCTGGCCAGTAGTTTTGAAGAAGATGATTTTTAAAGTTTTCATTTTTTTTTGTTGCCATGGCAACCAGAGTTCTACATGGATCAAGTTTATTTTAGCAACTATTGTGAAAGTTGACCCAAGGATCATCCCTGCCAAGTTTAATCAAATTCTGTCCAGTGGTTTCAGAGAAGATGTTGTTTAAAGGTCTCCCTATATACATATAAGGCAAATAAGCCCCGCCCCTGGCGGCCATGTTTTTTTACGGATCGGAATAATTTTAGCAACTTTGGTAGAGGTTGACCCAAGGAACATCTGTACCAATTTATTTTAAAATCTGGCCAGTAGTTTTGAAGAAGATGATTGTTAAAGTTTTCTTTTTTTTTCTTCTTTTTGTTGCCATGGCAACCAGAATTCTACATGGATCAAGTTTATTTTAGCAACTTTTGTGAAACTTGACCCAAGGATCATCCCTGCCAAGTTTAATCAAATTCTGTCCAGTGGTTTCAGAGGAGATGTTGTTTAAAGGTTTCTCTATATACATATAAGGCAAATAAGCCCCGCCCCTGGCGGCCATGTTTTTTTACGGATCGGAATAATTTTAGCAACTTTGGTAGAGGTTGACCCAAGGAACATCTGTACCAAATTATTTTGAAATCTGGCCAGTAGTTTTGAAGGAGATGGTTTTTAAAGTTTTCAAATTATTTTAGCAACCTTTGTAGAGCCTCACCCAAGGAACATTCCTGCCAAGTTTCATTAAATTCTGTCCAGCGGTTTCAGAGGAGATGTCGTTTAACGCAAATTGTTGACGACAGACGACGCACGACGACAGACGCCGGACGAAGGGCGATCACAAAAGCTCACCTTGAGCACTTTGTGCTCAGGTGAGCTAAAAATAGCATGGACAAGATATTTTAAATTTATATAAAATAGCGTCAAAACTCCTTTAAAATGTAGCCAATCAAGATGTGCCAACAATGTGCAAAATTATACTGATACTTTCATCTACAATGAAGTTAAATATAAATCCAACAAATGGTAACTGAGATACATGTATATAGTGTGGACAATTTATGCTAAATAAATACAAGCAAGGGCCACAACTCCTTTAAAATGTATTCAATCAAGATGTTCCAACAATATGTGAAACTAGACATGATACTAAAATATTGTGAAGTTTTATCAAAATCTGACTTTTGGTAGCAGAGAAATAGTACATAGTTTGCCTACAATCTGATGGAAAGATGCGACTTCTATATATAGTGCCCTCAGATTCTAAATATGGGGTATATTAACCCTTTACCTCATACAGATGCATTTTGACACCCTTTACAAGGAACATTTCATTATTATGCAAATTTATCTAATTCACATTTTTCCAATTATATGAAACAAATGACTTGTTATTAAGGTAAACATGGCACTTAAAATATTGTTTGAACACTTAATAGTTTCTTTTGTGAATGTTTGGGCAATAAGTGACAAGCACAAACAATAAGTTCTTTAATCACAATGACATTGTAAAGTTTGTGAACATTTCCTCATTTTAATATAAAAATGTGTGTTTTTTTTGTGTGTGTGTGGGGGGGGGGGGGGGTAAGGGGGGAATGCAATACTTAACAATAAAATTGATAAGCTTAATATCCATGTTTTTGTACTTTGAGACATAGATTAGAAACAAATATTTTGAACTTAAATATTTTACACTGATTGGGAAAAAGGTTCTTAAAGCTTACATTAATAGTTCCTGGGTTGGATCAGTACTTTGCACCTGGGAAGGTCTTGAAAACTTAGTCAAAAATGGGTATCTAATCTACAAACTTTGAATCTATAGTCGAGTATGCGAAACAAACAAGATAGCAAAGACTTTACTGTTTGACAGTATTGGAAATCCTTTTAACATTAAATATTTTTCTGATTATTGCCACACCTGAAATGATAGCAGCTGCAAATATTGCAAAAGTAAAGTATCAAATGCACATCTGAAAGAAAAATTGGTTTTGGAATACAATAAGTTATCAAGCCAGAGAAAACAAAAAGTGAAAATAGGCCTAAAATAATATGAGAATAAGTTTTAACAGTCAATTCTGTTCTTACGAAACATCCATGTTTACAGATGATGCTTACAGCCTTTACTTCGGACCATGCTTTTACAAAGAATGATATTTAAATATTAACCTCTTTGACCTACCCAGTTGGCCAAGTGGTTAGAGCATCCACTGTGGGAGCAGGAGGTCGGTGGTTCAATCCCCAGCAACGACATACCAAATTCATAAAAAATGGTACTGGCAGTTATACTACTGTTATAGCTCCCTTGCTTGGCACTCAGCATATAAGGGTAGTTTGCCTGGTGTAAGGAAAATGTGACTGGGTGTGGTATCATGCCACATGTCTACGGCATGATACTGCAGTGTGGCAGCACTATATCTGTCTCAAATAGACATTGTCTCCAAATTACTGAAATACTGTTGGCGGGACATTAAATCCAACAAACAAATAAACATTACATTTCTGTGCTGCATAAGAATTACAATAAAAAATAAATGCTAGGATTAATATTCTCAAACTGGTCAAGTGGTACTGGTATAGTTCCTTTGAATGGCGCTAACCATTTAAAGGTACCGGTATATCCAAAACTGGTTGACCTAGTGTCAGGATAATAAGACTGTGTACAGTATCCTGACATGTTTTTGAAGTAATACTGCAATGTGGCAGCGCTATATCTGTCTCAAGTACACAGTCTCAAAATAATTGAAATACCGTGAATTGGATATTATACATGTACCAGGTTTACTCAACAAACTATGTTCTCAAAGTGAGATATTTAAGATTTTTTTTGACACTTTTAAGTCTGGACAATTTCATATTTATCTGCAATTTCCTTTAACAATGGTGCTTGAAGATTTACAAGACAGCAGCAAACCTGAAAATTTTTTGTTGATAAATGCCTGTATTGGGCTGGTATGTGACTTAAAATGTCATAATTCTTTATACGTTCATTAGCTCGCTCAACATGAATCCTACTTCTTCCAATCTTAAAACTAAGTTCTGCCTCCTCTTTGGTAAAATGACCTTTGCTTGACATGAAAGGAGGTATATTTAATGAAACGCCAGCAGGCAGTTTGTCAAATATATTGAAACCTTTGTCAGCCAATATCATGTTGCCTGGCTGTAACTGGTCAAGTAACTTAGAGTGTTCTACAATGGCTGCATCTGATGTTGACCCTGGATACAAATCAGAACAATATACTAATGCTGCATTAGGAGCAACACAGGTAACAGCTTTGACACTATGCCTACTTTTGTAGTTACTGTACGAAAGAGACTGACAGTTCATGTCAGATGGAACATCTTGAAAGACCTCTGTAGCATCCATAGCTATCCTGGCAGAACTAAAGTCTTCAAAAGATTTTGGCATAGACCCCTTACATTTCAACTGACTAGGGATACCAACAGCTTTCAAGACACCATCATATAAAATTTCATGCAGCACAGAAATGTAAGTGTTGATAACATTTGACACAGTTGCCCTTCTTGTATTGAATCTCTCTGCTAAATCTAAGTCCTTGCAGTTTAACCTTAACTTCATCAGGACCATTAAGAGTTGGTCTTCTAGACTGAAACAGGTAACTGTCCATCCAGCATAATAATTGAAAGGTGCCATTCTTTTTAGCAAGTTGGCCAACACGTTGAAAACATCCGCTGGCAAGGAAGTATACAGCAACATCTGTGAATAAAACAAAAGCATTTTGTTGATATGAT
This sequence comes from Solen grandis, assembly GCA_021229015.1. Taxonomy (NCBI): domain Eukaryota; kingdom Metazoa; phylum Mollusca; class Bivalvia; order Adapedonta; family Solenidae; genus Solen; species Solen grandis. The sequence goes on from CM037783.1 coordinate 55,423,780, forward strand.
GAAGACAAATTGTAGATGTGTGGACCCAGAAATTTGATTGTTTTTTTTTTGAAGGGGGGGGGGGGGGGGTGAAAGGGATAATTACCATGCCCAGTTCTAAGTATGAAATTCACTAACTGTACATGGGGGATGGGGGAGACCATACCTGAAAATCACGGTACAAGGAGGGGATGCCAAATTCCAGGGGGGTCATGCCCCTTTTCCCCACTATTTTGTGCATGATTAAGGCATATTAGCCAATTCTCAGGTATGGTCAGACCCCACGGTACCCCCCTCTGGATCTGCCTCTATATGACGATTTGATTAGTATATCTACCATTGCCCATAAGTGTGTTTGTACTTATGGCAGAGACAGGAAATTATTAATGCAAAACAATACATTTTCCTTCATATCGTTAAAAATCATCATATTTACCAGAAATATATTTGCTTTAGATGGGGAGGAAATTAGCATTGAATGGTTAAAACCCCTATCATAAAGATATTTTGGGCAGATTATAACTTGGCATTTGGAGACCCTTTAAGCCACCATGTACTTCGGCACAGAGTAGTTCTCGCATCTTGTGTTTAATTTTTAAGTCAAATGAACATGAGATTGTGGTCATTTTGTGGTTATAATGTTGGACCTGTTATCCAGAGACCCAAGTTCAATCCCCGGCTGTGCAAAGCCAAATTTCCAGCTTCATAATATATTCTTAATATGGGTATTCAACATAAACCTACTTCAAGCAACTGCTCTTTCAACTCAATAACTGAAGATTTTATTAACTTTCTTAAGATGCTTTTTTCCTTAATTCAGTCGGACAGCAAGTGATCAAGTTAAATATAAAAGGAATGATTTTTGCATAAACAAGGTTATTATATTTATTCATATATACCAGATTTCACTTGTACTGTGTGTTCTCCATCAGTATCCTCACAGTCAGGAATTTGTAGATGGTAGCTGTGATCAAGAGCTGAAGCTCCATCCCCTATAGCTCCATGTTCCTCAGTTGTGGACACTATCTCACTAACTGACTCTACCTTTTGTCTTTTTCGTCTATATTGGAAAGAAGCAGTCACTGTAATATCATTTTGATAAATAAAAACCTAAAAGCTGTTTTTGTTAAAGGGATGATGGTTTTCAACTTTTGTAAACTTTGCCTTTTTTATTGAAATATTAATTACAACATGTGGTGTGTGTACTAAAAACATATTTCAATTAAATGAGTGCTGTCTGGAAACTTTACAAATCAAAAATCATTTTGTAAAGCCAATACGCTGCTAGCTAGTGCAAATATTATTCCTACAGCAATATCGGTAAGTACCTTTATTCTGCTTCAATCAGTTTTGTTTCTCAGGTTTAACGTCCAAGCAACAATATTTCAGTCATTTGAAGACTCAGTCTAATTGAAACTAGGAGTTAGTCAATAATATGAAGTCCTATTGAGACAGATTATTACTGTGATATAGTGTTGCCACAAGAGATATGTGACATGATACCTAACCCATGCAGTCTCATTATCCTGACACTGTGTCAATCATTTTCTGGAACTGAGTGCGAGGTTCATCAGTTTAAACATTTGCTTTTATAAAGTTCTATCTGGAATGATAATATTATTATAATATTTTGTTAGACAATTATTTCTGGTTGAAAATAATAAAACATTCTTATTCATGTATACCTTTGTGGTGTGGGTATGTCTGGAAAGCTGCCAACATTTTTGCTGAATGTGAAAATGGTTGGTCCATTTTCCTTCTTGCCATCAATGAAGTGACAGCTGCAAATTCGGTCATTGTTGTTGACCTCCCTGTTTGCACGTCTGAAAAGGTCCAACAAAAATAGTTCATACAATGATGAATCAACATTTCATAGTATGATTACATATGTATAGGCAAAAGCACTGCTTATTTAGTGCCATGTCATTTTCGCAAAAAAAACCCATTAAGTTTCATCACTGCCAGGGTGATGTTTAATACATGTAATGAATGGATTCTACATGTTGATCTTCATAGCTTTAAAAAATGTAAAGGTATGTATATTGATATGCTTATATACTTGGGGTATTTACATTCACTTGCATATTTAAATATGCTAATAACCGCTGTCTTAAATGCTCTCGTTGAAATAATTTTCAAATCCTTTGGTTAACGATAATAATAGTTATAATATCCATTTTGGATAATATCGGAGTCATTTGAGAGAAATATCCGAAGTACTGTTCCATTTCCGAAATAGGGCGACATTTATAAACACGATAGAAATAAAGGGTTTCATTTGGTCAGATATGGACAAAACTAAATTTAGAAACATATTTTCCCCCTCAATATAGGTTTATTATGATGAAAATCATTAAAACCACGAAAATTCATAAACTTTTTTAAAATATCCGAAGCAATAGTCACCACCCGAAATAGGGCTGCTTTATTTAAACACTGAAATCTAAACGTTAAATATTGTTAGATCATCGCCATACCTACAGCGGTCGACCCATTTTTTTCCTTTCCTTCACGTTCGTGGGGAAGCGAAACAGACTACAGGTCTGTTTTCTGCCGGTTCGGTGGGAACATCCGTAGGCGAAACAGTACACCATCGTCTGCCGATGTACCCGGAAGTGAATTTCAAAAGTGAAAGTAAACGAAACTTACGCGCCCTATAAGGGATGCTGACCTGAAAAATCTCCGAATTTTGTTGCGATTTGTGCCACTTTGCGCATTAATTTTTTTATTACAATTTATTAATTGTGAATCCCAGCACCAATTTCAAACACATTTCAATTGAGCATTGATATACATAATGCAGCCGTATTGAAATAAACAAAGAATTAATCATCATTGAGAAATTATAAAGGAAGAAGAATTTGGAACTATTTTTTCCGCGCAGTAAACAAGCGGGAAATCTGAATGTTGTGTAGTACAAAATTGTTGCTTCCATAGAAGCTGTTCAAAAACGAGCATTGACATGCGCGTGCGAAGCTCTTGTTCAATTAATAATATTTTATCTTTTATTTGTCACAACTTTTAAAGGGTATACATGCAATTTCATTTTCACATAAAATTGATGTTATTCAAAATCAATGTTAAATGTGTACATCTATACCTTTCTATTCAAAGTGATACCTTGCTCCACTCGCTCGCCCTTTTTTAAGTGTAGTATACAATATACGAGTGCAAATCAAAATGTCATTAACAAAACCTTATGTGTGCAATCTAAAGCCCTTATTTCTCGACATAATCAATGCATCAATTCAATGCATTTGTTCCAGCGATGCTCTTATTTAATTTTGCACCATGGAAGTACTGTTCATCTATGCCTCAAAAGCTCCAATGACGGCCATCACCTATTTTACTTTTTGATAATGGTAAAATTTAGATGTGTAAACTCAGGGGAAATCGGGGGATGGTACAAGATACCGAAGCCATACTCATTTGCTGTAAATTGATTTCATATTTTTAAACAATTAACAGTCACTGTAAATAAAACTATAACTGTCAATGAAGGTGATAAACACCGTTGGGGCTCCATTTCTTATAAAATCATTGTAACAGTTATCTCCCTTTGTCGGCTTATTAGTTTTATCGTGATTAATAACTATTCCAATGCGAATGCAGTGAGAATGCATTATGAACTACATGTAGAATGAGTGTTGGACGGGACGCGATGCGCGTGATTCCTATATAACCCTAGAACTGAGAACCGGAAGTGTAAGAAGTTTAGCCTATCCCTTTACCGGATAAAACAATCTTCATACATTTTTGTTTTAACTAAGTAAGCAAGTTTTACCTATCTCGGTATTGCTTGATTTTTTCGATGTTCTCCACAACAAAACACCTGGAAAGACATCTGGACATATCTTACCGAGAGATTTCTGGAAGGCAAACCTGAGGCGGATATCTAATTATTTTTCTAAAGAAAATTCGTTTTGAAGTTACATTTCGCTTTATGCCCATGAATAATTTCACGAATAGGCTTAATCTAAATGCCAGACGCTTCAATTTTCAGTCGTAGTATTTAGCTGAAAATAAAGGTTAAATCTAAAGGCACACGAAGGATGTGAATACTAAATAAACCTGGGATCTACAATAAATACGAACAAGGACAAATTAAGAAACTAGAGTCGCTAACGCGATACTGTGGCAGTGGCGAAAACCTAAAAATAAGAAAACGTATATGTAAGAAGGTTGTGTAAAGGGTTTCTATGCATCTGCATGTTTGTAGAATTATACTTTATACTGAGATGTGGAGGTAACTGTTACTGAGTTTGTCATGCAATATCCGAACACTCGGTATTGGTAGAGACAGAAATTCGACGTAGATTCAAATCTACTAGAAAAATAATTCAGTATTCTACATGTCTGTACTATTATTTGATATTGTTATACTGCGTTTCGTTGTATAATTCTCATACTTTATCTTAATGATAACTTCCTAAAATTGCAGTGTAGTTTGTATTCCTATAATTGTTCAATTAGGTGTTCATTTTAAGTTCTACAAGTGTCTGAGCGGTTAGAGCGTACACCCCGTAACCGGAGAGTGTAGGGTTCGATCCTCGATCGTGACAAACGGAAGACATTGGAAATAGTACAGGTACATTTACCTTGTGTTTATCTCAGCACATAAAACAGTTTTTTGGCTTGTTGGTACTGCGTCAGGATTGTACAATGGGTGGTTGTTATCTCATTCAATTTGTCTACGTTGTGATATTATAGGACAGTGAGACAGCACGATATCTGTAAACTTAAAACTCTGACGTCTTTTCGACCAAACTGGCTTTCTTGAATTTAAATTTGGAATCTTTGAACGTATTCTGTAACAAGTGACTAATTTTCCTTGCAGGTCTGAGTCATTAAGCAATGCACGCTTCTCTCATGTTGTGTCTTTGCGTAAGGCAATGTACCACAAGTGATTGGATATCATTACATAAATCTAAATAAGGTACAGACTACTGTTGCCACAAAAAGCCAATTCTGGTGACTAGTCACCTCGTTGTATCGTGTGACGTAAATTAAAAGAAAAACTGCTGAAAATCTGAGTTATCTCCAAAGCAGCGTTTATTATTTGTTCTGTATCATTAATACTCATTTGCAAAGAGATATTATACATTTTACATTTCGTTAATCCTATAAACATAATCTGATATGAAATAAATCATTCATATCAAAAGAAGAATTCCTGATCATATATATATATATCAATTTTTATATACTAGTAAACCTTAAATATATATATCAGATGCGGATCCAGGGAAATCGTAACTTGGGGAGGTGAGGGAAGGGACAGAAATGGGCGGGAGGATTTGGGCACCGATGTCACTGGGTACTCGGAGAGTTTTATACCAAACCAACTCCTAACCCCCTAATGTATTGCTTTATCATAAAAAGCTGAATCAGCTGCCCGATACATAAGATATACGGCCTTAGTCTCATATGCACTCATTTCATTGTGTTTTTTCATGGGAGGAAAGTTATTATATCTTAATTAACCCTAAGCACGAACAGGTGGATACTTTTGTTTCAAAACCGCACCTGTCTTATCGGTGTTCCGAAAGGTATGTTATTTCTATATCTAGCAACCTTTGCCATCCCCTACCACCCCAAATTTGTTGAAGTGCGCATGTTGGTAATGTTGGTAAGTTGGCAGCCCAGCCAGCCGGTCATAGGTACAATCTCCAACCGCAAATATTAATTTCGTCATGAAATAGTACTGGAACCTCCCCCCTGTGCTCAGAGTAGTTTCAGGACTGGTAGTGCGGTATCATGTCATTTGTCCATTACATGATATTGCAATAAGGCAGCAATACAACTACCTCTTTCTTGTAGACGGAGGGTCTCAAGAGGACTTCAATACTGTCTATGGGACATTGAACCCTAGCAAACAAACACTCAGAAATAAGTATCCATATGCCTAGCAACAGGTCCTAATTGATTTCCCCATTGGTATGCGGAGCCATTTTTTGTATTTTAGCAAACAAAGATCAGAAAATATAATGTTAGTCATATAGTCAGTTGAAACTATCAGAGAAAGAAAATGGTTGACTAGTTCATATTTATGTTCTTGCAGTAGAGATGTGGTCTTAAAAACGACACATTTCTATATGTGTTAAATAACTACATGTATGTGATGTATGCATATTTAACTTAAATTCTATCCAACACGGCCATATTGTGGGACCCAGGGCCATTTGTCTGGATTGAACAGGAAACCTTCCCTGGAGAGAAGTACGTCTAAGGCTTTTCAAATAACTGTGAAACATAAACTGACTAGGATGATGATACAACAAAATGGCATATATGTTAATCAAAACCAAATTAAACAGGAAATAATAATGACAATTTTACTGCATTTCCATGTACGACAAACGACAGTAAACGTCCGTCAATAAGTAATATTCTGCTGCAACGTAACGACCCTCAGCTGCAAGTGCTGTGAAATTATTAATTTTCGTGGGACGCTAATTTTCGTCGATTTCGTGAAGGGTTTTATCTACGAATATTAATTCCCAAGAAAACTTGTCTCTTATATAGACCTCACGTTTTCTAGGTCATAGGTCCACGAAAAAAATGTACCAACGAAATTAAAGTACATAATCAGCGAAATTTAATGTCAACGAAAATTAATGATTTTACAGATAGCATATGAACATTGATTGTGTTGTAAACAGAAAACCAGTGTCAAAAAACAGCTAAGCGTATTTGTTGTCAGTAACATTCCTGATGTATTTTGTACCATCTTGTAAAAAAGATTTTCTTAAATATAATGCACAGCATCGCACTTCAATTTGTTTGGAAAAAATATGACCCAATGCCATATCAATTTCAAAATCGTTGACTACCTTTTATTTTATATATCAAAAGATGTGAAGAGCTAACTCAACACAACAGTATATTTAATCAAATTATTAATATCAGCAATTTTCTTTCTAATAAAATCTTCGTAAGAAATAATTTCATTTTGATAAAATTACAAACATTGGTAGTTTATCTATTCCTTGTTAAACATAATATTTTCTGCTTGATTAACTTGTTACATTCATTATTTTTGGTATAGTTCTTTCCAATATTTTTTTTTATTTATTCAATGGTGATTAATGACAACATTTTGGAATATTTTCCGAATTAAACTTATGAAATCTAGGGTACCAAACCAATTCTTTGAAGAATTAGGAAGGGAATCACATATTGGAACAGTTGGAAAATAAGCTGGAAAATCATTACACTTAAGTTATTGGATAAAACCAAATATTTGTTGTGTTGATGGTATTTTAACAAGAGCACTGCATGCGGGTGCCAACGCTCGTTTGTTTTTGCCAAATTTACATATTTTTGTTAAACATTTAAAAAAGTTGACCTTGAAAATCACAATTAAAACTGTAAGCCTTTAAATGCAATGTTGAAGTACCATACCCTTTAAATTTGACCTTTGACCTTGAAGGATGACCTTGACTTATGCATGGAATAGAATGTATACAACACAAAGATGTAAAATATGTAAACAAAAATCCCTATTGCTAATCCATTGAGTTTTTGATAATCAACACAAAACTGTTAAATAGAATGTATACAACACAAAGATGTAAAATATGTAAACAAAAAATCACAATTGCTAATCCATTGAGTTTTAGCTACTCAACAAAATATTGTAAAAGCTCTTGTTTATCTGCCTAAAGATCATGACCAAAATCACACCTGCACATGTCCATATAATTGCAAACCAGTATACAAAGTTAAAAAAATATTGAAAAATGACCAAGACATATCTATTTTAAAACTTGTCTAAAGTTATGGCAAAATAAGGTCAAAGATCAAGGTCAAAAGTCCAAAGGTGTAACATTGATGGAAAGGTCTTGCCACAAAGAATTCACATGTGAAATATCAGTGCCCTGTTGGTAACGGTTCTGAAATGACAGGCATTTTAAAGTTTTCAAAAGTTACAGCAAAAATAGGTCAAGATCAATAGGTGAAAAATTTGCATATGTCTGGATAGGCCTTGTCAAGATGAATATGCATACCAAAAATGAGAGTTGTATATTGAATAGTAGAGAAGTAACGGCCAACGTTAAGATTCCGGACGACGACTAACGACGACGACAACGCGGACGCAGGAGTTACGACAATAGCTCGTATTTTTTTTCTTCGAAAAACAGACGAGCTAAAAATGGGGAATAGACCAGAAAGTTTTGAAAAATTAAAAAAAGGAGTATATTAAAGTCTCAAAACTATTCAAAATAAAACAAGCAATACCTAAAGTATGGAAAAAAAATAATATTTATGATTTCGTAAGTACAAAAGTAAAAAAATGCTTTGAGGATTTCCTGTTATAAAATATGAAAAATAAACAAATGCGCTTAAATGTTTGGAAACTTATATAATTATTGGGGAAAATTATAAAAAACACAAATGGACTGGTGGTCTGTCTACCATAAAATTTATGACTTTATGATATACTTGCAGCTGATACTGAGGATCGTGACGTTGCAAAACAAAACACCTTGAATCGACAACTCGAAATGTAAAATAATGTGATTGGTAGATTTTACTTGGTAACATAGGAAACATATGTCATAAATATTGTGAAAAATCTAAGAAAGCGTCCCAATGCCCAAGTTCATGAGCGAGTGGTGTTTAACGATTTTCTTGTTTCCCGACGATGAAAGATCACAACGAATCCGTACGAGGCCATGTCGACTGTGAGGAAACCCATACAGATGTAGAGCTTGATGTCGGTACAGATGTGGGAGCTGTAACCGAACGCAATGATGAATCCGATGGACTCCCACAGGCGGTAGTTGGCGAACGCCGCTTCCGGGTTGTTGCTAAATAGATGACCGTACAGAGCTGGGAAAAAGAAAGACAGCAATTCTGCATTAAGCAAGCAGTCAGTGGAGTATGAAAATGTGACCTCTTATTTAAGGTCAGATTAATAAGAACATGTATTCATCCGGAATCTTAAATCTGTGTGCATAAAACGGTTTGACGGTTTAGCACATATGTCCGGCAACACAGTTTTACTATATCATAACACAGTCTACTTTGTGTACACAGTTAAATTATTTTAGCAACCATATTTCAGATTCCCAAATTTTCATTGAATAATACTAATAGCTCATGCTATTGACAGGATGCTTTAGAAAGCTGTAGAATTTATCGCATGTATTCCATTCAAAAGAAGTTAAATAAATGATAAATGGAGATAAAATGCTTTTCCATTGATATTTTCCCCATTTTCTGTTTTTATCACTCAGGCCCTGATTGTATTGTGGGTTTGAGTTCCAGTATAGTCTCTCGGAGTTTTCATTTGATTAAGTCTGCTAGCTAACTTGCAGATAAACAGTGCCTCTGGTCTTCCTCCATTTATAATTTTACGACTGAAATTCTGTCACGGCAACTCCAAGACAATATTACTTAGTACAAGTTTAGCGAAAATCTACGGTAATGTTTATAAACCCATTTGAGATAATCAGATCGCTGACTTGCATTCAGTGCCACCTTAATGTACTAAAGTACAAATATAAAAGTGTCTCCATAGTGCTTGCCTTACTTAAAAAGTTATTTATTGCTATTGCAGCCTGCAATGACCGAATTTTAAAGCAATTAACAAAATGAAGTACAGGTCAGATTTGTCTGCCATATCCAACCCTGGATGTCCAGATATCGTAGCAGTCGACGGACTTGTTTTTCACCAATCCAATCCGGGGTCAATCCTACGTGTAACCGACATTATATACGAAAAGCAATTTATATCTCATTCAAATATACGGAATTCTTTGAATCATTTTATTCGGCGGGTTAGCCCAGTATATCAATTTCCTGTAAGGTTTATAGGTGGTCCGTTGTGTTTGGAGACAAGAATAACTAAAAGAAAGAGATGTTACCATTGATCTGTGTTTGGATGACAGCGTCACCAACACCTCAAAGAGCCGCCAGTATGTAGTATACGTAGAGGCGGCCAGTGTCTGGTAACCATAGCAACATGGTGATCTGGCAACCCAGGTGGACAAAGAAAGCTGGAATAAATGAATGAAACCACAGGTGTTGTTAACGATTCATACATACATTGCTAATGATAAAAATCCTTTAAAGTTTACATTCACTGTTTTTCCAATTATGTTTCTAAATGGGAATCAGGAATAGTTAATCCACTGCTAATAATGTAAACGATTTTGCTTTCGCAAGATGTTGTTTTACACACAGAATCGCAAAAAGAACTACCCACTTTTTGTAATCAACTAGACCATATCTTGCATCTCTTTCATGAAAAAAACACGGTTGGGCGCTAAATTGTCAAAAGCTTTGTTTCATCGTGGTAAAATGAACAAAAAATGAGGACAAGCACTAAACCACCCACACTTTTAACCCGCTTGAACGCAACCTGTACTTTGAAGCCAATCTGTTTAAAACAGCCAGTTTAAGAATTTTTTTTTATTATTTTAAGGTTTACTTTGACATATTTCATTCGCATTTCATATTTAATCTATGGTCGTGCTCAATTAAAACAATTAAAAATACTTTACCAAATTAAATGCATTTGAGTCGTCCTCAGATAACATATGTATGAGTAGACGAACGTGCAGGCTCCAAGATGGAATGACGGTTTTGCTTCTCCGATTATGTGTTAATTTCGTCTATTGAAAGCCAGAAGGGGCTATCAGCCTTCTTCTTACTTTCAATGGACGATTTGTAAGTACTGTATTTAAAATAAATTATCATTTGAAACAAATGACATTTTCACGTAAGACGGCGTTTGTATTTTTGGAATTACACGAAATATTGAATGCTTATTAAGGA
>CM037783.1:55434643-55484643 GCA_021229015.1 Solen grandis
AAGATGCATGACAAGGGCTTATTCAAATACTTATACGATATTTACGTTTAACATTTAGATTTGTTAAATGTAAACATATTGGAAGCAGGAGAAATAAATATTAATTCTAGGGGGCTAAATGATTGCAATATGAAACCAAAAATAATTACCTATCGCGAAAAACGGGATATGCCCTACATACTGAACCAAGCGCCCAAAGGACACACAACAGACAGCGTCTACGACACCATAACAGATCATGACGAATCCAACGTTCCAGATACCGATGCTGCAGCTGATAAATGACTCGAAAATAAAAGATTTTTCGGAGGTTGTTGAACAAAAGTCACTACTGAAAGCAAGGCTCACGTGTATTTTGTGCAGCTTTTTTAACTAGTAAACTGATATACATATTTCGATGCGTTTAGGCGACATGTTAATCGAACTTGAAATAAATGAACACTCTTTTTTTGTGTCGTAAATCTGACTTCGAATTTGACGGATGTTAATATCTGGTCTTGTAAAACGTTTGTATTCATCTTATTTTGTGTATGAAACGTTTTTTTTTTTTTTTATTATTATTTCTTCACCTGTATATTAAGCATATTTACAGCTTTTTATGTTTTTTAGAGACAACCCATAAGTGATAACCGACCCTGATGTAGTCCCCCGCTATAAAGGCCTATTCGATACTACTGTAAAGTGTGAGCACGATCAGCAGTTTCTGGTAAGGGTTCCGCTATGCGTGTTTCACTGTCTCTAGAACGAGGTCAAAGAACAATCCCCGCCTCTTCCTGTCCGAATTATTCTTGTCCTGGTCAATATTGTCCAGGAAGATGGCCACGATGAGGAAAGCAAAGACGACACACGCGACGGAGATCCCACATACAGTGTAGACCTGAAAATTGTTGGGAGAGCCCGTTAAACTATGAAACTAGCCACTGTGACACTGGAAGAAACATGGTCAAACTTGTCTAAAGGAATGAGAATAGCTGTTGTTAGAATGTTCGTCTATGATAGCGAAATATTGTGAGCGTTTAAAATGGTAATCTTTTCGTGTTTTTTTTCAGCGTATAAAGTTAGTACCAGGGCGCATTGGTCTTGTGTCTAGATTATGCCTTATTTTCATCTGGTTTCGGCCCTTTCTCTAGTATCGTGACCCTAGAAAAGATTCGAATTACTGCACGTGTCATTCTCGGAAGTATACGGAAAAAGGAGATAGTTGTGTCGTCTGTATTAAAAACAATCTTTAATGCAAATATTTATGGTATATCAATAACTATGCAGGTTCTAAAGTAAAGAAAAACTGCATGGATATAAAAAAAAAATCCACTTTTAATGCGTTAGGCTGCTCATTTGTTCATTAGTTAACCAGAGCACAGCGTGCTGAAGGATCACCCTCCGTCCGTCGTCGTCCGTTGTCAGTCCTCCGTCGTCAACAATTTGCTTTAAAAGACATCTCAACTGAAGCCGCTGGATAGAAATTAATGAAATATGCCTAAATAAACTTGATGCATACAGAATTGAATCCTGATTGCCATGGCAGACAACACCATTGTATTTAAAAAAAAAATGGGGGAAAAATCATCTCCTCTGAAAACACCTGTCAGAATTTAATTTCCTTTGGCACAAATGTTCACCTCATAGACATCTGCTATAATGCTGAAATGAAGTTTATCCTTTAAAAATTGAGGCCCCAAATGGCTTGGCTCGTTTCCTTAAATACTCATTTAAGAAAATTTTAAAAATCATCTCTGAATCCGTTGGTCAGAATTGGCACAAACGGTCACCTGATTTTTCTCTACTATATATGCTAAAATAAAGGTGTTCCCTTGAAAAAAGGAAGCCCCACAGCGTTGACTAGTGTTGGCTAGTTTCCTTACATACTCTTAAGTAAAATATTTATTATCTCCTTTTATTAAATTTATGTTTGTTCAGTAACAATAAATAACATGGAGATTATTTTACAGATGATGTACTCTAGAGCCACGATGACCCTCTTGTTTTTCAATTATTTTGACTTTTGTTTTACATTTACATTTAAGTCTGCACTTCCGGTTTAAATCCATTTTAACAATGGCAGCCATTTTGTTTTGCGTGTAAGGCGGTAAAAAACCCATGTAAGGTCTAGGGTTACGGATTGAGGAGAAAACTGGAGAACATGCAAAATTAGCAATTCATAATTATATATAGCCTTTATAGGTCCGTCATAAAATGTACTGAGTGATATTTCATTGAAATATAAGTAGATGTACGATCTCAATCTCAAATATAATATTCAAATAGGATCGAGAGAGATGAGTTTAAGTTGCGAAATAAGTTTTGTATTATATTCAAATACCTATTCAAGTCAATGAGCAGTTTCTAAGACACTTCGTAGAGGTGGCACGGCTGCACGGAGTCAAACACATGACGGTTCATAGAGGTGACACGAGGTAAAATCTGGGTCATATCGAATGTATGTCAAGATGTGTTACTGCCGACACTGACTCAATATCTAGGTTTTAGTTCATGTAGAACATCACCATTCCGCGTACAGTGTTTCTAAATTATGACTGGTTTTACAACTGTCTTTCAGGGTCACTGTCGTTTGACGCAATAGGTGTTTGCAATTGAGAAGTGCAAGCTTACATGCGAATATTCAAAGAATATGTTAATGTTATTGTTACCAAATAAAGTTATTTTAAACTTGATTCTATCAAACTATGCAATTACGTGATTCGTCAAACGACACGGCGAAAAAAAAACATTATTAATTATGTAACATTATGCGAGAAATGAGCAGTTTAATTCCGTGCCACCCATGCTACATCTTGACCTACATAAAATATGACGAAAATTGACCTCGTGCCGCTTGTGCCACCTTTTTAAACCGTCGTGAATTTGATTCCATGCCACTGTGCCACCTCTACGAACCGTCCTAGACAATTACCTTAATGTCCATACCTTTTGAGTTAGAGCTTTAAAAGAATACTATATACGTGTACTAATGGCGTGTTAGCGGCGTTAGCACTGAAGCGGTACCAAATGTATCTAATGTATTCAAGTCCCAGATTAGTTTAAACTAATTTCTTTTAAATGAAGAGAAGATGACCTTTTCACTTTACCCGCGTTACTTCCGGTTTCTTGAGGTTCGTATTGTTACTGATGTCATCAGCCGGACAGTAGTTGGCGCCACAGTGGGTTAGGACTTCCGGTGTGACGACATGAGTTGCGTTCTCGTCGCGTTCACTGAACACCAGCGACGATACCAGGTTACCCCAGATCTGGCCTGTCACAACGCATAGTAAACTTATCATCGAAAAACACAATTAAGAGACAACTTTTTTATTCTTTAATAGAAAGACCCAGCAAACATATAAACAAAAATAAACTGATTAGAGGTTTTGCAAGTTAAATACAACCATCTAATTGATGTAGATACGCGTATATGTCAATTACTTACGATGTTTTGGGGGGATTGAACGGGTCGGTTCTATGATATTGACAATTCTAAATTCTCAAAATACGGTTTCCAGCAATAATTAACTATGATATTCCTAACCAGTGTCGTGCCTATGACAAATATTGAACCACAGGATATGCATTTACCGGTTTGAAATAACATGAAGAAAGCGCTAAAAAAGCGATTGATTATGTCGTCATCCGTGGACCCTGTTATCTTGGCGTACCAGGTGCCCGTTTGAGTCAGGTAAGTGCACTTGGCGGACCAGAGCGGGGCCGCATCCAGTCCCAGGATAACAGCGCTAGGGAAGATGGTCCAGGAAACAGCGTAGAAGTTGACCACCATATAAAGGATGTAGCAGAGCATGGAAAGGGCCACGGTCCACTTGCAGCCGATGGCGTCGATAATAAAGGGTGGGGTTATAAGGCAGGACAAGACGAGGGCAGCATAGATGACGGAAAGTCCGTCGGTGCTCAGCCCGTCCTCACGATTCAGACTGGACTGCAGGTTGGTTAGGGACTGGTAGGCCGTAAAGAGTAAGAGGAAGGCTAAACTGATCACTGACACAATTTTGGTATGATCTGCCGCTTTGTCATCGGGAATTTTGTGTCGAAGGCGTCGTCTGTGGCAACGGCATTTTCGGTATGCATGGTTTCCTCGGCCTTGGCGCTTGTCATCACATCTATGCCTGCTACCGGGTTGTCAATGGTTACCTAGTTACAGTTTTTGACAAAAAACATCACCATCTTCTTCACCATCATCATTATCATCATCATCATGACCATTACACTGATTATAACTATCACTAATTCTATTATAAGCAGCAACAGATGCAACAATATTAAATGTAGCAGAAACTACTTTCAGCAGGGAAATAATTTGCCTAATCGCATTTAAGACCACACTGTTATCATAAATAAGATTTTTTCGACGGTAGGGGGGGGGCTCACTTTAATGATGTCAAAAGAAAATATACTCAGTTGCAAAAAAGTGTGCACCCTGGTTTTCATCAATTCAGTGACTCTATATAACAGAGATGATACAGGCAAACAAAAGCTAACCCTGCGACCTAAATCATATACAATGAGTCCAGAAGCAAACGAGCTTTGTCAGTCACATAGAGGACAACTAGTTATCTTTGGTGAGGATCAAACAGTATCTTGTTATCTTTTAATAAAAGAAATATGATCCCTCCATTACAGGGGCTTTCAGCATTAAATTGGCCATCAAACAAACTACACTGTTTTTGTTTTTTTATAAAGGTTAAGATAATTAAGCCTGTTCTCTTATAGGTTACGAAGATAACCTTATTTGAAGTTAAAAAGCGTAAATCCATACATGTCAAATCGTAAAACTGAAAATGCAAGCACAGAATCATTTGCTCGACTATGCTTAAACTTATTTCTCTTAACGTCGATCAGGAAATAAGGTCTTACAACCTGTACTAACCCTTTTCAACAATATTGGTTTGGACCAGTACTTTACGCGTAGGAAGGACATGCATTACTTTTGCCACCATACGCGATTTGAACTCAAAATTCTCTGACCTGCAGTCATGCCCGATACAACTGGAGTACTACATATAACACATAGTCATGAAATTCATGAAAATAAACCGAATTTTTATGTTCTCATCCAAATGCCTGTTCGAAACTTCGTAGCAACTTTACACATCCTAATGAGATGTGTACATTTTTAAATAAAACATAATACAAAATAAATACTCCTAGAAGGCTACTACATCACTTTGAAATATGCAATACACTTTCATTAGATAAAACAGGTTTTATGCCCATCAACATGCTATGCATTAATAACACCTTTGAGGTTTAAACAACCAAATTAATCTTAGTTCATATATGGTCATATTTAACCAAATTTTGCACAATTTTCCAAATACTGTGTACCAATTCTGCTATCAAACTTAATATCGTTTTATATGGTCTCTCCGATAACCATGCTAGCAAATATGACAGAAGGCAAATAATCAGAGTAAGGCCAATACACCTAAGACGTAAGTATATGAAAACGTAAGTATGTGGAGACATTAGTATGTAAAGACCTAAGTATGTAAAGACCTAAGTATGTGAAGACGTTTTCTTAGGCACACATTGCTTTTGCGACAAAAACATCTACCTTTTCAATCGATCTGTCAAATTCTCTCATTTACTTGCATAAGCAAATTCTGTACGATTAAGTGAGTATTTCATTATAATTTTATGAATATATATAAATCATGACTGTACGTCACCAATATGGTATGGATTAGAACACGTACATTCGTTGATATTTTAATTAATATAAAATAATAAAGAATCGTATATATTGAAATTTCTATTCCTATGATGTGCATCACGTGGTTTGCAGAAAAATATTATATGAGCCAAATTACAATTGGTCTTGCTATTTCCCATCATTTTATTTTCTTCTTAAATTTCGTTTTTGTGCTGTTTTGCGCATTTTAGCTAGTTAGGTCGTGTGTAATACGTATGTATTAGTAAGTATGCGAACGCAATCTGATGAAATCTGTTCCTTCATGACACTTCACTATGCTACGCTGTATTAATGCATTCTTTTCTGTATTTTTAGTCTTTTATCTTAGTGTGTGTGTGTGTGTGTGTGTCCGCCATCTTCGTTTGTTTGTTTGTTTGTTGGGTTTAACGTCCCACCGACAGTATTTCAGTCATTTGGAGACAGATAAAGTGCTGCCACACTGCAGTATCACGCCGTAGACATGTGGCATGATACCACACCCAGTCACATTAACCTGACACTGGACCATCCAGTCCTGCAACTACCCTTATATGCTGAGCGCCAAGCAAGGGAGCTATAACAGTACCGTTTTTTACGACTTTGGTATGTCGCGGCCGAGGATCGAACCCACGACCTCCCGCTCCCGGGGCGGACGCCCTAACCACTCGGCCACCGGGGGCGTCTTCGTGTTTAATCTATGGATGTTTTGCAATGGCTAAATGTGGTTTCTGCAAGTAAAAAATTAACTTTACTTGCATAAACGTGTGGCGGCGTTTCTAAGCTGAAGATAATTTTATTTATACTCCGCAGTTATTTCAGGCAGAAACAATAACATCCATAAAGGAACAGCTGTGGAATTTGGCTGGCGAAGGTATCATTTATAAGACTAGCAGTTAAAATATAAATGTAAAAAAAAATTATAAATGTAAATGATAATAAATTCATAAAATTCTTTTACGTAAGTTTTGCATAAGTTTTACGACAATCATAGACATGCAATCTTAAATAATTGTCATAAAAAACTCACAAAGCGACACACTCATTTTTGCGACCTTTTAAAAAGTACAGGCAGTTTTTGATGGACCCGATCTTTACTCTATATAGTTCAATGGTTGCTAACGACATTATGTACTTATTTACTTTAGTATCAATTACATTGTACGTTAACACTCGATATATTAATTTATAATAAATCAACCGTAACATGACTGATCAAATTCACTCTTCCGTTTTTGGAGAAAGTAACAGACTATTGTGGTTAGGTGTGAAATGCGGTATACCGTCCTGCATGAACAAGAACCCGACAGAGAATTTAAAGAGCAGTGAATCTGAAGATACTGAAGGATTCATAAAACGCACTCACTCCCAATGAAATTCAATCAAAGGTATCCGGTACGTTGATTTGACCGAAATACTGCCGCATTGAAAAAAAAAATCAAACATTTTATATATAATAAGAAGGTAGGTAACTTTTTTCCATTGAAATCGTACAGTATGTCGTTTCAATTGCCGTAACTCCTTATTGATAGTTTTTAATAAAATTGGTGTTATTTTGTGTGGAAGGGATGAATAAAGACATACAGGGAAATAAACACCCCCATGCCTGAGGAATCGCCCTAAAAATGTTCGCGAATTCAAAAACACGTTTGGTCGGAAGAGATCTGACCGACAAAATCTCGTCAATTTCTCCCGAGTAAAACTTTAGAAAAACTAAAGCCACAATATCAATGTTGAATTGTATGGACAAATACTGGTGAATCGAAAACAAAACTACACCAGCAATGTCACCGAGACGCTCGATAGAAACTGTAGTGAACTGCAGTTTAAACGTAGCTGATCATCAATCAAGGTCGAGTCGGATGAATTTTTAAAAAGGCAGAAAAAAGGCTGCATAAGATGAAAAATGAAATAACAAGTGTTCATTTTTGGTTTATTTGTATCTTTATCAGTATCTGTCCATACAATTCAGTGCTGATATTGTAGCTTTAGTGTTTCTTTAGTTTTACATGGAAGAGATTGGCGAGATTCTGTCGGTCAGATCTCTTCCGACCAAACGCATTTTCGACTTCGCGAACTGTTGTAGCGCGAATCCTTTGGCAAGGGGGTGTTTTTTGTACCTGATTGTCTTTATTCATCCCTTCCACACAAAATAAGACCAATTCTATGAAAATCCACCAAATTTCAAAGGAGTTATGGCAATTGAAACATGATGTACATTTTCAGTGGAAGAAGTTACCTACCTTCTTATCATATATAAGGTCAGTGATTTTTGTTGTTGTTGTTGTTGTTGTTGTTTTTGTTTAACGGGCAGCAACGTACCAGGTACCTTTGAATTCAATTACTAAGATAAGTAACAGTGACATTTTTGTCTTATCTTGCTTCCTATTTTGCCGTTTTACCCTCTATAAAAAAGGGGTGACCCTTAGTGAGACTTGCAACTGATTCAATGTAATGTTTGAATCTGAAACCTTGCTGCTAAAATTGCTTGACTACATACAATAGCAGACTAGTAACACATGCAGTGCTTTATAATGCAGTAAATCTGTGTTTTCAGTCAAATGTGCTAAGCAACCAATCTGTTTTCAGCAGGCATATTTAAGATTCCAAATAAAACATTTTATTAGACATTAAGCAGTCTTTTGACAATCACCTGACCTTCGTGGCCATTTCTTGTACAATGAATCTCCATTGTACTGTACACCTAAGACAGGTTTGTGAAACCTTTTTGGTAATGTTTTAGCATTTTTAGAACTAGTTAACCCTTTCCCTCATATAGACTCATTTTGACGCACTCAATAGGTACCACATAAAGCCTGATCTGTAGAAAACCACAGTTAAACCTTACCAAATTTAATTACAAAATCCTCATTTCCAGACCACTGAGGAGCAGCGAACAGCATAAAACCTGATCTGCCTGCGAGTTACTCGCAGGCTGATCTGGTTTTATGCTGTTCGCATAGGCCTTTTCATGGAGTCCTCTATGAGGGAAAGGGTTAACACAGTGTCTGTACATGGATATGAAGACATCGTAGTCATGATGATTCAGCATAGCACTGTTTGTTACATTGGATGGTCTGGGTTTGTCGAGATGTGACATCCTCCTGGAACTGACAACTCAGAATGTCAGATTTCGATTGATGGGTTCTTTTTTAAACATGTTGAGAATAATCTCCACAGGAGTTTTCTGTGTACGAAAGGCTGCTGGTATTATCGAAGTTTTGTGAAGGTGTTATATATTAAATTTGGTGAGCAATATTCTGGGAAAAAATATTTAGTAGCGCTTCGATGACCTATTTCATGAGCAAGCGATGTCTAACGATTTCTTGTTTCCGACGGTGAAGGAACTCCATCAATAAGTAAAGGGCCATGCCGACGGTGAGAATACCAATGCAGATGTAGAGCTTGATGTCGGTGCAGATGTGGGAGCTGTAACCGAACGCAATGATGAATCCGATGGACTCCCACAAGCGGTAGTTGGCGAATGCCGCTTCCGGGTTGTCACTAAATAGATAACCGTACAGAGCTAGAAAAAGAAAAACAGAAACAACAGTTAGTCGATCCTGTCTGAAGCAATCGGACAGTGGAATATCAACAAATGACCTACTTCAAATGGTTTCTATATTAAGGTCAAATATATAACACTTAAACATGGATGCTTTTTACGGGCTGGGTGCTTAGCACAGATGTCTGCCAACACAGGTTTACATGTACCATAAAGCATCCAACCATGGATGATGTGTTACCAGACATGTATTCTGTGTAATTAAGTTGTTGTAGTAGCTAGACCATTACTTATCATTTTAGGCATCGGTCATTGATGCTAAACAGCCGTTTTTCTCATTCACTTTACTGGTTTTCATGGCATATACACACATCAGTGAAGTTGCTCACAAATGAAGAAAATATCGAGGACTGATCGCGAAACATTTTTCATGCGTATAGAAATAGAAGATGGAACAGTTTCGCGGTCACCCCGCGATATACTTGTCCATTATCATTTTGCAGTAGGTGACCGAATGGTAACAGTCACTGACTTATTATTACTTGTCCCTTCAAGACCCAGTCCGTCCACTTAAACATTTCATGGGAGCATGCCTTACAGCTCACTTGTAGTTTTTGCCTCTGTGCACACAGGGTCTTCCTCCTATTTTAATTATAAATGCATGTCTCCAAAAATAAAGAACCTGCAACGATCGAATTAGAAAGCTATATTCAAAGTTAGTATAGTTTCTACAGTACACGTCAGATTATCTATCATTTCCAGATAGTTAGCGGTCAACGAACTTGATTTTCGCCAATATAATCTGGGTTTGATCCTAGGTGTGTCCGATGTTGTTGGTGAAAGGAAATCTGATTACCCATTCGAACATATGGGTTTATATTGAACCATTCCATTTAGAGAACTTTATCTAAATGGATTGGACTAGTATCTTTATTCCTGTTGGATGATGGCCCGATGAGAAGGATAAAAATACTGTGGAAAGAATGTTACCATTTATCTGTGTTTGAATGACAGCGTCTCCAACACCCCAGAGAGCCGCCAAGATGTAGTATACGTAGAGACGGTCAGGGTTCGGTAACCATAGCAACATGGTGATCTGGCAACCCAGGTGGACAATGAAAGCTGGAATAAATAAATAAAACCTTATATTTTGTAATTATATCAATCATTTAGAATTTGTATTATTTTTTCTTTTATTGTGTTTCTATATGAAGTTCAGAAAATGAATCATGTAAACCGTATTTCTGCGATTTGTTGTTTAGTCCGCAGAAACAACAGTAAACACACACACACACACACACACACACACACACACTTACCATATCAATTTCATGAAGATTGAATGGTTGAATATTCAATCATTAAAAGTATGATTGTATAAATTGCTTGGATAAAATTAGCGCAAAAATGAGAACATGCATTGCTATGAAATTAACCTATACTAACGCTTGTTTTAAGCAACCTTTTAATGTTTCTGTAACATACGTTTAATTGTCCCTACTTTAACTTAATTCAGTATAATTTATCCTCCATTTTGCTCCCTGGCCTGACCGTTGAAGACTACCTGTAAACCACCATTTTGACCTCTATACCCTTATATATTTGAGTGGGTGAGAGATAGGGGTTTAAATGTTAAATGTTAAATATAATTAACCAACCCCTTATGAAAAATTTCACTTGCGAAATGGTACATATTACTAAAACACAGATTTCGACGGTTTGAGTCGTATGTAGAAGATGTTTTCTAAAGCAGTTAAGGATATTTGTTCTGCAGTTACTTCTTCAGTTGCTGCTGCTGAGAACCTTACTTGTGACAGTGACGTCTTTCTCGGTGACGACATTGCTGCTGACACTTCCCAGTTAATCCTGTTAATTAGGTACATGAAAGGCAATAAGACCCTGATATTTCAAAGGTCATTTCGACCCTACGGTCCAGTTCTCGGCCGAAGGGGGAAGAGCTGTCTCGTGAAGTAAAATGTCTTCTTCGTGATTTGTCATCTCTATCTCTCGACAACGGTGTTCGGTTTCGAACCGCATCCTTGGATGATGAGCAGCTCAACCAGTTGATCATTCCCTCTGCTTTCCGTGCTGTTGAATTTCATGGTATCAATCAAGATGCTGGCAGGGGCCTCCTTGGCCGAGAGTGTAAAGTCGCTGGCTTTATTACTCACTCAGCCCCTCACTGCGACTATGTCTGAAATACTGTCGAAGCGACGGTAAACTCAAATAGTCAAGTCAATAGTCAAGATGCTGGCAATCCTAGCCGTGATCAGACTCTTTGGCATGCGCGCCAGCGTTTCTTTTGGTCTGGCACGGGGTCTTATATGAAAGACCCGTGTTTCTTCTTGTCTTTCTTGTGTCTGTATGAAGGGGCCTGTTGTTCCGCGTGCAGAATTTGTTCCCATCAATTCTTATGTAGCTTGTCTGCATGAATGTCTTGAAGCTTGAGGGTTCTAAGGGTGGGTAAGAGGATGTTCTTGTTATAACAGACCAATTTTACCCGTTATGCCAAGGCCATTCCATGCCGCAATCAGAAGACTTCTACTAGATCAAAAACCCTCTATGAGACTGTAGCTTTTCTGAACAGGTAAACTCTGACCAGATTCACAACTTTGAGCATGGAGTCATAAAAAAAAACTGTGCCGAATTGCGAATGTTCGTTAAACTCGTACCACACCTTTCAACCAGATGGGCAACCTTTCAGCGGAGCGTTTCAATCGCGCCAATTTGCGCATGCTTGGTACGTTAGCGATGACCAGTCCTTTGTGCAAGCATACAACTTTGTGCAAGCATACAACTTTGTGCAAGCATACAACTTTGTGCAAGCATACAACTGAACCAGAGCTCTTCCACTGGGTTTTCTTCCCATATTTTCATGTTCGGCTGGCATCCCCGCTTGTTAATGAACGCTTTTCTTGACACCAGTCCGGGCAACGGAGAAACCCAGCATTGCAGTAACGATGCAAAGTAACAAAAACGTATGGAGTACGCAGGGTCGCCAAGGAGGCGACGTAGAAACAGGCTGGCCAGGAGAAGGCCAATTACGTCGCAGTGTTCATGAAAACAAACTGGTCGTTGGCGGAATTGTCCTGGTCAGGAATATCAATCTTCGGGATACGCAGCTATACATTCAATGGGAACGTAGTCCCTACGCTATTGTTGTCCCTACGTTATTGTCCGCCGATGTACATGGTTCGTCTGGAGTCTGGCATCTCAATATGTCCCCATAGACAAACCTAGAACAAGAGCAGCCTAAGTGTGCATGGAAAACGATGGCGACTCGAGCTCTTTTTTTCCTGAGTTCTTATGTCATTCCTCGTGTTGAGACGTCCAATCCTACGCCAACCGTACGTACTCGTAGCCCAAACGCCTATGCCTAGTTTCTGGTTTACAAGTGTCGATTAATGTGTTGATGTTCTATATTCCCCACAACATATGTGTGTTTCGGAACGTACAGGGTGCAAGATGGGATAGACATTTGCTCCAACATAATGTATTAATTTGTTGAAATATATATTTATAATTTGAAGTGGTTTATCATTTGATACAAATGATATTTCCGTGCAAGTCTGCATTTGTTTTGAACACATCTGAACCACAAACCGTAAAATGAGGTCAAACAGTCATGTTTAAATTGGAAGGGTTTGTGACGAAGGAGGTTTCAGTTACATATACATGTACTTTTCATTTTTATTTAGCAAAAGTATTCGTTGAGTGTAAATATTTAAGTCATAGTATGGAATTTTAAGAAAGATTAATACTATGCGCTCAATGATTTTAATATGAAACAAAAATAAATACCTAGCGCAAAAAACGGGATGTGTCCTACATACTGTACCATACGCCCAAAGGAGAAGGAGCAGACAGCGTCTACGACACCATAACAGATCATGACGAAGCCAACGTTCCAGATACCGATGCTGCAGCTGATATATGACTAGAAAATAAGAGATAAAACGAGGGTGAAATAAATAGGTAATGTGTTCAAATTTGTAATACATCTATAACATTGATCTTATGAGACGAAAACTTTTTTTTATTAAAAAAAAAGTGATGGATTATTTCAGGCTGTATATATTACTTCGAATTTGAAACAGGTATTCGATCGAATTAGTAGTATGGAACGTTTTTGAATTTACGAATAAATTTTAGGGTGAAAAACATGTATATAATTATTCTTCATATGCCAAACTGTGTATTGAAGCATATTTACAGTTGTTTATGTTTGTTTGCTTTTAGGTAACCTATGATTAACAAACCGACCCTGGTGTAGTCCCCCGCAATAAAGGCCTGTTCGATACCGCTGTAAATAGTGAGCACGATCAGCAGTTTCTGGTATGGGTTCCGCCATATGTGTTTCACTGTCTCTAGAACGAGGCTAAAGGACAAGCCCTTCTTCCGGTTTGCACAGTTCTTGTCCAGGTCAATCTTGTCCAGGAAGATGACCACGATGAGGAAAGCAAGGAATGCAAACGCAACGTAGATCCCGCATACAGTGTAGACCTTAACATAACAGTTGAGAGAGTTTGTTACAAATTTGGCTGACACATGAAAATAGGTTCTGGTAACACAGTGGTTTGAATGTTCGTATTGATGTATTAAAATGTGGTATTCAAGGCATTTGGGTGCTTTTTTTTCTAGCGGATAGATTTTCAAAAAAAAATGCACCTATGTACATTACATTAGACTATAACTAAAATATATATGAATTAAAAATGGGTCACCACGTCCGTTTTAGATATTTGGCTTATGGTGAAACATTACTGTTTGCTAAAATTTGTTGAAAAAATCAAAGCATTAAAATTGGAAAGGTTGCATTCTAAATACCTTTATAACATAATTATCAAAATCAAAATATTAACATTTTCAGAATAATTTCATCATAATTTGTAACTTAAAATGTGTTTTATAAGTTACAGGTTAAAATACTGTCAAACATGAATGGAAAATATACTACGAGCAAAATCAGTCAGTGTGCCTATGCTAAAATATACATGCATACAAGAACGACGCAAAAGCTATGAAATTTTATATATTTTTTCTTGATAGGAAAAAAAATCAACGTACATATTTCCTTTTTTTTTCTGATTCAATCCTCTGAGATAAAGGCTTTCTGAAAATGTAAAAAAATGTATACCTCACGACGTTTGTATCTTAACTAAACCTATTTTTTCACTGAAAGTTTTGTTTTGCCACATTCATTAAAAAAAAAGAATTGTGACTTTTTGGACCCTCAACATTTGGCAAATATACTTTAAATCACGTTTTCAAAACAAGAATCTTAAAATTTGGGATTTCCTTTCATATTCTTCTAAGATAAACGAGAAATTAAAAAAGGGGGGGAAAAAGAATTAAAATCAGTGGTAACCCACTGAAACGTCCTTAAAAACAAAAACTGTCCCAAGACAGCTCGCTCCACTTTTCTGAGTGCTGGATAATATAATATCCGCTGTTAATTTCTTTAGTGTTAACAAAAAAAATTGTGACATATAGTATTGAGCCCAGACACATGTGGAAAATTTCAACCCCAAAGCTTTAGTACTTACTGAGATAAGAACTTGCATGAAAAACATTAGCCTAAAATAAAATATGTTTCAAGATAATCAGATGTTTTTTTAAAACCTTTTGAACTTTAAATGTTCATCAAAAATTTGATAGTTTTTGAGAAATAACATAACAAATGAAAAAAAAATCTTATTCGAAAGGGGGAATAAGTGTGTCCGAAGTGGAACTAAAAATAACGATTTTGTTACATGCAAAATGTACCTACATGACTTTATCCCCAATTCGTTATAAAAGCTACACCGTCAATTGACAGATCATTGACATTTCAAGACAGGCACAGTAAGAGAAGCTTTGGGAAGCTTTAAACTGTAAACAACAAAGGGCACTCCCGCTTATTTCATATATACATATTGTAAAAATACATAGACCCTGGCTTCAAAGTCACGGGTGTATTTTCCCTATTTGCCTTTCCAACAAAACAACAGCATACTGCCTCTTACCTGATTGTAAGTCACAATATATATATATATATTCCAGAAAACGAACATAATATTGACCAAGGAAGTTTCTAAACGAACGTAATTGTTATGAATGACCTTTTAACTTTACCTGCGTTATTTCTGGTTTCTTGAGGTTCGTATTGTTTCTTATGTCATCGGCCGGGCAGTAGTTGGCACCACAGTGGGTTAGGACTTCCGATGTGACGACAAGAGTAGCATTCTCGTCGCGTTCACTGAACACCAGCGACGATACCAGGTTACCCCAGATCTGGCCTGTCATGAATGCATAGTAAATGTTAATTATCATCGAAAAACGCAACAAAGAAGACAACCTCCTTTTATTTCGTCGTAATAGTAACATTCTTTAACAAAAAGATCCAAACATGAAAACGGAAGATTTTTTATTGTTTCAAGATTTCATTTATTGATGTTTATAGAATTATCTTCCTATTCGGTTGAAAATACATGTATTAGGACCTTAATGCATTGCAATCATTATTGGTATTGAACGGTTGATTCGATGCTATGACTAATCAAAAGTCTAAAAACTTATTATAGCAATTATAGGTAATAGCAACCCTAATTGTGATTTTCGTATACCAGTATATGTACTCACTGGTTTGAAATAACATGAAGAAAGCACCAAAAAAGCGATTGATTATGTCGTCATCCGTGGACCCTGTCATCTTGGCGTACCAGATGCCCGTCTGAGTCAGGTAGGTGCACTTGGCGGACCATAGCGGGGCCGCACCCAGTCCCAGGATAACAGCGCTGGGGAAGATGGTCCAGGAAACAGCGTAGAAGTTGGCCACCATATAAAGGATGTAGCAGAGCATGGAAAAGGCCACGGCCCACTTGCAACCAATAGCGTCGATGATAAAGGGTGGGGATATGAGGCAGGATAAGATGAGAGCAGCATAGATAACGGAAAGTCCGTCTGTGCCCAGTCCGTCCTCGCGATTCAGGCTAGACTGTAGGTTGGTCAAGGACCGGAAGGCCGTGAAGAGGAAAAGAAAGGCAATACTGACTACTGCCACATTTTTCATGATCTGCCGCTTTGTCATCGGAACATTCTTGGCGAGGGCGTCGTCTGTAACAACGGCACATCCGGCCTGTCCGGTTTCCTTTGCAACGGCGCTTGACGCGTCTATGTCTATTTCCGGATTGTCCATGTTTACCTTTGTACTGTAACCGACAGAAATAATTATTAGCATAGCATATTCATCATCATTATCATCATCCTTATTTAGACAATAAATTGGCCATTTTAATCATTAAATATTTTACAATAGTAGCAACAACAATATATAAATATTAATTACTAAAACAGAAGATACCACAGAAAAATAAATACATTGACTTTTTCAGAAAGGTAGTCATAAGTTTAAAACATCTCAGCTACAAATGTTTGGTGCCGCAGTTTAGATGTTTGCTTAGAAATCTCGGGAACCTGCTTCGTATATATACTTATGTATGTCCATACTACTTTAAAGGACCTTAGCAGATACAATGATTTGATGTGTTGAGTTAAGGTATAGTGGAATGCTGTCGTGAAAGTTGTTTGTTTAATAATTTATTTGTTGTTGGTTGGGTTTAACGGCCAGCAGACAGCATTTCAGCCATTTAGATTATATTGGCATGACTATTTGAGACATATAAAATGCTGCCACACTGCAGTATCAAGCCGTAGATATGCTACATGACACCACATCAAGACGGATTATCCTAACATCGGGCTTACCAGTCCTTGAACTGCCCTAACCATCTGCTGAGCGCTTAGCAGGAAGCTACCAGTACCATTTTAACAATGTATTTCGCGGTTGGAGATCGAACCCACTACCTTCCGTTCCCGAGGCGGACGTTTTTAACACACTGATACTGGGAACGGTGTTTCGTTGTTGTTATTGTTTCATTCTGTCCATATTACAAAAAGGATTTGATGGGGATGGGGGGGGGGCCAAATTAATTTATTAAAAAAAATTTCGTCAGTCGATTTTTTTTCCTTAAAGACCAATTTTACGTCCATGGTTTTTCTATGTTTCGAGGTTATTTGTGTTTTGTGAAAATTTTTGCAGTTCAAACATGAAATCTTTCTATAAAAGGGTTCAATAAAAAGGTAAGGTCGTAAACTATCTTATAGTTTAAAGAAAATACACATCTAGAATAGTTGGATCGTTCGATTCGCTTTTCAGCGAGATACCACTGATTTTAATATTGGTAAAAGTTTATCTTTTGAAACTCTCATTTATTTTGAGTAGAATCTTCAAGGAACCCACAATTTAAGGGTTCCTATATTAAAAATATGATTGAAAGTAAATTTGCCAAATGGTGAGTGTCCAAAAAGTCACATTTTAGTATTTTGACTTAAATTTCAATAAAAAAAAGCAGCTTGGGTTAAAAAAAAAAAGCGTGGTAAGGTTCTTATACATTTTCAAAAAGTCTTCAATTGAATTAAATATTGAAAATAAAGGAAATCTGTCCGTTGATTTTCTTTTAATCAAGAGAATATATTAAAAAAAATATATTTAAGAGGTATTTTTTGTATATATTTTGGTCCTCGTAATGTATTTTCCATGCATTCACCTGTAACTGATTAAACACATTATAAGTGTGATATAAAAATCTGAAATATTATTTTGATACGTTATTTATTATCAAAAAGGGAACCCATTTCAAAAGATCAGGTATTAACCCTTAAATTAATTTTGGCATAGTTATACCCCTTGTTTTGATTTTCTGGGCTGATTAAGTTTTTGTTTAGGTCAATTTCTCAAAAACTGTCCAACATGATCACATCAAACTTGGTACCCAGGAATACATGCCCAAAACAGTATTTCTCATTCGACAACCTTGTAAGATACCGAGTTACTATGAAGTTTCATACTGAATAAGAGTTTATATAGTTCTCGACAAACAATCTATCACAAAATTAATTATGTCTCCGTAAAAATGTAAAACCTCTTCCTTCCCTAATGCCTGCATACATAAAGTGCACGCGCACAAAAACAAACAAAAACAAACACAGTCTGTCACAATATCCAAGATTTTTTACGATTTAAGGTCATTAAACTATGTTTATTTCAGTAAATAATGGCGTCAGTATGTCTAGATCTAATTAATGTATATTAGTTGTTGTTATTGATGTTGTTACGTTGTTTTGTTTTTTTCCCTAGTTCTTTTAAAATTTTAATGTTTGGACATTTGAGTAATATAAGCAACTTATCTAATATTAAACGGCAACTGACGTGTCGAAAAAAAAGACTCTTTTTTTTTTTTTGTGCTTACTCAGTTTTAAACTACCCCAGTAATATAATTATATCACATTATATCACAAGTGTGGAAGACATACGGTCCCAAAACTAGTGACACAGATTTGCTATGAGTTAACTTTTTGTTCTGATGCGCGTGCATTTGGCACTGTAGTACTGACTCAGTGCCAACACATGCATTTGAACAGGGAATGCATGCATTGAAAGAAAGGTATGCCTACCTTTAATCAGTCGACAGTTTAAGGCTATTTCTAGTAGAAACAATGTACATGGCTGAGTGGTTAGAACGTCTATTTTAATGCTAGTTGGTCCTGAGTTCGATCCTTTGCGGAGACTAAATTTGTTAGAAATGGTACTGGCATAGGACCATGTAATGACGCTTTGCATATAAGTGTATTTCCAGGACCGGCTTGCTAGATAAATGTGACCAGTTGGGACATATAACCTGTCTATGTTAAGCTGTCGTGGTGATTTCAATTATTGTAGGCAAAGTCCGTGCATGACTGAAAAAACCGTCAATTAAATGATTTACCAAAGGATGTAGACCATTTCATTCCGAGATGAGACGTAAACCTACGTAAATCAACGAGCACTCCGCAAACACATAATCTTCATGCTGGTCGAACATTCATTACATAATTCAGTGACTTACCGGTACTGAGTTTATTATTAAGAATATAATATATTCCTGATAAACTGTAGAAATGCCTTCAGTACCGAGAGCACGTGTCTATCTTCGGAAAACGGAAGTAAACATTGGAGGGGATGAAATATACAATGGAACTGCATCTTTGCATATACATAGTTTGTTACCTCTCTCCCAACAGGTAGAGACAGTCACTACACGTCATGGTAATACCAGATGTTTTATGTTTAGGGGGGGGGGGGGGGGTGCATTTTGTTGCTGTTGTTGTTTAGAGGGGTGTGTTGTTTCTTTTTATGGGGAGGGGTATGAGCGAAGTTGACGGAAAAAGCAAAAGTAGCAAACTGGAAAATATCTTCGGTCAGGAGTTCAAAAGATAGAGCCGTTGAGTCCGTCAGAGCACAGTAAATATGGTTTTAACGATAGCCTAACGTGCGTGAAAAGTCAGCTGTGTTTTAAGGTAAACGTGTATATATTTTAATATTGCAATCTCAGTTACATTTTAACGATATTCTTATACTCTGTAAATGTAACGCGAAGAACGACACCTGCCTACCAAGTGACCCATAACAATATTTCGGACTCAACCCACTATGAAAGCCCTAATGTAGTCGTCCACACTCCGATGAACCATCAAATTATGCTATCCAGTCCTTAATTGTAATTTTGACTCTATATGCCCAGAGTATAGAATTCTCAGGGTAAACTTTATTAGTATAGTAATTATGAATTGTTAAAGAAAATGATGATAAAAACTTGCTTGCTTCACAAAAGAAGACTTTAAAATTAGAAATAACGATAATTTTGTTATTCAGTAACATATGTTAACCCATCTTTGGTTTACATTTTAATTTTAATTTTTAATTTTATATTTACTTCTACTCTCCTTCTAATTAAGCAAGTCGTATATTTTCGAAATGTATAAGACATATATACGATATGCCTTAATCACGTGGGTTATATCGTGTTGTATGTAAAATGATTGTAAACAATGTGCTATGTACAAGTCTGAAATAAAAATATGTTCTGTTGATGCGTACAAACCACACCCTGGCATGCATAATTATGTTATTTTACCCTTTCAAACACGATGGTTTTAATGATAATTGGGCAAGGAAGTTTGGGTCGATCTGTCACAAAGAGACCTCTAAAATGTGGATTTTGCTATGTATGATGTTCAGTTGTTGAAAATGTCGCCAAGAAAGAATGCTGTGCTGGAAACCACAACCATTGGTAGTCCTATCACTTATGTTGTGAAAATCGTGTGATTACATGCATTTATTTCTTTAGAAATAATTAACCACTATTTATATCGGATGAACAAAATAAAGTATTTAGGTTCATGTTGACTGTTTGATTTTTCTAACTTGTCATAAGCGCATACATTTCACGATCAGTGCACCGAACATGTTATCTTCGCTCGATTCTCGATAAATTCCATACGGTTTACGGGAATTTATTAGAGAAAGGTAGAGTATATAGGTATATAGTTGTAATATAACAAATACATCATATATAGGTATATAGTTGTAATATAGCAAATACATCATATATAGGTATATAGTTGTAATATAACAAATACATCATATATAGGTATATAGTTGTAATATAACAAATACATCATATATAGGTATATAGTTGTAATATAACAAATACATCATATATAGGTATATAGTTGTAATATAACAAATACATCATATATAGGTATATAGTTGTAATATAACAAATACATCATATATAGGTATATAGTTGTAATATAGCAAATACATCATATATAGGTATATAGTTGTAATATAACAAATACATCATATATAGGTATATAGTTGTAATATAGCAAATACATCATATATAGGTATATAGTTGTAGTATAACAAATACATCATATATAGGTATATAGTTGTAATATAACAAATACATCATATATAGGTATATAGTTGTAATATAACAAATACATCATATATAGGTATATAGTTGTAATATAACAAATACATCATATATAGGTATATAGTTGTAATATAGCAAATACATCATATATAGGTATATAGTTGTAGTATAGCAAAAACATCATATATAGGTATATAGTTGTAATATAGAAAATACATCATAGCCCGCTATGGCATATTGGTAAAAGCCATGCGCTACGATGCTGGAGATTACAGGTTCAATTCTAATTTTTAGTTATTTTTTTTTCTCTCTTTTTTCTCTCTCCGTCTCTCTCTCTCTCTCTTTCTTTTTTCTTTTTCTTTTCTTTTTTCTTTTTTTGTATGTTGTTTACATTCACATTTCTAATTTCTTTTTTAAATGTTAAACCTTTTTGATTTCAAACGATTTTCACAATTGTTTTTATCTCAATTGAAACATTGTATTCACATCAGTTAAGTTAATCAGGAAGAAACATCCCCCGTAACTGTTTCTCAGTTTCACTCGCTGTGTCTGTGCTGTTGTCTTCGCCGAAGTCAGAGCAACTGTCTTCTGTCAAACTGGTGATGAATCTATCTATTTGATCGTCAGTGAAATAGCCGTTAGTCTTTAACTGCTTTACAACTTTGTCAACATGTTCACACGCGCGCCGCAACCTGTCCTCTCCAATCACATCAAATGCTGCGTTGGCAATTTTCTGAAGCTCATCCAGTCTGAAAAGAAATCAATAGGCCTAATTTGAAAGTTAATTCAGTGCTTTAAATTTTCTTCATACATTTGTATAATTATTCGAAGATAATTAATTATATATTGATCTACATAAAATGTTTAAATCACCTGAATGTAACATTTCTTTGACGATCAATTTTCTTAAGTTGGTTCCAGATAATCTCAATAGCGTTAGAATCTGGATGGTAAGGAGGTAGACACTGTACTTCATGGCCGCTTTCCCTAAAGAGTTCATCTGGTGGGCGTTTGTTAGCCCGAGCTATATCTGATAGCTATGGTCGTGGTATGGTCTCCTCAAATATAACATTATATATTAAAATTATATTGACTATAAATAATGACATACCGACTGTATTATTTATTTCACAATAAAAACATTTAGTACCTTAATATCTGCCTTTCGAATGATAGCTTGCAATTTCCATTACGATATGGTACACGGGCAGTCTAGATTGGGAAGTAACTGCTTTGTAACCCATTTGGTGAAATTGTCTCTATTCATTTCACGATGGTAGTCACCTGTAGCTGAGGATGCCTTGTAAATTAGCGAGCTCCAGGCATGAATCCGACCTTTGATCCAACGTTCACGACAGTCGTCCCCGTTGCATGGCGGTGTCATACCTTAAATCATGAGTCCTTTCCAGCAGCGTTTTCGCAGCGTAGGAAGTGTCGATCCATGTCTGGTCAATATAGACAAGCTTGAATCCCTCGTCTCCAAGTTCGTTCTTTCGTCTGTAGAAAAAGAGTCTTTGAGAAACAACGGGCAGTTTTTTAATACGTACCTTTCTATTGTCATTTGTCCGTCTTCATCGAAAGTCTAGTTGTCTCAATATTTTTCTAAGCATTGAAATACTCCCATGAAAGCCAATGTCGGATTTTAACACAGTATGTAAACTGGTAAATGTTGACAACTGACAACGAACTGTGTGAAACTCATGAACTTTGATTCTGATTACTGTCTGGTCGAAGTCACATCAACAGGCTTGAAAGCTGCTCATCGAGAACGCTTTGGTGAAGCCAATGATGCAGTTTTTTCTTTTCCTTCCGTATCCTGTAAACAGTTATCTTACCTATCTTACCAACTCAAGTGGCTGAAACAGTCTGATCAATATGAGAAGCTGAACCTTCTTAGAATTTTTAAAAAAGTGATCGCACTGTTTGTTTAGCTTTAGATGAAAGAAGTCCGATAAACCTTTCCGTAGCTATTACCCAGTTTAACCCTTTCCCTCATATACTCATTTTGACGCACTCAATAGGTACCACATAAAGCCTGATCTGCAGAAAACCACAGTTAAACCTTACCAAATTTAATTATAAAGTCCTCATTTCCAGACCACTGAGGAGCAGCGAACAGCATAAAACCTGATCAGCCTGCGAGTTACTCGCAGGCTGATCTGGTTTTATGCTGTTCGCATAGGTCTTTTTATGGTGTCCTCTATGAGGGAAAGGGTTAAAAAAGTGATCGCACTGTCTGTTTTTACATTTAGATGAAAGAAGTCCGATAAACCTTTCCGTAGCTATTACCCAGTTTAAGAGGACTACACAAAACATATTCATTATGTCTCCCCCATATTTATATCCAACTTAGTTACGGCCCTTCCCCTATCTTAATACAATTTCCAATATAACAGTAATGACGTGCATTATAACAGGTGTGATATAAAAGTCATTTCAAGAACATATAATAAAGGTATATCAACTCGCATATGTTGATGAAAACCCTAAGCCTTGTGAACATATTACGTATAACTCCAGTTAACTGTGTGAGAGAGAGAGAGGGGGGGGTATATTTGATTTTGACTCTGAACCTGACTATCCCTGTAATATAACATTATCACTATAACAACTATTAATTGAATCTTGTAGTTGTCTTTATGTATAAATGAACTGTATCAACAATTTTTATATTATCTGTCAATGATTGGTTTGGATCCCCAAATAATAAAGTGTTTGTACTAATATTCAGCAGATTACTTTTAAACGATTGCAATGTTATAGAATGTCTTGTATCTTCATTTATATTATTCTATAGTGAGATAGAAGATGGAATACATGATTTCTTTATTAATGCAGTCCTACAAAATGTGTGTGAATAATCATTGCTATTCCTAACGGGATATCCATGAATATTACCAATAATAGGCGGAATCAAGTCTTGTATATAAGATGGAACTAAGTTGTTTTTCACTTCATACATAAAACAATTTTTTGAAAAGATCTTCTTGCACCCACATTCTTTAAGTTTATTTATAGATAGAAACAGATTTTGTTAATCCGGTGACTAATAATAGATAGAATTAAGATGATTGTCCCAATGACCGTTATGAGATAAAGTTACTCCCAAATGCTTGTGATTATTTACGAAATTTATCGGAGTATTTTCAAAGTTTGTAAGTTGGTAATGTTTCATTTTTTATGTAAAGAGCAATGCTTGTCTTTTTAGGATTAAAATTTATTAACCATTTTTGGACCATGTTGATAATATTGCAAGATCATGATTCACTATATCCTCAAGGTCATCTTGAGATGATGTAGCATAAAATAAAGAGCTGTCATCTGCATAAAGTTTAATTAAACTTAATGAAGATCCCACAATATCATTTATATAATTAAAAATAAGGCCCAAGAACAGTTCCCTCTGGAACTCCAGCATTTATATACTGAATGTTTGATTCTTCAGACTGAATAATTACTTTTTTGTTTTCTGTTTGTTAAATAATCAGTTAGCCAGGTCAATAGATTTACAAAAAAACCATATTGTTGTAATTTAAATATCAACCCTTTGTGCCAGACTCTGTCAAAAGCCTTTGAAACGTCACAAAAAATCATACATCCATATTGTATATTATCTATTGTTTGACATATATGGTGATAAATATCTATTAATTGATAAGTTGTTGAGTGTTGAGGTAAAGAACCTGACTGATACTTATATAAAAGGTCATTTGATATCCAAAAAGTATGCATATACTTAAATATTAGTTTTTCAAATATTTTCCCACAGCAACATGGGAGAGATACGGGCCTGTAGTTTCAACTTTCTGTTTGTTACCTTTTTAAAAAGAGGGATTACATTTGCATGTTTCCATAAAGCTGGAAATTCAGTTTCAACTAGTGATTTGTTAAATAACATACACAAAGGTTTACATACTGTTTCTGCGGTGTTTCTTAACATTTTATGACTTATCATATCATGACCACAAGCTTTATTTATATTAGTGTCTGTTTTTATAACATCAATGATTTCTTGTTCAGGTATAAATATGGTAGATAATTCCTTTTCAGTTTTTCGTTCAAAGGTTGGTAACATGTTGTTTTCATCATTGATTTTAGTGATAGATACAAAGCAATCATTTAAGTAATTGGCTTTATCTGTATATGAAGTATAAATACGTGTTTCCCCATAAGCATTGGTATCAAGTAATGGAGGTATATTTCCCGGGTCATCATTTTTATTTTTAACAAAATGTCTTATAATTTCCCAAAAACTACGTTTGTCATTGTGTTTAAATCAGATATGTTTTGTTCTATGTTGTTATAAAAGTTTTCTTTTGCATATTTTTTCATGTTGTTTACCTTATTTCTAGCATTTCTATATTTAACCTAATCATTTAAATTTCCAGATTTTAAAGCTTGTTTTTTAATTCTATCTCTGATTCTAATATTAGTTCTTAATGTTGAGTCAAACCACGGTTTATCATGTGATCTTATTGTTACTTGTTTTGAAGGAATGCATAACTTAGCAAAATTTAAGAATATATTAGAAAATATTTTACAGGCATTATCAACTATTGTTTCATATAAGATATTCCTATCGAACGTTAAAATCTTCTTATTGAAAAGTTTGAAATCAGCCCTGTTGTAGGTCCACATATTTCTTTTATATGAAGTATGTATCTAATATGAACAAGGTAATATAATGTATGTCCCTTTATGATCACTTATTTCACTAGGAATGTCAATAACCTCAGAAAATAATGAACTAATTCCATCTGATATAATAACTGGGTCAAGTAATGTATTACCTCTAGTAGGCCCTGTATAATATGACTAAAGAACTAGAAAACAACACATTTCTAAAGTTATGAAAAGTGTGATTAAGTCTTCATTAAAATCTCCAAGAATAATTATATTACCTGATATTTCAAATGCATTTTCAATATTATGATTGAATTTTTCAAAGAATTCTCCATCTGCTGTTTTGGGGCTGTAAAACAGACATAAAATATTTTCTGTATTTGTTTTTATATTTACCCATACAGATTCATTACAAAATATTTCTAACTCATACATTCTTTTTTGTATAATATTTGTTGTGATATATATTAATAAACCACCACCATGACAGTTTCTGTCCTTTCTATATATTGTATCATAATGTTCTGTTAACCCTTTCCCTCAAATAGACTCATTTTGACGCACTCAGTAGGTACCACATAAAGCCTGATCTGCAGAAAACCACAGTTAAACCTTACCAAATTTAATTACAAAATCCTCATTTCCAGACCACTGAGGAGCAGCGAACAGCATAAAACCTGATCAGCCTGCGAGTTACTCGCAGGCTGATCTGGTTTTATGCTGTTCGCATAGGTCTTTTCATGGTGTCCAGACTATTGAATAATAAAACTAATTTGATTATGAAATAATATCGAAATAAAAAGTTTTGAGAAATATAATCAATTTGTTTCAATTATTAAAATAGAAACTGTTTAAAAAGGGCCTGGATTTGATTCTATGTCTCCACTTTGCATCAAGGGTAAAATTAAAATCATACTATACAATCTATTTTTGACAATAGAGTCAAGACTTAAGTACAATAATGAAATTGTAAAAAATGCACAAAACAAAGTATTTAGTAGTACAGTACTAACTTTGAAAAAACATTAATTTTGATTCTGTTACAGTTCTTAACTTGTGATAATGAACCATAAAATAATCCAATGGCAGCTCTCCAGCTACAACTATCATTACCTATTTGGTAGTAAAAGTAACATATACACATGTACTTGATGCTGGACACTGCCAATAGATTTAGTACATAAGACGCCATCAAAACTAACCACCCCAATAGAATAGATTTAAGAGCACAGATAGAGGTACAGAGCATAGAGGAAGACTTGTAGCGTGTTCACACAACCATTTTCTAGCAAGTTTGTTTTCGGTTTTGTTATATCAAGAAAAACAAGTTACGGGGAATAGATGATAATTTTGTAAATCTATCATAAGAATAGTTAACAAGAAACTAAGTAAGTGTTGAGATAGAAAAACAAAATCAAACTAATACAACAACAAAAACTATCAAATGATTAATTTTGCTGTCTTTTCTTGTAATTGGTAACTAACCACACACGTAAACATACATGTATTTAATCTTTTTTACATACCCTTTACAGACATGTATACACATACATACATATATACACAAATACACATATATACAAATATATAAAAATATATACAAACAAACATACGTATGTTATACAGACGTTTAAATCATAACCGTAACTGCTTATAATGTGTTATTGTTTGCTAACATGTTTTCTTTTACCATTATTTTACACTGGAAGCATCAATTTTAAGCGTGAAAAAAATACCCGTTACATTTTCTTAATCAGAACAGCAACCCATCTTACGTACATGAAGATCTACTCCTGTAAAAAGAAAAACGTAGTGCTCCGTATATATGTAAATGACCTAAAGAAGTCCACACGTAAGTTTGCATGATGGCGAGTTAGGTTCCTCTCAGAGCATTTCTTTACTTTGAAATAGAAAGGCAAACATTCTAGTATCTTAAATAATCAAATACCTTGTCAAATTTCCACATGTACACAATAATAGTTAGAATGTATACATCAGGTTCGCTAGTACTGAAGAAAGATAATGGAATGTTAATCCCGTCGCCGTCTCTCAGCGCATTGTGCGCTTTGATTACAAACGCATTGGACTCTGAGTTCCACGGTGACTTTTAACAAACACCAGCACCTGACTGAACGAGAGGAAAATAAAAAAATATGTTCTTTAAACATGCATGGCTAAAAAAAAAAAGAGAAAAAGGCAAGATTTGTAGACATAAGATTTTTTTTATTATGTCAATTGTATAATGTCATGTTTGCTTCTACGGTAGGTTTGAAAATAAACGGTCGTCTGGTTGCCTGGGGTGAACATTGAAAACCTGGTTTCGCGTAACTTGACGTGTTTCTTGTCTTGATCCTCTTGTCAGAAACCACTTGAAAAGCCTTGTCAGGCCTGCAGTTTAAAATTTTGGTGTGAAACATGGCCCAGTGGACCTCTATCATTTTTTTTTTATTTCAAATCATGGCCCTATAAGGTTTTATAGTTTAAACTGATTTCTCTTATGTCGATCAGAAAACAAGTTTTTATACAACTTCTGCAAATCATTTTTAATGGTTCCTTGGTTGGACCAGTAGCGTGCATCACGGTGCAATTAACATCAGTCATACTGACGTGAGCGATACAGGGCCACCTTAGCCTTCTTGTAATAATTTATCAGAACTTAACATATGGCTCGCTATGTAACAGCATTGACATGTACGACATATGCCAGTGAATGTCCGTCATTAGGCACTATTCTTTACATTTCGTTTAGCAACGTAATGGACCTTGGCAACAGCTGCAAGCATCTTGTGATTTTCTTTGGACATATCATATACATGTGCAGCGATTAGTGAGTGTAAGTGTGAATATATATGTGTGTTTATATCTCAGAGGTAAGTCAATGTATTGTTACTTTACTTTATTATCATATTAACTTTTGATATATAATATGCAGAAGGCTAGGGTATTTATGTTCTGAATAAGTTTTCGCTATATTTTTGTAAGTATCGGATGATTTTTTTTGTTGTTGATGTCGTTGTTTTTTTTTTTGTTGTTGTTGTTTGTTTTTTGTTGTTGTTGTTTTTTGTTGTTGTTGTTTTTTGTTATTGTTTTTTATTTGGGGTGAGGTTATTATCATTATTTTTTTATTGTCGTATTTGATATCAGGGAATCCTCCAATATTGTGCTACTTTTAGCTAGTTTTGAAAAGTTCAGTGACGTGAATAAGTTTGTTTTTGGAACAGTTGTTATACTCGTTTTGTCTTTTACAATGTCATCAACAGAATTAATATTATTTTGATTTTTTTAAAAGAATAAATTTTTTTTCTGGATTTCTGATGTATATGTCTTCATATGTTTTTACAGAGTTTTTGTTTGTTTTATAATTCTGTAAGATATTCCAAAAGTTCATAATAAAATTGAAATAGTGGTGTTGATGTCTATGGAAAATATGTATCCATTTCATTTTCAAACATTAGACCCCTATCTTAAGGCCCCTTTACAAATAGATTTTTCTTATTTTTATCTTATCTTTTTCTCTTTTTTCGACAATAGGATGGCTTTAAATTTTGTCAATCAGTCGGTCCGTCTCTGTCTGAAACGCCCGTCCATCTGTCCATAGATATTTTGTTTCCGCGCAATTACTTTTGAAAGATTCCATGTATTGAATTCATATCTGGTATGCAAGTATATAATATTCAAAAAAAGTTCAGGATTGATTTTAATTGCAATCCACTGATTTGTTGAGTTATGCGCCCTTTATAGGCAAATTTTATTTAAATTGACCTTTTCCGTGCATGTGAAAGGCGTCAAGTATATTGAATTTATATTCGGTATGCTAGTATATAAGGTCAAGTTCGATTTCACTGATGCATTATAGAGCTGTGCCCTCTTTATTGGGCGTGGGGGTATTCGCCGGTTCATTTCTTTTGACAAATTGAGGTTTCACAATGCTGATAATATTTTGACACTGTTAATTATATTTTACAAAA
The DNA here is from genome assembly GCA_021229015.1 of Solen grandis. NCBI lineage: Eukaryota > Metazoa > Mollusca > Bivalvia > Adapedonta > Solenidae > Solen > Solen grandis. The sequence continues at coordinate 55,464,215 of CM037783.1, forward strand.
TGCGAATTACATTTTCAAAATGCTTATTACAATGTTGGTATTGTAACTTGAAAATTACACTTTTAACGATCGAGTTTCCGTTGTCTTTTCTACGTTTACAGTTTTAGTTTTGAGTTAATGTTCGTATATTTCAAATTCTTAATGTAGATTCTATATTGTAGTTGTCATTGGCTTATTTTCTTTTCTTTACTTTTGATTTACATTTAACGAAACGTATTTACAAGAAGAAACAAAGACACTTGAAAATTAAACATTTCTTCAAATACATCAACGAAAGATAGAATTGTTATAAGGCATACAAAGTGTTTGTTTGTTTGTTGGGTTTGATGTCCCACTGACAGTATTTCAGTCATTTTGAGACGATGTCTACTTGAGACAGATATAGTGCTGCCACACTGCAGTATCACACCGTAGACATGAGGCATGGTACCACACCCAGTCATATTATCCTGACACCGGGCAAACCAGTCCTGTAACTACCCCACTAGCACTAGAACCGCAGAAACGCCAACTTTTTGTCCCTCTGTACTGTATATTAAGCATGGTAAGGAACGGAATCTGACATGACTTGATTACGGAGGTCGTAACTTTGCACGATGTATGTTACCATATATTATATGCACGGTTCGATCAGTCTGATATTCAATTAATAATGAAACATAGAATCACTGTCAAAAGACAACTCTAACGAAGAAATGGCACCAAATGTCAACAATTTGTACATTTTATAAGTCTGCTCCACTATCAACTTCCGGTTTGTTTGTTTTCGGTGATTCTGAACATCTACGCATGCAATTTACAACAATCTGTCGAATCCAATGTCACGTCGTTCAATCAGATCGCTTGATTTAAATCTACAACTACAACAACAGCATACGTCCCTCAAAATCGGATGTTGATAGTGGAGCAGACTTATGAAAATGTACAAATTATTGTTACTTTGTAAGGGTTGCCTTTTGACAATGATTCGATTTGCATGTGTTAACTGGATATCAGATTGATCGAACCGTGCACAGAGTATGATAGTAGCATGCATGTGTACATAGCTACGCCACTCGTAATCAATTGATGTCAGAATCCGTTTCTTACTATGTTTTAATAAACAGTGCCGGAGAAAAAAATGTACATGAATATTTTTGATAATCAAGACTACAATGAAATTTGCAATTCTGCGGTTCAGGTGCCAGTGAGCTACCCTTATATGAAGGCATACAAGAATGTTAATATATGTTATTAAATAAGTGATTTGATATTAGCCCGGTTATTGTCCGAGGGCAGTCGTATTGAAAATATACAACTGACTTCCCGAGGACAAATAACTGGACCAATATCAAATCACATATTTGCTGACAATTTTATTCTCTGCTTTAGCCAATCAAATTGCAAGAAAATCAGAGCCAGTAAATACTATTGAACGTCACTTTAGGTTCCGGTCCGCTGGTGATATTTTATTGGTCTGCTTATTGTGATTGTCAGTGTATTATAGAAATCTTTAACCCTTTCCCTCATATAGACTCAATAGGTACCACATAAAGCCTGATCTGCAGAAAACCACAGTTAAACCTTACCAAATTTAATTATAAAATCCTCATATCCAGACCACTGAGGAGCAGCGAACAGCATAAAACCTGATCAGCCTGCGAGTTACTCGCAGGCTTATCTGGGTTTATGCTGTTCGCATAGGTCTTTTCATGGTGTCCTCTATGAGGGAAAGGGTTAAATGTTATAGGGCTCATAAATAATAGCTATGTCAAAATGGCAGTATTCCGCACATCGCATTTTACCGATAGATGGCACTGCTTAACACAGGTACTTTTTCCAATACAAAAAAAAAACTGTCAAATCGTCGAGGTTTTTTTTCTTCTGTGAATATTAATTGGAGTGAAGGCATCGATTACCTTATTTTCACTTTTGTAAAAATCATTTTTTTTTATTATTTCTTTTTATTTTGTAAATACATAATATGTTATAAAATACAAGAAAAGAGTGCGAAATCTCTTATTATTTGGTGCATATATATTATATAAACAATACATGTTATCATGCATAGCTACATTTACTTATATATACCGACCAGACACGTCTAAATTACTGTCAAATATGCTGTAGTAAAATTTCTACGAAATATGAATAAGAGAAATTCGTGCATCACATCCTCAGAAAGAATGATAGAAAACATAGTATATTTTATATTTTCAAAACTAAGCCAGTTATTTTTTCTTTATTTTATAATAATTTTTACATACCCCTACATTATCCTTTCTCAAGTTTTTATTTTTGCTTTCAGGATGGGTTTCGTATTCTACATTCGGTAAGTAAATTCACTTTGCAATTTCCTTTGTTTTGTAATAACAGTGAAATTTGCAATTCCATTTTCGAAAATATTGACAGAAATATTAACAGAAATATTGACAGAAAATATTTTACCTATCTTTATCACGTGGAGGATAAATAATGGAATGTTTTATTTATTGATGCAATTTAGTTATAAATAATGATAATTTTATGATTATGATGACAATTACAATATATTTATTATCATCATTGCATGCGCGAATACAGGATTTGGGGTTGGTGGGACGTATATTTCAAAATTTACCTTACGTGAGTGGGTTACATGGATTGGGATGGGGGATTGTCAGATATCGAATTTATATGCGAATTATCCTTTAAAACACATCTTGATCGATTTTAAGAGGAGGGGATACGCTGCTTCCTCACCCTCCCTTTTGTCTTAAATCTACCCATGCATCATAAATGTTGTGTGTTGTTGTTTTGATGATGATGATGATGATGATGATGATGATTATCTTATTATTACAATGTCTCTTAAGGACTTTCCTGATGACCAGCATCATTATCATCCTCACCTGGATGATTTTGAGCAAGACTCACAGTATCTACCAAGACGTAGGGTGGACGAAGTTACAGGGGGGCGAACATGTGGGTTTTTCTATAGACGCTGATGACAGCTATTTCGTCGCATCTGACAGTGTTGAAGATTCTGTGACAAAAAGCACCGTGGGTTCTGATAGTAATATTAGTTACGGTGTTGAAACAACTAATTTTCAGCCTGCATATGAAGCTGAAAGAAGTGAATACAATGGAACACATCACATAGCTTTTCTGAAGATCCACAAAACCGGAAGTTCAACTGTCCAGAATATAATCCTTCGCTTTGTTGACTCACGGAACTTAACCATGGTGTTTGCACACAGTACTAAAGAAACCGGATCAGAAAGTGGTTATAACAATGTGATCAGTTATAAAAACTCCATTAATGATTTGAACATCGTGCCACCACTACAAGGCCGCCATTATGATGTACTCTGTTGTCATGTAATCTATGACAGAACACAATTTGAAAAATACCTGCCGAAAGACACCATATATATAGGTATAGTCCGAGAGCCGGTCTCCCGTCTTGAGTCTGCAATCAGATATTTCAGATTATTAAAAGACGTCAGTTTTTCTAACTATTCAAATGATCCATTTTCTTACGAGAAATCTTTTCCTACAATGACAAACAATAGGATGGCGTATGAATTTGGATTTCCATCGGAGCTATTTCCTGTCAGAGGCAAGTCATATTTCGACATTTCAAAGCAAATTGAAGATTACTTACATAAACTTCATATCGAATTTGATTTCATTATGATAAACGAAATGATGGATGAATGCCTTGTGCTGATTAAAAGATTCCTCGGATGGAGCATGAAGGACATATTGTACAGAAAACATAACATGGCCAAAACGGAAGTAAGACGGTTTTCAGATGAAGAAAAGGCTAAATTACGAGATTTTTTATACTTGGATTACGCATTGTATAACTTTGCTGTTGAAAAATTTGAGGAAAAGTTTAAAAGTGCAGGACAGGATGTTATTGAAGAAGTTAAATACTTTAAATCTCTTCTTCAAGATGTTGCAACGTTTTGTGCCAGTGGGTCAGAATCAACCACCCAAATGGCTATTGAAGATAAACAATGGAGTACAGGTTTTATACTGACAAAAGAAGATTGTAACTTGCTCACGATGCCCGAGCCAAAGTTTATACAATCATTACGTCAGAAATTATACGGAGTGACGAACAATTAGCCGATGTTGTAAACTCATTTATTTTTACAAGGGACTATTTTTTGTTGAATTCTTGCACGGTTTTATTCACGGTTATCAAGTCTACGGAAAAAAAGTTGAACTTTTAATTCCAAATGAATATATACCAATGAAATTGCTTTTAATGATGATCTAGCTATAAATTATGGAGCTACTTTAAATTGATGTTAGATATACCACTTTTCTTTGAAAAATAAATTGTGTCATCATTACAATTATATCTTATTGTATGAGAATATCAATATAGCATTTTTTCTTTTCCAATTTTGTTATATTTAATTGTTAAAGAAAGTGTTGTTTTTTTTAATCAGAATCAGATAGCTTCGAGATAATGTGTTAACTGTACAGTGTTTTCTTTGAGAAGTATTGTCAATATATCTTGAAATGGAAGAACATGCCATGGAAAATCGCATTTAAGCGGGAAAAAACGGAACAAGCAATATTATTTTCACCGACCAATAGCAGGCGTGAAACCAATATGAAATACAATACAATAATGATTGCATTGGAATTTTACATTTAATAGAAAAAATATTGAATTAACACCACCTTGAGGGTTGCTCAGTTACAAGTAATTTAAGGTGTGTCTTTGTGCGGTGACTGATCCCTTAATCAATAGGATCATCCGTTGTACTAGGGAGCTTGAGTGTCACATATGGCGCTGTTCAATCATTATCTACACAAAAGTTACACAGGGAGGTATAAATAGTATACTAAAGAAAGAAAGTTACAAAGGAGATATCTTTAAAGGTTGGACGCAGATGATATTTACGAAGACGACGTGAACTTTTCTATTTAAAAAGAACTTGGTTTTAATCAGCGTTTCCTCATAATTTGTAGTTAAGTTTTAACACGTCTACATCCCACGAACTGTGTATTATGTGCAACGTGGCTTTGGTCGGATATTAATTTACTAAGACAAACATATAACCAGATCAACTTGGAGGATATATTTTTTACACGATAATCACCTCGTTCGCATGCAGTTTTAAAACTATTTGCCATATCCCCTTTCTGCCACCGTAGAATTCTTCAAATCTTTAAATACAAAGTTTTATGGATACACATAAATCACTAGAAAATCAAAGTGAATATCTGTGCTTTAAGTATTTTGTTTTGTTTGTTTACAGGACTTAACGTTCCATCGACAATAGTTCAGTCATTTTGGAGACAATTCCACACATTGTTCAGTGGATTATAAACATATTTTTACACTTGAGATTTTCAACCAATCACTGATTGGTAATTTTAAATCAAAAAACTAAACCAAGAATTACCGAAACGCTGGAGAAATGGTCATATAGACACCGGACCAAGCAGTTCATTTCAACTAGTATGTCTGTGCCACGCCCTCGGATGCCATTGACCCCGCTCCCAATACGAACGTTCAAGTTGCTCGGCTACCGGTGACGATTTAGCTGTTTTTGTTTTTTGTTTGTTTTGTTTTTTAACTACATTTTACATTACGATATGAAAATAACTTATATTCATGTCATGACTTGACGTGACTTGAATATATTTCTCACTGGACAGAAGTGAACCATGAATAATGCCAGTAGATAAAATTGAATTTGGATTTACTTGTATTTGTATCTAATGTGATTATATCGAACGAAGTCATAACCGATTGGTTCTCGGCAGGTCGAAATTTGGGGAACAGTGGTGTTTCCCAGCGTCGGAACCCCACGAGCGCTCATTCCTGTACTCCGTACATCGCCGACTGACAGATGTAATAAACAGCCATGGGTATCTGATGCTGGGGTATTTCCATAACATGATTTCGAATATAATTGAGACAAATGAAGCAACATCCATCAGTCGTTAGAAGAGAAAAAAATGTAAAATATATTTACAACAGTACTTCACAAAAAAAAAAGGTTTAAACATGATTTTTCAACTTCACAATCTATCAATCATTTGACTTGTAGTGCTCATGAATTATTCAGAAAAAAATGTCTCGCTGCGGTTCAACATTCTCTCTCTCTCTCTCTCTCTTTCCCAAACACACACAAACACACACACACGTGTGTGTGGATACGATAATTAACAATTCATATTTTATTGCGACCGTAAATAAAATTTCATTCAAACTTGAACTTTTTTGTTTGACTCAGTCTCATTTAATAAATGTTTAAGCCATTGACGTGTTTATTTGTAATTTTCATATCATTCTTTAAAACATTGTAAGTCTGACCTTTGTCCTGTCAGAATACATACATTTATTTAAATTAAGATACCACTGTACTCATTCATTTTGAGATTAAATTTGTGATTCGATGTGAGTATGTGAGTTTTTGTGTAACAGTATTACCTATAATTAAACCACGAATAATCTATCATCACCGAGTTTAATTAGATTCGCACCTTTCTCGTTTCCTTATAAAGATAATTACAACCATCCATTGTGAAGGAAGTAATCGGCGATTATTTAATCTTACGCAACATACTGGGATCGTCATTAAATTTTCGTTGACATCAACTTTCGTTGAGTTGATTGTAGTTCAACTGGTGGATAAAAATATTCGTGGGTTCACGTATTATACTGTATAAGTACTTAGAGACCATCCTATTTATAGCCTATAAGAGGCTCTGAATATCCAAATATATCAGCGATTTATTTCAAAGGAAAACCTTTCTATTTTATATTTTACCATGTAAAAAAATGGGTCTATCTATTTGACAACCCAAGTGTTTTACAAATATAGGATGACATTTTAGAATCTATCAAAACATTTCTTCGGACAATGGAAACTTACACCCCGCTGTCTGTAGAAATGTCTGAACAGACTATTATCTACACGTATATCAATCGTGGGGATTAAAATCCGCCGAATATAATTTTCATAAAATCAGCGAAATATAATCCTTCACGGCGAGTATGGGCATCACTGCTGTAGGAAACGAATTGATTTAATTTATTCAAAATTACTGTCAGAACTTAACGGTCGCCGGAGACATTGATGAATAACATTTTACGGACAATATATTTTATTCAAATTTCAGTAAATAATCTTTACAATACGGTTTCCTCCGTTAGAATGAACATATCGCCGAAATACATAGCATTCATAAATAATGACCTAGTATGCAAATGATCCATCGAGGTTTTAATGACATAATGCACCTTTTACAAATGAGGAAAGGTTAAAAATACACAGACAAAATGCAAACAACCTTATCTTGCTGTTGTCAACAGAAATCGAGACATACACAGGTAACATGGAAATAAATTAAGATAAACTATAAACAAATATAAAACATCATAAATCATTACATTTTCATTCATTACATACGCGATTTATAAAATACATATATACACACACAGAGAGAGAGTGAACACTTAATGTACCTGTATTTTTAATTGTGGACTGTTTACATCTATTAGAATCTGACTTTTGGAGACTAAAATATGTTAACATTTACTACTGTGTCAAACAATATTATATCTGAACTAGATAAAGCTTTCGGTATTCAAAAATGAAAACTTAGGTAAAAAAAACAACGATAAAATAAAGTCATCGTATTTGTCAACACTGAATGGAAAAAGCCATTATGTCGTGACAGTACACGTGCTCTGTCTGTCTGTCATGAAGTAATTGACATTAATTGATGAGAATGCTTACGTCAAAACTATGCAAATCAGGTGGGCACGCTTTAGTCAGCGTCACTATACCGCTTTGTATTGATCATTGTGGTTTTTGTGTTTTGAGAAAACAGAAAATGTACGTTCCATGTATTTATTATTTTAACCTATATATGTATACGACCTGAAAGCAAGTAACTTCACCTGGTCCGCCGTCCTACGTTCTATAATTACCGTTAAGTAGGTTCATAATTAGGTTAGCCAGTCACAGTCTATAATGAAACAGAAAAACACTCGTATAAAGATATAAAAATATAACTATGAGACAATAACAGCATACGAGCGGGAAAAAAAACTATTTCTCATTATCACAATTTTGTTTGTGTCCGATTGACAACTCTTCGTTGTTTTATTATGCCCCTCTTCTGCCTCTGCGTCTGCCTCGTCCACCCCCTCTACCCGGGGGTAACTGATTTCCCATGTTGTCAACCATACCGGAAGTTTTGTAGTCACAGAATCCGCGCACGCATCCTTGGCCGCTTATGTAACGTTCGCCTCGCCTACACTGGTGGATGTAGTATGATCCGTTGAGACATCGGGCGAACTTGTGACAACTTTTCATGCAGTCAAGGAGCTCTCCATGTTTACAGTTGGCAATAGCAGCACACGGTTTGTTGATCATGCATCCCCAGCCGAGAGAGCATCCTGAATAATAATAATTATAATAATAAAAATAATTACATTCTGTTTAAATTAATTTCAACTATACCTTATTTATTTTCTCTATAAATAGCTGGACGTCGCTATGTGACTTAAGTATTGTAGCAGTGAAAACAAACTCCAGCAGAACAGTAGCATGCTCTATCACTACTGGTATACATATGTATTTAAGTCAGTAAATTTTTTTTTTTAATTTTTTGTTTTCTGTTCTTCATAAAAACCAAACATGAAGTGAACAAAGCATGCAGCAATAGATTAACATTGAATCTTCCTAGCAAAGCTCTTTCAAAAAAGATACTGAAAAGATATAGCCGAAGTTCGACATACCTGGCGTGATTGTAGTAGGTTTCAGCTCCGCTGGCGGATCAACAACGTGAATAGTTTTCGGTGGGGCTCTTTTGAGAGGTTCAACTGTTGGCCACACCCAGTCTGTCTTGTAATCACAGTAGAAACTGACAATCATGGAGTCCGTGGACAGTTGGGGACAGTCTTTGTCTTGGTTGAAGTCCCAGACATTCAGGATAGCATCTCCAAAAGAATTACCAAACTGCAAAGGGAATCCACCAGTCACCTTTACGGCTCCGGAACACGGCCTGAAGATCTCTGTGCCTGGGACTTTACATATTGGTTTGCAGACTCGCCCACATGTATCCTGGGCGTGCAGCATAGCAACAGAGACATCTGTGGCAGACATTGGCTTCCGTAAAGCGATATAGGCTGTGGCGATGGTAACGGCAAGACGTCTATCAATGATGGCATACTCCTTGTAAATACCCTCGTAGTTCAGACCAACAGATTTGACATAAATGGTGTTCGTCGCGGTGTCAGGTTCCAAACAACTGTCATACTTTGCCGGCTGCTCTGGGTTTCTCAAATGCCGATATACGTTGCTGTAGGCACTGGGTGAATAGATGTCTCCTTTTCGTGTTTCTAACTTCCCGCGTTCCACCGGGTAGGAACCATAAGTTTTATAATCTGGTGGTCGTCTGACGATGATTTTGACTGCAATATATACCCACTGACCAATATCACTTTGACCATTCATACAGAAAGTGTTCTGGACAGGCATGGTTCCAATATGGATCGGGGATTTGGTTTTGTTTTCATGTGTTGGTGGGATACACGGTTGGGGCGTAGGTTTATTTTGTTCTTCTTCCCAATCAAGAACCTCCTGTAGAGTTCTAGCAACACATCGGGCTCGGGGGATGTTAGCTGGTCTATCAACAACGCATTTCAAGTATTTGGAGCCACAGTCTCTCTTTCCTACATTACATGTTGGGGGAGGGGCGTACCGGTACCATTCTGTGGTAAACATATTGCTTAATCCATCAATGACATCGAGATCCGCAAAACCCATCTTGGCGTCAGGAAGGTGAAGTTCAAAAGCACCCATGGTTGTGGGATTTGGTGGATAATCTGTCTCAGCGTCAACTCCTGCCCTTTTTTGATTTTCTCTGAAAGATTCCCAGATTAAATCAATAAAAGTGTGGTGAAGCCAGAAGATTGGGTCATACACAGCAGACTGAAGCATAGCCATTTGTCCATCTATCCAGCGGTGAACGCCATTGTGATTAAACTCTCAAATCATCATCTATTTCAGAGTCCTCACCACAAATTTCACCAAAGCGAGTACGTCGTGTGACGTTGTGGATCATTCCATCATTCATCAGGGGTCCATCTGTGCCACAATTTCGAGTGATCATACCAGTGGATGAGTCCCAGCCATCTTTACCCATAATTCCACCAGTTACCCTCCCTTGGCAGGAACCCATCAACCGGTCACTGAAAAGAGCGGACTCCATCGGTGTAACTCCTTCCATTCGGTCTTCCAGCCTGGAGTCCCAGTATGGAACAGTCACGTTCTCAAATTCTGGACCCTCTTCTCTTAGAGCATTTTCAAACCTAGAAATACACAAACGAAAAATTATTGAAGGTAGTGAGAATTTCATATTTCAAACACACAGTTTACTATTAAATTGATCTTCTCATTACAATGTAGAACGATTAATATCCAATCCTTATATTTCATTAATTCATTATAACGATTATTTTGAGAGACATGCAAAAACAAATAGAATCGGAGCATTCTGAATATTCGTATATCTATCACTAAATGTTATGAATATAAATTTCAAAATCAACTACAGCTGGAGCCGTGATAGCATAATGTATGGGTGTTTCATGACGAAGCGGCACAAAGGAGAATCCCAGTACTTACATGAGAATGTACATCCTGTGCCATCCGTGAAAGTTACAGCCGCCATGGGCAGACACTGACGTCATACCGGTGTGAAACTCAGCAAGAGCTTCATACTTGTTTGGCTCGATCGTCTATAATATAAAAATATATACAATTAACTCAAATGCATATGAAAATAACAAATATTTAATCTAAAACAGATGAAAAAGCAATAAATGATAATATCATTATTACTTAAATTATTATTATCTTATTGAAATTGTGTTTATGTGATCATGTGACAGAAAGCGGCTGTCAGAATTATTTGTTAACTGAAATCCTCCACAAATCCGTAATTTTCGACAATTTACGTGTATTCAGACATCAGACGTACATCTTAGATATCATTAACGTGTTGTGCTTTACTTACAGTGTTCTGTTTTGCACTGTTCACGGCCCTGAAAAATGCATCAATCTCATGGTCTGTCATCATTCGGAGTTCCTTCCTGAGTCTCAACTTTGGAGGAGGACCGCCCACCTGCCTCTTGCGTCTGATCTGATGATCTTGGATATAACGCTTAGTGCTTTGGAACAGATTAACCACGTAGTTCCTGGAATAAAAGTTCGGGCATTTTCATAACTATACAACACACGTTCAGGTGTTAGGTTTTTGATATTGCAAAGGGCTACAAGTTTATGTAATAATGCATTAATTTAAAGTGTACAGAAATGGGATTTTGCCATAAGGTAGTTGAGGGTTGCAACCGATCGCGGCTTCTTGATCAAAAATAATTCTATTTCTGTACTCCAAATAGTTTAGTGTATAATCTATTTTGGAACATTTTACACAACTTAAATTTTTTTCGTTATTATGTGTAGGTGTATTTATCATTAACTGTTAGCCAATGAAAGCTGTGCACGTCTTCGACAAACAAATACACATTGATTTAAACAATTTCCCGTATTCAGTATTTCTTTACAAACATGTGCTGAGTTTATCGTAATATCAATCTGGCTGTCTTCATAAAAATAATATTTGGGAAAATGCAGCCGTATTATTGGTCCAAAGTATTGGTTAAGCACATAATTTTATAGAGTACTTTTTATAAAAAGGCATTGTGTACTAATGATCAAATAATACAAAGTACGCGTTTTTCAAAAGCACGTCAACGCACGTCAGACTGTCAACAGCATGTAGACAGAAAGACATAAACCGCAAATATTTAATGATATATGACATACTACGTTAGAGGAAGTTGAAAAGGTCCAAGACAGACAATTGCTTAACACAATGAATTAATTTCCATTTTAAGCAGGACTTTTTATATAGATATAGGTAAGAGTGCTTAAAGTCGCTGAAATGAATGGTCCACTTGTAACTAGAGTCAACGCCTTAAAATCGCATAAAATTATGCGACTCGGTAACTATAAAGAGAAACATAAACAAAAAGTTCACATGTCCTTAGCTTCGCAGTTTAATCGTTAGCGCATAATGTTAATATTATCTATAATTTAGAATTTATTTTTGAGATTTCCATTTCATAAACTTATTTCCATTTGTACTTCACCAGAACCGAAACCGACTTCTCTTGCCCTGTACCTGTTAATAATAAGTCTAATGATAATATCATTGAATAGGGATAATTGCTCGTATTACTGTTGTAAACTAAACCTGAAACTTACTTTGTTTTAGTATTGGCATGGCGGTTTATATTCAGTTCTTTGGCGTGAAGCCATGAGTAGATGTTGTCGCACACAGATTGTATAGCGCCTGCAGGAGTCTTGGACAATTTTGTCTTCTTCTTGTAGAAGCCATAGCAACGGGCCATGTCGATAGGAACATCGTATGTCTCCACCGTAGCGTACACGGTTGGGGCGAAGGAACACAGGGTAAGGACAAGGCCCAAAACAGCTGTTTGCATCTGTAAAGAAATGTCGCAATCATTATCGTCAACCTAATTATTATCTGTCATCGTTTCATGGATTGTATCCTAATTTACATTTTGAAATGAAAAAAGTACTGCGCCATTGAAATATACGGGAGGTATTTTGTACTAGACGTGTCAGACTTTTATTTAAATTTATTATTTAAATCATAAAAAATGACAAGGACAGAAAATGTTTTATTTTGTTAAAACTGATATATTCAAATAACGCAATGAAATATGATATTTTACTAAAAGACACAGTTTTAATACATTATACTTATGCACTAATTTACCTATTTTTGTCAACATAAGTAAACACCATTACAGTGATATAGTTTAATTATAATAATCTAACATATAGATAAAACCAATCTACAATACTGTCTCGAGTCAGTTTACTCTGTGTCACATATTCACATGCACAAATATTCTTACAGTTTACATAAGAAAAGGGTCTCTTTTTGAAATACCAAGTCTTAATCTTGGCAATATATTTGTTAACAACATGTTATATATTGTGATTTTAAAAAATGAAGTGGATGTCAACTTACCTTGTCTGCTTTTTCTGATTAATATTCAACGTGAAAAAGTTGCAATAGTTTTAAAGTGCAACCATTTACAAATATATTAAAGATATCCAATTTTAAACACAAGTTATTTTATATTTTGTTAATGTATGAAAGGGATGTGCATAGACACCCTGTTCTTTTCTCTTTTCGGACCTGTTCTGACTTCAGCTAAGTTTTCGTGAGCATTATATCTTGTGCTCATTAAAGGAAAACGAGTATATCTTCCAATGAAAACACGTTGTGCCCTTTACCGTGTGACTATTAAAAACCCGCAGTAATTCTGTCGTCTATCTTGAGAACGTTGATGACAGGTAAAACAGAGGAATGACGAAATGAACATGTTTGATTGATCGTCATGGGACAATTGCATACGTAATAACAACAGACCAATTGCTGCTCACCGCTGTAGTTTTGCTTGCGTGCGGGGAGGACGACCTGTGTATTGACACGTAGGTTGCCAGGTAACGGGCCTCTAGTAACTTTTTCGTAAGTCTTCTTAACCTGTAGATCATAATGTAGTAACGTCTCATCATGCGGACAAGATACAAGATGTGGGGGAAAATGAGAAACGTTTGATATACGATGCTGATACTTTTATTATACGTTTATTAAAGATACAAAGAATATAAATGCAAAATTAATTCAGATATATCGATTTGATGTTTTAAAATATCAGCTAAACTATAACTTAGCTGCAGTTGTCTATGAAATTAGTACATTTAATATAGGTACTTATAACACTAACATTTATAACATACGCAAGAAAATGAAAAACAAAACTGATTTGTGAAATAAAAATCAAGTATCAAGTTAATAAACCTTAGTATTCCTCACTATATTGTGCCCGTTTGCATTCTATAAAGGATCTGTTACAAAGGGAAAATGTATAGGTCAATTTAAATTCTAATCTTATGTAGGCTTTTTCTTGTATTATCGAAATGATCATATATATTACATTTAACATGCTTTCAAAAATACATAATGAATTAAATTCGAGTTAGAAACTTGGTTAAAATTAAATAATTACAATAACCCAAATGATAAATAAAGGATAAATTACATTTTATTGGTGTTATGGGCCAATTCATTCATCAAACAAAAGTAAACCTGCGTACGGTTTATGATATGACCTGTGTTTTCCTGACCCACACTGGCTAATGTCTTATTGCACGCGTGTATGTAAACTGTATTCCTGTCACACTGATCGACAAGGGGCACTGCGGTCAATCAATAACGTGTAGATTTTACAACGTCTGCCCGCCCACTTTCCCCTGCCGTTTTGACGTCTATGTACGTGAAACATTCAATTTTATTACATTTAATACATATGTGTAGTCTGTTTGATTATGTTTTTAACATGTTGGTGCAGAGCTATTGTAACTGCTTCTTTATTTTGAAGTAGTTACTTAAGTTTTGCACCAAGACTTTGATTTGTTAGACGCATTTCATTAAGGATATTTCGCAGAGGTAAATCTAATTTCATTTTTTTCTGTAGAGAATCTCACACACATACACACACACACACACACACACACACACAGTCTTGCATTACAATCTCGTGCGTGACTCATACCTCACTAATGCGGTTTGTACCTCGATCTGTATGTAATAATGTTGTCGTAGCGAGGTACATTTTCTGAGGTATAGCTGAAACTAACCATTATTTTTCAGCCCCAAAACCAAACCAAACATAAAGCTACATAGAAAAAAAGAACCCGAATCCTGAAAAAACCTCTTACTCTGACCCAGACACCGGAAATACAAACCGAGGTATAACATTTCAAAGATTTACCAGATTTGTGTCTATTACGTAAACACAGTCATCTTCCGAAAAACGTTGTTGATACATTAATTTATTTTTAATATAAGGGATCTATCACGTGACCAAATTTCATACTGGCCTGTTGAATTTACGCTCGTTTCGAGAGAAAGTGAAGCACAGCCTGGTCAGTGTTTGTTTTTTTGTTGTTTTTTTAATTGTTGTCGTTGCTAATTATACTTCAGAAATATTTCAAACCACTGACGGGTTAGTACAAATTATATTCAGTCTCTTGGTGTCAAAATTGTTAAAATATATAAGATTGATTTAAAAAAAAAAGGCAGCTTAATGTATGAATCATAACTGTTTATCTATTGTCCATTTTGGAAACGAATAAAAGAAAAACATAAATACAACATAAATTTAACATTATCCTGTACTCGATATTTTTTCGTATTGTAATGAGTTTAAACATATATTCAAATGCTTATCTTGAAATATTTTAAAGTTACTCATACTTGAATGAGATTCAAGAAAATATTTTAGCTGAACTTATACACATATCTTTATACAACGATGTTCACTGAAATAGAACATAGACGTAAACCTACGTTAACCAGCAACCGCTTCCCGAACAAAAAAAAGCATAATGCAATCTTTACGCATTGATGTTCACTAAAATAGCTATAATGCTATTTTTTTACACAACGTTCATAACTAAAAGAGTTTTAATGTAATCTTTACACAAAATAGCTATAATTCATTTTTTTTTCAAACAAAGTTCTTCACTAAAATAGCTATAATACAATCTTTAAACAACGTTGCCTTAATGTTTGCTGCCCGCTGGGTACAGTGTATTTTACGTGCTGGATTACACTTATTATAAATACTCGTACATTTTCCAGTTAACTTCTGCAACACAACATGACATTTTAATACAGAGTACCCTCCTTCACCTCTACACCCTCATCTTTTTAAGTTGCTGTCCAGGCTGCAGGCTACGATTGCTACTTGCTAGAGGTAGCAAGAACGAACTGTAAAATATCTAAGTCAGTTGGGTTGAATTTCCAACATTTATAAAGATAGCGTCTAAGTCAATTTCCTAGCTAAAGTTTCCAAATGGGGCCAAGGTCATTTCAAAATAAAAGTAAAAAAGAAGAAAAATAAAATGCTTATTTGTGCTCGCGTTTGATTCTCTCATTTTTTACGATCAACTTTGGTTTTCACTACCTGCCCACACTTATCAATAAAATAAGTTGATTAGTATTTAAAAAGTAAGGTCTCAATATGACACTATCCTATGGAACTTAAGTAAACATAGAATATACATGGTGTCTGACTTTTGTTTAGAATACGATGAATGTTCAAATATGAATGCATGTAGAACGTTTACGAAAATAACGAGGAAATCAAGATTATTGAGAAGATATACATGTTAGCTTTTTACTGATACCACGCCCATTAAATACGTTCACCTAGGATGTTAGAAGTACCTTTTTCTCGAAAAAATAGTGCCTGCTCGTGTAAATTAAAAATGGACAACAAAGTCTTGCGAAAGACCATTCATTGCAAAGTGTCAAGAAGGAAATGTATGCCATACTCTTCACAGCTCAGGTTTGGGCTATTCAGTTTGCTGTACCTACAGACAAATCATAAAATGCGAAGTTTTACTAGACTACAGTTCTTAAAGAAAAAAATCACGAAGACCTGCAACAGGTTTGACTACTGTCAGATTGCTGCAAGACAATGCGTCATCGTTTAAGGCGTCTATTTTACATGGCTTTCTGAAACGGGAAAAGCACTTCAGTTTTGCAATATTCCATTGTCTTCAAGTATACGTAGAAAAGATTATGGAAATGCTGTCCAGAATTAGATCAGAAGACTGAAATATGCATATATATTGGAGGTAAATACTTCGAGTGGACCAACTAAAATTTTCATTGAAATCTATCAAGGATACATTTTAATGTGCTTAGATGCATTGATTTCATATTTGAACCCCGTAAATCATACTTGAAAAATATGTACATTCCTTCAAACAGATCTACTTATAAATATTTTGCAAGTTACCTACTAAAATGATATCATGATTGTGTATTATGTATTTCTCCCATATCAGGATTTCTAACACAATTAATCGTAGCTTGATAGATGTCAATTATTAGACATACGCCATTCACATTGAAAACAACTCCATTACATAATGTTTTTCATTTGATATCAATTTTGAATCAGTAATTTTTATGTTAAATGTGTATATCATTTTCGAAGTATGTCACATCTATAAATCACAATGCATATTAATATCCACATAACTTGCTTTATTTTTAAATATCGCTTTTATTCCCCCAGACAAATATGAGAAAGTGAAATAATAAGTTATTACTATATCAATAGGACACAACGTAAAGCAATTTATAAACAGTTGGACACGCGACACATAAATGAACAGTCAGGAAGTCAAAGAGTCAAACCACATATATCAAGATTGTCTCCTTTTCAGAAAGAAAAGGTCCTTGGCATTCAACAGGTCTGATCTTTTAATTTTCAAAAAAAAAGTAAAAAAATTATTTGGTTATAGGAAGAAGTGAGTCCCACACATGGATTACAGAATAGACATGATCGTAAGACTGCTTCTTAAGTTTCAAAAGAACCTTTTGAATATTCTTCTATATTGTCTGAAAATTTGTTATAAAGACAAAGTTCACTGACGTTGAATAGAGCAAATTAAACAAATTAATAACGACATTCCCTTGTAATTTTTTTCGGGGAATTTCAAGCATCCAGGAAGACGTCAGACAAATGAGCCATGGTTATTTTGGATAAGGGACCTATCATTGTTTCGCAATACAAGAGTACATCATGGGCGGTTAGAGTGGACGGGCTGGGATTTGTTATTCTAGGAATAAGGGGATGTAATGAAAAATATTAGGGCTGACTCATTCTTTAAAATATTGCGTTACTTGTTTTAGTTTTCCGAGGGGGATGTGTGTCAACATGTCACGTACTCAAATATATCATGTACAACGTAAAATTAATTTTAAACAGATAATATACGTTTTACATAGTAAAGAAGACAATAACTGCGTGTAATTTATTTTGACTGACTTTTCTTTAACATTTATCAAGAACCGAAATGATAATAAGAATGGAGCTGCAGATGGATTTTCTTTAACATTTACCAAGAACCGAAATAATAATAGGAATGGAGCTGCAGATTCCATCAGCACATTTTTGTTGGTTTCTTTTTTACAGTCGAAGTTTCATGCTGTAGGCACGTTCACCGACTTTACAGCTTTTACCCCTGGTCATCGGGCTACTAGTATCGAGCTATCGATCTACCTGAAGAGTCTTTAACTCCGTATTTGACAGCCTACATTGTGGCACCATGGAAATATAGCGCCTTCTCAGATACCTATTTATACCTGGGTGAAGTGAAACAATGCGGGGAAATTTTCTTGCTCAAGGAAATTATCAGTATCCTTGAAATTTTTATTCAAACTGATAATTATTACAGACTCAAACCCAGGACCCCGCGATCCCTTAGCGCGTGTCCTACCACTGGACCACTGCTCCAAATAAGGTTATCCATCCTTCATTAAATCATTTTCCTGGTCATTCAAATGCTTAAAAAGATTTCCGCATCCAGTGACTTGGAGTAATATGCTCTTCTGCTCTAAGTCTATAAAGGCTTACATTTACTATAAAATTACCACGATCACTTGATGGACCATGATCACAGTTTTATGATGGATGGATTACATTGATTGACTGTCTCGACCCTGGATGGAATCTGCAACTCCATTCTGTTTTAAAAGAAACTGGTACGCCTTGAATATGTAACTTTTTAGTATTATTAAATACTGCATCTGCTTAATTATGTAAGCCACATTGTTGGTGTTGCATTGTTTGCCATATTCCCAGTGGTTTAGATAACAAGTATTTCATAAGAAATATTGCTACAGAAACCACTGTAAAAATATCCGGGGTGCTTACCCTTTTCCAGGTGTGAATATATGCACAACAACTCTATAGTTGCAACAGCGTTTCAAGTTAAGCTGCAACTGCAAATGCAATTTCAACTGTATTATCTAATACATGTTGCATTAATGGTAACACACACACACACACACACACACACACACACATTTTATATATTTATATTTTAGAAACACATTGAAGAAATAGTACCGTTACATTGCAATAGTTTAAAGTTCCCTCCTCTTAATTCTAAACAATCTTTCAATTAATTTCTAAACATTCTGCCTTTTTTTTCAGAGGGACATCAATTCAAGGAAAACTATCCTGTATTTCAGACACATAACACTTTTCCAGAATGCATCAGAATGTTTTCGCCGAATAAAACCGTGACATACTGTCGCTCGTTACATAAAAGGTTTTGAGTTTAACCCTTTCCCTCATAGAGGACACCATGAAAAGACCTATGCGAACAGCATAAAACCAGATCAGCCTGCAAGTAACTCGCAGGCTGATCAGGTTTTATGCTGTTCGCTACTCCTCAGTGGTCTGGAAATGAGGATTTTGTAATTAAATTTGGTAAGGTTTAACTGTGGTTTTCTGCAGATCAGGCTTTGTGTGGTATCTATTGAGTGCGTCAAAATGTCTATATGAGGGAAAGGGTTAACATCTAAAGCAAAGGCGTGTTTGATAGTCGCATAGGCCGAATGTGTGAACAGTCAGCTGGGCAATTGTATTTACTGAAATATTAATACAATACATGTTTCATTGACGACAAATAATTTCCCCTTCTCCTTTCTATATTAGCCAGTTCTAATATTATATATTTTCCTAATCAATGGCCACGCTATGTTCTGTACGGCAGCGCTTTGATTGACTTGTGTGTTTGTTTCTAAAATGAAACATTTCTAAATTGTATTTTTATTTGCCCTTACTCAATTATAGAAGAAATGTTCATTGGTGTACAGAGACCATTTTTATATAGTCCGATTTTACCGAAAGCTTTTGGCTAACATTTTGAGTATTTCTTTTTATGTTTGCCTGCAGCATTGAAGACGGTGAATTTTTTTCTCCTGCAACTGATTGACTGGTGGCTATAGAAGTGGTAAATAAACATAAGATTATTAATTGTTTGCAAAAAAATACGACGATGTCATTGTCCCGTCTTTTTTATGTGAACCGCATGCTTAAACGTCAGTAATAAAAACCGTCTAGTTAACTGTGACATAGCGATTGCTATATATGTCACGTGATTGTCTAAATATAGCATTTCAAAATGATTCACGCAACAATCAAGGAAACATCTCTCTCTCCTCTCTCTCTCTCTCTCTCTCTCTCTCTCTGTTGCATTAGAAATTGTTTCACGAACTTTTATTAAAGAATAATTGTTCGTACTCTGTTGTTTTATATTAAATACTTTCGAACACTTTAAATATGTTTAATATGTTTTCAGTTCTTTTGAAAAGTGTATAAATTAAAGCAAAAGTTATCTTTTAAAAGATGATTTGCATTATAATTATGAATGACAATGTCCTCTCTACTGCTGGAGTTTTTTCAGTTGAGGTATACGTATCGTTTTTGTTGATTCTGTTTCGTGTGT
>CM037783.1:55484743-55500251 GCA_021229015.1 Solen grandis
TTGCAAATACTGTATTTCACTATCTATTACAGAAGTATTATATCTTTTGTTTAATGTGTCTGTTCTATAGATATTTTCATGCACTTGGAAAACTTGTAAGGTAGTATGGCGGATGACTCCGACCCCATAATACCTATGACAGGGGAATCAATGGGCTATGGATTTGCGTGGCAGAAAATTAAAAAAAAAGATTATGGTGAATCGTTATCTAGATGGACATAAGAACTTGATTGTTGTAAACAAAATAGCTGAACTGAAATGACTGGACCACCATTTAACTCTCTAGAATTCGGGAACTTTTTAGAAGAATATGGGTTTCGCCATCACTGAACAACTTCAGAATACCTAGGCTAATGGAGAGACAGAAAGAATAATTAAATAACAGACAAAGACAAACAATACAAAAAAATGGGATAAACCAACATAGACATTCTAAAACTATGGAAAGTGAATAAAATGAGAAAATGTACTACTCAAGAAGAGGAAAGAGAATGGTCAACAGTATAC
This sequence comes from Solen grandis, assembly GCA_021229015.1. Taxonomy (NCBI): domain Eukaryota; kingdom Metazoa; phylum Mollusca; class Bivalvia; order Adapedonta; family Solenidae; genus Solen; species Solen grandis. Next base: position 55,485,251 of record CM037783.1, read on the forward strand.
GGACATGAACAATATATTAACATTGACAAACATGGATCCAGCATTCAGGAAAAACGTAAATCTGATAGTTGAACAGTATAAAGAGATGCATCAAAAACGAAAAAGTTTCTTTAGGATGACGAGCATTGGAGAAAGCGATTATTGCGTATGCCAAAAAGAAACCAGCACCAATGACAGAACAAAAACTCAAAATCGAAAATATCAGTACATGTATATGGTTTCCGTTGTATACTCATAGTTTTTCTCCTCAAAGTTGTTGAGCATCTGCAATTGTATTAAAATGTTAAATAAAATATACATCTAAGATATCTGCCATGCCTTCCAATTATTCATTCTTAATCATGAAAAGACTCTTTGAAAAAAAGTGAATAACTCAGTTTTGAAATAATTCTGAAACTCATACGGTAGTAAGTAATTATTACATGTACCGCATGTTTGTGTTACATTTCCGTGATTATATGAACCACTACTATAGTAGCTTCCGAAATTGTCAATTGTGTCTGAATATACGATAATAGTTGAGCATGTGAATATTTACGTGAAAATATATGCAACACGCTCACCAAAGAAAACAAATTTTTTACACATATGTCAATTATTAGGTTAATAAATTTTATATTTAATAATCAGAAAATCTAGCCCATTTCTGAAAGTTGACAACAATATGAAATCTGAATACAAAGTTTTGTTCATTAAGTGTTAATTCACGATATACCTTCCACGTTTTATCGCCTTTTTGCGCACTGTGACATTAAGATCAAAGATTTCGCATATCAGTATGTTTCTTTTCCAGAATAGTTAACTAATTTAAAATTCATGTAACAATCGTTATGTGTTTTCATTTGGTGCAAATCTAGTTACCACTTTTCTAGTTTTATACCAATATACTCAATACATCTCATTTTGTTTGATGCATCTCTTTAAAGAAGATATGTGTACTTGAAGAAGTCCACGTTCTTGTTTTTCTGATGTATGTGTATGAACCATTTTTTTATTTACTGAAGAAGTCCATATTCCTGATATGTGCACTTCAAGGGTTTTATGTTCTTTCTGTATGTACGTTAGGAAGACCATTTTTATATGTGTACTTGAAGAAGACCATGTTCTTGATTTATGTATTTGATGGACTTCGTGTTCTTGATATGTGTGTATGAAGACGTCCATTTTCTTGATATGTGTACATGAAGAAGTCCATGTTTTATATTTGTATCTGAATGAGTTCATGTTTTTGATATTTGTACTTAAAGAAGTCCATATTCCTGATATGTGTACTTATGGGACGCTTTGTTCTTTCTGTATGTACGTTAGGAAGACCATTTTTTTTAAGGAGATCATGTTCTTGATATGTGTGATTCCAGAAGACCAAGTTCTTTATACTGACACGCAAAAGAAAGTGTACACGTTTATATTGGACATACCTTTTTTATTACAAAGTTTAGACCTACAGACTTTACACAATGAGTAAACATAAGAATCTTCCACACATTGCACCGTTTGTCCGATATCTAAGCGCATATAAGACCTTCACACTGACGGAATGCTATTACGCAATTTTTCGCTTCCAAAATATATAGAGCAACAGGTTGACCCTGACCGATATCTTTAACAAATGCAATAATTAAATCACAGTTCACTCGTAAACACGATGCTACGGCTTCAAAAAAAAAAAAAAAAAAAAAAAAGGAAAAAGAACAAAGAAACATTCAAGGACTTGTCAGCTCGCAGCTGTCGTTAGCGTTGCTAACGTCGTTAGGCAGTTTAACTGCCATAGAAATACATGTACCATTATTAACTCAGACAACGTTACAAGCAGAATGGAAATGTAAGGGATCGCCCACGAACCGGTAAACCAAAGGCGACAACTGCACGTCAGGACAAAATTTTGACGTTGACGTCTGATGTTACTCAGATTTCAATCAAAAGTAAACCATCGTGTAGTTTATACACTTTTGCAAATTTTAATACCAAAAATGCCAATATATTGCTTAAATAAGCATACAAAATTTCCCTGTAACCAAGTGCACAATATCTTTTGCGTATCAGTATATGTGTACTTTAGGAAGTCCATGTTATAGATATGTGTACCTGAGGAATTCCATGTCCTTGATATGTGTACCTGAGGAATTCCATGTCCTTGATATGTGTACCTGAGGAATTCCATGTCCTTGATATGTGTACCTGAGGAATTCCATGTCCTTGATATGTGTACCTGAAGGAGGTTTTGCTTTTGATACGTGTGAAGAAAACCATTTTCATAATATATGTGCTTGAAGTGCAACTATAATCGTGTTAAAGCATTGAACATTTGCATTTACTATGCATTCTTTCATTATTTTAGGTTTTTAAAATCTATTAAATTATGTCAATTACTTGAAAATAATTGTTTGTCTTACTTGTACTAAAGTACTAAACTCACCTTTTCAGGTAACCTCGACACTTCTGGGAGACAATTCATGCTTTTACACGATGGAAATAGTTACTTTTACGTCACTAAACTTGGAAGTCGTACCAATGTTGCCGTTGCTGCTGGAAAACAGATATTGCCAGTGAGCCATTCAGATGCTAATGTCGACTAAAATTGTATGGTATAATGTTTTCCCTGTAGATACATATGGAAGGGAAACGATGGTTTTCCCGGTCTACGGCTTTACAACCTGTTACTTACTTTTTACAAATGAAAATATTGAAATAATTATACAATCATCTAGATTTAAAACGGTGCCAGAATCAATTGGAAATAATGTATATAAATTAGCAAACATGTTATTGAACAATTATGTGAACATTGTACATACAATTTCTGCTACTCATCCGTTCACTTCATTTTGCGCATCATTTGGACAACCATACATCCAGTTATTCCCGACAGAAATAAGTGGACAATCGTATGTTGCACCTGTATTCCTTTCCCCAGTGCTTAGTCGACCTTTCGATGTGAAATTTCACGTGCAAGCCTTAGTTGAGAATACACGTGTAACTATAAATGGTAGCTTCGATGATGTTCATCTGATTTACAAGAAAGGTCAACATAGCAAAATTGACATCAGTGACACCGGAGCACACTTCCTGTCTTCAAATTTCCCGGTACAAGCCGCACTTTGTCTGACTAAAATTGATTCTGACGACTGTGTTCATGCCCTTCCCCTAACAAACATGGCGAATCAGGACTATTCTTCCAGAATGAGTATTCCATTAAAGGTGCTGGACGACTTTGAATTCACCCCGGATTCCATCAATACATTTAGTATAAACTCGAGTAATTCTCTCCCTGTGTCTGACGATATGTTTCAAACAAGGTCGACAACATTGTTTGACGTCGCAATCATAACCGACAACAACAATGGCTGGATTGTTGTACCAGGTGCAATGATTCTTGGGAAACATCTCCCCACTCAAGTAAGTCATTTGATTTTTTTTTTTTTTTTCTTAATATAAACGCAGTGCTCATGTGAGCTTTTAGACTCGATTGTTGTTCGTCGTCCACATTTTTCTCAAACAACATCTCCTCTTAAACCAGTAGACCAAATTTGATGAAACTTGTCAGTGATGTTCCTTGCATGAGGCTCTACCAAAGTTGAGTGGGTGAACCAAAATTGTTCCGGTCCATTGCATACCTGGGTCACAGGAGCTAAATTAGATTTTAAAGTGAAATCTTTAAAAATCTTCTTCTCTGAAATCACAAGGCCTAAAGCTTAGATATATGGTGTGTGGCATTGTCTAGTAGACCCCAAGGTCAAATTTGAACCCGCCCAAGGGGTCACTTGATTTTACAAAGACTTATATAAGAAAAACTAGAAAAATCTTCTTCAGAATTAAGATATTTGGTGTGTAACATTACCTTGTGCACCTCTACCAAGTTTGGTCAGTCATGGCCCTTTGATCCAAAATTGGCTTCGCCCCAGGGGTCACTTGGTTTTATATAGACTTTCAAAAACATGAAAAAGTATTCTTGTCAGAATATTAGATATTTAGTGTGTGGCATTGTCTAGTTGATCTCTACCAAGTTTGTTCAAATCATTGCCCTGGGGTCAAAATGACCCTGTCCCAGGGAGCATTTGATTTTATAAAGATTTATGTAGGAAGAATTTGAAAAATCTCTTTGTCTGAAACCACACGGTCTGAAATTTAGATAGTTGGTGTGTAACATGGCCTAGTGGACATCTACCAAGTTTGCTCAAATCATGGCCCATGGGTAAAAATTGGCCCCGCCCCAGGGGTCACATGGCTTTATCTTGACTTTCATAGGAAAATCTTGAAATAAATTTCTTGTCAGAAACCGAAGGGCCTAGAGATTAGATATTTGGTATTTGGTATCGTCATAGCCCTAGAAAAAAGTTCAAAAATATTCTTGTCTGAAAGCACAAGGCCTGGGGTTTAGATATTTGTAGTCTAACATGACCTAGTGCACTTCTTCCAAGTTTGTTCAAGTCATGGCTCTGGGTCAAAATTGGCTCCGCCCCAGGGTTCTCTTGGTTTTATATAGACTAACATAGATTTAAAAAAGGGACCCATTGACCTTCTTTTGAACGTTTAAGCTACTAACTTAGGACCACAAGTACTGTTTGATGTGTAAAACTGAAATGATATTTCTTATATTTCTACGCAAATGTTACAAAGCGCTTGTCAGTGTTGTACATGAAACACAAATGTTCCACAAAACAAGTGTTACATAGCGCTTGTCAGTGTTGTACAAGAAACACGAATGTTCCATAGCGCTCGTCAGTGTTGTACACAAAACACAAACGTTTCGAAGCGCTTGTCAGTGTTGTACACGAAACACAAATGTTCCATAGCGGTCGTTAGTGTTGTACACAAAACACAAATGATCGATCGCGCTTGACAATGTTGTACAAAAAAAACCCGTGTTCCATAGGGCTTGTCAGTGTTGTACACGAACACAAATATTCCATAAGGCTCGTCAGTGCTGTACACAAAACACAAACATAACGAAGCGTTGTCAGTGTTGTACATGAAACACAAATGTTCCATATCGCTCGTCAGTGGTGTACACGAAACACAAATGATCCATCGCGCTTGCCAATGTTGTACACAAAACACAAGTGTTACATAGCGCTCGTCAGTGTTGTACACAAAACACAAATGTTACTTACACAAAACACAATGTTATGTCAGTGTTGTACACAAAACACAAATGTTACTTAGCGCTGGTCAGTGTTGTACACAACAAAATTTCAGGCTGTCAGTGTTGTACACAAAACATAAATGTAACGAAGCGCTTGTCAGTGTTGTACACGAAACACAAATGTTCCATATCATTCGTCAAACAATAACCAGGTTGCTAGCTTGTAGGTCAAGGTCACAGCACTCAAAATTCCAGGCTTTTGTATGGTTGCTTTTTAAAATAACTTGGCACAAGTCATCCTTAGGACAAGACAATGTGTTGCAAACAAGAACTATCTCGCTAGCTTGAAGGTCAAGGTCAAAGCACGCAGTTGACCTTAAAATATTGCCCTGGCTGTAAGTTTGTTATGTATGATTGCTTTTTGAAATAACTTGACACATGTGGTCCTTAGGACAAGACGATGTGTCACAAACAAGAACCAGATCGCTAGCTTGAAGGTCAAGGTCACAGCACTCAGTTGACCTTTAGATATTACCCCAGTTCCAACTTTGTTGTAAATGATGGTGTTTGAAATGACTTGGCACAAGGGGCAGGTTGCTAGCTTTTGAAAAACCCGGAAATTAAATAAGCGATGACCTTCGAGTCACAGCAGTAAGTTGAGTTTAAAATTTGTGTAAGCAGTCCTGTCTGAGCTGTATCTTTGTTGTGTATAGTCATGTTTTGAAATACCTTGACATAAGGGATCCTTAGGACAATGTGGTCGAAAGAACAAGGTGCTGCTTGAAGGTCAAGGTACATCACTTGGGTCAGGGTCAAGCGCTCATTTGATCTTAAAATATCTTATATTCAGATTTTCATCATATTCACTGACAAAAATATCCTATAAAAAAATGGGGGGGGGGGGGGGGGGGGGGGGGGGGGGGGGGGGATCCGTGTCCTGTAGACACATTGCTAGTTAATAAAAAGTATTTACTAACATAATTGAAAGTTTACAAATGTACCTGTTTTGCTGTAGCCTGATGTTTGCCGTGTCGTTTCCATGGAAACTATTAATGACAGCATAGATAATGATTGCGATGAAACAATAGATGAAGACGTATGTCCTTCGGGGTATGCTGTATACACCCCAGGTATGTAAAATTTTATCTACAAATATCTATACTAATATATATACTACGATAAAGGAAAAAGTTTTGTTGGTGACGAGACAACGAGCGAAAGTATGAGGTGAACCCTACTACCCCTTACCCCAAAACAAATAAAACAAAACAAACAACAACAGTAAACAACAACAACAAAAAAAAAACGAAAAAAAAAAAAAAAAAAAAAAAAAAAACGAGAAAAAACTATAATCATAAACACCACAACAAACTAAAAAACAAAAAACGCAATGAATTGTTTATTTGTAAGTATGTTGGAGTTAACGTCCCGCCGACAGTAGTTCAGTCATTTTGAGACAATGTCTACTTGAGACAGATATAGTACTGACATACTGCGGTATTACGCCGTAGACATGTGGCATGATACCACACCCAGTCACATTATCCTGACGCCCGGCCAACCAGTCCTGCAACTACCCTTATATGCTGAGCGCCAAGCAAGGGAGCTTTAACAGTACCATTTTTTTGCGACTTTTGTATGTTGCGGCCGGGGATCGAACCCACGACGAATTGGTTAGAGCACAAAAATGTCTATAGTAAAACAGAAACACCACGTTGTTGCACTGTTTTTTTTATCTACCTCATAACTTAAGAATATGTTAAACTGATAAACATGTATTTATCATTTATGTGAGATATTAAATTGAAATTTTTTCATTTCAGACCTTGACCTTGACGGTGGATTTGGAGAAGACTGCAGCATGGAATACACTGGTTTGTCACGATCTATATCAACTGCAGAACTTTCATTTATATGTGCATTAAATTAAAAGAACATCAACCATTTAATAAAAATCATGGAATATAATAAATTATTCTCAAATGATTTTCAGAATGAACATACGCAGAATCCGTTCCAAATCTAAATTCTATGGAGAAAATTCAAAGTTGATTTGAGTGTTTTAAATTAGTTAACCAAGCTAATGTAATGGTTAACCATTTTCATTTAAAGACATAGTTAACCGATGAATTAACCTGGAACACATACACACAATTCAATTTCGGGCAATTATGGCATGTTGGCTCTTGAATGTGAGAGCCAGATGATTTACTCGAATAAAATTAGAAGGACAGGTCGAGTTCTTCCGACCGCGGCAGGTATGGGTTTATCAGAAAAGGCAGGGCGCAGATCAAAGACACCAGGCTGTGGCAATAGTGGTACTGTGCGTGTCAGAAGATCCGAAGGTTGTGGGTTCCTATACGTCGTTCTGCCGAGAATCATGTGGAAAGATTTTAACTTGTTTCTCAATCGACGAGCAATGAAGTAAGTTTAAACATAAATACAAACATTTTGTTTTAGACCCTGACGCGCCTATCGCTCCGGACCACCCTGTATGCCTCGTTATCGAAAGAAACGACAGCTATTGCTGGACAGTTAGTCGGTGCAAGTGTTCCTGGGTTGAAAATCTCAAGCTATGGGAAAATCTGACGGATGAACAAAAGGCTGTAGTTGCAAATGCCAACGGCGAACAAATCAAGACTAAACTATTGGTAAGTATGTACTTCCTCAACTGGTTTTGCAACTGAGCAAGCTAAATAATTTCCTATTAAGGAAAACACTTTTCATTTGTGTGTTCATTATGGAACATATGAAATTCTATTGGACAGCATATGTTTTCAGACTGTAAAATGGAATTAAAAGTCAATGTCTGGGTCGAGATGTCAATAAATATCAACTCTATTCTTTATATTGGCTCGTTTTGACGCCTTGGCAAACATACCAAACCAGATCAGACAGTTCTTTGAAGGAACTATATGATCAGGGTTTTTTATGTTTGCTCATGCATGTTGCGGCTCAGGTTCTACACAGTTTGCACAGCAAGGAGGAAAGTCTATTGCTTCATAAACTATCTAATGTTATGTAAATTAATAATCAATTAATCATCAAGACATTAATATGTACATGAATATCTAAGACACAATAGTTTCAGGACTTAGTAACAGCAATTCATTTTCTTTCTTGGTTGTTCAACAGTTCATATACAGTATCAAAACATATATATGTATATAGGATCTGCCATGAGTTGTTATTTCATATCAAATTTTACTGAACGAATTAAATGTTATTAAGCGTGTCTCTGGCATTTTTCTGAACGAGTTTAGTAAAATTTGATATGAAATGTCAGATTCTTTTTATCATATGACCTATAGTGACAGTAAATCGCGATTATAACAACAAAGAAACAAAAACATGAATGAACGGACTGTGAACGAATTACTTTTTGTAATATAACACCAAGAAAATAGTTTCAAATAATAACTGAAAATAACGATTTAACGTGTGTATTTCTCATACATTTTCAACATATGAATAATGAATCAAATACATTTAATCAAGCTATTCCAGCTCAACACACTTTGCATACATATAGAATACATGCGCGTGACGCGGAGTGATGTAATTGATGTGATGTAATTCGGCCTAAAAGTTAAATGTAACGTGTTAAAAATAAGAAAATATGTGATAGTTATATGAACCTGGAATCGGAAACAACTCTTTGAGCACAATGTCATATGATAAAAATATTTTTGCAAACAAAGACAACCATTATTAAATGGGTATCCAAGTGTAGCTATTGCATACATTGTATTGCGACTTTCTTGCAAGCATCTGAAAGGTCCAGTTTGCCTCTTTATGTAAAAGTTCCAGTATAAAAACATCATTGCATTTCTTGTAATAAATATGTATGTAGATTTACTATTATACATATTATATGTAAAAAATAATTATTATATGTAGTATTTCAAATGCGCAATGTCCAAATGGGTGTCACTCGCACAGAGCTCCGCCACAGTGAGTTAAAAAATAGCTGAGTCTTAGCTAAATCACAGGTAATCAATAGCATGACTTTTGGTACACACCATGGTCACGTGGTTATTCAGTGTCTCGGTGATTAATGTATAGCCAATCCACTTACTTCAGGCATATCACTCGTCTAGCCTAGGGGACATCGACAGGTATTGCTTAGTATAGTATTGCAATAACTTGTGTCCCAGTCGGTGTAAAAATTTTCCTGTATTAATAGAGTAATTCGATTTACAAAATGGCATTGGTGCAACAATTTCAATTGACCCCAAAATTTTAGCCTCCCCCCCCCCCCCCCACACACACACCATTTTTCGGGAACATGAAAACGTCTTTATTATTATGGAGAGCATATAGTTGCCGCGCTTTGTCCGTTCGTCCGTCATAATTTTGTCCGGAGCATAACATTAAAACTATAAGAGGTATCGACATGAACCTTCACAGGTAAATAGATCTCAATGAGGAGAAGTGCAGTGTACAAGAACCGCAACTATGTTTTGAATAATTTTGCGAGTTTTTGCCCTTTGTTATATTTTCATACTTAAATTTTGTCCGGAGCATAGCACAAAAAGTATAAAAGGTATCAATATGAAACTTCATAGGTAGATAGATCTCAATGAGGAGAAGTGCAGTGTATAAGAACCACAACTCTGTTTTGCAGAATTTTGGAGTTATTACCATTTGTTATTTAGCATTTATTCGGGGAGCAACCATCGGTTCTACCGATTCTCTTGTATTCGCGGGTAGGGCATGATGAAAACGTTTTGAGACACACACACACACACACACACACACACATTTTCAAGCAGGTTATAAAACGTTTTCGAACCCCAGGGTTTACACGAGAATATATTTAGATTCATGGGGAGACTTGAAATGGGGGGTTGGAAACGATTTTAAGTAGCCCCCGATTCAAGCCCCCCCCCCCTCCGCCACCCCGGAACATAAAATGATTTTGACCCCCTCCCCGGGAATTTGAAACGGGATTTTTTATTCCCCAGTATGCATAACGTTATTAAGTTTTTAAGTTACCGGGGGATTTGAACCTGGTAATGGAGGCCGTTACACTGGTGGAAGTCACGGTTAAACATTAAAGTTATCAATCCGTGTATCGCCCACAACATACTGTATTCTGCCTCGTAAACTGACAAATGTCTGAAAGGAGCATTTTTTTCAGGTTGATGTAACTTCCCTTTCATCTACAAGTGCGCAAAAAGTCAGTGCAAACGATGAACGTACCAGTTCCAAGAGCATCGGGTACCTGGGCATAGGATTGTTCGCGGCTTTCTTCAGTCTTATCGTGTTTATGGATCTGTCGTCCATTTTGCGTGATGTCAAAATCTTTTTTTGCAATCTCAAGGACGGCATGATCACATTTCGAAACATTTGCAAAAGGAACTCAAACTGACCAAGATTTGAACATAAAGATAAGACATAATATATGACAAGACAATAGACAACATATGTATTGTCGACAAGACAACATATCATAGTTTCTTCGGGCGTATTATGGTATGGCGCTGTCTGTCTTAAGACATTCGTGTCCGCGTAATAACTTTTAAAAAAAGTCCTAATCTATTGAATTCATATTTGGTATGCAAGAATTTGATATTAACAGACACGTCAAATTCGATTTAGGTAACAATCCACCGAATTGTTATAATGAGTTGTGCGCCCTTATCTACAAATTTTATCTGAAATGACTGTTTCCGAACTATAACTTTTGGAAGACTCTATGTATTGCATTCATATATAGTAGTAAAACACGGACAAATCAGTTTTGGTTACAATACAGTTTCCTCAATAATTTCATACTAATAATAGAATAAGTTAATATTGAGTAAAAAAAAATAATTATATGATTTTTCTTCTTTGCGTTTACGAAAGATCATTCTCTATGACATTTACAACAACAGCGAAACCGTTCCTTATATCAAATCAGTACTTCGTTCTATAACACCCTCATATGAAGACATTATCAAACCAGACAGCACATAGCAAACATTACCAAACCAGACTGCACCTAGCAAACATGACCAAACTGGAGCGCACCTAGAAAACATTAAGCCTAGCAAACATTACCAAACGACCACCTAGCAAACATGACCAAACGACGCACTAGAAAACATTACCAAACCAGATCACTAGCAAACATTACCAAACTGGACCGCACCTAGCAACATTACCAAACAAGAATGACCTAGCAAACATTACCTAACCGGACTGCTACTAGCAAAAATACCCAAATAACAATTCCTTTCAGATATTTCATAACCAGGTTCCAAACATTACCAAACCAGACTGCACCAAGCAAACATTGTGAGAATACAATTATTACAAACACTTTTACACTTTGTAACATAGCATTTAGAAACGTCACAAGAAATTTGTATATGTGTTTTTATGTCATACAATAATGTTTATGAAGGAATTACTTTTAAGAATTTTACTAAGCCCGCACCATGTTGTTATTTTCTAATTTTATTGTTGTTTTTTTGCGTATAAATGGTTGTCAGATGAAATTGAATGTTAACTGGTTGGTCATAACACACGGTTAGACCTATTCTTGTTTTCAAACTCCTGGGTAAGTGGTTATAAAGAATATCTCTGTCTGGTGATTAATTTTTGAAAGACAATTTGATGTTATGTTCTGGTATTTTCATGTGAAAATAAGAATTGACATCTTCTCTACAAAGATGAAAAGCAATGAGTCGGACACGTGTCCCATTTTCGTATAGGCAGCGCTCCAGCGGTACGCTTGGATAAAGTTTCAGACGGTAAACAAAGGAGAAGTCAACTTTTCTTTATTTTTACTACCACAGTACAGTAAAAATAAGCAGAACATATCTCATGAATAAAATTTAATCGAATGCAAAGAAAGCGTCTCTATAGTTGGCATTATAAATAGGAAATTAACACTAGTATGTTTAACTTGCAAATATTTGTAAATTTTTGTCCGTAGATATTCGAAGTTTTGAGAAATAGACCAATTAATTTGTGTAAGCCCTGTGACCATTGACCCTTGTCAGTGTTGAAACTGGTGTCATTCATGGGACATGTCTTTTATCCCACAGATGTCTGTTATTTACATGACTGTTATATGATTCTAGTTTTAATATTAAATATCAATGTAAATAAAATCGCACGATTATTTATTATATATTGTTATTTAACCTTTTAGATGAACAGTGTGTATATTAATGTGTTATTTTGTAGCTTGATATTTCATCTTCAAACGTATATGAATCGACATTACTTTCATTTGTGATAAATTCACTTAAAGTCTTAAATGCAAAAAGAAAAAAAAATCTTAAATTATCTTTAGTTTTTTTACTTAATCATCTTAAAAAATAAATCATTCAACGAGTTTGAACGAAATAATTATATTCATCCTGTTGAATTAAACATAAATTAAGAATTTTTTTCTTTTTTACATTTTAAAATTCATCTAAAATAAAGACTATGGAAAAAAAGAGAATGATAGAGTAATGGAGAAATCATGTAGAGGTATTTTGTATTATGTGCAGCACGGGGGATATATTGATCTCTATGTAAGAAATGAAATACAATTTAACTTGCAGCAAGCCATATCATATTTACTTCACTCAAATGTATTGGTTTTCACATTTTCTTCTCTCTGTCTGTTGTTGTATCTTTAAAGTGCATATTGGGATGGAGCTAGATGTTTTATTTATTAATTTGAAATCATTTTCTGTAACACCTGTATAATCAACTAGACGTTATTTTGAAATAATCATTTATGAAATTGAAGCTGAATGAAACAATTTTATCATTTACGGTATGTGATATAGAGGATATGTGATGATTTATTGTTGAATCATCTTATTTTCTTTGATGCGTTGTCATAGAAACGGTATGTTTACGGGTGGCGAATGCAGGAATGGATGTAATTATGTATTTTCTATGACTTAAAACATGCTCTTACAAGACAAATCAACAAGATAAATGTTTTATTTATCTCATATTTTTTTTTTTCGAGTTTTGCTATTTTTTGTAAAAATATGCCATAATGTATCTCCCTTCTTAGAAGATAATATTTTCTCTTTACAGGTGAAGATTTTGTTGTCTCCAATGTGTATCTGTCATTATTGTCACTGAAAACATGGAATGAATGGTTCGCATTTCAGCGAATTACGTAGTGTTTTCATTACAGTCTTAAGGACGTTTCAGCGGGTTACCACTGATTTTAAAGTTGGTTATACATTTTTAAATTATAACAGAGGAATAAAGGAATTCTCTCCGTTGAAAATAGTTCATTAAACGATATTTATATATAATTTTCCTAACTTAGGGATATTTTTGTATACATTTTGGTCTTGGCACAATGGAAATATTATGCTAGTATTTTTTTTTTTGATAATTTTAATGCACTTTTAATATTTTTTTCACCTGTAACTTATAGAGTACATTATAATTTGCAAATTATAATAAAATATTTTGAAATATAATTTAGATATGTTCTTAAAGTATTTGAAAACGATAACTTTCTACTTGTTAATGCTTTAATATATTTTTTATTGTTATTCAAAAGTGTTTACTAGTGATGTTTAACCATGAATTAGATTCTAAAACCAGTATTGTAACCCCCTAGTTTTAATTCATGTATATTTTAGTTATAATCTGCAGTAATTATGAATAAAAAATTAGAAAATTAAAAAAAAAAACCCGCTGAAACGCTTTTAAGATTTTTGTTTTCAATTATACGATGATAATGTATATAAGGTTTCACTCGTTTTCCTGAGTATTCCATGAGCACTGTGCCTTTCGCAAAATGATGTGATACATTATTGCTGTTGTTGTTGTTCTATAATTAAACTATTGTTATTGTTGTTATTTTTTATAAAACCGACGATGTTGCCATAGTGATGAATATGTCGCTCCGGATGTTATTTATACTTATATGTATAATGATGAAAATGATAAATTGAAATGAATAAATGTAGAAGGTAACTCAGTAAGTTCACAAACAATTGTAAGTAAACTATTTTACAAGAGCCCCTCCATTTAGTCATTGAGTAAAATCCGATAAATGCCATGCATACAGAGGGTGCTCTGAGCTACAAGAGCTTTATGGGCAAACATGCTCGTCAGCACACTCTTGAACGCATATAAAGCAAATAGTTTACAGTTAAACAGATAATGGTAGCAATGATGAGAATGGTTTTAAAGGCATTGTCAGTTAGAGGAAATAGTATATGTAACGACATTATTGCAATGTCCGATTTTTGCACGAATGGATCGTGTAAGGAGGCAAGGGGCTGTATTCACAAAGCTAAATGCTGATTAAAGTAAAACATCAGTTATATTTCTGCTTTATTATTTCGGAATTTTGATAAAAAATCATGCACTAGTAGATATGTGTTTCCATCATCATGTTTAGTTTGAGATACATAACCAAAGTTATGCCAGTTTTAAGATGTTTCCTGAAGGCTGTGCAAGCTAGTCATGATATATATATATATAAAGAATATATAGCAGAGGCATTGGAAAAGGTCTTGGTGTCGTGCTTCTGTGTAAGAAAAACTTTCCTAAAATATCTGAAAATCATTGTTGAGCTTAAATCATCGGGTTATATATATTTGTGTCACCTGCGTAGCATGGCAGACACATAGGGAGTACCCCACTTAGTCAACACTATTGCATGGATTCACTCCAAACTTGGAACGTGGGCTGATCAAGAGCTGTAACTCTAGCTTATCTAATCATTGAATTTTATTTTGATAATTTGATGTTCATTCTTTCTCTAACACTGCTTGAGTGCAGGCGACACAAGTGTCCCAAGGAACACATATCTAATTTAATCTTCCGGAACGATTTTATAATGGTCAGAGTAAATATCTAAGTTTATCATCTTCCATTGATATAGAAAAAATGAAGAAAAAAAATAGGTCAAATGTATCCGTTCTATGAAAGAAATTATGTGTTGTTGGT
>CM037783.1:55510168-55533400 GCA_021229015.1 Solen grandis
ATTAAATACCCATAATAAATATAATAATTAGTTGTCTTTAAAAATTAAATCAGTGCTTTTTCTTTTGATTCATTAAAAATTAAAGAAAAAAAATATCAGGAAATTTTTTTATAAATTTTTTCATGTATTTAAAAAACAAACATTTAAAATTATATGGAAACCGTCTTTTATGCACAACTGCACAAATTTTTTATCTGCATGTTTATGTATATAGATAACACACCCTTTGGGCTTTACAAAATCTTTTGGCGAAAAAAAATACATAAAAGAACTGTTATATCTTTTATTAAACCCCCCAAACGAATGCCCGGGGGATGTTTCCCCCGAATCACCAAAAATATTGCCCAAAATTTTTAAACATGATCCTTTGTGAAGATAAATCGGGTTTGGGGTGTTGCTGCTTTTTGGGTCATGGGGAAAAGGTCAATGTCAATTTTACTTACAAAAAAGACTATGTTTTTGCTTATTCTGCCCCCAAAAAATGAAAATATTTTCAATTTTTGCGGGAAATAGATATTGAATTTAAATTTAAAATTTTTAAATTTTTACTATAAAGCTTCGATGCTTTGGTGAGTCGACGAAACTGAACTGATATTAAAAGTTTGTTCCATTATATCAGGTATAGATCGAAAAATCAAAACAAGTATATAGTTTGTGTAAAAAAAATCTTTGAAAGCTTTTTAAGGGGTTTGAGGGGTAAAGGGTAATGTTACAAAAAAGACTTTTTTTACGTTTATTGTCTGCCCCCAAAAAAGGAATTTTTTTCTTAAATTTAATGCCGGAATAAGCAACGTAATCTGATTTCCCACCGCACACTTTTTCTGCACCTAACGACACCCTAACACTATAAGCCCTAAACATTTTTTTCATCGGGGGCCATTTTGTTTATTTATAAAATTTTTCCCCCTACTGGCGCATATAAACCAACACGTTGAGAAAAAAAAGACTATTTCAACAGGGGACTTTACACACCTTGTCTATTTTTTTAACCACTGTCTCGCGCATTTTGAAATTTTTACGGGTTTCAAAATTTGAATCGGCAAAATGTGTTTTCAGTGAGGGACTTATAAAAGTTTACAAGAGAGAGAAGGGGGGGGGGGATTTTTGTACGCTTCATTTTGGTTAAGATTTCATTTCACTAAAATGGGGTGAAAATCAAGTCCATTATTACTCCTTAAAAAAGCTTTTTGTGTGTTGTGTGTGTGTGTTTTTTTTTTTTTTAATTTTTTCCCATTTTAAAATTTTTAATTGGACATCAAAATAATTTTTAGTTTGAAATGATGAAAATGCAACACTTTCTCTCGCTCCCCCATTCTTATATTTCCCTTTAAATTTATCATTTTAAAATATATTTCTTTTTTTCATCTTATTTATAAAACCCTAATAAAAACAGTGCATCTGGAATAACTGGGAACATGCAAAACACATTTTATCATAATGCAAAACGAAAAGAGAGAGAGAGAGAGAATTTTAATATATCCTTTAAGATTTAAAAGGAGTAAAAAACGGCAGAAAAAAATATGAAATTAAACATTTAATAGAGAAAAATCTTTTTGTGAGTTAAGTTGGTGTTTAAAGAAAATTTAAAAATACTTTTTGAGTGCCTTTCCTATTTTATCTATGCAATTTTTTTAATATCTAAAAACCCCACACACACACACAAAACCACATCCATTCACATTTTATTAACATGAAAACAATAAATCATCAAAAATCAAAAAGAAAAAAACCAAAAAATAAAACTCCCCCCCCCCCTTTTTTAATTTGGGGGGGTTTTTGTTTTGTGGGGGCCAAAAAGAACGGGTGTGAATTTTTTTAATAAAAAACTTGTTTCCAATTTGAGTAAAATTTTTGTAAAAACTAAACCTAAGAATCTGTTAGATGCTTCGTATATTTTGCAGATTTCGTATACAGAAAAAAATAAGCCTTATAATTAAAATAGAGAGTGATTACCCAAACACATTAAGAGTTTTGTTTGAATTTTATTTTTCTTTTTTGGAAATTTAAAGTTTTGATCTTTCAGTATATAAGGCTTTTTGGGATCCTCTCTCTCTCTCTCTTCTCTCTCTCTCCTCCTCTTCGTAAAAATCGGGGTAAGACAGGGCACAAAAACTAATAAAAACAAATCATTATCGTGAATGAAAGGTGAACAATACTAATCAATAGTCCCCTATTGACCCAAATTTTCTCATATTTTTATTACATTAAAAAGTATTTTGGTCGTGGTGTCTGAATGGGCAAACTTTCCAGCCAGTGTCATTTGGAAGACCCACCAGCGGGGCCCCTTTTCTGTCAAAATTTAAAAAAAAAAGGGGAAAAAGAAAATCTTTTCCCTTGGGTTTAAAAGGAAAAAAGCAGAAAAAATTTGTTAAGCCTTTCAGCCAGCCACATTTGGAAACTGTTATTATGTACATTTAAGGGGACCGTCTTTTTAATGCATTTTGAAAAAGAAAATAATAATACGAAAATTTTTAAGCAAAGCGCTTTACCCTTTTATTAACGCAGATCAATACTGATGCAAAAACAGAATTTTAAGATTTACGCATTCAAAAAGACATTAAATGGATGTATTTTGTCCGCTTATGTTACAAAATTGGACCTACCCAAAAACATCGGGGGCCGAAACCCAATTTTAAATTTTGGACAGTCAAAAAATATAAAACAAAATGTGATATTTGAATAGAATAATAAAGTCGTTTAATGATAAATATTCACAGTAAAAATATAAATCATAACAAAATACCAAAATAAAATAAACAAGTATTATGAAATATTTCATAGGCAATACTAATCCCCTACTGGGAAATGGAAAACTAAGACCCCCCCAAAACACACACAAACACAACCGTTTATTTCACATATAACAATTCCAGCTAAATTTCAGTGGGGGTCGACCGAGTGCAAAAGGCACTGGGAAACCCCCGTCCTACTGCAAGTCATCTGGAAGGGTTCCTACATGAAAACTTAAAACCCGGGCAAAGTGAACAGACGATGACGAAAAAGGTGATCCTAAGTGATGCCTCTGCAAGCGTTTAGAAAAAAAAAATCCGAAAAATGGGTATTTTTAAGAATTTTTTTAATTCCAAGGTCGTAAAACCCCCAAAAATCATGGGCCGGAACAAACTCTAACTTGATTTGTAATCATGGTGGTAGACCCAGACCAAAATTGATGAAAATCTGCAAGCGTTTAGAAAAAAAACCGGAAAAAGCTATTTTAAAAGAAATTTTCCTTCCAAGGGCCCCAAATTTTCCCTCAAAAATCAGTGGACCGGGAAAGAAACCCAAACTTTACTTAAGTCATGGTGGTAGACTCCACACCAAAAATTAATAAAATCTGCAAGCGTTTAGAAAAAAAAGGGGGAAAAAATGTGTTGCTGACGGACTGACGAGGCAAACCTTATCCCCCTTTGGCGAAGCCCCTAGGGGACTAAAAAAACTACTTTTTTTCCTAATGGAAAAGTTTTAAAAAGCCATGTTCTTTTTTTTTAAAAGATTTTTTCTGTTTAAATTGCTTTTCTGAACTATTATAATTTTCACAAAGCATGATTAACGTTTTAAATGTACCAATCAAAGGTAGAGCAAAGTCATTCAAATTATTGACCTCGGGTAATTGACTAGATTTTGTGTTATAGTTACATATCTAAGTTTTACGATGATATTTTTTTTATTTATATATACATATTGGATTACTTCATTCTATGCATTTCATTACAATCAATATCTGATGCTAAAAACACATTTTCAAAACATATTTTTCAAAAAAGAAAATATAAACAAATATATGCTTTTTCCGACTTATTATACCCGAAAATCCTGCAAGTTTCCCAAAATGTCAATGGATTTTCGGAAAGTTAATGATAAATGAACGAACAAATGAGTACAAGTGTATTTGAAAATATGAGGAATAAAGTCGTCTGATTATAAAATATTGTTCAGCAAAATATATGCCCATACAACATAGATGAAAAATTATAGTAAACAACACTACTTATTTTTCTAGAAGCTATTTAAAAAGCAGCTCGTCATATATCAGAACAGAACAGACAGTTTTATTAAGACTTATACAAAGTACATAATCTAACAACACATATTTTTTTGTATATTAAAGGTCAACTATAAGGATTAGGCATATTCAGTAATGTTTGTGTACATCAATCAAGAAAAGAATCATTCACATCATTATACACACTGGAGAAAAAAATCAGAAAAGAAAACAGGAAAAAAAGAAAGAAAAAAGATGGGAGGTTGAACTAATCATTTATCTTTCAAAATTTAATATGATTTCTTAACTTAAAGCTTCTTTAATATAGATTGTTTGCTTATTTCTTTTTTGTAACAAATTTGCAACAGTTTGTATAAATTTGTACACAGAAAAAAGTAATTAGTAACAACGTTTTAAATATTTAATTCTAAGATCAGCATAAAAAGGGACTTATACAAGTAAAATGAAATTCATCTTCAATATTAGTATTTTTTACAAACTAAACATGTCTTTCCCCTCATTGTTTCGATTCGGGCATATCAAACGGGTCTAAATTCTTGTGGATGTACGGATAGTCTGTATATACAAGGGCTTCTCGCAAAACACTAAATAGTTAAATATCTACAGGTCTGAATTTTGGGGAGTACGATAGCCCTGTATATACGAAGGCTCTCCCGGGAAAACATCTAAATAGTGTTCATATCTACAGAACGCTTCATATTTTTATATATTGTCAGAACTGATCTTTTGTCTAAAAGGGATCCAACCAACCCTCCCTTTAAAAGTTCTATCAATCTACATTTGAATTCGCACAAAAATACAATAAAGTCAATAGTTGTAAATATATAAAATATATGAAAAACCATAGTCATCTATCATTTTAGCTCACCTTAGCACTTGTGCTCAGGGGAGCTTTGTGACCGCTTTTTGTCCGTCGTGCGTCTTCGTCGTCTCGTCAACCAATTGCTTGTGAACACTCTAGAGGCCACATTTTGGGCCCCAAACTAAAATGAAACTTGGGCAGGAAAGTTTGCCTACATGATATCTCAGATTGCATTTGAAATTGGTCCCTGTGGGTCAAAAACAATTCACCAGTCAATCTTATAAAAACCTTGTGAACACTCTAAAAGCCACAGTTTTGGGCCAATCTTCATGAAAATTATTCAGAGTGTTTGTCTACATGGTATCTTAAATAAGTTCGAAAATGGGTCACGTGGGGTCAAAAACTAGGCCACCAGGTCATATCTGAGAAAATCATTGTGAGCACTCTAGAGGCCACAGTTTTGACCCAATCTTCATAAGATTTGGTCAGGATGTTAGTCTACATGATATCTTGAATGAGTTTGAAAACGTGGGGTCAAAAACTAGGCCACCAGGTCATATCTGAGAAAATCCTTGTGAGCACTCTAGAGCCACAGTTTTAGCCCAATCATCAATAGATTTGGTCAGGATGTTGTCTACATGTATCCGATGAGTTCGAAATTTGAATCACGTGTAGGTTAAAAATCTAGGTCAACAGGTCAAACTGAGAAATCATGTGAAAAAAAGGGGTCAAGTGGGAAAAAAAACTGGGTCACCGGGTCAAATTTTAAAAATCCTTGTGAACACCAAGAGCCCATTTTTAAAACCAATTTTCATTAGATTTGGTCGGATTTTTTGCTACAGATGTCTTGGGTTGAGTTCAAAAGGGGTCATGGGGGGTAAAACCTACACCAGGTAAAAGTTTTAAAAAAAAACCTTTTGATATGCTTGAGCCACATGTTTGCCCAATTTTCACGAAACTTTTTCAAGTCGCTTTATGCTATGCCGAATGATTTAAAATTTGTCTTTGGGTCAAAAACGGTCACTAGTAAAACCCTTTGGAAAAACCTAAGGCCAATTTCAGCCTAACCTAATGTAACTTGGTCAAAGTTTTTTACATAAAAACTCGGATGAATTCAAAACGGGGCCCACATGGGGTCAAAAAAACTCACCAGGGCAAATTTTAGAAAAATCTTGTGAACACCTGGGCCCACATTTTTTTACCATCTTCATTACACATATAAGAATGATACTGCATGAATTCCCAAATTTGAGTGAAAATTTCCCAGTAGATAAAAATCTAGGTCACTTGTCAAATTTAAAAAAAAATTTAGATGCCACATTTCTGTATCATGCAACACGAAATCTACTCAGGTGGCGACACGGGGCCATCGGCCCTCTTTTTTAAACTTATATACCCAATTTTTTTTACCATTATTAAAAAAAAAATCAAACTTGTTATATTTTTCAAAGGGAATGATTTTTAAAAAATTTCCTTTTACAATGTTTAAATTTTTCTTAAAAATTATGAATAAAAACGGATATCCCGGTTCCCAAAATAAAAAGCATTGGTTTGGGTTTAACCTTAAAAAATCGTTTAAAAAAATTTCCCTTTTCCCTTTAGATTTATTTTTTTCCCCCAAAAATTTCAAAAGGAAAAATTTTAAAAATAGAAAAAACAAAAGATAAAAATTTTGGAAAAGCTTTTGGGGGGGCAAAGGGACTATTTTTTTGGCTTTGCATAGTAAAACGCGTGGCCTTAAGAGTTTAAATGTTCGGTTAAGAGAAAATTTTCCGTCAAAAAAAAAAACCCCCCCAATTTTTAAAAAAAAATTCACAACTCGATGATTCACCATTATATTCCAATTTCATTGCCAAAATCCTCCCCCCTTGCTTTCAAACCCTAATTTTTTTTTTTAAAATATTTTTTTTTTGACCCCCCTGAACTCAAGTTTTAAAAAGAAAACCAAAAAGGGTTCAAATTTCTTTGGGTTTTTTTTCCCAAAATTTCCCCTATCAATAGCAAACGCAATAACAACAGTACTAATCTTTTTTTTTGAAAAACCGTATCAAAATTATTTTGAATGCAACTAAAGGGTCTTCAACGAAGATAGAAAATAAAAAGGGGAATATGCCCCCCCCCCCCCCCCCCCCCCCCCCCCCCCCCCAAAAAAAAGGCAAAAGAAAATTTAAAAGTACCCCGGGAGAATTTTAAAAAATTGTTTAATAGTTTCCTTTTGGTTTCCATTTTACTTTTTCCCAACCCGAAGTTTTTCTATAAAAAAAAAATAAAAACTTTTCCCAACATTTTAAAAAATTTTAAAAACATACATTGTTTATTTTTCCCAAAAAAATTTTGCACAAATAAATAAGTATAAATATTGCATCAACGGTCGATTTACCTTAAGGGAATTTAAAAAATTTGGGTGCACCCGAAAAAGTTATGTTCTTTTCAAAATGTTATCGAGGCGTTTATTAAGTATAGTGGTGAACATTTTTGACTACAACTAACCCCAAGGTTTTTACTCTATAAATTTTTGACATCATTTACACCCCCTCTTTTATGTAATAGAATTATAATCCCCTTCCCTCCATTTAAACTGGGTGATACCCGTACTAAAAAAATAATTGAAAATATACATAAATTGGCGGTTTACGATAATATATCAAAACTTTTCGATAAAATACTCATTTAATTTCACAATCACTACCAAATGCTTTACCTCGTTTAAAGGGAATTTTTTCAGCACTTAAAATTTTATTAACACTGTAGGCTGATCAAGTTCTGGACAGGTATCATTGGGTTTTTGAAAATCATTATTTTTCACAAAATTCTTGCAAACCCTTTATTTCTCCAAATTAAAAAAAAGAGTTTCCAAAACTTTCAAAAATTTTCGAAAAGCAAACCCAAAATAATTTTTTTTGTAGTTTTTTTTTTCTTTTCGGCTATAAATATTTTCCCAAAAATTTTTTTGGTTTACTTTTCTTTTAGGGTTTTATTTCAACATTCGCGTTTATGAAAAGCATTTCTCTTTTTTTGTAGAATATTTTTATGATACCTCTTACATTCACCAAAAAAAATTTTATTATCCCCCCAAATTTAATTACAATCAAAAAATTCAAAGCATCTATATAAGCCTTTCTAGCGTCCACACAAACTTTGGGCAAACCAGTCTTTTTGTTTCATAAAATTTTCTATTTTTGAAAGTTTTTTTGTTATTAAAATTCCAATGCGACCATTAACATAACAGTAAATAATACAAATATCTATAAAAGTTGTGAATTGCTCAAATACATTTAATCCAGCTGTTTGAGTTCAATACAATATGTATATACAGGGAATGTGAAAACCTAGAACATAGCATGAAATTATTCCTTTTCAGTATTTTGGGAGATGACGTATGCTTAAACCAATACTAGTAGCTTGCTTGTGCTAAATGCAGAAGCCTGCATGTTTCAAAAGTAGTGTGCAGACAAACCGGGTGTTGATGGTTTGTCAAGAATTCTATATAGATATCGACCAATTTAATCGTTATTTTCTTAGAATGTACATAAATGAATTGGCGATGGGCATGTATGAAACGTAACCAAACTCGCTTAAGCGTGTAGAAAACATCGAGGTTGTGTAGCATTTTGGTACACCACTAACAATTGCAGAGTTACGGAGCGCAGTTGTAGACCTTCACCTATGTATTTCATATTATGAAAGTTGACACTTCAGTGTGAACAGGTTTTCAGCAAATTTTAGGTTAATGAAGATACTGCCAGATATGATAATTTGTTTAATTACCGAAGATAGTTTACGATAGTCAGACTTCTTCAGCAAACGAAAGCGGCGAACATGTCTAATTAAGAGCACCTAAATTACCGACAACATGAAGGTATAATCTTACGATATGAAACCTTTTTTTTGATCAGCTGATCTTTCCCAGTCTCATTCATTTGTTCTAAGAGTAATTCAAACTAGATTCGGCAATATGCCAACCCCTCCATCAAAGTCGGCGATGCTAACTTTATTAAAAGAAGCATGGAAAATTGGTTACACAAGGCTGAGATACGATCGGATGCAAATACTAGGGCAATGTTTTATTACATCTGCATTAAGGCTTAGAAGAAATTAATTATTTCATTTCTGCCATGATTCTTAAAGAATGAAAATATGATTAGACATACAACAACATGCATGTAAGCATGAACAGTGTAAAGTCTTGAAGATACAACTTTTACATAATTTGCAAGAATAACAATTTAAATACTCCACTAGTATGACAAAAGAAAGATGATAACTTCAAAATTCAATCAAACAATAATTTTGAAAATATACGCAAGTTCAGTTGATATCAGTTTCCCTGAAAAAAAATGTATAATTAATTACAAGCCAGAAACATTTTTATTAATGTTTTACATATATGCATCATACAGTGATTCCTGAACTTACATAAAAACATGTTCGCACTTCGTTCATATCTATGCTCATAAAGTGGCTCATGAAAAGGAAAATGGCTCCAATTTTTTCAAATCTGACTCATCCATTGGCTCGGACAAAATAGCCAGACGAAGCCCTGCTGCTAATAACTGAAGAGTGCATGTTCCGTGCAATACTTAATTTTGAGAAATTCGTATGTTTGAAGTGATCTTTGTCGATTGTTTGACCTTTCTTCCATAGCGCACTTTCTTTACAACAGAGAATAACCGGTGCCAACTCAAGGACACTCCAGGAGATCGCCAATATGGTTATGCATCGTAATTGAGTTAGCACTCCTGATACAATATAATGGAAATAGACGACATTATAGCACAACAACGTAACTGAACATTTCGCTTTATTGTCGTCTCTCCTAATTTTCCGCTTCAATGTTTTTAATTTCATGTAATACTGAACATGTTATCTCCCCTTTCTTTTTCCAAATAATAAGGATAGGCAAAATGCAATAGAAAAATGTCTGTGTTGAATTAATGTCAAATTGCACGCCTGAATATGATGAATTTTAAACAAATTCTGAGAGAAAATGTAAAAAGATCATTCTTTTGAACAAATTTAACAGGATTTTGAGGCATACTGGCCTTTAAACGGCAAAATAATAGCTTTTCTAGCCAGCGGATTGAGTTTTTTTTTAATATAAAAGAAACTGTTTTGGAAAAACCAGTTTGAATTTTGTAGAACGCTTTAATCAGGTTAAGTCCTATTACACTACTGAAAGAAATCAAATCTTTTGGTTTTTCAAAATATATAACAATGGTTATTTTTTAGAATAGGTCCTGCGGGGTCTAGTGGTATAGTCACGGGACTTACTGACATTTAGTTTTACTCACCGTTGTCGGTTCGAGTCCCAATAGGGTCATTCGAATTTTTCATTACGGAAGAGTTTCCAGCTGGCTTGCTGGGGGTGGGTTTTTTTCAAACCTGAGGGGCTCTGGGTTTACCGTCCCATCGACAAAAATTCATCATTTGGAGACTATATCGTCTTTAGACAGAAATATTTGCTGCTACACAGCAGTATCACACACATTACATTATCCTACAACCGAACCAACCAGTTCCGAAACTACCCTGTATACTGAGCTATATCATACATTTTTTTAAGATTTGGGTATGTCCTGCCGGGATCGACCCACGACCTCCCGATCCCGAAGGGGAAAGTCTTCCATCTTTTTTTTAGTTTTGGTTTGAACGTCCCATCGACAGTATTTCAGTGATTTAGAGACTATGTCTACTTGAGACAGATAAAAGTGCTGCCACATTGCAGTTTCACGCCGTAGACAGTGGCATGATATCACACCCAGTCACATTATCCTTACACCGAGCAAACCATCTTTACTACCCTTTTATGTGAGCGCCAAGCAAGGGAGCTATACCAGTTACCATTTCTTATGATGGTATGTCGCGGCCGGGATCGAAACCACGTCCTCCTCTCCCGAGGCGGGCGCTCTAACCACTTGGCCACTGCGGGCGTCTTTCATCGTAGTTAGCTTGATGTCGCTATATGACTGAAAAACAGTCCGAAATAAAGCCGACAGAAAAATTTCAAAATACTTTTCTTCTATATGTTTTTTTAAAAATTTTTCAGGTATGAAAGTTCACTGTAATTTGTTAGTGTCGTGAAATTTTTGATACAACATAATGTTAAAAATTTAAAATTTAAAATCAAATATTAAATAACAAATTAAATATTTGTATTTAAATCGGATTTTAAAATGACCTTCATCGATGCTGGTTATTCCCTAATTTCACTTAATAACGGTCACTTAAAGACACAATAAATAAGACATGTTTAAGTTTATAGAACATTTTAACTCCGTTATTGAAACAAAGCTTATCAACACTAATTGTGGCAATAAACAAATCAAAACACCATATTACAATATTATAATAAAACTCGTATACTACTACTATCTTAATTAAAAAATACCATACCATACCATAACAAAATTATACAAACATGTATGAAATCACATGTTTACAATAAATAAATCCAAATGATACGTTGCAAACACACACAAGATAAAATATCATTATATTTGTTAAATCGTAATAATCTTTGAATCTAAGAAATATAAATAAAACTCGGTCTAGTTTTTAAAAATAAAAATAAACGTTAATGTTATTTCCTGTTCTCGGGTCTAGACGTCGTCCTTTTATCATTTTTTTCTTAATGGAACTCCCAGACTCATTTGTAAGGATACACTTTACTTCTTTTATTTTTTACAACACTTTTAAAACAACCGATGAAACGCTGTCTTACTTTCCCGTTCTAAATAAAATGACGAACTTAAATCTGTTTTATTGATAATCATTACTCACTTAATTTGTTGAATTAAATAACCAGGACCTTTTCTCCTAAAGTCGCCCAGTGGCTAACTATACAAGCCTAAGGTTTCTACAATGCATTTACAAAATGGCCAGAACACTCAAACCAGGTTGTCCAAAAATGCAACCAAATTGAAAATAAAAGAGAGTCAGGTCAGATAAAATTAAAGAATCAAATTAAATAAAAAAACATTGCTTTCGCTCATGAAGATGTGTTTGATTTTCCCACACGGTATAACAGTAACTGCCCAAAATGCACATGCTCTTACAAAATAAAGACATTTAACACAGTAACACGTTCTCGTGACTTACTGTAACAGGTCTACATTACCGCATGCGCAATGGTACGACTTTCGGGTATATTTACTTTATTATAAATTAATTAGTTGGAAAATGATGTTATTAACAATAATTAATAACACGTACGCACAGAAGGCTAGTTAGAGAATGTTATGGATATTGAAAAAAAAGAATGTTTTCTGCAAAGTTAGAAATACAAGAGCTCTTGTTTCTTAGCTAGAATAATGCGTAATATTTATAACAAACGGATCAAAAGTATACTTTCTACAATTTCACTTCATTTCTTACACGAATCCTGCGTGACCTAGATGTTAGACTCAACAAAAATTACATAAACAAGCGGTGTGACATTCAGGAGCAAACTTCAAACTTGCTACATCAGCATTAGTCACAGATGCTGTGGTAATATTAAACTTAGAAATATTGTTTACAAGAGTTTGTATATTATTTGAAACATGCACGTACAGAAACATTGAGTCATTGTCTACATGGCTTTCACATTTCCTACCAAAGTCTTGTTCACCTTAGATTTGTTGCTCCTGGCGTGGCTTATAAAATGGAACTTAAGTATTTTTTCATACTCAAAATTTGCCCATTATTTTCCATAGGATTTGAGTATGATACTCAAATTTGAGCCTGGTGTCGTAATTATTTTCGAGAACACGGGGCCAGATCTTAGCTGAAACACTTCTTTGAGCCCGTGAACTTACACGTGACTTCACATATGGCTCAATTGTAAACTGCGTGCTCAGATATTATACAGCACACAAATGAAGATCCTGATTTAGAAGTTATTTGACTTATTTTTCATATACTACAACTTCCCTTTTTCATCTTAATATTCATATGGTTAAATAATAATAATAGCCAATAAGTTAAAGCATAGTTAAAGTATAAACGGTATATACGGGAACCTAATAGTACTTATTTTACGGTAAACACACCAACTATACGTAGGGCTAAGTAATATTTAATTATTTCACCATCAGCAAACACTGTTAGTTCTCACGGTACTAAAGATTATGTCAACATATTATTTTAATTATTACTAAGCATTTTGATGGAATTCGAGCCTTCCTAATTCATCGTTAATGGATACATTTTTGCTGCCGTACTTCCACGACTCAATGTTTATTCGCTCAATATCTGGGGCACTTTGGAAACCTTACATTCAGTATTCTTGAGCTTTGGCGCGAAGAGTACCAGTCTAGTACCAGGATTGTTTGATTCCCTTTGAATATGTTTTTACCATCCTATATATGATATTATTTCCTCCTTGCAGTTTTTGAGAAGCCGTTTCCGTACGGGATGGGTTTCCATAAAAAAAATTAAATACGTTAATGCGACGAAATATGTACCATATCATTTGGATTGAATTCACGAATAATTTATCTAAAAACTTCATCTATAATTTCGACAAGTCACATTGCAAAATCTGACATCAAACATATATTTAAATGTGTTTTTTAATCTAACGGCAGGGAGAAATCCATGCATTTTTTGTGGTTAATAATGTAAGTTTAACCCCGAGTATGTATTTAATATACTAAGGGTTTCTTTTAATGACAATCAACCATGGACTTTCATCATAAACCCTGCTATCTAAAGGAACATCCCACAGGGCTTTCCCTACTCCCCGATGAGCATTGATCACCTCGGAGGTCGCGGAACTCCGGGGAAGTTTCGGGCGTCGCGAGCCATGTGGAGCCATCGGGAGTTAACTATTTCAAATTTTGCTTTGGGAAAATTTTACCCGAGTGTTCCCGACATTTGGACAGAAAATCAGCTCGGGAGGCATCTGCGGATTTCCCAGACCCCTCGATATTTTTTCCAGAGGCATCCCCAAAGCATCGGAGATGTCTCTCTAAAGAAATCAATTTGACCTCCGGGATATTAGAATTTTCAGCGACCTTTCGGTTAAAAGTTTCTGTTTTTCTTGTGGCTGAATACCCGAATATCCTCAAAAATATAGGCTGGGTTTGAAAGTGCACTATGAAATTTTTTTTGTTGTCTTGGTAAACCTTGGACTGTTTCGGTAAACAAAAGTCATGGAGCATTGCTATGTGGCAGACATCCAAATAAACCCAACAAAACGTATTATCTTAATTCTGTCTTTTATTCTACCAACAAAATCTAATAATCTCTATAACCTTCCCCAAGCCCACCCGGGGATTGTTCCCCAAAAACTCACCAAATGCATCCCAAACCTATTTCATCCGTATTTCAAATCGCGATTATCGAAGAAGTCCCCGCACTTTGCCGAACACGAAGCTTCCCCGAATATTAAATGCATTGTTATGGCTATTCCCAGAATTTTGACATCCGAAGTACAGGCGTTCACTTTCCCCGATGCCTATAAGCGTTATTCTCATGGAACCGCTCCGTTCAATTTGCTCAAACATGGGGAACCATCGGGAGAAATAAATCTATTTCCACACCGCCGATAATTTTTCCGCAGTTGGACCTAAGCATAAAAAATGTGGATCATTAAACTTTAACAGATCGTATTATATACCATCAAAACACATTTTAATAGAATACATAAAGTATAAACAATATATAACAGACATAAAATATTTAGAATAAATGCTATACAGATTTAATGTACCTAATAGGGGGCAATTGTTCCGTGCAATGTCGATTTTTTATTCGTTTGTCTCTTTATTTTTTTTCATTTTTTTCAATGATACTCACAGCTTTACATCATATTACGTGTATATGTCTTGTATATGTGCAAGACAGTTTAAATTTAAATGTTGGAAATATGTCCCTATTTTCCCTTTAAAGTCTTCTTTATGGTCTTGATTTTTTATTTTTGTTATTGTCGTTGTTTTTTTGTTTTATAAATATAAAAGGATTTCCTTTTTTTTTCTGGGGGCTTGGAAAATCAAGACGTAATAAGGGGATTGGCTGGCTATCGAGATCCGAAAAATTTTCGCGGGCTTCGTGAAAATTCCAGACTACACACTGCCTACCTACAGACTACATACCTGACTTGTCGAATATTAAAGTGACGGACAACGATATCTGTAGCAATGATTGGTTTATTGTGCAGTTTGTTAGTACGTCAATTTTTTAAATTTTCTACACTTTCACAAGTCTAGCTCCAAATGAGTTTAAAAGTTGATGTTTAAAGGTCCATTTTTTTTAAATTTTAAACCTTTTCTTCGGTTTATAAAAAAAAGAATCAATATTTCATTAATATTCAAGCATCCTTCTATCAAGAAAGTCTTAACATATAATTATGTGTAGAGGAGGATAATTGATGGCTTCAGTGGAGTATCATTTTAAATAAACTAAGGGTAGGAAAATTAATACATATGTCACTGGAAATAATCGTCTTTACTTATAGCATGCGATAGTGTATACAATGTGATTTACATATTGAGTTCGCATTTTCCTTATTATGATGGAATTACCCCCATGATCTTTGAAAAAAACTTTTATACAAAATATATTTCGATGTTGGTGTGAGCATTCGTATCGTACCGAGGCATCCAATCTGAGAAATTGATTTTGCGTGATCCCCATACTTAAATCATCAAAGGACTGAGAGCCCCTAATGCTACGTTATGCAAAAATAAAAACAGTAAAGGAATTTGGCTTGAAATTTGAAATTGTTTTTTTTTTTATATCCCTCCTAAATTTGGGATCTTGTAGCTGTAAGGGACGAACGACATAATATTATTTGCCATATTCGAAACTTTTTTAACCAAGGACAAAATACATGCTAGAGGTCGTGAAATGCCGCACTTCAGTGGCTTACGTCACAATTTCTTCATAGTATTTCCATTGATAATTTTTTCCCCGACTACGCAAACAGGGAAACGTAATTTTGCCCTCTAGAGGGCATTGAATTTGGATATCCGGTATTGCCCATTTTTCGCATTTGGTTACATTTGGATCACTAGTACCAACTATAGGCAATATTTCGCATTTTTATGGGCATTGTTCCATGAACAATGGACATCTGTTGAAAGTATTATAATAATAGTATCTGTGGGTTTAATTAAACCTATATGTAATGGTTTTCAAATTTAAAATTGCTTAAAACTAAAAGGAGATAGTACACCTAATAACCTTGAATTATATATATATAAGTTAAATATTTTGAGTGTGAAACTACTTCCACAACAAAATTTTAAAATATAATATATATTAGAATAATATATTATATAATCCGCACAAGCAATTTGGAATCAAAATTCAAGGTACTCGGTAAAACTATTTATTTTCATAAAGCAAATTTAAATATATATAACTTTAACCTAGTAATCGCACGTGACCAAGTCTAAATGTAAAGTGAAATATAACATGCTGTATTATAAAACAACATAACCTGTTGAAAAGTCAGCTCAATTTTTGTATCTATTTGGGTTACAAGTCGAAAGACTGAAAGTTACAAAAACACGTGTTTTTCAACTTACACCAACTGAAACAACGCTTTCGCTGTATGCCTTGCCCA
The DNA here is from genome assembly GCA_021229015.1 of Solen grandis. Lineage (NCBI taxonomy): Eukaryota > Metazoa > Mollusca > Bivalvia > Adapedonta > Solenidae > Solen > Solen grandis. The sequence goes on from CM037783.1 coordinate 55,526,525, forward strand.
TATTTAATGCTATGTGTTGTTGTTGTTGTTGTTGTTGTTTGTTGTTGTTGTTGTCGTCAAAATACATAATAATTAACTGACACCACCCCATTTTATATTAAATTGACATTTATTCTAGCGGAAGTTCTTATTTTTCCGTCTTGAAATATATTCACAGCCCCTTTAAGAAATTTAAATTAGAATCTAAATACGTTTCCCTGCAGATATGATTTTTTATTAGAATGTAGTGTTTCGCAAGGAGGGGGCTAGGAAATTGGGAGGGGAGTGTTCATGATGCCATTTACTGATCACAGTTTTGTCGTGTAACAAAATTCTTCGGGAAGATACATTTAAAAAAATTTTCCATTTTTATAGCTTTTAGTTTTTGTACTCTGCGACTTCAATTAGCCCGGGCTCAAAGTCCATCAACAATTCTTTATCCTCGACCCTCCCATACCTACTGATGGGGAAAATTTAAAGTTTATCTTATTACAAAAATACTTTGCCTAAGAAACTTACTTAGGGGCGAAATTCATCATTCTTGTTTTTTTTAATGAACATTTTTGATGTATTTTTTTCCAAATAGATATTTTAAGTTATAAAGAAAATAGTTCAACCTAGCCATATGATAAAAATATTTCATAAAAAAATGAATGGTGAAATTAATTTCTACCCTTTTTTAAAGAAAGCGCTAAGAAATCGTTGGCGAAAATGTTTGCCTTTTTCCTTTATTCTACCTATACACTGAACTCAGTTAACCATACTTAGTGATAAATAATACTTTCAGACATCGGGGCAATTTTAATCATTCTTGTTTTCTCTAAAGATTAGTATATACTTTTTATACATCTGCAGTCTGGCGGGTTATAAACCTAGAACCATCAAACATTTACAAATCTAAAAGTCGACCGACATACTGAAAAACATAGTTCTGCATTTGGCAATTGTTGCAAAATGACTATCCTGTATTTTATCGGGACCTTCTGCATCAAGCAGAAAGACCTATTGTGTCTGTAATAAATTGTATTCTTTAATAACCTGACATGTTAAGCACGCTTACTAATCGAACATATTCAACGTTCCAAGGCAAAGAGAGTATGACAAAATATACCAGCACAGGTTGCAGTGAGAGCATGACCATTCAACGATGCTGATTCAAAGATTCTCCAAACATAATGCCGATACAACAGAACGAAATATAAAGCAATTCATTCCTATCATTTGCCAACTAATGATACAGTCGAAAGCTAATAACAATGGGTGCCTCTTTGAAATATAACAACGGTGCACAAACATGTTTTGTTGTTGCTGCTGCGTTGTTGTTTTATCAGATTTCCTTGAATTAAATAACTTCCTAGGAATTCCACTAGTGTCCTCCTTATCATAAATTATTATGTTTTAAAATTACGGCTTATGTTTTCAACTTGTTGATCTGTTTTTTTAATCTATTTATGCTGTATTTATGCGTCATTAAACCCTTTCCGCTGTTCGTTGTGAGTTCCCCCATCTCTAATAGATTGATACTGCTAAAATACTGTCGTCACACAATAATAACCTTTTTTTCAAAGTAAATTTGGTGCAGATGCGTCCCCGTTGGGTGTCATACAGAAAAATTTTGTAATACTTAACAATTTGATTTATGACTGGGGATCTTTGAATAACCATTATATATAATTAGTTAGTGTTCAGGTAATTACGTTTGGCAAGAACCGATTATTCACGCCCACAGCCACTTGAATATGTACCACCCGTATCGTATGTGGGGTCACAATAATACTTGAGTAATGTACAAAAGTACAAACCCATATCCAATTACTGATGATAAATTTCCTTTTAGAAGCCTATTCAAAAGATATTACAGGGAAATGTAACTAAAATGTGTTTTACTACGAAGTTCAATATAACTTATGCTACAACCAAATGGTAAACTGCATGAGCACTACTTACTGTAAATTAAAATTTTGACATACAATGCATTAAAATCTATTTCGCATCGAAACATTTAAAAGGAACAGGGCCCAAATTTTTGTTGTTTATTTTTTTACCTAGTTTGTCCCCAGCTGTTGTGTTGCTATAAAATAAAGATTTCTGTATTTTTTTCGAATTATAGTATGATGTACAATGCAAAAAAAAGACATTTGACCCCGATCATTATATTGTTTTTCACTACGTAACATCGTGTTCTAATGGTGACCGATAATTCTGTGTCTACCTCCGGACCGGGAGTCCCCAGTCCGATCCCGGCAGTGACATTTCAAAGTATTTGAAAACGGGTGTAGGCTCGCTGTTCACCACATTATTTTTTAAAATAAAAAACATAATTTAAAAAAAACTGACCGAGAACAATAAACAGATAACTCCACGGTTTTTTTTTTGGCGTTTTATTTCACTCACAACCGAATATGAAACTCTCTTGAACTAAAAAAATCGCAAGCAAAATACATATATCCCAAAAATGAAGCCCATACCCTAAAAAGCATTTACATGTATTCCCCTATGCTATTTTTAAAAATATTATATTTCATAGGGGTATATTCACTGACCTTGATAAAATGGCCCAAAAAAAAACGAATTTTTACTATTCCATTAACATTTATGTAAAATTTATGTAACACTTAGGATAAAGAAAAAGCATAATTCAGTTTCACATATGCCCGATAAGTGTTCCTTAAAAAATGTAAAATAAACAAAAACATAATTGTGTAAATTTAAAGGTAACTTAAGTGAATGTATTTTCATATGTGCATACATGCATTATCTATATACAAACTATTTAAATAGTAAAAAGTAAAAGTTACATCTCTTTTGCTTACTGACATTTTTTTCGTTTGTTGTTGTTTTTCGAATTATATTTTCAATGTTTGTTTTAGAAGAAAAAAAGGAAACATTTTACAAGTTATTACATGTTTCCCGAGGAAAAAAAGTGAACGTGATTTCTTCCTCTGAAACAAGATTTGAAACGTTTTAAGTCCAAAGTTTAAAGTTTGTGAACTTACTCATCTACAAAGGCCACCGTTGATTACATCGATAAACATCAAATAAAGCGCACTACTTATTATGAGAAAAAATAAAAACTCACCGTGGATTACTTTGATTCAATATCACATGAATGTAAAACTTATTTGAATAAAGATCTAAATTTATTAAATGCATTTCATTGATTCAATATGAAACAAACATCTTATCAAACGCACCGTGGGTTACGTTGATAAAATATGAAATTAAGCGTACTTCCTATTAAAAGAAAAGGTTAAAAGCCACCCTGGATTATATTCAAACAATATCAAATAAAGTGTACTAATGATAAGACGGAAACCTTAAAAATCATTGTGGATTACATTGATTAAATGTTAAAGTGTATTACTTGTAAGAAAAAAAATCTGATTATCTTAGCATGCAAATATATTAAATAAAAACATTAGGTACAACCCACACGTAATGTTTGAAACAAACACGCACAATATGTAAAAATATAACGGAGCTTTGGAAACAATGGCACGCATACAAACAACATAAAACGCAGAAAAAAATGACACATGGGGTGTAAACCATACGGAATTGTCGAAATCAAAGACACATTTGTTGCAAACCACATGGGGACGTTGAAAGCAAACATGCACAATGGGTACAAACCACATTAAAACACTGAAATCAAAGACACATTTGTTGCAAACCACAACGTTGAACGTTGAAACCAATACAAATATTTGGTACACACCATAACCACACAGAAAAAGATACAAGAACGATGGCAACTATTTGGTTCGAACCACACAAAACGTTAGAAATAAGGACATACACTGGTACCAGCCACACGAAACGTACTAAGCAAAAGTCACACCCCTCAGGTACGAAACACAGGAAAACAAAGCCTTTTATTAGGTACAAAACCACATAAAAACAAATTTGGATAAATGTCCCCTTCACTCCAGTAAATACAACATATTCCCTGTGGAAAATAACGTAATGTACTATTTTACATGTGGTTTCTGAATGAGATATAGAATTTTCACTTGTCGGTCGCTGAAACTGTGCTCTGTCTGAGTTTTCATAAAGCCCATGAATCCACAAAGGGTATGCTGCATGCACCTATAGTCCCTTTCCCACCTGATCCCCAAACAAAATCAACTTTAAAAGACCCAAACCCGCTCAGAGCAATTTCTACATAAATGTAAACTAAAAATCAACTTATAAAAATATGAGAGACAAATAATTTAAGCATTCCTTTCATTTTTTAAAATTTATTGAGATTTTATACTTTGTCTCCAAACAAATCAAAGAAAGTAATGTTTTAGAAGTTGCGTATTAAAAAAAATCTAAAGGAAAATTTTAAGTAAATTAATCATCAAATTTTATTCTAAATATTGACTTAAACCACTAGACTCCAATTTTTTAGGATCTAAATTAAACTACTTTAGGGTAAAATAGGGTATGTATTCACGTTAACCGATTCCCTAATTAATATAATATTTCTTGCAACACTTTATAATATAAGCCAATTCGGGCCTAAAAAGATTTAAAAAAAGGATTTGGTATGGATACAATATCCTTAATACATGGTAAAAAAAAACTAGGGGGGCAACGGAATGGTTGGAAATTTTGATAAACAATAAAGGGGACAAACTGTGGAAGGAACTTTAAAAAATTTTTTCTGTTTAGTGCCCAAACAACAGCTCACATTAAAACGTGTCGATAATCATCATAAAAAAAAGATCGCCTTCAAGCAAAAAACAAAATGAAAAATAAGAAGACGCAATCTATTTAGGTGTCGCATCCCCGTTTCCTTAAATACATCATGCATCTACGAGGGGTGTCAAAAAAAATAATCATATTTTTTTTAAAAAAAACCACTTGGGGCCACCATTTCAGTTTCTGCTTAATACTTATACCAGCACCCAACACACGCAACAAATACATGGTAGTTATTTACCTAAATGTCATATCAATTTACACAGATTTTTATAAATTGAACTATTAATTTAATTTCAACTAACGTTAATACAATTTTTGGGCAGTAACATAAAGTTTTAAACCCATATTTAAACCCATTTGTTAAAGAAGTATGTTTTTTATTAAATTTTAAATCAACACCCTTTAAAGTGAAAAAAAAAATCCAGAGAGACCCCTTTTTCCTTTCTTTTTCGCCTGAAAACTTATTCTTTTCCCTTTCCCTAACCTAAAACACAAAATCAAAACATTAAAAAGATTTATACAGTTATTTTATGGTAAATTTTTGTAACACAGTGAAAACGTGCCCGAGGGGGGAGGGGGGTGACACAAAGTGTTCCAATGGCCCCCCCGACAAAGGGCAACCGTTTTCACTTTGCAAAAACCCTAAATAACTGATTTCTGACATTAATTTCATAATTAAATTGCACAAATAAAATAATAACAAGAAGACTGAACAAATTTATTTTTTTATTGCATCAAGAAAACATTTTGAATAGTTAATATCAATAGAAAATTCATCACAAATTGTCCACAGTTCAGCATGAACACATTTGAAATTTTGCCCACACACTCACTGCACTAAAAGAAACAGTTTTGATGGTTAAGGCAGCAGGTACAGTTAATCAAATTTGATTCGCATCTTGTTTTCTATTTTTGCCTTTAATATGAAAAAGGGTTCACTTTTAAAAACAATAATAACAATTTTTAATTTTATATTTTTTGGGATAATTCTGCCACCACTTATCCCCTTTGATCTTGAAACTTTTCTAAAAAATTTTCACATATCATTAGTATCTGGCAAGTAAAAACTTTCGTGTTACCTCTTAATATCAACAGAACAAAACCCCTGTTAGTCCCCACTCCCTGCCACCAATTTTCACTTAAATAACTGGATATCTCCCCCTTTTTTTCAATTTAGTCAGTTAAATTATGTGGAAAACAATTTTTTTTTTCACGAAATTTACTGAAAAAGGCATGGTACCATAAAAATAAGTGAATATGTGATTGGGAGTATGGGGGACTAACAACAGTTTTGTCCTGTTAAGATACCTAAAATAGAAACTTAAAAATTTTTTACTTGGGAGATACAACGAATATTTTTCAATTTTTCGAAATTTTAGCATAGCTAATGGATAATGGGTAGCAAAATATACCCCCAAGATATTAAATACTAAGCAAAGTTTTAAAACATAAGACGATAAACATAGAATATTTTTGTGAAAATGCTTTCGAAAAAAAACCATATGCCGCATTATTCCATAAAGGAATTAAGGGCAGTTTTTTCAATTTGATCTTACGACCGAAAAGCGAAATATCAATGTCACTTTATGTTTTGTTACTACTACCCCTAAACCCAATTAAAAAATTTTTAAATTATAGTTTGAGAAAAGGGGCATTAGGTTAAAATGTGTATGCGGGAAAAACAAAACATAAAAATTGCCCAAAAAAAATTCCATTTTAATCTTTAAAACTTCCCGACGGGAAATTAAAAACTTTAAAATTCATGGGAAAAAACATAACTATTTTTCGCATACAACAATTTGTTGTCTACAACAAATACATACCACATAGGCTTTAATTAAATTACTTAATGAAAGTGCTGGATATACATATTTGGTAGAAAACAATCCGTGCTTTTCAAAGATAGGAATTATAAAAGTCTCCAAACAAACGCGTTTTTTATAAAACTATAAAAAATTAACATACTATGCTTTTTTAAAAGAAAAATTAAAAAACCATCTTTCCTAGACTTCTTGGATTTGCTTTAAGAGGCTGGGTATACCCTCCCCAAAGGGAGGGGCCTTGAAAAATTTATCCATCCTTAGTTTTTTTTGGTACACCGCAAAATAACATCAACATTTAAAAAAAATATCGAATGGGTTTTTCAACCACTAATTGGTCATCATTAAAGAATTTAGCATCATTGTTTGATATGAAGCATAACAG
>CM037783.1:55533500-55583500 GCA_021229015.1 Solen grandis
TATATATATTTTCAGCTTCTGAAGGAAAATTTCGATTTCTTCCCGCTTGATAGAGCGCTTTCATTGGCTTCAATTGGACAAGATGCAACTGAAACGAAAATTGATGACTTGCTCTTCCAAGTTACTTCAATTGTAGAAAAACAGAAACGAGAGGTTTGTTAATATGTTTATAATGCAGATATTTAAATGCATGTAAATGCATTTAAATGCATGTAAATTATCTATGGATTTGATGCAATAAACCAGTGAACAAAACATGGGATCCGGTTATTCATAACAACATTTGAATGACAATGCGAAGTTCTTTTCTGCAACTTATATGGAGCACCTTAAATCTCTGATACACAAGATTCCTTAGATCCTCTTCAATTAAATATATATAATATACCAGTACCTCTTTAAATTACAAACTTCATTTGTGATTCATAAAACGTATGTCTTTATAATTTATTAAAATTATCATTATGCTTCATATTAATTAGGAACTTGAGAAAAAGAGAAAGGAGGAGCGGATGAGGCAGAAGGCATGGGAACAAAAACATCGCCTTAGTTCTTTCCGAAGAAAAGCCAAACTCGATGCAAGACCTTCATCACCTGAAGGCTTTTCCACAGGAACTGGTGATGATCAGTCCACTAAGCAGATGCTCGCTGTAGAAAGTCCACCACAGGCTTTGACTCCTGGAATTGTATCAAGGAGACCAAGTTTCTCAGGTGGTAGGCGCCCTAGCATGGTTGGAGGATATCAGACGCCGGTAAACCGCCACGACAAGTATCGACGTCGTCGTAGCGTAAGTCCAATGGAACCAAGTGACCCAACGCATCGACGAACGAGTGGTTTAGAAGATGAACAAGATCAACACTTAGGTACACCTGGCTTGGCCTTTGACGAAAGAACAGAAAGCCCAACACTGTTTGGAGTTGACAAAGATTTACTGGATATAACTCCAGTGCCATTTAGCCGCAGGCAGTCCATCGACTACATGAGAAGCCCACGTCTCAGCCTAGCAACGAGCACACGGGAGCAACCAGATTATTTCTCCGAAACTGACCCAATGCCGTACCTCAAGCAGCTAAGCAAGCAGTATTCACAGGAGCGACGTATGTCTCAGACATTTGAAGGTCGACCATTGACTTTGCCAGCTGAAGAATACGATGATCGTGACGATCAAGAAGGTGAAGAAAGCGATAGGTCAGAGGACGGTCCAAGATCTTAAGTTCACCCTGCGTTTAACTTCACATACGAATCATGTGTAACTACATAAAATCTAAGGACAAAAATACAGATAAATTGGTTATAGATCTTGAACATGAAAAATAAAAAGTGCTTTGGTTTGATGACTGAACTGATATCAAGCAATACCATTGATAACCTGTATGTGTTTCCTTGTTATTGAATATTGTAATTCCCTTGTTAAACGGTTAATTAGTCAACTCTCCCAATTATGTTGCCGTGTTTACCGACTTTGCCTTCGTGATAGTTACGTGCAAGCATGTGCATTTATTATTAAATAGTATTTTCTTTCAAAAACAAGCTTTATGATTATGTAGTGTACCGTGTATTTGTATTGAAATTTGGTTTAATGCCGGTTTGATGGTTGCACAGATTCGAGAGGCTAAACTAATAAAAATACGGTTTACATTCACCATGGTATCACATTTTGCTTATTGTATATCATAGAATGTAATTAATCTGATGCCAAAACAGGTATATCCCCGCCCAAAATGTTTGTCGGAGGTTGTTGACTTCAGGTAACTTTTGAAAACAAGATTCACGTGCATTTGTTTGTCGGAGGTTTGTACAGCTTTTCACTGGTTAAATCGATATTCATATTCATTTCGGGGCGTTTTGGCGTCATGTTAATTATATCGATTTATTACATCAAATATATGAAAATTTTACTACGTTTTGAAGTTTACAGCACTTTTTGAAAATGTCAAAACTTTGAAGTCGGTAAAATAAAAACATGTTTCAATATTGAAAAGTTGTGAATTAAAATTACAGTATCTGTCTAATGTTTATTTATCTTTTCTACATATTATTACCGGTCCATTGATGCCTTATTATTTTCTGGCTATCTTTGTAAACTTGATATTTTTGTGGCAGTTTGCTGACTTGGGTATCAGGACCATTTGCTGCCTTGGGGTAATATTGGGGAATGTTGATAAAGCATAAAGATAATGACTTTAGCTGGGGGTAAAAGTCTATATAAATTAACATTTAAGTCTGTTTTCGCAGTTTCAGCTCATCCGTTTTTCAATTCTTAAAACTTGTCATTATCCTCATAATACCTAAAAGATACATCTAAAAGTACGAAGGTCACTGAAAATAATATTGTGGTATTCCGTATTTCGTTACTCTTAGAATCATTAATCTTCACATATGAATATATATGCATTATTTATATTATAAATAGGGGCGTGTTTTGGTATGCCATCATTGACTTTTTCATTTGATAAACATTGTCTTTATATCTTTGTTATCTTTTCAAGATCTCCATCACATTTTATAATATCATTTCAATCATGTTTAGCAGTTAAGATAACATTACTGAGTACAAAGGATTGAGTTACAAAGAATTGGCAGAGAGGTTCTTACGAGATATTATCCACCACTCGCACGTTTATTTGGATCGTTATGAAATTCGTATTTGAATGAATTCTTTCATAAATAGTTTATATTCGTAAATACGACATATGATTTCGTAATTGCAATCATAATTTCGGATAATGGAAATGTTACTTCTTGAAGTGAGTAATATTTCGAATTTGTATGTGTTAGTTTTGTTGTGTTTTGTGTGTGTTTTGTTGTTCTTTTTTTATTCTAAATATTATGATCATTATCATCATTATTATATATAATTTCTGGTTTCGTAATTGGAGATGTTATTTCGAAATACTTTCGTAATAACGGTTTGAATAAATGTTGCGCAAAAAGTTTATATTGCCACGTAACGGTTTCCTTAAATAACAGTGTTTATCATCATTTTCTATGCATGTTTGTATTTGAAACGAAAGTTTCACATATCATTTTGACTACATATACGTATTTAACAGTAAATATAGCATTAGTGTAGATATTAATTCAAGTACTTGAACGTGCTTTCTCATAAGCAATTTTGCACATTTTGACAATATTTCCTATAGGTTTTCAAAATGTTTTCTCTTTGCCTTTTGATGAACCTTTAAGATCTACACTATTGCATTCGATTTAAAATTGCTAATGGGGAACATTGGATACTGACTTTGATCATTTCACAAACAAGCAATTAATAACATAGTAAGTATTAAAAACACCTAGTATTAATATGAACAACTGTTTTTTAATGAAAAAAATATTTGCTGGAATTACCATGATATTTGAATAACAAATAATAAGAGGATTTGTTTTTGACAAACTATGTTGTCCAGCAAGGACAAAATATTAAAATATATTGTCTATGATTATGTGCATATTATATTGTAAGAACCATTTATTGAATTCAATCTTATCTCGTACCACTTGAAAAGATGATATTTTTGCACTATTTCTGTCAATTAATTTCATATTGACTACATTGGTGATTAACGACACTTTTACAAATTGTATAAGATGTGTCCCGAAAGGATTTCCTCATTGTTTGATAATTCATGATTTTGTCCAAGGTAATAGCCTCGTTTTTATCCATTTTGTCATATGGCACTATTTATCACGTGATATTTCCAAATAACGTTTTTATTATTTTCAATTTCAATATACTTTCATATATGGTATGTTGAACTTGGTACGTTGTTTGATATGTTGATATGTTGTAACAAAATTGTTTAGAATAAAATAATTCGCTACTGCGTTACGTCCAACAAATGGAGTTTCAAGTATTTGTAAAAAAATGTATTGTTAACATGAACGAAAGATCTTGGTGATACCTCGTGCATATGTATTACTAATTATGTTAATTTGCTCTTATATGACATGTGACTGTTGCAAAAAGAAACTGATGCAAAAATGAGAATTCGTTTTGTCTATTTTACGATCCATTAAGAATTTTATATGTATCAACTCTATTGAAGTGATACTTGTTGTATCTGACTTTTTTCCACTTGGAAGACCAACAAAAACTGAGTCTGAATCCTCCTTGTCGATTGGCTTCATAACTCTAAACTGTAGCTACAAGTTTTGACGCAAAAAAAGTCAGAGTAGAAACCTACTGTCACTGAGGCCTCCTAACGTATCAAATTAGGTAAACAGTTTAATATTTAGTGGTTATAAATATATTCACACATAAAAAATATTTATAAATGTTGATTTAGAAAACATGATTTTAAGTGTTTGGGATTATTTTGATACAAAAAAGTACAATTTCGGATTTTTACATCAGAACTGATAACATGAGAGAAAGATAACTTGCCTTGAAATAAAGAAATGCGATTTTATTATCTCCCTTTGATATTTAACTAATTTGGAGGGGGATATAGTAGCAGGCCATCATTGAATAAGCGAAAGAAATTACGTAAGTAAGTTATTTTTTATTTTTGCTTGTTGGGTTTAACGTCCCAATGACAGTAGTTCATTCATTTGGAGACTATATGGCATGTTGTAAGTCAACATGAAAAAGATAGCGTGATGCCAAGCAGCACTATCACGATATGGCCACATTCAGTCATATTATCCTGACACCGGGCCAACCAGTCCTTGAACTGAGTCCTGACGCTCAGTGCCAAACACAAACCATATTTTTACCACTTTGGTATTTCGAGATCGGGAATTGAACCCATCACTTCCGCTCCTGAGACAGACGCTCTAACCCACTTGGCCAATGGGGATGGTCGAATTAATTTGATAACCATTCAATATTTCGAAATGGGTAAAAATAGGAAGTAGTGCAGGTCATCTTAAATAGAAAGATAAAGCAAGGTTGTAGGCGATGGTAAACACATTTCCGGAATAAAATTATTTATTTTATAATAAATACATGAAGTCAAATTTTAAGTAAAGATAAAGCACTTGTATAATCACGTATACAATCTAACACATGAACAATTGAGGAACAGTGTCTACATTCAAGCATTAAATAAATATATAATGACCGATATTTTCTCCAACATGCACACACTAATGCAATATTACTTCTAAAGATAATTTGGTGTTATGCAAATCCTTTTGAAATGCATTTTAATAATTAAGATCAGCAGTAAAGTGACAATAAAATGGCGCATCATAAGAGATGAGTTAATCACAAAGACGATAAATATTAATGAAATGACTATGCTTGTATCATTAATAAACTTTTCACATAAGTCATTTCGTAAAATTAACGAAAACAAATTTTGAAAAAAGAAATACTTTACGTCAGTCATCTTTTATGTATTTTCAGGTTAAATTCCATTCATTCTGGTATCACATAATACACAGATGTTCATATGATAAACGCATTATCCTGCAGTTTTCGGGCGTTTGATCTTTGTTATTTGCTTTGATGTCCGTGGCTTCTTTTTGTTAACACCTACTTTATCGATGTCAGTTAATGAGTTCTTCCTTTGCGAACTAAAGCTTTTGCCTGGAAACATGGCGTTCCTACTTCTTGGTCGTGTAACTGACATTGAAGTGCTAGGGCGAGAAGGTTGGGTTGGTTCTAAATTTAGTTTTTCAAATTCCTTCATAACGTCCTTTGAAACATTACTGAGAGATTTCGGACGCAGATCTTTCACTTTGACAGAGCTCTGACCGCGTGTAAACGTGGAATTATTAATTCGTTGTGATCCAAGGACCAAATTATTTGCATTTAAGTATTTTGCGTTGTGTCGTTTTTGACACGAGGTGCAAGCACGCGGAAATGGAGGTTTTGGAGTTATCGGCCTTTCTTCCTCAGTTCGAGGCTGGCGCATACGCTGTTCGTATGTCATTTCTTTACAAGTTCCGGTACACAACGATTGCCTGCAGGATTCGCACGAATTGGATTGCACAAGCTTTTCCGGACAGTCCCCGAAACATGTAGCTTGAAGACAGTTGGGTTCACACCTTTTATCCTTCAACTTTGCACTACTGCTTCGCCGAGCTATAGCTCTTTTGATTTGGGCGGCTCTCTTATTTTCCCAATCAATTGTATCCATCTGCAATTTCTCAAACTCCACAAGTCTATCGAGAATGCCCTCCACGTCTGATTCATGCTGAATGTTTTTAACTTTTAAATGATTTCGCCAATTCCATTTAAGTTTTGCCATTTGTCTTAAGTCTATATCATCGACATAGTCAGGAAATGGATCTTGGAACTCGTAAGCTGGGATATCTATATTAGTCATATCGAAATCATATTGTCGCCAGCCTCGTTTGGGCTCCGGTATATAAAATGCGTCAAGTTTTTCCGGCCTAAGACTCAACTGCGGTATAGCAATAGCCGGGTCAATGTCTGGTTCAAAATCGCTGTCTTCGTCAGAGCTTGGGCTCTCGTTTTCCGAGGCACCCGAGTCTATACCGGAAGTTGTACTCGTATCATCGTTATCAAGAAGTTTTTTAGTTTCTTCTGCGAGAACGTCCACAAAAGGGGATTTATCTTCGGGTGGTGTTTCGTACTGACCTGAAGTCGGCCGTTCAGCGTTTCCCATCAAGTCAGAGATGAGAAATGGACTTAACGTGTCGAATTTTCCAGGCCGGACATCCGGTGCGTCACATGGGCGACCACCTGAACTGCGTGGGCGGAGTGAAGAAGCTGGGACGGATTTGGGCCGCTGTAGGCGGGACTGCGCACCTGCACGAGTGGAACAAGATGTGGACGGCCTGCAAAATATATGAACATAGACTGTATAAATATGTGAAGTTACTCTTTTTGAAAAGAAAAAGATAATAAAGGTAATATTTATTACATCGCGGTTACTATAAAAGAAGGATTTGGAATACTTTGGAGACATGTCACAAAACATCGGGGGAAAATAGGACAACCGCAGGATCTAAAATACAATACTCAAAACATCATTGAATCGAAAGGCAGTAACTAAGCAACTTAACTTGGTAGCCCTCCTCCATATGTGTCATCGTAAGTATAGGAAAGTAAACCAAGGTAATAATGATTTTCAATTATTTAAATCTGCAAAATGAAAAATGATGATATTCGTACCCAGTAAATGTCATGTTGCTTTGACAAGATCTGTTTTATAAATATAAACCCTTTGATTATAGGAATTGAAATCAACACTTTTACAGCTAGATAAACACTAGAAAAAAAAACAGAAGCATACTTCAATAACAAACAATAAAATCAAAAAAAATGACAAAAATGCAGGGAAAATAATTACAACGCAAACTATAAGTCACGGGCAAAAAAGGGGAAGGGGAAGCAGTTAGTACGCTTGTTTTTAGAACGAGTCTAGTTACAGGACTGGCTTGGTATGGTACCATGCCATTTGTTTACGCCATATGAATACAGTAAGGCAGCACTATATGTATATGTCTTATGTAATTTAAGTCCTGAAATGACAGGGAAAATATGCTAATGAGATGAAAACAATAAAACACGTAAACCATGTTAAAACCAAATGGAGGAAAAAAATGCAAAAGACGCATCGCTGACGAAAGGTTGACGTCCACAGAACTATGGTTAAGTGTTGTTTATACTTAGACATCCATTATTAAATCGCCATTTGAAGTAAGTACACAATAATGGCTTGCGTTTATTTCCTGTCATCTCTTATCTCAATCTAATGAATTATAGATAACTGTATTACCAGGGGACTCGTTTAGATGATCAAACACTAACAAAACAGAGATTCTGCCGAGTGCTTAGTTACAGTCACAGAAACGTCCGAATATACGTATGCAGTTTGTTTGTTTGTTTGCTTGCTTGGGTTTGACACATACCATTTCAATCATTTCGGGAACTTTGTCTATATACGACAAATAAAGTTCTACCTTACAGCGATATAAGACTGTAGATAGGTGGCATGATACCACACCCAGCCACATTATCCAGGTCAACCCCTAGTCCACGAACAACCCTAACGTGCTGAGTGACAATAACACAGGAGATTTACCAGTACCATTTCAACGACTTTTGTATGTCGCAGCTGGGGGATCAAACCATGGCATCCCAGCAGTGGCCACTCGACCACCTGGCCCGGTGTATATAATATATTAACTGCATCGTCTCTCTCAATACTGTCAGTAAACGCATGTCTTACAACAAGCACCATTATCTCAACACTTTAGTGTTAAAGTTAATTATATAACCATATGAGAACGATAACTGTTTATATCAATCCTCATCCTATGTTAAAAATTTAGATCTAGATTTAATTATAAAACGGCAAGAACAATCGATGTACAGGTTAAATCAGTTAAGTACTAGAGGAGCTCTTGGAATTAAGATATGACACTGATACTGGCAAATGTAACGAATGAGAAATCGATATTGCGCGAAAACGCACATAACTCTTTAAAGTAAAAAAGCTGTAAAATGTTCTATGACTAAGGAGCGAGCGACATGTGCGGATCAAAACGAAACTGTAGATGGGAGCGGACTAAAATGAGAATATACTAAAATGTATCACAGTCGGGGGAGTTTTAATTTTGATAGAGAAAACGACAGTAACAATGAATTTCAAATTTAATAGTTCAGCATTCCAGAAATGTATCTCCTTAAAAACTTGAACACACATTTGTGTGGGAAAATTAAACCGTCGATACAAACGTTGCATAATGGTAGTCAGAAATTTATATTTCATTATATATTTATGACATTTAAATTTCTCGAAAAGTGTTAAAGTATGTTTTGCTTTTTTCAAATGAAGCCATCATGATATTGAACAAAATGAACGTTTTCTCCATTTTCCTGTCGCTGAATTCTTAATATCATCGACTCTTGATTCAAAACGCAAAATTATACAAATATTTATCTGGATTAAAATAAATCGAAAAATGCTACAAAGAGCAGCAACCAGCATGTAACTTAGTTATCAAATAATGAAGGAACGTGATACGTCGGTTGCCATAGATATGATTGGAGACACTGGTAATACGGGAAACTATACTAATACCAACGTGGCTTTATTGTGCTTTTCGAATTGTGTATGTTACATATCTTTATACTGTTATACCTTAAGGTGAATTAATAGATAACTTACATTGCATAAAAGACATGTTATTTCAAGCTGATAAAAAAAAAATCTTATCTAATTACACAAATAAAAAAAAATACATGTCTGCTTTATCTAAAAACATGTTTAATTTTTATGATCAATGGTTGACCTTTGGTGGTGGAAAGTTTAAACTTAGACGAAAAATGCATATCAAAAGTCGTATGACAAACCGATGAAATCCGTTTCTTTCAGTATAAAATACAGTAAACCAGAGACAATTCGATGATCGGGGTTGGAAAAGGGGGAGTAGGATTATAAAACCTCGGAATATAAGGAGGATCGGACAACCGAGAGAACATAATTTAGTGTAGCAAAGTAATTCAGATTGTGTCCGGACTAGAGGTATATTTCGGAATAAATCGTCCATTGAAAATGAAAAAGAAGATTGAGGAGCCCTCCTGGCTTTCAATAACGATATTAGGTATGGTGTTCAGAAATCTCTCCTCGTCGAATTGGCATTTTGCTGTATAGTTATCATAAAAAGTATGGTTTTTCAACGTATTGATATTTAACGCTATTTTGTTGGTCATTAAAAGACAAGTCGTTATCTTAACCAATTCTTGCTGGATGAACCAGTACACGCAGTTATTGACAGCCTCCTCGTATAAATCCGAGGTGATTAATTTTAAAGATCCAAACGGGCGAGGCAGGCCTCAAAAATGAGACTTTATTTCACTAGCCAGGCGCTCTACCGCTAGCATTTCGACATAGAACAAACATTATTTATCTGATGTCATGACTATAAAATAGCCTATATGCAGTAAAAAACATAGCTGAGGAAAATTGCGTTCTTTTCCATTCTATATTATACTATATACATAAGAACAATTGATAATTACACCAATGGTAAAAGAAAATATGATAAGAGTTCAAAGAATAAACAACCTACATCTGTATCCATTTCTTAATAATGTATCGACACATACCTGTTTTCTTCATGCTACCCCCCGATTAAATTCAATTGTTATTTTGTCATCACCATAACAATCACATTTTCATGATTTAAATCCAGTTTGTTATTTGCACAGGTTTTATAACTGCCAATTAAAGCACGTCTTTCCATGACACATATCTATTAAAACTGCCGCATCTTAAAATAAGATAATAACTGAATTAATTGTATTTACAAGAGCTCCTTGGTTGATATCATAGACGAGTCTGATCAACATCATTCCACTCAAATACTTCATCGATAATTGAGCGAGCCCACGTTCATCAAAGTTTGTCCAATCGAACACATCTTTCGTCACGTGACAACGTTTTCGCTCAGCATCATTTGCATGTCTCATAAAGTTAAGTGGCTGAATTTAACTACACGTTGTTTTCTCCATCTACAAAGCCAGTTTATGGCTTTGATAATTCAGATAAGTACGGAAACAATTCAATACTATTCTCCAACATGAAATAGAATTGATTCATAGCCTTTTATGTTGCATAATCAAAACTGACACAAAGCGGTTGCCATGGAAATTACAATAACCATTAATATAAACAAATGTGCAAGCTATGCTATATGTGGTACCAGACGTAGTTACAATGTTAATTGAACCGACATTTTATTGTATAATATGTTCAGTTGAGATTTGATTCCACCCTTCGGTCGTTTGCTTCCTACAGACTCATTCAAACAGGACGACTGAGAGTATGAAATTAGAAAATACCTTAAACAGAACCAAAAATAAATGGTCACTTCAGTAACGCCTCCAACAACAGACACTTTCCTTAGGTGTGTAATTAAACCCATCTTAAGCTGCAGTTAAAACGTCAGGGTAAATTACACTAAATTACAAGTTATTCTCCTTAATAATTTAGTAGTGTGTGATACTCTCCAATGATACATTTCAACCCATTAAAAACCTATGTAACTCGAAACTTCTTTTCAGTGTATGTTTTAAATTGAAGGGGAGAGTTACTTGATTGTTATAACTACTTACTTGGCGTACATATTTATTATATGGCCTCGTGACTGTTTTGAGAAAGAAAATAATTTTAAAATAATAATAATATAAGTAACATCAAATATGATTTATTTATACGTATTTTTAATGTTAGCTTCGCACTTGAGCCATAACAAACGGCTGGGTTTTAATCAAGTCAATCGCTTACTGTCCGATTTGGTTAAGTCTGACCGCGATGAATTCTCGTATTATTCACACCATACTGTTGGATGGTGAACGACAAATCAATATTGAAACCCTCCCAAGGACACCTGCATTTACTTATTGTAATCGATTATCAAACAGCTACACCTGATCAACATTATTATTGAGCATTCAGATATCTCGGATAAAACCAGACGACACGTTTGCTGGAAATGCAGACGACATGAAGTAATTCATTAATACTGATGATAAAATATTTAAGTGCCTGATTGAAATCGTGAAGCTCGGTGAGATGTAATATATTTTCAGTCAGAAAATCAATGAGTTTTCAATTTCCTATAAACATATAAGACTCAGCAAGCATCATATGTAAATGACAATTACAGGGACAATGAACCCGTATCAATATATTAAAGGCGAGAAAGCAAATCTGATAAATATACTTTAAGTATTGCCTTATTTCATCAAGGTTGAGTACTACCAACAGAGCACAAATAAGAATGCGTGGTGTGATTTGCTCAGCCGCTACTTGCCCTATCATGTAGACCCTCACCGCTGTCGGTTCGAGTCTCAGTCTAGCTACTAGAGTGAGGAAGCCTTCGAGCTGGCTTGCAGTAGGTCGGCGGTTCTACCAAGGTGCCTTTCTGTACTCAGTATCTTCCTCCATCTAATATGTATCGGATGTCTCTATACGGCTGAACTACAATCGCGACGACGTAATTAACATTTTTGACCATAAACCAAGTATCCCAACAACACCTAAAATTCCTTATACATTTGTTTATGGTAGGTATTTCGACCATTTTTCATTTCTTTAAGCAACCACAATAACTAAATGATTACATTAAGTGGTTTTTGACGAGGAAAAAAAAGATCTGGATCAAATCTACAACTACACCTTTAAGCATTAACCAGACAGGAACAAAATGCAGACAGCAATCTAATGTAATAAGTTTGTTGAGATCTTTAAAGGAATTAATTGATTTATAATACTACTTAATTATTTACATATTTCATACATGATTATAAGACTACCAGAAAAGGCACTTAACAACATGGAAAGAAAAAAAACACTGCAACTGCTTTCAAAAGATACATATTCTAACGCATTACTATTACGTACACAGAATTTGAACTCTTAATTATAAATTTTCCGAAATGATTCCAAGTACAGACAAGAATTATCGATTTAAGAAAACCAATCGGCCCAGATATTTTTCACTGGCTTCCAAACAGAAGGTCGCCCACGGTGGTTGTCCAAACAGGCGACCCTGCGGGGGTAACACAATCAACATGGTACCTCTAGCCTTCTCTATTCTACTAATTGTCCAAAGACTCTTCTCTTTGTGGAGAAAATACTACCCCCGCGTTAAGATCATGAATGCCATATTATTTTTTTCATATATTTTTCTTAAATTACTGTCAGTGTCGTTATATAAATAGGACCTAGAATGGTGACAGGTAATGAAAGTAGTCAAACTGTCCAAATTGCTTTTATTAGTAGATCTATTTCATGACTTGATACAAGTGAGTTTATCAAAGACAACAAGGATATACTTTGGTCGAACCCTGGCACACATGTTGATATTTCATTTTGCTATCTAAGAGATCTTCACAGACGTATAATACACTTTTAAAAGACAGGTCATGTTTATAATTTATTCAATGTAAACGTTTTGGAGTGCTCCTCTTTAATACGCAAGAAGAGCCAAATAAGGTCATCTTCCTATCAGTTTCACTTTTTGTTTCTGTTTGTTGGAAAACTGGAGACGAAATGAATAAGTCCAAATACATAGATAAATAACTTACTTTCAACATTTGAGCGCAAACCTGAAACCCATCTGAGGTGATAAAGTCTCAAAAAAAAGTCTCAAGTCTCAAACATTGTTCTTAATCATTTTTAAGGTATGATCCTGTCCTCAACTATATCAAAAAATTCACATCTCTTAAGTATCCTAAAGAAACACCAACGTCACTCACCGATCATTTGTATGCTGTACCGGTTTACACCGGAAGTAGTTGGTATCCAGCTCCTGGGGTGTAAGCGGGGTCCATTGCTTCTGCTGGAAAGCCTTCAAGCTGGCAGCCAGTTGGCTCCGGTACACTTGGTTGGTGTTTTCTCCGTTAGGCCGCTGGTACAGCTTCTGTAATAAGATTATCAAAATGATTGTTATTGTAAGCTCTATGTTTACCTCAATTTTCTTTTCCCATATCAGTTTCCACATGGTGTTCCTATTGCATTGATTTATTATTGTATTATTGAAACAAAGCAGTACTTATAATGATGATTCATTACTGGTCATTACGCCTTTCCTAAAATAGAAAACAATTCCGATAAGTCGTAAAAATGTTTTTGTTCCATCTTTAAGCATTGCTTTCATGAAAACAATACTAGAATGATTAAAATAAAATACAGTCCTGCTCCTCATACTCTGTAAACAGTGATGAATCCCCATTCCATGTATGTTTGTTAGTATTTTAACGGATTTTATCATATCCAAAATCCAGTTCTATGAAGCAAGATAATAAAAGTGGTAAATGACTTGTATTTCAACATTTGAATTTTGAAAATATAGAAATAAATTTTATCCTTAAATATCTTTTTATTCTGGAATAAACTGAATACCTGTTTTAAATGTATATAAGTACTATATTTATATGAGTATATGAAGGACATAGTTTTCATGTTTAATCTTACAGATACATAAACATATTTGCAATTTTGAAATGTAAAAACGTTATTGTCTCATTTGGTAAACCTTGCATTTTTACACAAGACCAATGTTATCGAAAACAATAAACGAAACTTAAGTATGTTTCATGCCCAGACTCGAAAAAATGGCCTTTAATGTAGATTTTAATTACGTTTAAGCTTGAGATTGTACTTAGGAATTTCGAGACTTATACGCCTGATAAGAACTTACAATCAACCATTTTCACGTTTAATATATTGCACCTTTCAAACATAAAACCGAGCCCAGTTCATTAACAAATCATACAGAATAGCGTTGGCTTTTGTAGCTACATGTATTGTGATTTTTCCTTCAGTACTACAATGGTGTATTTCATATTTGATATTGATAAATGGGTGTTCTATTATTTTAAGCTTACACGTTGCATTGTTTAAAAGAAATTTTTATCATATATAAATACTGAATACTTCATTGTCCTTTCCTTATTCAATCATATATGAATTTCATCATTATAAGGATGTGTCATTACATTTACCATTTTCATTTTAAATTTAAAAAAGGAATGCATGTCTTTAAATACATACATATAAATATGAAGAAGTTCACTATATTTTGTCCAAATCATAAACTGTGAAGTATTTTACATTATTTAATTCGCGAAGGACACTGAAAATAAATCAAACAAACCTAATCTTAAATACTGCCATCGAGTGTATTTGAATACGCAATTGAATGGTCAATAAATCGTTATTTTGCAGTTAATTTTATAATAAACATGTCGTTATATCATGTTTCAAGGACTTTCAAATCATTATCGAAGAGATGAAATAGCGAAAAAGAAATAAATATCTATTATCTCTCTTGTAATCAAGTATACAGAGCCCAACTCGAACAGGGGGTCATGAAAACTATGGCCTTGATTAGTTATTTTGCTCATAAAAATAAGATAAAACTGAAAATGAAAATGGTAGATTTTGTGGGATAGGTAAAGAAAATCAAATATGTATAATATGTAATCAAAATGCTGTGGAATCCGGCTAACACATTTAATTGTGTTGTTATGTTATTCATGATTTCCGAATATATCATAATATAAACTAAGCTTTATCAGATGTTAAAACTAAACACGATACGCAAAATAACAAAAACTTTATCTGATTACCTAAAGTAAGGACAGGGAAAACTTACAGATATACTTACTTCTTAATTTTTTTTACTTCGAACATTAATTTATTGCAAGCTTACTTGATAAATGTAACATATATTTTTGTAATTTGCATTGTTCTTAGAGTTAGTTAAAACATATTTTATTCAAAGGTTTTCACAGGAATATCATAACAAATACAAAGTCACTAGGAAAAAGTTGAAATCCTTAGCCAACCTTTTAAAACTTTTTCCATGACAATGGAATTTACAACAGTAAAATACAAGTTGCTTTAATATTAAAGTACTCCAAAAAAAGATTCGTTGATTTAATTTGCATGTGCATTTTTACTATGCTTGTTGTTGTTGTTGTTGTTGTTGTTGTTGTTGTTGTTGTTGTTGTTTTGGCGACAAAGAGTGTAATATTTATTGTAAATGTCCAAAGGCAGACTGTCGAATCGGTAATTTAGAAATGTAAAACGTCTCAACGAGAAGAGAAACTTAATCATTAGACAACCAAAAATAACGCATACGATGACGATTGAGAGTCAAAACCAGTACAAAAATGTATGTTTGGGGGGTTTCTATATAAAAAACTTTCCGTGTACATATAGGGATATAGAAATATTATTTTCAGTGTAAGATTATGGTACATTCATGAGTGGAGAATATTAACACTCCACAACAAAGAGTGAAGTATATGACAATTTTTCAATGGGATATTTTATACTATTTATTTCAAGTTTTTGGCACTGTTTCTGTCTTATTTTACGCTTGAAATCTAACACCCTTCGTATAAATGCAAGGCTCTAGTTAATTCATTTCGAAAGAACGCAAGACCCTAATCAAATAAATTTCGAAAGAACACAAAACTATAAAACAAAGCATTTCGTAAGAACGCAAAATTCTAAAAGGGATGGCAAGTAAATAAAAATTACTTAAACACGTTTGAACACGGGTGAAGATAACGTGACATTCTCTTACACTTACATTAGAGTATTCAAATACTTGCGCCTCTCGTGCTTATCAAACTAAAAGTCATTCATTTTAATGATCCCAAACATCAGAATGAAATATTTATCAAGCTCTTGAAAGTTTACAATGCACTATTGACATTTCATGACAACGTGCCTTTCATCTCTTTCTGAACATGTCATATTTTTGTTGAGATTAAGGTCTGGTATAAAAAAGGATATATTCACAGTATATGAAATATAAGTGACTAATGTACGAGTGTACATACGACATGGAACATTGTACGTAATGGTAATGTCTTTTGTGTATGTTTCATCTATGTCTATAAACAAGAATATGTCTATATTCCTTGGGACATATGTGTCACCTGTTTAAAGAAGTATGACTGACATAGTGTGACAGACAGGCAGAAAAGGGGGAATAACTAAAAATAATAAATACCATAGTTATGGACCTTGTGCATTGCTCTTGTCAAAGTCTTTCCATAAATGAAATTACATTTCAATAGCATAAGTCGAGCAGGAATTATTGCGAGATAAAGAAGAACAGACAGACGACGGAAAAAGTTGTTCCTATGTTTCACCTATGCTGATAGCAGGTGAACAAAAATCCAAGCATGTATGTAGGGTATTTCTATCTCATTAAGTCAGTTGATCAATGTTTTAAATATTTGTAAAAGTAAAAAGAGAGCAGACAAAATATATTAACATTATGCAAATATTTTCTAGAACAAACAAAACTGGATTACTTCGAAGTCTGATCCCACGGTTAAACAATACATGCCAGTTTCCAATAGTAACAAACATGTCATTTGAGGGGGAGGGGGTCATTTTCGCTATCATTGTAAACAGGAAAGAGTGTACTTGAGTTTTTGGCAGTTTAATAAACATCTCGTTCAGAAAAAATGAATAGGTTTTATTTGATAACTAAACTATGTATATGAGTTACAATAATTATCAATTATTTAAAATATAATATCGTGTATTAAAAAAGTTGTTGTTGTTGTTGTTGTTGTTGTTGTTGTTGTTGTTGTTGTTGTTGTTGTTGTTGTTGTTGTTGTTGTTGTTGTTGTTGTTAAATTCAAAGTTTCGAAGTAATGTTAATTTGCTTCTGTTAGCAGCCATACAGGCCAATAAACATAATACATAAATGGCGGTTAATGAAAGGTTTGACTGAATAAGTTTAAAGAGAAGTATTAAGAGAGCTAAGTCGTCTAAGGATATGCATGTGCACATGTCTTACACAAATTGCTCATGAAATAAGCATAATTAGATAGCTATATACCATAGGCTGTCCGGTAATTGGAGGTTTCATGTCTTGCTCGATTTCCGGTGGCTTGGCATTCTCGCGCCGTTTGCTTGGAGGTGTGGGCTTAATGAATATCATTTCCTCTGAGTGAACTAATCTTCTGGCAAACGTAGCCGTTACACTCGAATTTCCCAGATATGGTCTGTTGTTTACAAACTCAAGAGGCGCCATAATGCCAAAGTACTGTGCCTGGTCTTTAATTTTCATCGTCTGAGCGAAACTCTGACTTAGAATTTGCCCCTCACCTACAGTTTTCACGCAAACTAAGTCCAAAATGCTTCTTCCGCTTTCACACTTTGTGGAATTTAGCCTTTACTTTAGTGAGTTTACTAAATTCACAAGTAAATTAAGTCCGACATGTGCCTTGTGCTTTACATTCTTTGGAAGTAAGCTCTCACTTAGTGAATTCTCACATTTATAACGTTAGAAATAAGATGTGTACTTTCATACGGTATTGTCAATTTTTTTACTTGGCAATCCTAGTCTTCCATAATTATTTGTACCACGTAAACCGGTATGTGAATACACATCGTATATAAACCACTTCCTTTGCATTTATGAAACTGAAAGAGACCAAAGGATATACAGAAACAGGCAATATGTTAGTACCAATATCATATATTCCAGTACGGTAGTTCAATATGTAAATGTGTGTTCCATTACAACTCTCAGGTGGACTGTTACTCCGGATGATACTTCTCTAGGGTATTGTATTAATTTATAACCATCGATACATTCCCTATAAATTCAATTTACCTATAAATATAACATTATCTCAATTAATACACTACAGCAAATTCAAAAACCATTCGAATGGCAACGAGAATCTCGATTTTTTTTTTTTTTTTTTGCCCTTTTCACATCTAGAGATAGGACACGAAAACGATGCTACATTTAATTCCATTCATAAACACAATATTTGCATGTTGCTTTTTTCATTTCAACTGGAATATCCCTAAGTATCCAATAACAACTCCAACTTCATTCAACTTGCACAATTTATCGAAAACACATTCCTCTAGATATTTTCTAATAACTAAAACAGGTTCATTAAGCTACAACACTGACAGCCATGCCCTCGTCTTGATAGTTTTACTTTCATGTGTAAAAAATAACTCCAAATTTCGATGTCAAGACTCCCCGAAATAAATATTGATCTTTCGCCCAATCGTGTCGTAAGACTCTTTTCAGAGTAGGCCAGCAGCCATTGTACAGCAAAGCAGGTATTCTTTCGCGACTTTGTGTATCAATTCAATTAAATCGTCACTCTTGTCAATAGGTTGTTTGGATCCAGTCATTTCGTTTAATCACAATGGTACAATATCGCTAGGAAAGTGCACCCTTAAGTATTTAAGATACACCAAGACGTTCCATATGTAAATAATACAAGACCATTTAGAACACCGTTTGCAAAAGCCATACAGCTTATATCATTCCCCCTGTATACGTATAAAATGCAAAATACAAGCAGATTGTGTCATTCCAAATAGATAAACCATGTCCGTAACGATATAATCCAATTATAGATATGCTTAAACAGCTAGTATTTCTATCCCTCTATAAGCAAATTACACTTCTGATCGTGACAGAGACAACTCTATTGGTATACGTACGACAGCATGTGTTTTGATAAAGGTCCACTTAATCTATTAAAGCTCAATCATTACATGTAATCTCTCTTCAATCATGTCTATGAATCGACATTACCTAACGAAGTAAGCTTGTCAAAACTGCAAGCCATCTAATACAATGGCTGAACTTCTGAAATTTTGAGCCCTTTATTTGAGTATTTTCAAACAATTTTACTGCAGAAAAAATACTAGATTAGACGCTAAGATAGAAATGCTAGCTTAACACAAATCCTCAGCGAAAACATTACATACCTCCCCAAACCCCCAGAAGCGTATTTTTTATTAAACGACTTGAAGCAATTGAAAGTTGTCAGAGAACTTATTTCTTTCAATGTTTTTCCTCTAACCTGATCGGTTTAGAGAAAATGTAATTTTAAATCTACGAAAAGGTTTATGGCACTATAAAGATACAACAAACAAAGACTAAACATTTTTAAGTTTAAATTCATTTGTAGAAGATATACGTATGTGTATTTTAAACATTTATCAGACCTTTATATCATCATACGAGTATAATATAAAAGTCCCTATAGGAAGCTTCTAGGAAAACATATATATTTCAGAACTATATGATCAATAGTTTGATATCTGAAAACGTCTTCTTTCAAAAATATTTTGAATACAGATTCTAAATCTCTCAAGGATAGAATTCCTTTTATACTTTAATTGTATACTGTCAATCCCCGTTGAGCAGAGGGCAGCCCTGAATGCATACAACTTATTTAAATAACCCAAATGACAATTGTCGTTGTAAATCTCAGATTAAATTATCGTAAAGAATTAAATGCTCGTTCGTATTGTATTCTGCTTAATACATTCAAGTTCATAATAAATGAAGATTCATCAATTATCAACTCAATACGACACCGATTGTGGTATAACAAACTAGAAATCTGAAAGAACGAACGCCCAAAATGTCTTTCCCTTAACATAACCAATATACCCTTTCAAATGAACGCTTTCTTGCTTGTAAGACAGTCTGCTTTCATTTTTTGTTTGGATATCCGGCATGAATGTGCCAATGGCACATTTTAATTTTACCTTCCTACGTGAAATATAAAGTCAATATAGAAAAACTCATAATTACTAAATTGTTACAATTTAAACAAACAAAAACATAGCATGTGGTTGCTTTTGAATCCAATCGCACTACATTGCCCGATTCAAAATTATCATACAACCAAAGTTTAGTATAAAGAACACAAACAATCCAAGAAACGCGCCAAAAGTGAAACTGAAGAAGAAACAGTTATTAGAATACACTCCAAATAATGAACTAGGGTATATTAACAGGACTGACGTTTCTACATATTTAAGAATTTGAATATTACTTAGCGCTACTTCGGACCAGAGAAAATATTGGACGGAAAAACACACAAAAATGCCTCGGATAGTTAAGTTGTTGTTAATTAATTTATTTTGGTACAAAGCTAAATACAATTCATATATGTCACATACTTCTAAGTCTAATTTTAGAAAACATCTGCAAAAGCCTGAATGAAATTTGTGAGAATGTCTTTTACCTAATTGCTCATCAATTACGAGTTATACCAAAGTAGTAAAGGATTCTAATAGACTATCGAACCACAGATCACTCTTATGATTCATGCATATTTAATGACTTGTCTTCGAGGTTTAAATCAAACAACATTCAGTTGGAAAATGAATTGTATACCAAAATGTATTCGCACAAGTTCAATGAAGATCAACAACCTGTTTATGTAGCTTTAGAGGATGAATACAATGAATTTGATATCCCGGGGAGTGAAAACTGGCCTTAAATTTTATATGTCATTGATATACACCGACATTAAACTAGACATAATTGTCCAGGAAAGAGGTAAATCAATGGCGCCGACTCCTGTGTGTGGAAGATGAAGGAATTGTACCACTATAATAAACCACCGTGGACACAAAACAGAACTCCGTGATCAACAGCCTTCTTTCCTGACGACAAACATGTTCAAAGACACCCTGAATCAATTATTTAGAGGTCAATGGTCACAGTTTTTCTCTTTGCAGCTCCAAATCACAAGCGTTTTAACTAGAGGTCATGAGCATTGGTGTAGTATACACTTGTTATGCAAAATGCTCTGGTTTGCTTATTTAAGAGAATCTACAAATGTCAGTGTTGAAGTTATATTCGAACAAGAACTAACAGTTAAAGCTCACAAACAAATAAACAAATGAATTCAATACAAACGATATAGAATATGAACACAATTTAGCCAAAAGTATCCTTGCTTTTTGTGTGTTGTTGTTATTGTTGTTGTTACTGTTGTTTTTGTTTTCAAGGTGGAAGTTTGTCAAAATTAACACGCATTCAGTTACAAAGAACGTCCATCCCTTGATTATTGTTATATCCTATATCAAAACCCAAACTTTAAATTTCAAAAGAATTTTTAATAGACAAAAAATGTAATCAGAAGAAGCGCGTTAAAAATGATTTAAAAATACAAAATCCTGTATATACGCTTTCAAAATTGTCAACGGAATAAGAATACAACCAACACATGGTTCTCTTATCTGTCTTTGGTCAAAACAAACAGGATAGAAATATAAAAATTTGAATAATTGTAAATGTTAGATATGGCAACGTCATACGGACGGCAAATAACCACGTAACAATTTGTTTATTCATGTAATAATTATTTCAGTTGTAAAGACGAAGTCCAATCGTCCACTTGAGTGTCTGAGGAAAACAAGTAGTGGGTCTTGTTTCATAAATGTTTTTACAAACGCAGTAATGATTTCTAAATAAACATTCATTTGCAATTTCGAAATTCATTCAATCGGAAATCCTTGCAACAATAATTTACCAAGCCAAGCTATCCTTGTCATCGAATTATGGAGGATTTCAGTGGAACAGTTTATACATAAATATCTATTAATTTCCATACAGTAAATCATTAAGCGACCTCACAGGGAATGGAGCAAATGTTTAATCAATAAATTACTGTACTGGCGTACTTGTTTTTCGTCAATTATATGATATATGCATACTTCATGGCTTACCCGGGCGCCAAGTACTGACCCAACCCGGGGACCGTCGTGGGGGGGGGGGGGGATTAGTATATATTTTAAGAACTCGTTTCGAAATCGACGTAAAAATAAATATATAGTTGAAACTCACTTAGCGGGCACCTCATTAATATGGGCTTATTTGTATTGCAGCCAAAATTTGCTACATGAAAGTTTAAACTAAGGATTCATAATGAACGTTTGTACTAATGTATCTGGATTACAGGGGGAAAAAATGATGAATGATGAGCATGATACTTTGAAACTTCTTTGAAAACCTTTCTTTATAAACAAACATCTGAAAGTAACAACATATACTTTCAGTCGTAAATGTTTCAAAAACCTTTTGATATTTATGCAAAAACATGAATCGAACGCGTGGACAAAGTTCAAAAATCTGAAAATACTGCAATGTGTCATTCTGTCGACAATGAAACCTTTACTATAACATTATAGTAGCAAACTTCATGTGTTACAAACGCTCATATGCCATTTAGCAAAACTAAACCAGTTATCAAATAAAGAATATATCAAACCTGAAATATCAAGACCTGAAAACCATTTTACTTGTCTAAAAACGATGTTGATCATAATAAATAAATCATAAAAAGTCAGTAAACCTAGTCTGTATGTGAGAACTTTGAAACCGGGGCATTATTCTTAAAAACTTTAGAGAAAGACATGTGCCTCTCATTCGTACCCTTCACATATAGCCACCATATCCCTTTGCACAACGGTTAACGTGAATAGACAAAATAATTAATTTAAATCTTGAATTAAATAAGAATGATTTAGGCTAAACTGGTTCTTACTGCTTCGAAAAGACTAATATCGTATAAAGGTTGCAAATATCCAAGACGGAAGGACAAGTAGCAACATATTTCGCCATGAAAATGACTTAAAAGCTATTAAATCTAAGTTATGTTTGCCGGAAAGAAAGAGCCGAAACCAAACAATCATGTTTGCCCTTAATATTAGCATGTATTAATATGTATTAATATTGTTGACGCTTTACGGCACCGTCGTGCTTATAATTTGCTCGTACTTTTAACCTGATGTTAATTGTACTTTAACCCTTTCTCTCATATAGACTCATTTTGACTCACTCAAAAGGTATCACATAAAGCCTGATCTGCAGAAAACCACAGTTAAACCTTACCAAATTTAATTATAAAGTCCTCATTTTCAAGACCACTGAGGAGCAGCGAACAGCATAAAACCTGATCAGCCTGCGAGTTACTCGCAGGCTGATCTGGTTTTATGCTGTTCGCATAGGTCTTTTCATGGTTTCCTCTATGAGGGAAAGGGTTAAACCATTTGGAACAGTAGTTGAAATAGCAGAAAAAAAATAGAAGTAGTAATTACAATGATAACTAATCAAAAGGTCGATCAGTTTATCAGAATTAGCAAAATAATGATGGAAGAAATAAAACATATAAAGATATAGAAGGAAGCACAGAGCTATTATGAATTGAAAAACTGCCAACATATTTGTATCTGAGAATTTTTATTCTGACGCATGTAGAAATCCGTCACATGATCGATAATGTCAGTAATATGACACGGTTAATACAGAAACTTTTTTTTCAAGCATGACATTTCACTACCATATTAAACAGATACATTTTGTACTTTCCTGATTCTTTTATCTAATTTCCTTTTTATTTTCCGGGTGAAGATAAAGGTAGAATTATACATGACATCATGAGACAAGAGAGAGAGAGAGAGAAAGAGAGATAGATTTTCAATCAGTTTTTATCTTAAAAACCGAAATGTCATCGCGCGGTACAGCCAACCCCTTAAACCAACCAGACCCCGGTCAAAGCACTGAAAACACATGAACATCAATTTTGACAGACCAATGTCCGATACAATCCACAAAATATCAAAACTAGTCTCACATCCTCACAAAGAAACATTCACTGCCGAATTCACCAACACTTTAACTAGTAATAACCGAAACGCTGCAGATGGGTTGACCAAATACTTCGACTTGTAAACAAACTACACCAATTAAACAAACACCGTGAGTGTTTACTTTTTAGAATAATTTACAGTATCCCTCATAATAAGATCGAACGCTCTTCAACATAGAGTTCCCGTTCTGTTTAAATACTTATTTGTACTGTTGAGTCTGAAATTTCGAGTAAGTCCTTAACAATAACGAGATCAAATAAGTCATTGTTTGAAAGCCAGAGGAACGGAGAAGGTTGAGGAAAAGTTCGTCATTAGTGATATTACTAAGTACACATCCTATGTTTAGATATATAGGATGCTTATATATTTAAGGATTGTAGTTTTAAATGTATTGTTATTATCACTATAAGTATCATCATCATCGTCACTATTATCAAAATAGTCACTACCATCACCATTAGTAGAAGTAGCAAAGTTGCCATAAATATATTCATTATTTTGTATTGCTTGCTGCCAGATTTTTTTCTCGTTTTTTTTTTTTTTTTTTTATCACTGCAATACGAAACTTTTTACTAATTAACCCCCGATGATATATAAGCCAGCCTTTCCGTGAATTTACGATCGTTATATCAGTAATGAGTCCTTTTCCAACCAATTTAGGTACCACGGCCATTATTTAATGACAACACAAATATTATCTGAGGACTACAATTCCGCACAATGATAACATAAACAGCAGCAAATATAGCCAACTAACCGTGCTACAGATAACAAGAGCTTCGCAGTACGAGAAATCAATTGATATCGAAAGTTGGCAATCTACATATATGGGTTTGTTAGTCGATAGGTATGAGGTCACAGTGTGAGATACAGGGTTGGTGTACATGCTGACACTAATTATCGACATAGCTGCTGATAAGCCTGTTTGGTTAAGTTTTGATACATGAATGTATCGGGGGACGTGCGACTACAGGTGGCTGGCAGTCACTGTGCGAATAAACTAAACGAATGGACGTGTTTTTAATAAGATTTCGCGATTATTGGTAAATCATGGATGATTTGATTGGTAAATGGAAATTTCAACATGAAAAGGGTGATAACTTTGAGGAATACCTGAAAGCAGTAGGTAAATGGAGTTATCTTTCTTTGTTGTCACATTTTGTACAGGTAAATAGACTTTATTTAAACGTTTAATATAAGTTGCTCTCTCTCTCTCTCTCTCTCTCATATGATTCAATATCTTTAATTGTCTCACATTTTATGGATATTCATGTATAAAGTGATCTTCATTGTGGAAATAAGTACCTGTATGCATTTTAAAATTGACTTTTTGCTTTGTTGCCATTGATCACGGGGCTTGCTCTTTTTAAATTTTCTTTCTGTCGACTGAGACTTCGTGACATTGACCTCATTCTTGCCGACCTTGATCTTGATCCTGATCTTCTAGACTTTTGGGGCTTTTTGCCATTGTCGCTGTCTTCTCATCATACCTTGGCAAAGCTTTTTGCTTTTTGCTAAGTGTAATTACACGTATATATGGATTTCAAAGATACCAAGACAGTTATATAGTACTGAAATAGAACGGATACATGTATATCAAATTGAGAAAATAAAATGTCAAACCATATTAACTAGATAACTGTGCACTATTTGTAAAACTTATCCCTACTTTTCAGGTATCGTATATGCATTCCGAAAGATTGCCAAAAGCCTTACGCCTGTCGAGGAGATAGTGCAGGTGAATGAAGACACATGGTCACTGTATGTGGCCGCCTCGGTACGGCAAAGTACCCTGGTGTTTAAACTTGGCACAGAGGTACCCGAGACTACGCTGGATGGCCGAAAGGCTCTGGTAAACAGTCTTTAATGCTATTTACGAAATTATGTTTAAATGGTTGGCAGTATTAAACAAATGCAATTTTAGTTTAAACGAAACGTAATGACCATGTGAATATCTTTTATAAAGTGTCCAGAAAAGGTAAGTATTTGATCTTCTATGATAAATTATCCGATGCCGTAATGAAAACAATCGCTCATTATGTTGAAGTCTTTTTGGTTAAATAGTGACATTTTTGTCACTTTCTACAAATGTAACACATACAACACATACACGTGTCATTCTCAGACGACCTTCACCGTGGAGGACGGGACATTCATCCAGTACCAGAAAAGTCTGCATAAGGGTACCCCAGATACGAGAATCACACGCAAACGGAAAGACAGTACCAGCTATACTCAGGTATACACTTTTTATGTCACCTGCTGTAAGCAGAGGTGCCACATAGGAATCACTTTTACGTCATCCGTCTGTCCGTCCGTCTGTCCATCTGTCTGTCCGTCCGTCTGTCCATCTGTCTGTCCGTCACACTTTTTTTCCGTCACGCTTCAGCAGCTGACACACGTCGAGGGCTCGGTGCAAAACGGTCGTAATTTATATGTATTGAAGAATAAGTTACGAACGTTTTGCGCTGAGCTTTCGGCGTGTTTCAAAGAAAATTTTCCAAAATCTTCATTTTTCTAATATTATTTAGATACGATTATTTTTAGCTCCTTTGAAGACCAATATTTTGACAATAAGACGCCCATTTTTTTTTATATCCATGACATTAGTGAACGTACAATTCCTTTTTGCCGTCTTATTAAACAGCGATCTCGTGTCGCAATAGTAAATTAAAACAAAAGTAATAATATAAAGTAGTAATATTCACATCTATTCATGCACAGTAAGTGATACATTCATCACTGACGGGGGCTTATTTTCACTTGCAAAACAAATGCAGGCATTATCCAAGGACTCATCAAAGATTTTTGTATGCTTAAAACTCATCGAAACCTGTTAAATGAGAGATAAAAGGCTCTAGAAAAAACAGGAAATCAGTCGTGCAGTCATGTTGTTGTTTTCAGACAGCATTATACCTACAATCGTATTTTATCAATTTTTGTTACAGGTGTACGAGGCGGTTGGGACAGGCATAAAGTGTGTCAGGAAATACATCAAAAATGATTAACTCTCGCTTCTTGGAAGTTATTTATATTAAGATACTCGATTATGCCATGTGGGCATATTCATTGACAAAGCAATCAGTTCAACCTGGATCTCCTTCATTTACAAAGCAATCAGTTCAACCTGGATCTCCTTCATTTCTCTGAATTGCTTATGGATTTCATACTGAATATTTGTTGAATCACATCTTTTAACAACAGTCTCAAGCTTGGTGTAATGTTCCTTCATCCAAACCTGTTATTCATTATGTAATGTATTGGCGTGTATTTATTGTGTTACTGAAATCACAAACTCTTTCATACATGGATTAAACAACACTAGTATATTACGGAAGGGATGTAAGAAAACATTTATCTCCCTTTTTATACGCTCTAGAATAAGAGACGGTGCATACACAAATAACTACCACTTCCTTTTCGTATTAAAAGGGGACTGCATTGAATCTGCCATGGACCAAGTAACCCCGATTTGATAGCTTGTGTATAAACCGTACCTCCCCCACAAGGATTGCAAGATATATGACACTGTCTACTTGATGCTGGTATCGAGGGGTGTATATATTATTTTTCCCTGAATTATGTCTACCATCTGTATTTATATCGTATTATTGATGGCGGGGTTTTTATCACTGTCCTCACTTGTCTCTCGGGTTGGGTATCATATATAATCACTATCAGTGACGTCTTATCACTAATCCATGGGTACAATGTCATTGCCTTGAACCTACAACATTTACGGCTATGGTATACCGGGACATCCTTAAAACACTTGGTTAGCGATTACTTCACCTAGATCTACTAAAATTGATTTTTTTTTCTTTACGAAAAGATTTTTTTTCAAACAATCTGATGGGAAATAACACTATTCCTTGGTTGTTTTAGTAAGAAATATACAAAGTTGTCTAAGCTTGAACATGATTTATGACCATCCCACATTTTCTTTGTGCTCTAAGTCAACGATGATTTGGTAATGCTGTTTTAATTTACTAGATATTTTTCACCACAGATCACTCTTTCTTTAAAAAGAATCCCTACCTACCCACTAAAGAAAAGGTTGGATAAAGAAACCGCAAGTTAGAATTGTAAGGATGGTTTTATTTGAGGCACCTCCTATAAGAAAATATGGCTGTACAAAAAGTAATATGTATAAGCAAAGACTTATTGATAGGAAACTCCTGTAAAAGCCAGGGATGTTGTTTTAGCACACAGAAGATCATTGAATATTGTAAATTTAAAAAAAAAGTGTGGTAGAATCAGAGAAAATGTAACCATATTTTATAAAATAAATATTCCTCCACTGCAAGGAATTATTTTTAGTTTACCGTAGTTTATTTTAAAGGTTCCTTTAAATTATTGTTTAAATTAAATCAGTGTAGCAGAAAATAAACATATTTTACATTTTTTTTTTTTTTTAGGTACTTTTATTTTATATTGGTACTGTACTTTCATATAACTTTAATAGAGAAGAAGATACTTGAAAACGTGACTTTGCGAGAACTCGACAATGCTTTTGTGAGATTTAGACTAGTTGTCAATCTTTGTTTGATAAGTCTTTGGTATATGTAATTGCATATAAAATCGGTTTGTAGTAGCTTTGCATATTCCAGATGTAATTTTGAAGCTTCAATAATATTTTACATGCAAGTAAAGGTATTAAAATGCTGCCAAAAATAGATGACTGCAGAATGGCAGCTAAAATGTTTTGCCACATGGTATGTCATAAACGGCCATGACTTTCTGTTTCTGACGGGTGTCGGTTGTCGATTAGCTGATTTAATGACGAGAGAAAACATACTCTCTGATATGATTCAGCTAGTTCTTTTTTTTTTTTTTTTTTTTTTTTTTTTTGGACATACATTTATTAGTTTTCTTGAAAGACAAGTATGGATGTCGGTTTTCTGTATTTTTAGTCCAGAGCTCAGCTGGTGGTTTGATTTATGTCTTGCGGAGTAATTTCCAATAGAATTATACACTTATGCAGTCCCGTTATTATTTGAACTGTAGAGATCTCTGTATGTCTTATGCATTATGACAATCGTGTGAAATAATACTGCAATGCAATAAAAATGATCGTGTTGACTTATCCTTAATTTGCTCCATTGTAAAGTCATCTATCTATCTGTATTTTTGCATACGTATGTGCGTGAGAGAGAACTTGTTTGAGTTAAACGTACCACCGACAGAAGTTTGAGATATCACGCCGTACGCAATAATTGCCAAAAATTTGAGTTTAAAGTTATTGGAAAAAAAATGAAGGGTAAATTGCATCTCAAAATTTCGAGGGTTAAACATTATTGTGGTTCCTCATATCCACTGTTTCTTAAATTTCGAAGAATCAGATCTCGGTTTAGAGGCCGGGATCCATTAATATGGCGTGATCAGGTCGTGTCCTTGGCTGTTTCCCGGTCGAATCTGATATATATACTCTATGTTAGCTCAATGTTATCATATCTGACACAGAGTATATACATGTCCACGTATAAGATAAATCTTTCTTGAAGAAGTGATTTGACGTGAAAAGGAGCTTTAACCACCGACTATTAAGACTTGCTTAAAGGTAAGCATTTTTGTTGATTTCCTTTTATCAGATAATGTTTTATGTATGTTCTGTCACTGAACTGCGGAAAATTAGCTCCTGCGACTTTTGAAGTTTCTTTCAGCAAAAGCACGTGGTCGACTCAAAGAGTGAAATTTTAACCTGATAAGATTGAACAACTACATGTATACACTATCTGTTTCAGATAAATATAAAAAGGAAAGGGAATAAACAATGAATTATTTCAATTGTTATTTTCGCTAGAAATTATTCAGTATCAGCACATATCTAACAAAGAAGAGAATATAAATGTATTATGGTTGCAGCAGTTTTCATGCCCCCGATTTGAA
Source organism: Solen grandis (assembly GCA_021229015.1). Lineage (NCBI taxonomy): Eukaryota > Metazoa > Mollusca > Bivalvia > Adapedonta > Solenidae > Solen > Solen grandis. The sequence continues at coordinate 55,563,285 of CM037783.1, forward strand.
AACAAGAAGGGGGGGAGCATATTGCCCTTTATTCTCTGCGTTTTCTCTACAATTATTTCCAAATTGAGATCATGTACGTAACCCGGCAACAGTCAAGAATGATTAATAAAAGTTATGAAAATCTGCTTCCAAATTGACGTAAAAATGTTTGATTTAAGTAAATCTATATTAAAGTTTTTTCTTCGACTTCAACCCATTCGGTTTAAAAAAAATTATTTTACTAATCGACTGAATAACAAGCGTCTCATGCGTATTTCTTAAGGCAATCCATCCATCATTAAATGTGATCATGGTCCATCGAGTGGTCGCAGGAAATTAATAGTAAATGAAAACCTTTATAGACCTAACGCAAAAGAGTCTATAACACCAAGTCGATGGATGTTTGCATCTGCGCTGAAATCTTTTTAGCAGTCGAAGGGTCATGATTATAATTTTATGGTAGGTGGATTACCTTACTTAAAGGATATTTTTTATTATTTTATGTCATGGACCAATAGGAATTATTAATACACAGAGCGTCACAATAATGACTTTTGCCGTTTCTGGAAAACGCCGTTTACGTTGTATTTTGAAGGAATTAAACATTTTTCCATTGTTGCTTAGCAACAGTAGGACAAGATGACAAAGTGCATCGGAGTGTGGAAACTTGAGTCCAGTGATGATAAATGGGATGACTACATGAAGACTAATGGTACGTATAGCAGTCACGTGATCTGGTCTTAAGGATGTCTCTAACCTCGTGTTAAAGACGTGACTGCCTATCTGATAAATATCTACTTCAGAAAATATGGTATTAAGATCTGTCCTCGTGAGAAATTGTGTTTTATCTGAGATTTATATATTTGTTTTAGGAAAATATCCTGCGCTATTTTCAATACTTAAAGTATTCATATTGACTGTTCAGTTAGAATAATGAGCTAGAATATGAACTCGGCATAATATTAACGGTAGCAGATAGTTGGTATTTTGATGTTAAGGAAATTATTCCCAGTTATTACAATACCATAAACAAATTAATTCATGGGAAGGTATATCTCTCTCTCTCTCTCTCTCTCTCTCTCTCTCTCTCTCTCTTATAAACATAATCGGCTGATGCAACACTGCTGTCATCCAATCATATTACCCCTAGGCGTTGGGTTTGCGACAAGACAAGTTGGTAAGCGGATCTCGTGCACTGAGCAGATTACAAAGAATGACGATGTCTGGAAACTAGACATTACGTCCACGTTCAAAAATGCAAATCTGGTTTTTAAACTGGGCGAGGAGTTTGATGAAACTACCATGGATGGTCGAAAGGTCAAGGTTGGTTAACTTTAGCATTTACTATGATGGTTTGTTTTGATTTTATACATCGTTACAGTTTAATGATATAAAAATCACCATCATCACAAGTTAATGGGTATATGCATAGTTTGCAGCGTTTGAATTTCTTTCAACCATGCAATATTACATACGGGTACATGCACAAGAAATATTTACACCTACAACAGTTTGTTTTGGTGCGCTTGGGCCTAACATTTCAAAAAAATGTTTCAGTTACTTTACGTAAGATGCGGTATCACGCCGTAAACAAGTGTCATGATACCACACACACCGTAAACAAGTGTCATGATACCACACCCAATCACATTATCCTGACACCGTGTCAATCAGTACTGGAACTTCCCTTATGCTCTAAGCACAAGGGAGATATTTTACTACTTTAGTAGGTTGCGGTCGGGTATCGAACCCACAACATCCGGTCATGGATCAGACTCTCTGACCAATCCACCACAGGGACTGGTCATATACGGTAGCCATTTTCTAGAATTGCTAAAACAAATATCTGACTATCTGTCCGTCCGTATTGCAGTCTGTGTTTGTGATAGAGGACGAGAAAATAAAGCACTTCCAGAAATCCTTAGACGTTGGTATACCTGACTCGGTCATCGTACGAGAGAGGGTTGACGAGAACACGATGACCGTGGTACGAGTATATACGATAAAAATAAAAATAACGATGTTTATACTGCAACTGATTATTATCAACAAAAAAAAAAATATGTGTTCTTCTGTTGTACTGAATAGTGTTTATGATATTTACGTATTTGTAATAAAATACCCGAAAATTTATTATATAAATGTTTTAAAAGATATGATAAAGTAATGTGTATATAAATAAAATCTAAACAAAGTGATGAAGTGACGATTTTTTTCGCTACCTTTCAAAATTAACTGATTTATAAACGTTTGGAAAAAAAATCCCTACACCTTTTTCAAGACTTTTATGTTCTTTTTCAGACACTTGAAGCCGTTGGAAGGGATATAAAAACTGTAAGGACATTTTCTAGAGTTAACTGATGTCGTTGTGAACAAACCATCATTCCGCCATTCTGTCTCTATCACACTTCATGTATTAACTTTTTATCGTTTTAATAAAATAATAAAATAACAATGTCTTTTCAACTCACTTTTTTTTATATAAAAATGCATCCAAAGCTTACTTTCTACCAACTCTAGATATTTGACACCACCGCTACTACTACTATCAAATATTCACTACAATGTGTTCGTCATCATTATCATCAGCAGCAGCAACAACTTAATAAACATTTTCATGAAAGCAAACGTTTCTAATTGCTTAAAACAATATTTCTTATACAGAGGTTATATCTATACATACTTGAAATTTTGTACAAGTGCGTTCGCAACACTTCAAGCAATGAGAGAGATTTACGAAAGGTTATTGGTTTGGGTATTATCACCGGCCTGCTTGAACAGACTATGTACAAGTATACATCCATTAACTAGAACAAACAGCCATAAACTCTTGCATGGTAACGTGGCCCGGGCGAAAAGTAATGCACTTGACTTGGCTATCGTCAGTTTAACCGATACAAACACGCAAACACACGTGCTCAATTCTCTTAAGTTACACTGAAACTGTACATATTTTTAGTACGTAAATTTAGAATTACAGTAAAATAGCAGTATATCGTGCCTTTCCCGGGGTACATTCCTATATCTGACAAGACTGCGATCACTTTACCTGACACTTTGTAACATTTCAGAGGATCGTGATATTCGGATTTGGTCATATTCCCCTCTTTGTACTGTTCATTTAGACATACAGTATGAGCTTAACACAATTTTGCCAGATTTTATAAGTAAATAGACAGATAGACTCAACTGTAAATTTATAAACCCAATGGCGTTCACGAAGACTTCTGGAATACCTCTGTAATGATTGTGAATGAAAGTCAAAATTGAGTCCAAATGAAGTATTGATATTAACAATGCTGTTTCGGTAGTTCAGCTGCCTTATTCCAAAAAATACCTAGTTCACGATATCTTTATCACGAATAAATTTCAAACATTCTCCTAAATCTCTCTACTTAGTTTACTATTCTCCAAGGCATAAGCAATATTAAACAGACTCTCTCTTTCTCTCTCTCTCTCTCTCTCTCTAGTACAGCTAACATTTTCATATTGATAATTCGACCAATTAACACGATATTAAGACCATGTCACTCTGTAACATTATCATTGATATCCAAAGTTCGTCCACCGACACGAATGTTCCCACTGACTTATAACAGAACCCTGCCTTCGAAACAACTTGGATATCACCCGATATCTAACCCACAATAGATAGAACAAACCACAAACACTGCACGAAACAATACATGGCCTGTCCCGGTGACCCACATTGTTCCAATGCTAAACTGACTGAACAAAAACGTATCAGGCTCACACGACGATGAGTTGAAATTCATAGACAAAAAATCATGGTTGAATGATAAATTATCGAGGCGTTAAAGTTCATAGACAAACATGAACATGGCTGAATGATAAATCAAGCTGTTCATGAAAAAGCTATCAATACCGCTGCCATATGGAAACCTTGAACTAAAATCAGAATAAAGAGACCATATTTTTATTTCTGACGGAGAGAATAAACATGGTATCCTATTCTAAGAAATGAATTTAACTAATTTTCAACATATTATTATGTCTAAATATTTTGCGGTGATTTTTTTCTTGGCTGAGTTTAATGTCAAACCGAGGGTTATCAGTGCCTACACGAGACAAATATAGCTTAGTAGCATGAAATCGCATTCAGTCACGTTATTCTGACCTTAGTTCTGTATCTACCCTTCTGTGGTTAGCGCAAAGAACAAGGGAGACATAGAAGAGATCGAACCCACAACCTCCCGATTACTTCTGCGCTAACGACTCCCCCAGTGGAACTGGTCTTATGGTTGACAAATACACAACTCATAAAATACAAAACAAATATTGAAATGAAGCATGGATATCATTGCAAAAAAAAGAACACCAGCACTCAAAAAGCAAAAGCTGTGAATAAAATATTACAGAAAGATGAAGGATATAAGGAAAGCTATTAGAGATGAGCACAGATCTTACAGTTTTTCGTCTTCTTCGCTTTCGATGTCTTTTTTTCGGCTTGGCAGGAGGTTGTGGAAATGGAAACATTATCTCCGTGATTTTGATAGGCGCCAAGTGCATGGTTTCACAATGTTGTTCGTTGCTACTTCAAAATAAATCTTCTCCGATCCCCTTGAACTTTTTATGGTTGCAGTTTGATGTACGATAATGTAATGTTTTGAAATTGTTCAGATTTATTTCTTAAACTGCATTAATTATCGATGAATGAATACATGCTTTGAATAACTCTCCAAGCAGGATTGTCATATATTTATACAGACGAGTTTAATTGTTTAAACTCCAAAGTATCGAATGATTCGTGTAATTCAGAGCTGATAACGGTCATGCCGCGCCATTTCTAAACCATTAAATATATATGAAAAAGGAATTTAAAATCATTAATGTCTTCAATAAAACGCTTATCAACAATGTAAGATCTCAGATGAGGCCACCATTCTAGTGTGTTTACTAAAGTCCAAAAAAAAAACTTTCACCATAAAGTCCAACTTATAAAGTCCTACCACAAGCATAATATCCTCCAAACGAACTTAACAACATATCTAAAAGTCCTTCTCAGCAACTCGTGTCACCATCCTATCACAGCCTTGCTTGTCTTCCCTGTTTCCCAATTCAATGCAAAGCCAAATGCTACACTGAATTGAAGTTCAAATCAAAACCAACTTCGCCATTGTCTCTACAATCAATAACACCGTCTTAAGTATCAGACAGAGATATATGGCATTTGTCTCGACGAGGGTCTAGATACACTTGCATTGATTTACACCTGTCAGACGGGTCTTCATAGGACGTTTTGACATTTCAGATATGTTCCATCATAGTCTCCACTTCAGACGGCAACTTTTATCTGCTTACAGATATCCACCCTCACAAATCAAGTGACATCACATGGCTTTACCCACAAAGTATGTTTGAGAGACCCTTCAGAAAAGACATCTTGGTTGTCTAGGAAGTGTGACTGGGTCGTGGTTTGTTAACTAGTACCAGGTCGTGACAGAGGTCCCTGATGTGTCATAGACCCTTTGAGAGTCCTGTATCATCAAAGTCCTCTCAAAACGCATGTCACTATATCACATGCACCTATTGCGTGGGCCTATTTAAGCAATAATGTTTATGACTTAAGATATGCCTTTTCTCAGTGTATACTAATGGGCCTACAACAAGTCCATTTAACACATCATAAAGAAAGAAAACTCCAGAGACGTCAACCGACACTGCCAATTTCAAATTCGATGTATATATAGAGCAGTTTTGAGTCACTCTATCCAACAATGTTTACAGGCTTGACCATGATCACTATGGCTTCCAAAGAACGTGCCCCTCTGAAGTTTAATTCTCAGTCATACCAATATCACACTCGACTATTACATCAGCATAAATGCCTAGTGTTCCTTGTGTATCACCATACATTGTCCACCTGATAAGGCCATATACTGTCATCCAGAAAGTTAATCAAAGTCCGCTATTGAACACTCATGAACTCACCTACCCTCAACTTTAAACAGAACAATATCCACTCTCCTCAATTAAAAATCCTCTTTATTCCATCGGCCTTACTTGAATATACATGCAGATACGTTGACTCAACAATACATTTTAATCCGAAGTAATATGACTAAAACTTCAAAGGAGAGTCTTAAATTAATTCCAATTGAGGTTTTACTGTATTCCACGGTTAAACTACTAATCTGCTTTTCTTTGAACGATTTACCCCGACTAGTCACCCCAGTTGGTTAGCGAAGCTTAGTTATCTGTCCGCGCATACATATGTGGATACAATCTACATATACACTGATCTGTATGTTTACTCAATAAAACACCGAGTAGAGTTTTTAGGCTCATTTAAGGTAACTCAAGGTATCAATTCATTCATGTCAATTAAAACTCAATCAGGATTTCCTTATCAGATTTCAGTTCAATTTTCTGGGTCATACCGTGGTCATTGGATAACCCTTAACACAAGTTCATAACTGAACAGCCACGAAGAGGTAAACAAAACATAGGAATCCTATCATGTTGAATGAATATGATAGAAACCCCTAAGATTTGATCTAAACCAGACTTTAAAAAAAGGCGTACCGAACAAAAAGCTAAAGGAAGTTGTATGTTTTTTCCTAATCTGTACGGAAATTGACCGCCTTACAGAATAAATGACTTTGGGAAGGACTTCTTTCTACCCCTTAATTTAACTTGCTATTTAAAAAAGTCTCAAAATAATGATCATTTCATACTTTTAACATTAAGGAGAGATTTGGAAAAAAAAATAAGAAGACGTATAAACACAATATGAAAGCTTAACAAGTGAATAAAAAAAAATGTGTATTCAGAAAAAAAAATAAAAGGAAAATGTATGTCAGTGTCAGCTATTTCTGGCGAGTGGTCTCCTGTGAAGAGCTAACTATTACGACACAGTGCTCTAGATGACCGGGCTTAATTAAGCTAAGGTTTCACTCCATGCAGTATGATATCTATAGTGGTTGTAATATAAGAAATATACTTTTTTTCTTTTAATCTCGTTTAGGAAATGAGTTTTTATAACTTATACTAATCCTTCTCGACCCTATTTGTTGGGCCAGTATAGCGTCTAAGAGGGTCATAAAGGTTTTTTACCAAAACGGGGTTCGAACCTACAACTTGCAGGTCCGCAGTAATGTACTACCACTAGAGCACGGCAAATACACGCAGTGGCTGTAACTTGGAAATATCCCTAAATTAACACGGTACTTTAATCAGCCTAAGGCCACTTATCATTCAAGTTGTCCAATTATATCCCATACCTGGCATGATGTATTGTAAAACTGAACGCGAATAATCAATATTGGATATTGTGCACATTTAATATTAAGCTCTTGTGTGAGACATAGTGTTCAATTTCAAGTTAAAGATAACCGGCAAGTTAGAACACATCTATTTCAGAACAATTCTCATGACTTCATAATCCTTAAGAGAGAGAGAGAGAGAGAGAGAGATGTATAAATAATACATGTGAAAGCAAACACAAATTGAAAACGTATATTTGATAAAGCTAATTAATACAGATAACTGTGTTCTGTGTACAGCAAAATTATATATATAAATCACTGGCAAATACATTTTATGATATATTGAAGAAGTGATTATATGAATATATGTAACTCTAGAAAGAGCTGAGATCGTGTGATAACAAATAAAGATTATACTATAAAAAATGTTGGTTATCAAAACTTATATTATCAAATATGTACCGTTTGATTTCTTGGTAAAGTCAATAATAACCTATTTCGTCTCTTATTTGCTTCATATATAAAATGGGACAAATTTAAAAGCAGCCGTCTACTACTGGACTTTAAAAGTTCAATAAACTTATGCATACTAGGTCGTACCATGTAGTATCTTTTAATATATTTATGCCTTATATCGTTGAATTTATTACATTTAATGATAAAATGGAATTCATCCTCAATATCTTGACTTTCACACAACTGACAAATTCTTTCATTCCTATGCACTCTCTCACTACCGTATCTACCTGTATTAATTCTTAGATTATGGGCAGCAATTCTTATACTTGTGATACATTTCCTGAGTCGCTTATTTTTAACGATATTCAAATATTCTTCCTCACCAAAGCAGTGTTTAATATTGAAGTAAAGGTTGCTTAACACAGAATTTGATTGCATATCATTATACCATTTTTGGTGAAAACATTCAATTACTCTTTGTTTAAAACTTATAATAAACAAGTTAGCATCTATATTATGAGAATCATTAAACGCCCATGAAAACCCATAATCATCCAGCAGTGCTTTAACCTTTTTTACCCAATTATTCTTACATTATAACAATCTTCCAATGAGAGTTCATAAACATATTTTAAAATGACATTGTCTGTGTGCACTATTTTTAACCAATATTTTATAATATAAACAAATCTGTTAACGTAAAGTGGGTAACGACCCAGTTCACCGTAGACCGCATCATTGCATGAATTTTGCCTAACCCCGAGTATCATCTTACAAAACTTAAGGTGTATCCTTTCAAGGTCCTTAGATTTTGAAAAACCCCATACGGGACATCCATAATTAATAATTGATACCACAAATGCATCAAACAGTTGCATAGCTATTTTAGGTTTTAACTCGTATTTATTAATATTGTGATATAAAATATTCATTGCTTTAGTAGCTTTGCCTGCTAAATATTGATTATTCAAAACAAATGTACCAGTATAATTGAAGGTAACTCCTAGATAATTAAAATTATCTACAACTTCTAAAACAGAGTCATTATAATACCATCGTTCATTAGCATGTATCCGTCCTTTTTTGCGAAAAACAACAATTTTTGTCTTCGATGTATTAACTTCAAGACTCCACAAACTGCAGTATTGATGTAATCGGTTAAGACTATGCTGTAAATCTTCAATAGAATTTCCTACAATTACCATATCGTCCGCAAAACAAAGTATCATTATACACAATTCAAAAACTGAAATACCACAATTCATACTGTTTTGTAAAAATAATTCAAAATCTTCAAGGAAGAGTGCAAACATTGCCGGCGAATTATTCTGGCCTTGTCTTAAGCCTACCGATATATTGAAGAAGTCTGAAAATGAGTTACAATGCTTTATGCATGATTTAACATTTGCATACATGGCTCTAAACATAATAAGTATTTTCCCATCTAATCCCATATTGAACAGTTTAAACCACAATGCATTTGTATAAACAGAGTCGAACGCTTTTTTAAAATCAACAAACGCGCAGGGTAATCTTAATTTTTTACTCAATGTATTTTCAATCAAGGCATGTAATATAAAAATAGCATCTATTGTGCTTCGTCCCTTCCGAAAACCAAATTGACAATCAGATAACAAATTATGATCAGTAAACCATTGCTCCACTCTAGCTGTTAATATACTGGTAAAAAGTTTTCCTAGATTACTTGAAAGAGTAATACCGCGATAGTTATTAGGGTCATTTGGGTCATTTTTCTTATGTAACGGTACAATGTATCCTTTAGACCACACCTCCGGAAAATATCCGGAATCAAAAACTTTATTAAACAAATCAATTAAATGACCAATAAGGATATCAGAAGATTCAATGAAATATTCATTCAGTAGAAAATCACTTGGTGCGCATGCCTTGTTCCTCTTTAATTTACTTATAGCCTCCTTAACTTCCTGAAATGTGATTGGTACATTCAGCTCTTCGAATGTTGAGTTGTTCAAGTTAAAATCGCTACTATTATTAAATGTTTCAACTTCTTCTATGACCGTAGTCTTAATATCAGAATAGATACCTTCAAAATATTGTTTAAATTCATTTGTGCTTATAGCCGTTTCTATTTTATTATTATTTTTGGTAAAATAATTCCAGAAATCTTTTGGCTTACTCGTTCTCATATATTCTAACTTTCTCCCTTGCTCACGCTTATAACGTTTTTTTCTCTTTCTCACAGTGTTTCTATATACCTTTTTTAATGAACACAATTCTAACCTGTTTTCTTGGCTTTTGAATCGATTAAATTTGTTCAATGCTTCTTTATACTGTCGCTTAGCCCCCGCGCATTCCGCGTCAAACCATTCATTTACTGCAGGACGTTTACAACATCTTACAGTTTTTTTAAACAATGGATTAGCTACAGAACAAATAGTTTCCGAGAATTCATTTAACATGTTATCTATACTATTAATGTCTGATGAAGTTGTGCTATCAATAAGGTTGTTTAAATACGGCAATTTGGCAATAATTCCTCTCTTAAATTCATTTCTATACTTATTTTTCCATTTAACAAAAGTGCCATATTCGCCCTGATTGGATTGATCTACAGATTCTACTAACTTACTACTTCTTAAAGTAAATGTCAATGGGGCATGGTCACTATACATATTAAAATCATGAATGGCAAAATCGTTCAATAAGTGAAAATCACTCAGACTTGTCAACAAATAGTCAATAGTACTACAACCGTTAGTATTAAAACATGTATAGGCACCCGCCCCACAATCTGACCCCGCACGACCGTTTACTATGCGAATTGACGTAGCAATACACATTTCGAGCAAGCGATTTCCCCGTGCATTGTTTACCTGGTCGTGAGAGGCCCTATTGAGGGGTTGATCAGGACTATAGAGATAACAATCTAAATCATCTACATATATGTCATTAGCAATAAAATCATTTTTCTTGCCAGTTCTAGCATTAAAATCTCCAGCAATGAACACACTTCCATATTGTTTGAAATAATAAATATCTTGAGTTAAAATTTCAAATAAATCAGCATCAATAATTCTTGCTGAAGTAGATTCATCAGCCCACATATAAACACCACATATGTATAAATCAACATCAAAATTAAAATAAGTTTTGTCAAGTTTAAACCATATAATTGTGTCAAAATTGTTTTTTACGACTGAAACACCCTCCACTATATGATTTTTTATGTAAATTGTGATACCCCCGCTATTTCGTCTTGCTCGCTTATGTCTAAACTTCCGGTAATAATTGAAACATTTGAACCCTTCGATATCTATTTCTGAATTTTCATCTGTCCAGGACTCTAACAATATAATGACATCGTTATCAGTCAAAATTTTACGAAAATCTGTATCCCTAAGTTTATCATTCGTCAACCCATTACAGTTCCATACAATAATGTTCGGTCCACTCTCCGATAATTCCTAGTCTACCTTAACGGCCTTGCCGTCCACATATAAAGTATCATATGCTATCCACGCATTCTTTCTCTCTGATCTGGCTTGCTTCAGATGCGGTAACAGTCTCTTCCGTTTTGCAACGATTTCCTGGGGAAACTGCTCGTTGATGTAATGACCGGACCCCTTCAACTCCGTTCGCTTCTGTTTAACAGTCTCTCTGTCTTTGAACATATTAAATTTGCAAACAATACTCCTCACTCCTCTGGACTGTCCTCTGACGTTGGTACCCATCCTGTGAGCCCTCTCAATCTTGATAGAGTCAACGTAGTCCTGGGCTAACTTTAACTTATCAACCATAAACTGTCTCAAGATTCTCTCGGTGTCTTCAGGCTTCTCATCTTGCCTCTCCGGAATGTTAGTGAATACAAGGTTGTTGCGCATGGACTGACTCTGCAAATATGCCACCGAATCCTTCAAACGGTTGTTCTCGTCTTCTAATTGTTGAAGCTTACTCTGATGTTGGCCATCCTGCCACTCCGCGCTGTCTAACCGGTCGTCTATAGCTGATATTCTAGTATCAAGACCCTTGGTTTTATTCTCTATGTGCAACCATAATTTCTGGATCTCAGTTTCAAACTTACACACTTTCTCCTCAAGTGAATCAAGTTTTTTAAGTTTAGATTCGACATTTTCTAAGCGTGCGTCTATCTTTTTAAGATATTCAATAACGACAGATACTTGCGATGACTGCAGCTCACCAGTGCCCCGTGACAGTGGACTATCAGCCATTATATCGGGCTTGATCTCACTAGTACGACTTGTTCCTTCACAAGAATGTTTTACAACTGCGGAATTATCATGAAAAACTGGATTATCGTCGAATAATATTGAATGTGTCAAATTGAGAATATCACTTACACTACAGTCGTCCGCTGCGTCGCTCAAACCCCCTGACGGGCCTCTTGGTTTGAATTGTTTACACTCACTTGATTCATCCGTACTACTGTTTCCCTTTTTCCTCTTATTCCTATCCCTTCTACCCATCACAAAAATCACAGATTACAGCATGCGTCCATTCATTGCGCGGTAACACTCCATTTAAAGACCAAACTTAGTCCATACCATCAATATTTAACAATATAAACCTTTTTTTCAGAGCGCAACAAAAACACGTCCGCCATTTAAAGTCACGTGATTCACTTTATACAAACAGAACTGTTTAACACAGGAAGACCAATTAAGCTTCTATTATACATATGCTCCAGGAGTATTTGTTAATATGATTTTTTGAAAACTGTTCGTAAAACAGTCCTTTTGAACAAAGACAAATTAAAATAAATGAGGAAAATCGCAAAATTTAAGCTACAGGGACTTAAATTAGCTGAGAATTTCATGCTGATAAGGTTTGTAAAACAAACATTTTTTAATGTCAACATTCTGACATTGTGAACATGATACCAAATAAGAGTGCTCGTCTAATAACAAGAGAAAACAGTCATGCAAATGATATTATAAAACATAAATCAAACCTTTCACACTATATACATATTGATATTCAAACACAGCCTTGGCTTTAATTCATTTATATATGATTTGAATTCAGAAAAATAAAATTGAAAATATCACCGATAATGTCAGATTATATTAATGCTCATTTTAGATCCATATCACCGAAAATGTTCAAAGGTTAATTTTGAAATAAAAACTGTTCCCAAAAATCTAATTCACCGAAACCTTCATTTATGTTGTAAAAAGTGTCTGAAAATGTGTAAATATGGTTGATTTTTACCTTACTATATTGTAAATATGATTGATTTTTACCTGATTTTTACCTTACTGTATTGTAAATATGATTGATTTTTACCTTATTATATTGTAAATATGATTGATTTTTACCTGATTTTTACCTTACTATATTGTAGATATGATTGATTTTTACCTTATTATATTGTAAATATGATTGATTTTTACCTTACTATATTCCTTTCCTTAGTTAATACATTACACTAACCTATATCCTTTTCCTTCGCTTAAATACAAAAAAATCGATTCATTAAATCCCTGAATACCAAATACTATAACTTAGTGACCATTTATAAAGAAAAGCAACCATTTATACTATCTAAGCGATAAGCTGAAATTTCTATATACAAATTAACGTAAACAAGCAAAGCAGGAAAATAATAATGGTGACGTCAGTGACGTTTACGGAGAGAGACTTAAAGACGTCGTGAACTTTGAGTGGTACTGTACCTGTGGTTTAGGTTTCTCACAGGGAGGTAACTGGAATTACAAGATATCATAATAAAGATGAAATATGAAGCTTGGGAGAAAAAGTATGTATATTACTTATTATTTTAATGTGAAAGAAAATTGAAGACAGAAAAAAAAATGTTTTTGCCATATTTCATCTTGGTCCGGGTATTGTATATCCTAAATGTGATGATGATGATGATGATGATGGTGGTGGTGGTGATGATTTATTCACAAAAGAAGAACAATTAAACACGTTTTCTTCGTACATAAGTATATTCTAAAATTACTATTATTTGATTATAGAATAAAAATATAACAACGTAAAAAATTAAGATCTTTGGGTCAAAAAACCTGGCGTAAGTGATTATTGCGAGTCAATTCAAAATAATTTCAAGCGGTTATTTTCACGTGTCAAGTCATTGACGCTTATGCATTGACGACCTCATCTTTGTAAAAAAAAATGCGCACAATAAGTACCGGTACTTTATTTTATATGTATGTTGCTTGATTTTCACAAATAACCACAACTTTTAAGAAATAACTCTTTTTTTTTTGGCCCTGGTACATGTATTTTGCTAATCTTACTCTCTTCGCTGCTTAACTCTAAATCCAGAGCTGAACTATGTGGTGTATATCAAACTCGTGGTCTTGTTTTCATAACTCAAAGGATGACTCCACATTTCTGATCAATTATATTTCAATAAAAGTTTTCATAATCTCTAAACTTCTTTTTAGTTACAAACTTATCAGGCATGTAATACCGCACAGGTAAACGAATGTAAACAAAGACAAATCACTCACTCCAGGTAAGTAATAATTATTATTGTGGCGGTATTGTCATATTACATATAATACTTTATTTGCTTACATTGTTACAAGATATTAAGCAGTTGCATACAGATCTGATATAATCATGTGCTACACATTATATGAATAAATATCGCTAATTTGAACATAAAAATCGAAAAGAAAACCGAAATCGACACAGCACAAAAATTTATGAAATTAAAACTTACGTCTGACGCTTTATCGTATCCTAGTTGTTAACATCAATTTCAATGACTGAATAAAACGTTCACAGCATAGAAACTAGTGTACTTGTCTATATATAGACTGTAGTTTAATTCATTACTTTTGTGCGTACCTATAAATATATTAATATTTATTACAAACATTTGATCTCCAACGAAAATGTTTTCATGCCCAAATGATTCGGGCATAAATGGTCTAAACTCCTTTTAATTTCAATTGCCTTTATATGTTCTGTGACTAGTTTTACATTCCGTCTAAAGGTTGTTTATACATGTACTAAATTTTAGTTTTATTGATAAATTTGATTAATGTACAGCGTAATACAAACCTTTTAGGAATATAAAAAATCACATGGAAACGCGTAAACTCGATTAAGATTCAATGACAATATCGATCATATCTAGCCATAATGATTATTTATCTTGTATAACAATATGTATGATAACAAGAACTGAAAACAGCGATTGAAAAAATGAATTTTGAATTAAATTTAAAAAATGAAAAGTAAAGTAACATGAAGCCAAAAGAAAAGCACCCCCCCCCCCCCCCCCCCCCCCCCCCCCCCCACACACACACAAATGGTTTCGAAGGGAGATAACAAAACCTCTATAGTCTATATATGCTGACGGAGTTATCTTTAGTGATATATTCATTTGATAAAATATATCATTTAGGATATACTTTATTTTTCTGTGGCCCTGTGGCCGTGGTTGGAGGGGAAATTTCTGTTTATAAATTGATATCAAATTCAAACAAAAAAACACTTTTTAACAAAAATTTGCTTTCATGTAGCTATCAATTTACTCTCATAGCATTCGGAAATAATAGAATCTACAGTTGCCAGTTGCCATGTTGCTAGTTGCTATGAACGCTGTCATTCTTTTGTTTCTTATCATGACTTTGATTCAGTGACATAATCTCTTCAAAATAATGAAATAATAAAAACCTTTTCTCTGAATACCCCATGGTCTGTCATATATTAGATTAATATATTTTCATTCAAATGTTTCCTGGATATAACCGGAGCTGTTGTTGGTCCATGATATAAAAAAAATATTTTATCATTCTTTGTTTTTCTAGATTCAAAAAAAAAAAATCAAAGCGTTGATTCTTGACTCTAACAGGATAGTGATGCATTGACGTTATATCTTATTACGACCCTGACTATCCATCTTACGTCATGTTACACATTTGTAAACCCAGATTAGATTGAAAGCAGTCAGATTTGACAGGTTTCAGGTTCCGTCTCAGAGAAACTTTAATGTATCGAGTAGAATGAAACGTGTCCATTATACTAACAACAGCGGGCTGGTCAGGTTCTTTAACATGTCGCATGGACAATTTTGCCCATAATTTTCAGGTGGTTAAATTGTCCATAATGACTGAGATTTGTTTGTTTGTTTGTTTGTTTGTTTACATCCCATCGGCAATAGTTCAATCATTGTGAGAGAGTGCCCAGTTTAGATAGATATACATGCCGTGCAACTACACAGTAGTTATGTGGCAAGGTAATACACCCAATCACATATTGCTGATTTTGATTGTTATGATGAAATCGGATATCTAGAACATAGATAATGTTTTAAAATAAAGCAATAAAACATTTACATATTTTATAGGGTTGACCGTAAGAATAGAAATGTAATAAAAAAAAATACTTGAACCGTGTATCTTGAATACACACACAGAAAGGGTAAACAATCTTGCAGCATAAGAATTTTAACTGACGTTAGGTCCAACGTCTAGTTTTTGATATACAAATATAACCCATGAACTGATATATTTATTAATAAATTCATGTTTATGTTTAGCTTATATATTTCAATTCCTACCCTCCCGACTCAATTTTGAATAGAAATTTTGCTTATATCACAACTACCTGTTTTTCAGTCAAAGGCTCTAACATGTTTATCACCTTCTGGAGTGATGCAATAAATCAATCTATCACATTAACTGTTGCACGAACATTTAACCACATGTAAATGCATTAGAATGTGCAAAGTCTAAGCCCCCCCCCCCCTCCCTCTCTCTCTCTCTCTCTCTCTCTCTCTGATTGTTGATCGTTTCGAAAAGTTACTTTCCATATTTGTTGTACTGAAAAGAAATTAACTTTTGGTTTAAACGTATATATGTATATAGTCACTTTCCAAATCTGCGAAAAATTATAAAGACACTAAAGGCTGTCCTTATTGGGTGGAAGAATGGGTTGTTGATATTGATTCTTATACTTATATAGATGTATTGTATGTACAAATCCCTAGTCTTTGATCAGGTGTAAATATTTTCTTTCCGGCTTTACGTAAGGGGGTTTTCTGGGGTGTATTGGAAATAGGTTATATGGTCCAGGGTTCAAGTTTGACAAAACTTTTAGTTTTTATTTTGTGACTTAAGCTATGTAATAGCTATTTTGTGCAGATGTTATATTTTTCTATTTGTATTTTCTTTCTAGTAGAGTTTTCTTAACATATGAGCTTCGTTTTCATACAAATTTATAGAATTACATGTACATTTAAAATAAATTATTTCACGCTGTGTCACTATCAGTTTTGACTCTTTGTTAAAATTATTATAAACAACTATGATAATAAGCATTACCCGTCAAACATAAATATTGCATGATAATCAACCTGTTACTTCGGTTATAACAAGACGTCAACAAAACTGGTTTACCTGATAGGCAGACGTCCGGAACTTGTTCTTCAGGTTTATACTGACGTCACGCACCTGTTCCTGCAGCTTCCGAAATTCGACCTGGTCAAAGTACCAGACAGAAGGTAGGTTTAATAATGACATACTGTGAGGATAATTACAGTGACAACTTTAGGACTGTCGTCTGCAGTTATTCCAACAAGTTTCGTCTTTAAGGCTAGAAGCAGTTTAACTTTTAACCCCCTCCCCGGGTCTCGTCTGCTAAAATCTACAAGTCGTCTATTTATTTTAATTCACTATTTCAATATCTTTATCCAGTTAATTTAAATTGTCCATAAACTGTTACAAGTCCGGCTTAATCCTCTGTGTTATTATTTAGTGTTTGCGAGTTACAAATTAACCCAAACACCACAGCAATAACCATCGTGGGTATAAATCACAGATGAGTGTTTCAGCTTTATCAATAACATAATCATAGTGTCTGTTTCAAATATATCCGCCGCCAGCCTCCGCAAACCAACATGCATGCCGTCTAGGTATATCAGACTACTTGTGAATCATATACAAGTCATTTTCCATATTTCAATATCATTTAAACAAAGAGAAATGTGTTCAAGGTATTGACACTGACTTGTTCAAATATTAACTTGACAACGCTATACTCTAATCACAAATAATGCACTTTTCAATTCCCTTTCACCACATGTCAGATATTCGATGTCCCCGGCACTTTCCCTCAAACGTATTCCAAATCCTCTGAATGTCTTCATTTAAGTTATTTATCACCATCTTAGTTCGATGCCTTTGAATTCCCATGTGCAAGCTGTTAAATGTCTTTTATATATGTACAAATAATAAGATCGACAGTTCGTTTATAAAATCAGACTCATTCAAACCGAGAACAAATACCTGTTTGGTCGATTATCTTATATATACCATTTAAAAACACAAACATTATGTAAACAGTCACTGCAAAATGTCCAGCGGAGAAAAGAGATCGATTAATCAATTATCCAAGACGTTCCATATCGTTGTATAAAAAAAGTCCCATCCAAAAAAGCGCAGGTGTACAACAACTGATGAACGTGCCATGATTGTCCATGAATTACACACGTGTCTAAACCATGTCCCACACTGCGACTACGTCATACTTCAAAATATTAATGACAACTTAAAAGTGTTGAATCTCCGGAGATTAAGGTATGAATACCGGTGATCGATTAATGAAAAAGATATCGATCACAGACGATCTATCGGTATGATCGTTCCTATTGTAACCTCTCCAAAAATCAAGTATATAAACCTACTGACATAAAGAGGGTCGAGTTTTTTACAATCTCATCGGAACATCGCGGTTAGATAGGCCAACAAAGCACCAATGTCCAATCCATAACAGAGTCTCAAAATCCCTTGTACATTTCAAACACATTAAAGGCTGTGATCGTTTAGTTGTATACACCCATTTAAAACTCCCCGTCATTTTCGTTTCTATCCAATTCAAACATTTCAAAAAGTGATACACCTAAGGGTCTATGTCATTACATACACCAATGAAATACATGTAATTTATGACAGGTTCTGTGGTAATGTAGGCTCAAACAAAAACAAACCCGTTTACAAATTATGGCCATACAATGGAGTTATGACTGTTAATTATTCCCTATACAATTCAGAGTGGCTATAACTAACTTTTACGTTGAGTATTTATTTACCTATTCGGGATCTTCGGACCGGGGCGACATGGCTTCGATCGATATTTGAATCGAAATACAATACACTTACTGTCATATAGATTGGATTAGCGGTAGGTCGAGAAATACAGAACATGACAGGCGGTTAAGGTTTCATCCATGCATCCACTTCATTTGTTTGTTCATTCATAAAGCTAAACGCGGGGTGTTACCTCGTCATATTAGTGTTTAAGGCGTGTATTTATGTATTATTATGACTTAATAAAGAATATATCGATCATATATATTACCCTTCATATTTTTTAAAAAAATGGCTATTTAACATTAAATTAGGTGTGTATTCAGTTACAAAAATCCAAAAGAAAAGAAAACATACCTTTGTCATCTTATAAAGGTTATCATCTGAAATATCAAAAAAGACATTTCTTTTATATATTTTATGCACTACAAAATGTATGTCAAATGATTACTATAAAAGGGAAAAGCATGATTTTAACATATAAATTATTCTATATCCTTGAATTAATATTTTTAGATGCTTTTATTTCCACAAGAAATAATTTAATCACTGAAAATGTTTTACATTACTAATACAGCGCCTTGTCACCTAACACATTTTCGACGTTTTAATTTTTTTTTTATGTTTAAAGTTATGTATAATAGAGAAAAAGAAGACATGCATACAATACATCCATCTTTACAAACAACAAAAGTGTTCTCTGGAACACAAGTGTCACCTGCTAAGCATGACGGAAAAAGTGTGACGGACAGACAGACGATGAAAAAGTATTCCTATGTGTCACCTCTGCTTACACAAAATCTGTTCAGATTAATAACTGTTGCACAGAGTCTCCGAAAGTTAGTGGGTTCGAAACCCTGTATGCTAGGAATCATTTAATAACTTTAAAAGCTGACACTTCTCAGAGGCGGTAAGAATATCATGAGTATTCATTTTAGAAATCAGAAATAGAAATCGTTACTAAAATAGATAGTAAGGTGAATAATGTATTGTTCTGGCGCTAGGCTTCTATACGAGAACGTAAACGTGATAGAATTATAACGTAATACAGTCGGTGATGTCATGTTGGGTTTAACGTCCCGCCGATAGACTATCAAGCATTGGCAGACTATGTCTACTTGAGGCAGATATGGTGCTGTCACACTGCAGTATCACGCCGTAGACAGTTGGCATGATACCACACCAAATCACATTATCCTGACACCGAGCAAACCAGCCGTGGAGTTACCCTTATATGTTGAGCGTCAAGCAAGGGAGATATACCAAATACCTTTTTGTACAACTTCGGTATGTCGTGGCTAGGTATCGAACCAACGACCTCCCGCTCCTGGGGCGGACGCTAAAACCACTCAGCCATCGAGGACGGTGATTCAAAAATAGTACCGATATCTTTATTGAACCCGATCATTGTTGATCAGTTTTTAAGGAAGATCTCTCTCTCTCTCTCTCTCTCTCTCTCTCTCTCTCTCTCATTAATCTA
>CM037783.1:55583600-55633600 GCA_021229015.1 Solen grandis
GTAATTATATAACATTAATAGTGTTACATCGAGATTGAAAAGTATCGTGCAACACCTATTCTCAAAAAGCATATTTTAGCAATATAGACAATCACAATTTAGTCTTCTGTTACCTTTCCTGTGTAAAATTGAAAAGAGAATTACTCATATCAGTGGTGTTGAAAAACATACACATTTCCGAAGACATGTTTATATAAAAAGAGGTGCTTATAAATCATAAAACATATAAACCGTCTAATATGGCTATATTAACATGACATTTTACCCAGTGATATTCGAAATTCCTCATGAGACATTTGATCACCTGAAAAAAAATACATACCAATTTGTACACGTACATCTCAAGAGCGTTGTAGTCGTTTATCTTTGTGCCATTTAGGTGTATAAAGAAGAACATGTACGCCCACATATTGTGCTCGTATCGGACGTGGTGATCAAATCCCTGCATTGAAAAATGCCAATTTTACTATATATTACAGAATATTCGCCTCGTATAAACAGATTTGACAACATACATAATCGTTAAGAAATATAAACATTATCACATTGGTTAATATATGTATTAAATTAGATCTTTACTAAATTAAACATATTTACGTACGTTGCCATGATGTTCAAAGTCGTAACTATTCCGGCTGCATATAAAACACGTATCTCGCATGTCAGATTCAGCTGTCCACTATAAAGAAATTAATATAGCATTTGATTCACTTTGAATTCAAGTTATAATCATTCATTTATTTTTTTATGGCGAATCAAAAAGTACAATGTATTGTTTTTACATAATGATGTATATAGTGCTAGTTTGAATATTTTCGAAGAATGAGAACAGGGATACTAATCAATAAAGAGCTATTTTATTATAATTCTTGGTTTTTATTCATATAAAATTCCCATTATTGAGATTACTTAGACAGTATTTTCAATCTATCTTCAAATATGAGAGGTATGGTAGCGTAATAATTAGGTGAGATATTTACTAAATATCCTTAACATCTAGCGTTTTTTTCTAACCATTACGTCACTCTAGCTTCAGGATGAGGTGAGGTGGTTTGTATATACATTTGTAAGTATATTTATATTAAAAACCTCACTGCAAGAAATACGTACATTAAATATACTCAAACATTCAGAAAAATCTTTAATTATGACTGGATGTTAACCATCATAATTGCTTTTTGAGTTTGACATAAAAGCTGGGCTAGCACGTATGTGCTATTATTGATTTTGTCAGACTCAATAATTAAATCATATCAACATACTTATTTTCATTATAAAGCCAATTGTGTATACCTTAATGTTATAACATGTCAACATTATTAGAAATGACCTTTCGTAATATATTCATTTGCAATACATTATCCGAACATACTCGGAGAAAGCTCACCCTGACTAGGCATGGAAAAATACAAGATACAAGAAATGCGAATTTCAATGCGATTTCTCATATTTTGCTGTTTATCTTGTAGATATATCCTTTTGTGAAGTTAATGTTCATCTATCTTCGCAAAGTATTGATCATATATATATTACATGAACGTGTTTAATTTTGTATTTTGATAACATGAATAGCAGAAAATCAGACTTTTAATTCTTTTCCTTTACATACAAATATGCCGATTATGACATTTGAGGTAACAAGTAGGCAAAATCATTTATGCTAATAGGCGTTAAGAGGGTAAGGATAATTGGTTCGAACAATCTTGCAGAGAGGCTTAATTAATTACCTTTAAGTCTCTCAATTCAGAAAATGTATCTACAATGATACCGAAGATGATGTTCAAGCCGATAGTTGTGATAAAAATGAAGAACGTCACATGATATATAACGACTATTCCAAACATTTGGAAATCAGCTTCTGATGTGTGGGCTTTTATGTTCTGAAAATACAATTCATTGTTTATTTAATTGTCATGCACAAATATGACGTAACTACAGATGGCATATACCAAAATTTGAGATTTCAAATTAAAGAAAAAAATAGTCAATGAAAGCAAACAAGTTAAACAAACTTCCAAAGATAGACACTATCTTGTGATATTTTTAAAATGTTTTATCTAATTTTATGTCTAAATATTATTTTGCTATAAATTTAAATAGAATACAAAATACAATATCAAGGTAAAATATGTTGTCCCTTTATTAAATCTCTTCGCTCGGTGAATCCTACGAGTACATACTAAACATAACCACGTACAAGTTAACAAGTATTTATGTAATGTTAGAAATAAAGCACAATACTGGTGCAGTCTACCTTCGCGCATATGACTAATATACGACAATTTTTTACGTACGTCAAAAATATCGCCAATGAGACCATATCGGATTACAGTGAGAGTACACTGCCAGAGAGAATCACAGTACATATAATCGTCTGGGCTAAACATGCTCCTCATCAGGGCAAAGCTGATGATGGCGTATAGGTAGAAGACAACTAATCCAAGAATGCCCACCCATACCAAGGATCGACCTGAAGCAAAACCAGCGAAGTATGTACAATTAATGTAGTTGGTGAATTCTGGAGGTGAATTCAAACAGATAAAATGTCATATCAAATTATGATTTTTGAATTGAATGGTTGAATTATTACTCTTATGTAAGATGTTTACCTTTTTGTGGACTTAAAATGTAATTTAGATGAACAAAGGATAGATCCCGATCATTGTGATATTAATCTAGTGAAGTTATACCAGTTTGTTGCTACACCATTATCATTTTTAAACCAAAATATTATACATGTTCAGATATAATTTATAAATATATTTTTTATGTTTTTGTGGTTTTTATTTACTTGAATAAAATTGACTTATTTTAAACTTATTATAACCTTGTTTTTCCACAGTGCTTAAATTAGATTTCCTGATAGAACCTTTACTAAAACTGTATGATAGCATTTATCTGCAAATGGATTAACAAGGAACATGTTAAACATGCAATTTTGTCTAAAAGTATTGGTTTGAAACTATCACAAAATTATTCCAACCAAATATGCAAATGGATTAACAAGGAACATGTTAGACATGCAATTTTGTCTAAAAGTGTTGGTTATCACAATATTATGCCAACCAACTAATGCATGGATAAAACAAACTATTTGGTTGGTGTATCAAAACAATAGTATGTATTAGGGATGTTACCGTTCTGTGTGACAGCCTTGATGACTCCACTCAAAAGTTGGTTGTTGTTGACAAGATTAAGAAGATGGAAGGCAAAGAAATACCCATGGCTAATTGTCCCTCCAATTGACAGGGCAACAAAAGCCTGGAGAAAAAGTAGAACATTTGCATATCTTCTTACCTTAATTGATAAGTTAGTTTTTATCAATTTCTTCGAATAAATATTTATTTGTATCATGTTATAATACTTTCGTTTTTTCCTTTCCTTTTTGAAATATGCACATAGATAACCTGATATAACGAAGAAGACAACAGAAAATAAACAATTTATTAAAGAGTTACCAAGTAATAGAAAGTTGTGAAACTCAGAAATTTTGCCTCCATTTTTGATTCGTGTTCGTTCTCCTTTTCGTCTTCATCATCCTCCCCGTCTTTCTTTTTTCTTGATTGCATATATTCTCTGCATAGAAAACATAAAACATGATCACCATCAACATTTAGGTAATAAGTGGAGGATAAATATTTTACACAAATTCTATGAAAATGAAAAGTGTCTTAAAATGAAAACTGTAACCAATACATTTTCACGATAGTGATGTTCCCCTAATCTAAGAAACTAAGTATAATTGAATAGTACTACAGTAATTCCATATTCAATACTTATTTTTTATTAGTAGTACAGATGATGATTAATTTACACAAAATATACAAATCAGAAAAGATGTGTTTACTTGATTTCATTCAGTGCTGCGACAGGGTCGGGAAGCCGTGGATGGTTGCCGACAAAATAACTGATGAACACCAGAAAACTGAAGAAGTTGTGTAGTCCACCCATTACATATATTGCCAACGAATACTGGGCAGGAGACAAAATTTTAATGGACGGGATGGGGCTGAAGAGAAGGACATAAAAATGGATTTTGTTGGAGACTCTTCATTATAAAGATTGTAATATCAAATATGAAATCCTTTCAAATTAGAAATATACTGAGGGAAAAATGGTTTGTATTTAATATCAATTGAAAGTGATTGAAACTGATCTAAGTTAATCAATTTCACTGACAAATTACTTTCACTGACTGTGTTATTCCGTTTTATAAAGTTTTAAATAAAGGCAATTCCTTACTTCTTAATTTCTGGTGGAATCTCGGTGGTATTCCTGCCCTTTACACCAGGTGAATTCATTGAAAGCGGTGCATCCCATGTAAACAACATGAGAATGTTGATGGCAAATGAAAGTATTGTTACAGACTGATTCCAGATAAGCCTTCAAAGAAAATATAATACACAAATAAGTAGAACGTTATCATTCAAACCGTTTTTTTAAATACAATGTACATAAATTATGTTGCCCGGCGTGAAAAAAAGAAACAACAACAACAAAACACTCGCATTCAGATCGTCAATCTCTCAGAATGATAGGAAAACTAAGTTGACAAATTTAACTGATTGAAAAGAAAAATCAAATACTCTGCAATTACAGATAAAAATGACTGGTAGTAAATAATAGAATCAGTTCGTTCTCTAAACAAAAACATGCAGATAATATATATTGATAAGAATACATCAGCATATAAATGATTTATTTCTCCTAGTTTTATAGTCATCTATTTCAAATAAATATTACCATCCTTTTGTGAGGACAACAGCCACTGGGTTGTTCAGTATAGTCCTTTGATAGGCAATATCATTCATGATGTCTTTTGACCAGTCCATCAGATCTCGGATCTTATTACTTGGCGATGACCGATCTACGTTCCATTTCAGCATTTCTTTTACCTCCTCTCTCAATACCCGCTTTTAAGAAGAGATACATGTGATTAAATATACTAAATTTAAAAACATGTAGTTTTATTGAATAAACATCTGTGCGATCATTTTGAAACATCGATATGTATTTATAAGTTCAACTGACTGGAAAATTCAATTTAATGTCATTTATATGCATATGTACATAAAATCGATGGAAATTTGCATGCGATAATTTATTTTCAAACTTTCAAATACGTTTTGGACTATCTTAAAGGATAGTTAAAATGTGTGTATGACTTATGGCTTAAAGTTAAGCTCATATTACACTTTAATGTTGTTGAATATTCTCAAGATGACGTATTTTAACACAAAATAAATGTATCTGATCTTAAACTCTAATCAAATTAAATAACATCAAGTAAAATCTCTTGATTTTTAAGTATTTGTGAAATTTGATGACAAAAAGGTATATTGGAATCTCTAGTCAGTTTTTAATATCATTAGACATAGTTTAGAAGAAAACAAAATCATATCTACGATTTACTAGAACATACACATTCTTATATGGCGTCAAAAAAATGTATCAAACTTGTATGGATATTAATTTTTGTCATTATTATTTGCATTTCAAAACCAATTATGTCTGATGAAAACCAGTCTAATAAAATATAGTTCGTTTGACATATGTACCGTTTCAATCAATTGAGATAATGAATGATCTAAAACCGCCTTCTTTTTATTTTATAAGGATAACATCGCCGGAAAAAGAAAAAGAAATAAAGAAAGGAAAGTCGAAGATCCTACAGGTGTATATGCATTATCGAGTTGATAAATTTTACCTTTCGCCGGGTTCAAGGAGTGCTAAATCTTTTCTCAGATTGTCGTATAATATCATCATTATGTATAAGGATTCGTCCAATATTTTGTTAGTATGTCTTTAATATAAAGCAATTATCTTATACATGACTAGTAAAATTAGCATTCAATACATTGAATATATGCAGCCATGCATGATTGATACTAATATTTAAAAATATATGTTTACCGTGTTTCTCACTCTAAAGTTGACTTTTTGGAGCTCATCGTCTTTTACGATTTCAATAGACTGACAATTGCTCTTGTAGAAAGCAAATGCCTTTTGTTGGATTAAAGTCAGCTTCACTGAAAAAAATAAAAGTAGGCTATAAGTAGTCTAAAATGTGATTGAAAATTCATAGGCGTAATCCCATGTAAGGACCATATCTCCCGCTTGTACTAGTTTCCATGCATTTTAAACCCATATAAACAAACGACAACAACAAAGTTACACATGATAGACGATTGGAACACATATAAACAATACATAAGCTTAACAATATGATTAGTTACAGAAATATAAGATAAACCTTCTAAAAATCTAAAATATTGATAAATGTGATAAGTTATACTATAAAGATCATTCAAAGGAAATCTTTTGAGAATATAATATTGCAATCATTGAAAAGCAGTATTAAGTGTTCAATCATGATTTTAATTATTTTGTGTGTTACAACAATTTTTAGATTTGCTTCACATAAGCTTTTACAAACACAGGTTTCAATCTGTCAAAGAATGGGCGGCCAATTTCAAAAAGGGATTAAAAAAATGAATTGACTCCCGATCTTAGCTCTTAGCGGGTTTCAATAACCCCAACGCATGAACACACTGACCACTTACAAAGGCGTTTCACCTTAAGAACAAAGCCAGGGTTATATGGATCTTTTTTTAGGAAACGTTCTTTCGAAAATTATTACGTCTGCCAAATGTTTCTCCTCCATGGGTTCCACGTCTTTTCCAGTCAGATCCAGGCGCTTTTAGAATTATTTATGACTGAGCATAATTGTTGAAATGTTGATAAAAATACTAAGTAAGGTTTTTGCGCAAATCTATAAAGGGTAACGACCAGAGAAGTAGAAAGTTCAATCTGGACAACGCCCTCTCTCACAACTGTGTTAATGGCTTTGGCCATGTACACTAACTTTACTCATCTTATTTGCAAAGCCCTCTGCAACCATGACTTGTCAGCAGACTTATTTCAACTTCTTTCACCGCCATAACATTAACCGCCGTTATGATGATTTAGAACATAATTGTATAAAGTTAATAGGTCATTATTCGCACAGTAGATTCACTTTATATTTAAGCTTTGTATAACAGTATTATAAATACAGACAATATTTATCTCTCCCCCCCCCCCCAAAAAAAAAGGAAAAAGCAAGTGTAGTTGCTTACTTGAATCAAATACATTTGGTTCAATATCAATCATTCTCGCAAGAATCAGGTACAGTCGAAAACCGACGTCCATGTATTCCTCGGCGAATTCATCTTCCTCTTTTTTCTATAATATGAATTATCATAATTGTTAATGAAAGTCTTAAATAATGAGATTTATTTGTCATAACCGCTCTTGAAATGAAATACTGATCTTTCATTTTGATTTTATTACACTTTATAATATGGCGTAAATTATACTAAATTATATAATAGAAATGTCAAGCATTCTATGTTTTACATATATACGAGGGCAGTCCCTGAAGTTTTGAGAAAAAACTGTTCCACGAAATTAGAATTTTGTTTGCCAACACTGCATTCTTCTTTTAATTTTTCTATTCCTGAAAATTTTAGAAACTTAACACAACACAACTCAACATGCAAACAAACATTTTGAAAACGTATATGCAAGTATTCAAGGAGCATTTTGATGTACAACGACGTCACGTAATATACAATATATGAAGTACTCCACAGCCAATACTTTTTTTTGACGTTCGACCCACTACGCAAAAAAATCTCTGCGACATGATTTCCCACATTGTGAAACTGCAGATCTCTGTGCACAGAGACACTATTTTTTTTCTATTCAGTAATTGTTTCCTAATATGTCTGATGACGGCTTCAAGTTTTTTGCCTTTCCTGCCGTTCCTTTTTAAACCATCCATATCTTCGTGTACGTCGCAAAATTGTTTGTACCAGCGATTAACGACCTTGAGCATGCAGATTTTGATTTATTTAGCAATAGGGACTTATGACCTATACTTATGAGTATCTGTAGGCGTCAAATCAGCACGGACACAGTGTTTTATGAAGATAGGGCGCTGCTCAGTGTGCAACGACAACATCGTATTTTCTTCCAACGTTTGGATAACATCTGTATTCTTTCTTTAACCGATGAAATGTTGTATAATATTTATGTTTACAGCGAACCGATGGACCAGGCGACGTCACATCATGTAAGTTAGTGACACGTTATTGTCTTGGAGAAAAATACCTTCTATTGTATGATATTATAGGTTCTAAGATTCCTACAAGTGATAAAATATTATTTTATCTGCATACCTGTATGCTTTCACTGTAGAAATATCAAGTGGTTTTTGAGATAAAGACACTTCTAAAAAAAACAACTTTAGGCACAGCCCTCGTAAAACTACTATGTAGGATATTTAAAGAATATTCGTGAAAATAAATGTGATAATTCATAAAACGCACTTTGAAACATTTAAGTATTTTTTCTTTTGCCACTGTTAGCTTTTTCTTTTTTAATGGCCGCAGTAAACCTTCTTCTTGCATGTATCTCAATTCTTCAAGTTTCTTTTTGTCAATTCCATGATGCTCAAAACACTCAGTCATCAACGAAAACACAGCTTTCTTGTCAAGAGTATCCTTAACTTCCTGAAATTTGAAACATAGAAGTTTGGTAAATGCTTTTCTAAAGTGAGACTAAATATAAAACAGAATGAATCTCAGTAGTTTTTAATCTTAACTTACCATGGCAACTTGAGATTTCCCAGGACCATTTTCTTCGATCAGTGATATAACCAAATTGGCAATACTCTCTCGAAGGCCTAAAATCTATAGAGTAACACAACACGTAACTGGTAAGTTAGTGTACGTAAGTAGTCATTATATTATATTATATACAAATACAGATTAGAAGCGCTATACAATCACCATATTTGTCGGAGCAATATAAAATCAAAACTTCTATATTATTTCTAACCATTACTCGTTTACATCTTATTGCCTATCATATTCTTTAGAAATCATTATTAATATAACTTTGTATACGGTTTTATCACATTTACAATACTTTCACGATAAGTGAATATGGTTAAATTGTGTATTCCTTATATATTGATAATATAAAATGTTATTTTTAAACAAGCAAAGTATATCTATTTTGTGTAAAATTAAATATCCACTTAAAGTTTTCTAATAAAAAAAATTCGTAGTTCGGATTGAGTATGCGATATGTACCTGTCCACTCAAAACACCCTTAGAAAAAGTA
Organism: Solen grandis; assembly: GCA_021229015.1. Classification (NCBI taxonomy): domain Eukaryota; kingdom Metazoa; phylum Mollusca; class Bivalvia; order Adapedonta; family Solenidae; genus Solen; species Solen grandis. The sequence continues at coordinate 55,592,772 of CM037783.1, forward strand.
AAAACTGACAGAAAATTATGAACAGTAGTCGAGTCCAAAGTGTATGTGGAATATACAAGCTTTCATTTTATTGTTACTTCTTTGTACTTTTTCGAATTCTCAGTATCCATACATAAAAAAAAAATCATAGAATCCACTGACGTCTTGTTGCTTCACAGTAAACAGAATGATATGAGTTTAAAAATAATAAGCGGACTGCTATTCTTTATAATTAGATTTTGTAACTGTTTAACCATTTAACAAACCAATTCATTATGACCAATTGTAACCAATAACCTATTGTATTTAAGAGAAACAATCACTTCAAAAGGGGCGTGAAAGTACATTTTTACCATTGCCCTTTTCCCTGTACAATTAAAAATATTTTTATGTATATAAACCTTGTAACTATCATTGACTACCCTTCGAATATTTATAGTTCTGGAGAAAACAGAAAAAAAACTTACTTTGTCTATCGGGCAGTCTTCAAAATCTCCGGCTCGAAAGATGAAGTTGATATAATCTATGATTTTATTATCATAAATGACGACACGATTTTTCTGGTTTCCCTAAATACAAGACAAAAAATCGACGTGACTCCATACTTTTGAAGTAAAAATCATTATAGAAAAAAAATGAGGAAACATTTCGAGAAGCACTTTAATACTCAACTATGGAAGCACAAATAAAAAGGTGTAATTGGGTATTTAATCAATTTCTTAGCAGATAAAATAATATATGATACTTCTAATAAAAAAAGAGATTTTTTTTTACTAAATAATACATGTATTTTAAAATATAATATATATTAAACATTTTAGTCGAGTTTAAATGCGAAACAGACATATGTATTAGTACGAGGGTCATCGCAATATTTTGATCCATAGTTCATACATATCTTATTCAATTTGAAGTTAAATCTTAATTTTTTAAATTTTTTTTTAGTTCTCTTACTCTACAATCCTTGATCTTTTTATTGGTATTGTCTCATCTATTCTGATGACACTGTGCACATACCTTTTTACAAGTGAACCAGTTTCCAGCCATCAAAAGTTTCCTCTTGAGACCAAAGATTCACAAGGAATAGTATGAAAATAATGGTGGATGTTTATAAACTTGACAATTTTTCCGCCAAAGCTTCACGACCAAGAGGTCTTTGTTAGCCGCGTTTTGGCATGAGAAAGATAGAGAAAGATAGATGCCTTTAAACATTGTTTAAGTAAAATTTGCCCGTAAATATACCACCACCTGCATATTATATCTGATTGACAAGATCTTTTAAAGTATAGGATTATTTTGATATATTTACCCAAATATATATACATATCAGCTTATTATAAAACAGCATATGGCTCAAAATGTTCCGAATGTCCCTATTAATTCAACAAATTATTCATTTCACAAACAACTATAACTATGTATTGAAATAATTTGAACATGCATTTTAAATGGCTGTACTTTATTTCGTAAGAAAACTATGCAACTAAACGAAACAATTACATACAACTAAACAAATACAAAACAGAAAATGACCAAACACACATAAACAGTAATTATATACGAAAAGATCTTCAGCCATAAACAATAGCTAATTACAAGTTTAAATGACACTGAACAAACCGATGTTGACAGTCTAAAGAAGATGTTTAAACCTAAAAGCTATTTAAATTTTTGCAAAGGTTATATCAAAATACTGTACTCTAATAAATACACTGCAGTTTTGTCAATTATGTGTGCATTATATACTTTTGCACGAAATAGTAAAAGGAAATATATAATGAAGCAGGAAAGGCGATCCATATTGGGACCTTACCAATGACACTAGAACCGTATAAATTGGTAATGTTTGGCAAATTATAAGAAACATGTCTTAGACATCGTTGGTAAACATATCTTTTTAGAAACGCAAATAATTTGAATTCTATGCGAAGTCTACATTATCTTTCATATGAAAAAAAAAAAATAACAACAAAAACATTTGCTATAACAAATGCGGACCATTGTCAAAAGGCATCTTTTAACAGAAATGAAGGGAATAGTCAAGAATTTCTTTTCCAAAAAAGTCTACAACACCCTCAGTTTCCGGTTAATATAGGGAGCGATCTCATTACAGATTATATTTATAAAAATTCAAATTTATAAAAAAATTCATAGGATAGGTAAAACGTGCCTGGTGGCCCATTAAAATGTTCTTTGGCTCGTGCAAACTTGAAACAACACATTTCTTTATATATGTTTAATCACTATGTTGCTTAGTCATATTCTAGTAAAAAGTAACGCTACATTTGGCAAATTATGTTGTTCTCGTGTCATTCGGGCTTAATTAAAAAAGAAGTGACACCAGTTTATATTTGAAATAAGGAATAAGGTAAACATGTACAAAATACAGCTGGACTTACATTAGACAGACACAACCAAACATAAATAGGAAAACAAAGTTAACAACCAGATCATATCATCAGTTTCATTACTGATATGTCGGAAATTTGTGTCAATCTAATGATTTAACATTCTCTCTATTGAGGAAAATACTACCGAAAAGCCAAAAAGAACAGCAAATGAAATACTTAATTATGCATGCACTGAGGATGCATATAAAGGGAATAACTTACTGCTGTAAATTCGATCGTAGAATCGAATAGTTGTATGACCATATCAATATTTTTTGACGTAATGTTTGAATATATCACATTCAGAAATTGGGTTACTTCTCCTATTATGTTGAACGATTTGACGTTGTCTGGCTGTTCTCTTAAATAATCCTAGATCACAGAGAAAATAAATTGAAACAGTTACTTACGGCCGTAAATTCGTTTATGCACTCAAACAGTTGTATTACCAGATCTATATTTTTGGCTGTTATATTCGAAAACAAAACATTTACAAACTGTGTAGTTTCAAGTACGATGTTGAACGTTTTCAGGTTGTCAGGCTGGACTCTCAGGTATGCCTAAAGAATCAAAGTATTACATTAATGCTGTTCCTGAAATAAATCAGACGCCTATTGGCTGGCAAAAAGATTTTTGACTGATTATATCAAGCTTATAAACAGTAGATTCAAGCCTATATTTGAAAAACATTTACATTAATATAAAATGGCCTGAACACTATATTTCCAAAGTTAAATGTATATAATATTCAAAATATTTGTTTAGCACCGAAAACTCTTGTTTATAAACTTTTTCAAATTTAATGCTGCTTTCATAAGTGTATCTTAATCATAACTGAATCAAAACTCATTGCCAGCCTCTAAGAATTAGTGAACAATTTTATCAATCTATATTCACCACAATATAAAGTTATACAGCATTAACTGATTTAATTAATTATAAAGCATTATTCTACAAGATAGATATATAAATGTATTAGACCTCAACTTCGATTCTGATGGGTCTGATAGGAAGACAACCACTGGTGACAGGATTATCTAAAAAATAGAGTGACAAAAGCAGAGAGCATGTCGAGGGCTGACTGTGAAACAGTTTCTCCTTTCATTTTATTAGCCTTTAGAAAGTATCGCGGTAAGCCCTCGATGTGTACGGATACGCAAAGCATTCTGTGGAAAGAAGCCATGTATGCTGCTTTTAAGATATACTATCCCGATCATATATAATAATTATTTAATCCAAAGATTTATGGGTATTTTCTTTTTGATATTTTTTTCATTTAAGAATAGGAAGCGTTTATCAAGAAAATAGCACACATGTCAATGATATACTAAGTAATGTTACAAAATATATGACTGTGAATGTGTCTATAATGCAAAATGTAAATTCAGTCGAATATTGCAATAACCCTTTACTGGTGTTTCCAACAGTAACAGTTTTTTTAATATATAGACAAAGTAGAAGGAATAAAACTAGCGCAGAGAATTTTCTTAAACTTTGCATGATTATAGAGAATCACGTTAGAAACAAAAATTATGGAAAAATAAGGGTCATAGTCTAATTTTTGAATTATCTGTCCCTGAAAGTAAGTTTTCTGCTCTTTTATGTCACTTTCAAGGGCAAAAAAACTCAATATAATGGCTAGCAACACATCATTTGATTTCAACTCGATGTTTGTTACTTTATTTCCCCTCACTGTGTATTTTCTTTCAAACATGAATATCTATAAATTTTCTTTTCTTTCCCAAGAAAATGCAGTATGTTTACAGCTGAAACATAGTGAACATAGTTTCTATTTTAAATAAAAAAGTTTTAAACTTTGCATAATGACTGGACTGGACAAAGAATATTGTAAAATAAAATGAGGTATCGATAGGCTTAAATTTGAGTAAAATGCTCTTGACAGAAAAAAAGCACAAAAAAATAAACCAAAAAAAAACAACAACCTCACTTATAGAGGCTGATGACTGACTGAAACAGTACAATGGGGACCCCTGTTTTCTCCATTAATAGTATGATTTTCTATAATTAAAGTCAATTAAAGTGCAAAGTTTGCGAAAATTCTCGGCACTACTTTAAATTTCATTCTGTGTCTATATAGTAAAATGTTACTGTCGGAAACACCTTAATAAAAATGATACATTTCATAAAATATATATTATTATATATTATTACTAAGAATATAACCACACAATAAATGTGTTTTATTGAATACTAAATTGTACGATGTAATGCGCTCAGATATCCTAATAAATTGCATATTGAAGATGGTCCTATTTTGCCTTCATTACTTTATTTTCTTTTCTTTCCCCGTGGCTATTTGAAATAATATTATGAATGTACGAAATCACCGTTCAATGATAACAAAGATAATGATTTTCCTCACTTATGTTTCAGATATCACTAATCGGTAATTAAGCATATATATATTGAAAAAGAAAGATATCAAGATGGGAAATAGGAAACTTAAAAATATATCATACGAATACATTTTTTTTTCAAATTTAATCATGAAAACAGCAACAACATCAAAAATATTGTATAAGTTGAAAATAAAAAGTTTCTACTATGTTTTGTTTTACTACAATTTCGATTGTTTATGTCTCGCAATCTAAGATAGGGAACAGAATTTCTTCTTTTTTTTTGTACTTAGATAAACAAATGTTTTTTTAAATAACAATATTGAAATAAATTTTATTCAAAGAATTTAAATGTTTTGAAATTTATATGCAAAATTTCAAGCTGTATAGACACGTATTCCAGACGTTATGGCCATTTCAAACACAAAACACAGAAACTATTTGAAATATTCGTTGTTGCTTAGTAGATATTAACTTATTAATTAGGATTCGCATAATCATCAAATATTAGATAACATATTTACTGCCATACAATCGCAAAAATGAAGCATATTATTTGAAAAGTATTGAAAAAAGAAATGCACAAATGTTTATCAGGTAATTTTTGAATGCAGCTTTGAAACATTTCAAATCCTACAAGTACACACGAAAAGTAAGGTAAAATAAGAAATTCAAATTTATGAAATTATGTGGAAATATTCCAGAAGATATGGATCATTTGAAATGGAAATGTACTTTTTGCGAAGACTTAGTAATGTGAGCTATTTTTAATAGTTTTAAATCATTAAAAATTATAAACCATAAATGAAATTCAAGCTACGACAGTGTAAGTATTGATATGAATATTAAAACGAGAAGTGTCAAATTCGATACGAGCGTCCATATATGTATTTGTTCAGAAGGCCTCTATCTACCAATTTGTTTGTCCCGCTGTGTATCAAGTTTTCATATTTGTTTACGATTGAATTCACAGAGCAATACAATTTAATTGCATTTAAAACCTATATAAAAGCTCACTTTTTAAAATATGAACATGATTTTATGTTAAATGTTGATATAACAATGAGGTTTTTCTACAATTGTACATATATGTGTTAATTCATCTTTAAACGTGAGGAAACGCAATAAAAGCTAAGCTCAAATACATACCATCCAGGTGGTAATCCCAAAATTTGTGTGTCACGTACATGTACATTTAAGCACTGAGTAAAATCTTATTAGAGGGACGAAATTGCTAACGTTCTTCTATTTTATAATACCAGTTGTGTAGTAACTTCAGTTAAAAAGGATGCCTGTTCTTTGACGTGTAACATTTTATGCCTATTACAATTCGAAACCTGAATATCGACACACACACTCGTACAACCGGATGGCTCATGAACTGCATGACCATGATGTTTTATTGCAACGTGAACATTTTGGTTATACTGATCCCTATAATGACAATGCATTCTCTGACTGTCTTGCGCAAAATATTTATTTTCATTCTTTATATCAAAATGTACTTCTACGTATCAACGTAAGACTGTAACATAGAAACGAAATAAAAATACTTTATAATCAACCTTATCCTAATCCTTTAAAATTTCGTTATTAAGAAATATTACATTCGTATTTCAGAATGTATATTGTAATTTCATAAATAGTTTAGCATGTCCTAGAAGCAGATATTTTACATACTCACGAATAGAAAAGCGTGTTGCATGAAAAATAAGACCTATCCACACTATCATGCTTGCATTTTTTGCCTGGCAGTCGAATGTGAATTACACATCCCTGAATAGAACCCGTGTATAAAGTAACAGCGTAAATATAAAAAATAGGACGTTTCTTTCTTTACAAAAAATATAATGATTGAATAAAATTAAAATTGATTTGATTCGAAACTCATAATACTATTGTTGACCGAAACAAATAAAATGCATATGCTGTCTATGACATGGTCATGATATTCAAAACCAATTGATATTGTCCACGAACTTGCAAATCTATAATAATCTAAAAACATGTCTCCTTCAGGTAACTTCAAAATAAACTTTAAAACACGCTGTTACTTCAGATCCATTTTACTGCAAAAAAGGTAAAGAAACAGGGAATGCATTTATATCATACACAGATTCACATGAGCTGTATGCTTCGTAGAATATAAAGTAATGAAACTCGGTAATAAGTTTTCGTAATTATTGTTTTTATGTCTAACAAAAAATAGAAAATAAAATTGCCAAAAAGAAGAAAAGATACATTATAATGAAATTGTGCTAGCAGATGTTTTTATGACAATGAGTCAGAAACTCTCTTATTCGTAATAGATGTCATTAAACTGTAGGGAAAAACAAACAAAATTGATTATTTTGAGAATGCAATCTTCAATGCTTTTCAGTAGGGAAAGTTAGTTTAATACATATTTTCGTTTTAACTCATTTTATTTACATGTCAGCCAAAGGCCTTTACAAAAATATAAACAATAATTATTTACACTACACAATTGCAATGTCATGCCATTATAACTAAATAGTATTCAGAATTAAAACGAAAATATATACTCAAAGAATGATTTTTGATGGGCAATAACGCCCGAGAGAATATAGGACTAGACAGAGAGTGATTTATTTTTTGTGTGCAAATTTTACACTGCCGATGATAAGTTAACAGAACTTCTTAACTTAACAAAACAGCAGCCAAAAGAAAAGATGTAGAAAACCGAATCACAATACGTTTACAGTAATATGTAACAGGTAGAAAAGCATCAAATGTGTATTATTTGAATTCATAATACAAGTGCCATATGTGTATTTTCTACTGAAGAACATGACATATCGCATAACTTTAACGAGCAACAAATTGAAGTCAAATAAATATCAGCCAGTAAGGTATCATATATATGCATACAATTTAGATATTTGTTTTGAATAAACAACACCTCAAGTTACTCAACACATTAAATATATGTAATATATATACCTGAAGTGTATGGTTTTGCCCATCACACATCCTAGCCATGACTTTAAGGACAAGCTCAATGTAACCATCATTTTTCATCATTGCTGATTCTTCCGAGTCATCTTCTTCTTCTTCTTCATCTTCGGGGGTCTGAAATAGATGCTGAGTTTAAACGCAGAGTTTTACCATTTGCACAGCATAGATAAATTTATTTGTAGTAGAATCAATCATAAATGTTCATGTCATTCTGTGAAATTGTGTTCAAAATGTTATAGAAATTTGTAATAGAAACAGTAAGTTGGTTATTTGAAAACAAGTTCCATTCGAAGTATTTGAAAATAAATCACTCTTTGATATTTCACAAAATGCGTTTCAGCTCTGACAGAGATCATCATAAAAAAAATCAATCAATCAATAAATAAATACGCATTAAATGCTTACATTACATAGTGTATATTACAATAGTTAAGCAAAATATGATCGAAAAGAAGTGAACTAGAAAGTGGACATAGTTCGACAATCTATTCAGAGAGAAAAATATCATACGAGTATGAGGTGTATAATTGAATTTTAGAAAGAATGATTAACTTGAATTCAACTTTGTTAATAAAGGAATTGAATAATCAATAAATTTAAACCTCTTCCGGTTTAGGTACTTCCTCTTTAGTCTCTTTCTCGGTTTCTGGCATCTTTACTTTAACTTCTTTAACTTCTTTCTTTTCCTTAACTTCTTTCTTTTCCTTAGCTTCCTTCTTTTTTTCAATTTTTTTTTTTTTTAACTCCTTTTTTTTTTTTCATTTACTTTTTTGGTGGTACTTTTTCCTTTTCCGTTCCATCATCCTTTTTCTTAGGAGGTTTAACGTTTGTGTTATCTTTCACTTCCTTCACCTTTACTTCCTTCTCAGGTGACTTTGGTGGTTTCTTTTTCTTTTTCTTGGCTTTCTGTAAGACCAGAATATTTACATAAATCAAATCACAGTGCCACCACAACACATAGCATAAACAGCTTTTCGGCAGTTTGTCGATTTCTTAATGTAAACCGAATTTCTACCAATGAATTCCAACAATTTTGCAAAAGTTGCCTGGAAAGCGTAGTGGTAACTAAATTTCGCAAAGACGTGGGTGTAAATTAGATTGTTAATATCAAAAATGGTAGCATATAGACACTAAGATTTGTCGACAGTCGGATAAATATTTAATAAGATCCGTGTCCGCATATCCTTTCGTCAATTTTGGGACAGAATCATAGAATATAAGCTTATTCTGCCGGCAATGTGCCCTAAAGAAATATGCATATAGATTTAACTGCTGAATGTGTATTTATGATAATTAATCATTTTGCTCTCTAGCCCATTTTAAAAATCACATGACCAACCCATACTATCTATGCAGAGTTCTGTAAGTAACCTTTTTATGCCTATCTATAGAAGTAACACAATTTACTCTACACCACCCGACACAATAGCATTTCTATACTTATCGTAATCAGTTTTTCATGTTTGGAGGCTTTAATAATGCATTTATTTTGGTTCCATTTCCGACAAAATATGAACCTAACGAATCGGTATCTCACGCTTATTTTGCGTCACCACGATAGGGCAAGATGAGCTTTAATTTGCGTGTGCCTGATATTATTAAGAAATGTTTTCAGACATTTTATTTGACTAGTCATGATCCACTTATCATATTCTCTTATATTTAACGTATGATTACGTAGTTTCTTATTTGAATACGAAAGTCAGTATACTCAGGTTAGCTATCAAAGGCCAAAAATGACCATTTAGATCTAAAAAATGAAGACTTAGCAGATGAAGACTTTTGACAAATCTTAACATGCTTTTATGTTGCATAGTCACCATACAAGCCTTTTTTTATAATCGCTATACCAGCGCCTTCAGTGCTTTACTTCTAAACTATAGTTTAAACATATTTTATTCCAAATATATGAAATGGGATTGGACCACAATTTCTAACAACTTAGTTACAATCCTTCCCCTAAATTGTACACAATTCATTTTCATCTAAGGAAAAGAATTAACATAATATATGTACAGATGAACAGAAAACAAAATGCAAACGTCAGTGGGCAGAAAAGAAAAGAAAAAAATGTAGAGATATCAGTTACATACATATCGATGTATCGATATATCAATATATGTATACGTGTAATAGATGTAGCAGGTAATGTAATTTTGAGAAATCCCCTGTTTGTGGCTACTCCAGACGTATCCCCATGGCAACATAGGCAGCCACCCAGCCCACAAACGCAGAAACTATATACTGAAGGATGCCTATGTCTATACAGAGATATCCCGAACCTAAGAGCTAACATACATTAAATTTTATTTAAAGTAATCAAATGGCATACAGTGCTTTATAACAATACCAGCATTAGTACTGACATGTGGAACAGCATTGTAAAAATAGAAAGAAAAAAATCGGTTATTATCAATCCGTTTAGTTTCCTTTATAAACTTGTGGACAGATTCAACCACAACTACATTTTCCTCTGGCGAAATCATATTACTTCCAAATAACAGACGTAAATTTAATGGATGGAAATTTTTGGTAGCACGAAACATATCTTTGATTAATAAAAAGTGGACACTTAAATAAAAAATGTTCTGCATCTTCAAGGTTCCCCCAACAAACATAATTCAGATTATACCTTAAGTGTTTTTTTGTGTGGAAAAATCATTATTTAAATTACTACAGTTATTTCTTAATCTTGCAAGAAGGACGGATAATCTTCTCTTCCCATGTGCATAATAATTTGAAATAGTAGGAACTTCATCACGTGATAGATTGTTCTTAAATGTGGATATAGAAGATGAAGATTTTTATCATCATAAAATCCATTCCAGAGTAAAATGAATGATGGAATACAAAACCTACGCATTATTTTAGTCCTACAATATGGAATTGTATAGTTTGCATCATTTCTAACTGGATAACTAGTTTGATCTCTAACAAGGGATGGAAATAAGTCTAAAGTATAGTTTGGCACATTATTATTGCTAACTTAATACATAAAATAATATTTTTGAATTTCGTTTCTTTACTTGAGTTAAACCCACCCACATTCTTTTTAAAGATTTTGCAATGACATTGATCTAGTTAGACCAGTTACAATTCTTTCTGCCTCATTTTATAAATTTCAAATTTTGTTTTCATATTCCTTAGAACACCCATCCCAAACTTTTGAAGCGTATTCTAAAATTGGTCTTATGTAGGATAGATAAATTTGATTTATTGCATTTCTATTTACAGTAAACTTAAGCATTTTCATGAAATTGACAAAAAAGTTCAAATTAAAATTCAATCATTTTCAATTTTCAATGACGTCAAATGACGTCAGATTTGACGCCAGCTTCAAAAGTTTGTTCGCGCTCCAGAGCCTTTAATTTTTGTCGTTTTATCTTGATATTTTCACAGAAGATGTATGTTATGGTTTAAATGTGCACCTTGGCATTCAAATTTTCAAATTCGAAAAATTTAAGAATCTATGGCAAAACCGAGTTTCGAACTTTGGTCCTTAAACTATTATTTAATGTTACAAAGGCTACTGATGAGTTAGAAGCATGAAAATTGGACAGATTATTTGCCCAGAGGTCTACTTTCATTTCTGTGAAAGATTTTTTCTTAAGTCACGTGGTTATGACGTCATTTAAAGGACAAAATCCTATTTTTTCAAAGATTTTCAGTTTAATAATACTTTTTGAGTCAATTTTTATAAATTCAATTATTTTTAATCTTCATCGACGTCAAATGACGTCATATTTGACATCAGCTTTAAAAGCTTGCTCGCGCTCTTGAGCCTTCAATTCTAGTCGGATAATCTTGATATTTTCACGGAAGATGTATGTTATGATGTAAATGTGCACATTGTCAATAAATTTTCAAATTCGAAAAAAATAAGAATTTATGGCAAAACCTAGTTTAGAACTTTGGTCCTTAAACTATTATTTAATGTTCCAAAGGCTACTGATGAGTTAGAAGAATGAAAATTGGACAGTTTATTGGCCCAGAGGTCTACTTTCTTTTCTCTCACGTGGTTATGACGTCATTTAATGGACAAAATCCTATTTTATCAAAGATTCCTCTCGCTCTGGCATCATACATTTTGAGTCAATTTTATTGAAATTGAAATTGCAGCGATAAAAAGGTATCTTTTTATACATTCAATTATTTTTAATTTTCAAGGACGTCAAATGACGTCATATTTGACCACTAAAAGCTTTTCGCGTTTTAGAGCCTTCAATTCTAGTCAGATAATCTTGATATTTCCACGGAAGATGTTCGTTAGAATGTAGATGTGCACCGTTGCATTCAAATTTCCAAATTCTAAAAGATTTCATGGCAATACCGAGTTTCGAACTTTGGTCCTAAAAATATATTTAAATGTTACAAGGCCCCCTGGTGCATTTAAAGCATGAAAATTGGACAGCATATCGGCATAGAGGTTTTCATTCTATTTTCAAAATGATTATCTCTTAAGTCACGTGTATGACGTAATTTAAAAAACAAACATATTTTTGTGCTTTGGCATCGTGAAGTTTTAGTCAATCTTAATTAAATCTTCAGATTTGAAAGAGTTTAAATTGAAGTGATGCATACTTTAAGAAATGTTCGTTTAGTCACGTGGTTATGACTTTATGCATACTAAAAATCATATAAAATCGCCAATTGGATCAATGAACTTAAAATTTTCAAAAATGTCGAAACTTAGTATAAGTTGAAACCTGAAGAAAATGACAAATACATGTACATCTATCTACGATTTTTTATGTTTTCTAAAGGTTTAACGGTTTCTTTTTCTAAATCTGTAAAAATAAGCAAATATATAAAGCAAATGATTTGTTGAAAGTTTCAAGACGTTTATAACGTTAATTACATAGAAATAAGAAATTATTTTCATGATTTTGCTTACACCTTTGCATGCCTTTGTTACCATCTATTTTTGCAAATGTAAAACTCAACCAATTTAAAGGTTGAAAGTCATGGATTACAAAGTAATTTTTTTTCTTTTTTTACAATTTCAATTATGTAGATCAAATTCAATGAATATTTGTTAAATCATATGCTTACGAAGAAATAAATTTTAAATAAAGAATAAAAAAAACTTTTAAAATCGATTTAATAACGTAAGAAAACAAATCTTGTGGATAGTATTATCTTAAATTTTTCCTGTTCTTTTTTCTGCATGATAGTAAATGGATGCGTCATCAAATAAGATTCATATCAATGCTTTCTCAATATTATCTTAAGAAGATAAAAAAAAAGAAAAAGATTTAAAGCTTATTTTCGAACATAAGTATATATTTATGATAATAATGATTTAAGTATTAAATCTTACATTATTATGCATCATTATTCAATTTCTTTGTATTAACTTATATATTCAATACTTTTGAAATAAGCAAACGGAAAGCCGCTTCGTTTGTATCTTAAACAAACGACTTCTGGTTTTTATTTTGTTTTTATTGAAACATGACTATTTTAAATGGAAAAACAAAGACGTGCTTACCCATCCATTTTTTCTCTGCTGTCTCATTGCTTCATCATAAGCTTGAATTTGCTGAAATCAAAAGTATGCGAGTTTGTTACAGTGATACATATATTAGTCTTAATCAACTCAACATTCTAGGTTTTTATTTACTAATTATCAGAATCATTTTCGTGAAGAAAAATGCATTTTTCCTGTAAGGTCATACGGCTCGCACAATCCTATACAGTTATTCTTCGTAACTAAACATTCATAGTCATCTTTGATTCTAGGAAAAGTAATAAAACTGCTAACCCTAAACTTATAGTGAAAAAAAATTCTATGGTCGGAGAAATATCTGGTTCAAGATAATTTTTAGCTTGAAAGTCTGAATCCAACAAATTTGTATAATACTGGAAATTTGCATAACTTTAACTTTGATTTGAATCTTTAAATCCGCACATACGATATGATATATAGTGATTAGTTCATTATTGAATCCTGTAAATTATACAAACTTGTATAAATATATTCTTGAACGTTTAACAAATGAAACAAAATGTATGTGCATTTGATGAGATGTACATGGAAATGTAATGGTATTTAGCTGTAAAATAGAAAGTTATATAATAAATCTGGATATAGATGTTTCTTATCTGAAGCTAATTTTAAGCTAGAGATGAAAGTGATCAACAACGGATCATTAGAACTATCAATAATATGTTATACTTTTAAGCAGCATTTGTAATTAAATCAAAGCGGTAGTCTTTGCTAAATTATAACTGCTCAAAGCACACATATAATCCCCAAAATACCTTCACAATGATTACACCTGCCTGTATTTGTAATGTATTTTATTGTCAAAGTTTCAATGAAATGGGTTATAAAAGGACATTATTTGCACAATAATAATCTACGTGTATATGTATACAAAGGTTAAAAATCAAGGATATAACTATTAAATACGGCCAATAACACTCTTAAAATACGGCCAATAACACTCTTACTGGTATTTAATTACACAAGCCAGTTTCAATGGAAAATATATTCAATACTGATGCTGTATTTGCTACGCCAGAGCTTTTCTATATTATACAGAGTTCTTTAGGACAATTACTCTGTAATAATGATCCATGTATATATTTTTTCATATATTTGTTAGTAAGTTTACCTTTACCCCGATTCTATTTAAAAAAGATCCGAAACTTAAGACGAATTTTGCAATTGTTTCTTGATATATGACCTTGAACCTTACAAACTTATTCCAGTGCGGAATTTGTTTCCTTGGGTTTAATTAAGCGAAAATCATATAATAAATGTTACCTTTAAGGCTGTGACAGATTTTTCAAATGTATTTTTTGTGTTTCTTCCTCCCGTTTTTGTGCTATCTTTCTTTTGTTGAGCTTCAATTTGAGACTGTAGTGATCTCCTGAAAAAGATAGATATGCTATATGAGTAATATAATAATAGCATTATTCTAAAATCAAACACACAATGAATATTTATCTTAAACATCAAATATTCGCCGTAAACAAAAAATATAAATATAAATATATTCGACTTTTCGGGGCGTCAATATATCACTGCTAAACATATATTATAATGGCAGTAAACGTTTATTTTAGCATGCTTTTATGATTACAGAAAATGAAGAGTTCTGTGATAAGAATGACAAAAAATATACATATAACAAATCTTATACTAATACATTCAAGTCGTTGCCCGAGGAGATACACACTGGACAAAATCTGATTTGTATCTTTTCCGTCAATTCGCAGTTAATTATATGTATATTATTTATATTTATATCAGAGTCACAAACTGACGATTCATTAATTCATACTTTTCTTTAATAGTATTTGTTGACAAAGCCATTCTTTCCGAAACAGCAATAAAGAACACTTCTTCTCGGGTGGACAGAAAATACTCCATCATTGATAGCTGAAAATGTGATCAAATAGTTAAACATGACTACCGTTTTTATAGTGAAAATAACAATGAAATAAATAAAAAACAATACAATTGTCAGTAAACTAAGTCAACTTCGGTTGAAAACAAGTGGCGTCACCTTATGCAATTTTTAAATCTTTTAAATTTATATTTATAATTATGTACTGTAGTACATATAGTAAAGATGCACAAGAAACACGCATACAATAGTAGCAGTTGTCATCATCTGCATGGTTTTGATTGTTAATGATATATAGAATCTCATGACAATGCATTTTAATGACAATGGCTTTACCTGAACTGCTTGATTAGCATTGACAAGCATAATGCAGAGGAACCCGAGAACTTCTCTGGCAACATCTTCATTTCTTGTGGCCAAATGTGGGAGGATCTTTTTCATCGCTCCCTTTGAGTCATAGTAAACCTGAATCTGTGTGATAAGTCTAAGAATTCTGTAAAAGAAGACAAATAAATTTTGGAACTAAGACAATCATAAAAGGTTCAATATGCCGCCGCAACGGCCTTGTGCTAATTCACTATTGAAACAAATATATAGTTACTAATCGATTTTTTCTATTTTACGTTAGAGTGACACTCACTACTGCAAGCCACTACCATTTGAACATAGTTCTAATACATTTAAAAGTTTTCGAAGAATTTTTATGAACTATTAATGGACAACATAAAAACTTATTAAATCCATGTTATAAAATCAGTTAAATCGCTTAAGGTAAATGGTCACACTTTTCAATGATGCTAATAAAAATGCCATTAAATAATCCCATTGAAAGCCTGCGGAAATAGAACCTTAGTAACCATTAACTTCCATTAAATAATGGCCATTTAATTACCATAAAAATCCAATGAAAATGAATCATGGACATAATTTTAAATGGTGGTTAAAATATCATTAAACTCTTAAAACTATGTTATGGTATAATCAGCTCCACTTTGAAAAGTTCCAGCTTATACACTCGTTCTAATTCACCCTTTCTTAACCAGTTGAAATGCTTTTTACTCTATTTTTATCTGTAATATTTACCAGTATTATTTCTATTGCTAAATGCTTCAATAACCATAGTTATTGAAATACAATTAGCATTTAGCATAATTGAATGATGATGTTTTTTATTTTGGTAAATTATACAGATAAACTAGAAACACTAAGCTTGTGCATTTATTGTGTAATTACTGTAATTACGGGTTATTTTTGATGACATGTTTCCATTCGTACAACACAAATTACATATTTAAAAACATTAAAAGTGCCAAGAAAAAATCATTATAAAATTTCTCTTTTAAATAGATATGTTTTGTCGTATACATGTATTTTAAAATTCTGTCTCCCGTAGATAAGGACACGCCATTACCAGTAAAATGATCCTGACACCGAATAAACTATTCATGAACCTAGATGCTGAGTTTCAGGCAAAGAAGACATACCATTACTAGTTTACCAAAAAACTTACACTTACTTAGATACTTTTGAAAATATTGCATAAAGGTAAGCAACTTTCTTATTAAAACTAGAAATTAAACTGCGAAGATAAGCATTCGAGCTTTTAAACCTACTTCGAAATGCTCGGCTCTGATGTTCGGCACGGCCAGTCTTCTGGTAGTTTTCTCTCCTCGTTGTGGATCATAGCCCTCAGTATTTGTAGACATTTGATATTTAGCTCTTCGTTTTCACTGCGAGCTTGCTCACTCAGTCTTTTGTAGGAGTGTGAGATGCTGTTCAATCGTATTAAGCATTTGTGTTATATCACATAGTATCTAAGCTAAATATATTGTTACGATAACAGTGGCTAATATTTTTACATTCTAATTGTGTTTTATTGGTTAAAAGAGCCCCCATCCTCCCCCAAAAGGACAAATGGTCATGATGTTGATGTTTATGCAGTACAGTGGCGCTATCGTATCAGTTGTCAAAAAATACGATTGATATACGATTGAAATACGAACAATATACGATGTACGATATGCGATATACGATCTGCGATATAGCAAGTTTGATTTTCCTTTACGATTCGATACGATACGATGCGATGCGTTTATAATCTGATACCATACGATATACGATCTGCGATTTACGTTATGCGATATACGATATACGGTAAGCACGGTTTACATGACATTTTTATACCTGCAAGCTTGATTTGACTACAAGTCCAGAAATATGCAAAAACTTCATGTTGTTAACAATATTTATCGTTACATATAACTGGTAATCCGTGTGTTCATCTAAAATAAACATAGCGAGCGACAGGAAATGGGGACATACTAAATTGCGGTCCCCCTGAAAAAGCGACGGACTCTGCGATCTCCATCGAGACCACTGTACATGTAATGAGAGAAAGTTTTTTTTAATTTTTTTTTTTATTGAAGATTATTTATAAATATATTTTTATGAGTACGTGTTATAATAACAATCACAATAAAAAACAAATGATAACAGTACTTTACTGGTATCTAGTACTCTGCTACTTGTGTTAATTCACACAATATCTTTTCTTAAAAAAATATGAATATAATTGATCCATGCCCTTTTATATACGATCGCGACCGCTCATTGAGCGCTTGTGAACCAACACATAGAAGTATAGCACGTGCTAGAGAACGTCTGGTTAACTGTCAAATAGCCGAAAAAAATGTAATGATGCATGAACAACTGCATGCAACCTGCATCTTATATATAGAGAGAAAGAGATACCCGTATTGCTGCTTCTTTAAACAATTAATTAATTTAAAAAAAAAAAAAGGACCGGAAGTAATTAGTGAAGAGGTCGCCGATTTTGTCGCAGTTTATACATGATGATAGTAGAAAATCTTATTTGCAAACAACTTCTAAATTGGTCCCATGCTTTTAACCATAAGCACAAATTATTTGTTCCTATAAAAGAACTGTTGCTATATTTTACTTGCTGTTTTAACTATAAAAAATATTTTTATTTGTTTTATCAATCATAAGAATACTCTAAGACTTACTCGTATGTGATTACTATATTTTTTAAAAGTCCATTTGTCTTTAATTTGTAAAGAACATCACCCCCTCAAGTTAGAGAGAGATCTTTTACTATTAATATCATCATCAACAGGATTCGCTATGGAAATATACTGACAAACAGAATATCTTCTTCTTCGGAATATAATATTTCTATGATGACAATTTAATTTTAGAATAATTATGTAATTATGATACGCATAAAAAGGAATAAACAATATGAATCAATTAATGGAAGAAACTTGTAGTCATGTTGTTGTTGTCTCGTAGATTCCTCCGTTGTCTTCGGGACACTCCTTGGTAGGATGAAGAATTTTGAGTTTTCTGTATTAAGGGTCACACTTCATTATGCACAATCGCAATGTTGTGAATATATACTCTAAAACGCATAGGCGGCAGAGCTGTTGGTCAGACGATATTAATTTAGTCGGTACAGTTTATATTACGTAAGTGCTCTATAGTGTATGTATGTATATACACATACTTATTCTAAGTTACTTGTAAATTATTGTATAATATTTATTATAACAGAGGAACAGTTTTTGACTAAGCTGCCCAGTGATACTACGTACATAACACCCTGGTTCTTTGTGATAATGTTCTCACATTAGGCCTGCGACCATCTTTCATGTTTTTCTGTCACGTTAATTAGTACCGGTTATAACATTCATGTTGTGTAAAGGTTGACTGTCCCTCCCTCGCCTTTGGTGGGATTGGGGTTGGGGGGTAAGTGACGGTATATCTGTACCGGTGATACATAAAGGTGACATATCCGGTCAAAATTTACACATGCTGTGCCCGCTGATAAGAAGGTATGACACGCGTCTGGTGAAATACTATTACGTTGGTTAAATATACACATTCATGCATAAATGTACATACAAGGGAAAAAATCAGATATATTTTAAGCGAACTATACATGTAATAATATGGAATTTTTCACATTTAACTTTTATCATGTAGTGAATTTGTGTTTTCATGGACAAGGAGAGATCGGTAATTTGACTAAAACCGTATGCCTCTATTCTCAAAGGCAGTATGTTAATTTTCTATTGTAGGGGTTCTGTTTTTTTTCTTTTTTTTCTGAAAAAAAAAGCATCCGAAAGGGAAAGTGTTTTGATACAAGTGAGTCCGGGTGAGATACCCTAGCTCATTTCGCGAAAAGACGCATTGGTTCTTTTACGTGTCAGGGGAATAGCACCGACCAATACACGGGAGAGAAGTTCCTGCTTAGAACCAGTACTGAGTTCTCCGAGTTCCCATAGCAACCCCAATTTACCGAGTGCAAGACAAGGGCGAATCTAGTACAAATGTTATACGTCTTGACGCTATCACCGGAGAAATGTACCCCGGTTGGGTTTCGAATCCAAGACCTCCTGATATTATATTGCTTATTCAAACTGAAAGAGAGGGAGAGAAGAAAAAGAAATATGTTCTGTGCGAATTATGACGTTTGCATATGTGGAGAGAGAGAGAGAGAGAGAGAGAGAGACAGACAAACAGAGAAAGGGGGGGGGGGGTAAATAAAGTAGGGAATAAAAAAAATATACATTAGAACTATAATGTAGGTATATGCGTATGTTACGATCATCTCTTTCAATGTTTTTAATAAGAGCACGCGAGCGAACACTGCAGAGGAAAAAGGTCCCGGAAAATAAGTTATTCAAAGGAAGCAACATCTTAGACGAAATCGGAGTTTGATTATGCATAATTAGGTCAGATTTAAATTGTTAATTTTCAGACTTGCTAATCATGAAAATTTTGATCAAACAAATCAAATAAACTTGAATGAATGTAGCCCAGCGTTTACTTCAATACCGATTTAATGCTTTCGAATACATATTTTTCACACGTGCATTAAATTGCTTAACGACGCACGGCGTCTGTTGCAGAAAGTCACGTAGGCCACTACACATGTATATACCGGTACATAAAAAGTAAAAGAATGTTATTAGAAGTAAACAAATAATAAGATTATATTACATAATATAATTTATGATAAAAAATGATACATATACGCAAAATGTTGAATTTAGAGACACGAAGAATAATTATTTTCTATAAAAAAAAATAAAAAAAATAAAGGGTGTCCCGAAACATAGACTGCCAAAAATCATAGAGTGATTCGATACGATATACGTTATGCGATTTACGATATACGATTTACGATATACCATTGCTTAAGGATACGATGCGATAAGATCCCGTTCATTATGTGTAATACGATTGAATGCGATAGGATACGATTCGATACGTTACGATGCGATTGAGTACACTATACGATACGATGCGATACGATTGATATACGCTACTTTTGAAAACTGATACGATAGCGCCACTGTAACACACGAAGCCTATTATGTGATATATTTGAATATTTTATTTAATTGAAAATATGATAATGTTACCATAATTGCTCTATTAATTTTGCCGTCCACTTGTATCTTTCTTCAATCTTTTTCTCGTTTAGTAATATGAAAATCTTTAACAATGACTGAAATTCCTCCCCAAGGGGTAATCTTTCATCTCCGTCAACCTCGGTGTACTCTAAAGAAATTGACGAAACAAAAAATTAATAATGTAAATATTTGGAAAAACACTTGAAAAAAAATGGAAACATTAAATTTATCTCTACACCAGAAACAACAATTTACTTTACAGCATAGTCGGAGATTCAGGATTTCTAAATTTAGAAGACCAAACACCTCAGAATACATTTATTATATTCAATAACAAAATTATTACTTCTAGAAATAACATAAAAAATGATTTTTCTACTTGAAAATAAACATCTTAAAAAGTAACAAATATGAAAAGTAACGATTTAAGTTCAGAAACCCTACCCCTAAATACATAAATTCACAGAACATTTTTTTGTAAACGTTTCTTATACATGCATGCCAAATAGAAATGAAGATACTAAATTACAAATGAAGTGAGTCAATGTCTCATTATTTATACTTAAAAAAGTTTCCGTTTATGTTTAGATTTTTTCTCTCAATGTCCGGCAATGGACTTAAAAAGAGTATCTGAATAAAACTTACATTTACTTACCCCGGTCTGACTTTATTCTCATTTGGGTCTCTACGGTGTTATGACCAGCAAATACTAATGAGCAATTTTTCGTGAAGGTTTTGAATTTTGCATTGATTTCGACCTCATCTGAATAGTACTCGATGTTTCCCTAAAGTAAGTAGAGAACTCACGAAAATGTTACAGTTTGCTTGGCTAATCATATTAGTTTCTCAAAGATAACATGGAAAAAAGGTAATGATATGTGATCATAATGGTTAAAAATCCCTTTTACATGAGAAATATCAAATACAGTGGAAATGTCTATGAAATATAAAACTCATCTTAAAATGATTTCGAAATAAAACAGAAGGACTTTATCGATTGCCAAGTTATTAGAGAGTCTGCCTTCCCAGAACCGGAATGCCATAGGTATGATCCCCAGCTGCGACATTAGATTCGTAAAATATGATATTAATTATCCCTTTTGCTCGGCGTTTAGCACATAAGGGCAGTTCCTGAAAGGTTGGCTCAGTGTTAGGATTATGTGAATTAGTGTGGTATCATGCTCCTTGAATACAGTGTGATATTGCAGTGATATAGCACTTGATTTGTCTTATGTAGACACAAGTCATAAAATCATTGGAATACTGTCTCCGGGTCGTTTTACCACGGCAGATAATATTACTTTCGACTTCTATTATCACTAACTTGGTCAGAAGCAATTTGGCTTAGAAAGATATAGGCGTGTGAACTTTATGCCAAAGCTTCCATATTACATTTCAGTTTTTTCTTGGCATTTCCAAGGTCAAACATATCACATAAACGTTTATTAGCGGTACAATAATAAGTTAAATAAATGCAGAAATATATGGAATAATCGATCAAATCAACAAAAATAAAACATGTCTTACTCGTCTTATAGCGCTTGAGTTGTCTTCAACTGTAATACCATGAACGTATCGTTCCAAAATTGGATCCATATTCTGTCGATATACACAAGAAATATTCTCGTGAAATAAACAATTTTTATATAAATGTATATTGAACCATCTTTTTGTTACAATGGCCACCCAGTAAGAACACCGTGTTTATCAACATTTACAATCAATAATTTCTTAGAATATAATAACTTGGTTTCTTACATGCCATGTTTTACTTTTAAAGAAAAAACAATTATTGTATATAACTTTTACTCAACAAACTTCCATCATAAATTAATTATATATTATGTTACTGATTTCAATCTACAGCAAATTCAATTTGACAGAAGCATTAACTACCAATTAAAAAGATTTTATACTCACCGAATTGTGCAAGTTTGAGACAGGGACTAAAACCGAAACGCAGCTGACCAAGTTTTTCATATGCTGAGGTTTATTGAGTAATGGCCCGAGTACTTCCCCGAGAAGCTAGAACGAAGAATTGCAATTGTCTTAATATATGTGTCTTAAATCTTTTTAATCACATATAAATTAAAAATTATGCAAATGAATAAACATCGACAATAAAAGTGTGTGGGGGGGGGGATGTCGATGTATTCCCTAGTTTTTTTTCTTCAATGTGTTCTGTAACAGATATTACAAGAATATATGATTGATTACAAAAGAAAAACAACTTAATAATAATAAATAAACAATTAAAGAAACTTGATATGTACAACATTCATATAAAGTTACTGTAAATGGCGGACAAGCAATGATAAGGATCGAATTAAATGTTTAGGTTTGTTTGGAATATGTCTCCATAAAAACTGAAAAAAGGAACTTACCACAACTGCTTTGGCGATATGGTCGGTCTCATCAATCTCCGTTGGATGTGAGTTGATATCAGGAAAATAGAAATCCTTATAAAAGGCTTCCAGAAAGGGCAGTACTCCTTCCAAGTAGTAAAGTAATGTTCCGTATGCTGAAGATTCGAAGTCTGCCGCCGCAGCATTGCCACTAGACAGGATTGATAGTTTATGTTAATGTTTCATTGAGAGGAATATACATTACAAAAAATGACCTTCAGTGTCATCCAGGTAAAACTTAGCCCTTTTATATGATATATTACTCCATAATTGATGAAACACAACTGGAACATATTACATAATAAAATGCACATAATGTTAAAAGGACTACATATGTACATGTATGAAGGAATATTCAAAGCATCATATATACGGCTTAATTATAATTTTTTAGTTTTTTTTTCTACACATAAGATTGAGTAAAGACACCTTTTCTCCGGCGCTGTTCTGATGTTCACAGCCATTTTATCAGGGTCCTCTTTGACACTGTCAGTCAGCCTGTTCATCTCGACAGACATTGTTGTCATGTAGTCCCATATATCTCTGGCAAATAATGGCATTTTAAGTCTTTGTCAATGTATGCATACAATAAACGTGTATACATATCGACTTATAGTTTCGTATCACAAAGAATTAATTACAGATGAAACTATTAACTACAAAAGGTAAAAGCGTGTGTTGCATTTTGTTTTTACACGCTTTCACTATCTTTTTTACGTCTGAGTTAAGCTTGAAAACATTGATATAAATGAAAATAAAATTCATGAATGTACATACTCGAGATGGGACATTTCACTTGCTCCAGTTACTACCACACTGTCTCCATTTTTCATATACACGTGGTGCAGGCATTTCAAGAAGGGCTTTTTCGAGACGTTGTCAATTTTGGGATTGTTGAGGACCCACAACATGTCGTTCATGGGCAGAATGGTCTGACACAGGGACTCGATGAACATGTTCTCTCCCTTTATAGTATACAGATTAAGTATTAGCATATATGAATAAAATGATAGACATGATAAGCTTTTTAAATTCATCACAGTGTTTTCCTAAAAATCAGCTGTTGTTTGTTCCTTGAAAAATCATTCATTTTTTCTGTAATCGTCCAGTAACTTGAATAAAGGATGCGTATTTTTTGAATTTGAGAAAAATACCAAATTTTTCACATTAAGAATCTTGAGTACTTTTCCATTTATTTACTCGTAAATATATTTATATTTATACAAAAGTTTTTTTTTAAACTAAACGTACTGCATATTCAATCATATAGTTCCTACTTAACGATGTATGCCATAAGTTATATTTCATAAAAACAATGATATATTAAACATAGATATAACATTTCTTAATTTTTGTTTTTAATTACATTTGTATCCTTTACTTACTTCTGCACACGCAGCTAATAAATCCAAGAGGCTTGTGTAATATCTTAGTCGAGCTATCTTGTCTGGATCAGTCAGGATTGACGCTCTAAAATGCAATGATTACCTTTAATTTCATACTTAAGTTAAACTTATATGATGAATATAATTATAAGTGATAGATGCAAATACAAAAAAATGGAGAATGAAAGCCTAACGAATAAAAACTATTTTACTGGCTAAATTAAATCATTACCACTATTTATTTTCTGTAATATCTTAGACTGCAAAAATATAAAAGAAAAAAATACTTTATTCATAATGTAGTTTTTTGTAATGTACGGGCCCAAACTTCAAAAGCATTATTAATTAATGAAGCATCAACCACATAACCAGGCTGTCATGGGTTCGAAGGCTTGTCGTGGCATACTGAGGCGATACTGATAGATATCCATAGCTTGGCACTGAACATAAAAGAATAACTCCAGGACTAGTCATGAAAATGAAACTAAGAAAAGCATCACGTATATAAGTATATCTAAATAATCGATATGACATAGAACGATAAACCAAAGTAAACAGACACTTAAATAATGGCCCGGAACAATTAAATAAATGGTCGCACAAAGTAGCCATATATAAAAGAAAAGGTATCTTATCAAACACAACAAAATAACATATTTGTTTATATATACGCCATATATCATATTGATATGTAGGGGTACACGAAAGTCTTTGTCATTTTTTTACCTGTGATGAAAATGATACCATATTCAACAAACAAATTAGGACATGGCTTAAGTTTAGTAATTTTGATACATATTTTTTTTTTAAATTGTTTAACTATAACCAAACAACAAGAAATGTGTACCGCTATATATATATATATATATATATAAACCCAACAACAACAGATATATATATATATATATATATATATATATATATATATCAGAATTTACTGATTTTGGATATTTGCCTCATATCTGCACGATGATTATATACAAAATTTCCACAATTATCACATGCGCATATGTGCATTATCATACGCGACGATAAACGGGAAAAAATGAAGATT
Organism: Solen grandis; assembly: GCA_021229015.1. Lineage (NCBI taxonomy): Eukaryota > Metazoa > Mollusca > Bivalvia > Adapedonta > Solenidae > Solen > Solen grandis. The sequence continues at coordinate 55,618,117 of CM037783.1, forward strand.
GCATACGATAAATTACTTGTTTTCATGGAAAACACATTTTCGTCGATTTCGTAGAAGCACTAATATTAACCCAACGTAAGCTGTTCGTTGTGTATTCCTAACGGTTTCTAGAAATTGAATCCACATATATGTACCAAAATATTTGTGAACACTAATGTGAAGGAAAAAAAATATTTTTACTATACAAACTATTAAACGGAAGAAAAAGACAATAATAATAAAAAGGAACACATTACCTTTCTTCCCTAGGCAAGTCGAGTATAAAAGCCACTTTTTTGTAATTCTGCATTATGTACTTCATGACGTACGCCTGATTTCTTTTCAATGTTAAGTTTGTGCCCGACACTTTCACAATCATTCCCAAAAGATCGAGAAATTCCGGAGCACGTTCTTGTGAATCGGCAGCACGGCTCACTATCTTCTGAACTTGTCTTGGGCTGATTTTCAAACACGTCGTTTGGTTTCCAACAAATACCTTTTTTAACACAAAACTATGTTATACAATTACGATATGATGATCAATTCAAAATTAAATACATGAATACAACATAATACCATATGAAAAATAAAATATGTTCTGATTGTTTTGAAACACAGATTTGAGAGAAAACAATGACAATAGTAATATCAATAGTGGAAAAATGAAATAAAAACGGCAAACAAAAAAGTTATTTTCTTATTTATTTAAAAATGCATGGTCTTGTTCTGGTGGTACATGTATTTGCTGTTTTATGAATACTTTGACATTGTCACGTCTGTCATGCAAAAAAAAAAAAAAAAAAAAGGGGGCAGGGTGAACTTTATGGGCCTATAACTTGTACATACTTAGAATGCTCTATAGAACAGCTTATATCAGTTTTGACAATTAATATTTTATCAACAACTTATCCAAATTTCATTAGATTCGTACCAGTAATTGACAAATTATTGAACCCACAAAATCACACAAAAAATCGATTCACTCTTTAATATCTTGTACCCCTGCATCCTCGTGCATTTGTCGCGGCCCTGATTCTTCTATGCATTGAGTTCAAAGATGTATTTATCCTTCACACGATAATATTATTCTACTCCTCCAACAGTTCATCCCAAAGATATTCAATATGGGACCAATCTTGACTGTACGGCGGCCAGTCGAGTGGGTTATTGTTATGTTTTGCTTAAAAAGTCTCGACAAACTCTGGCTACATGGGGCCGGAAATTGACATACTTAAAGTATAGAATGTGCTGTTCCATATTTGAAACTGCAACAGGGCGAAAAATTCCATTCTTATATAAAACGGCAGCCGTACCATGACAGCAAATGGTTAGATTTAACTTTGAATGGCGGAAAGGGATGTGTATGACTCAAGAGTATTGAGTGGTATTACAAAATGTGTTTAGCAACATGTTATCATTCATCTGCACGTGATATATGCTTTTATAAACTTTCTCAGTGGGGCAGAACTTGAGATAGTGCTTACCTCTTTTAGGGCTATAGCGAGATCCGACTCCACTACTCGGACATCTAACATGATGTCAAGTCTCTCCATAATATTCTGTTGCACCTTTTGGTTCTCTCTTGCCAACAGTTTCAGAAGGTAAAACGCCTTCTTGAAGATGTCTGTCATTCCACCATACATTTTCTATATATATATATATATATATATATATATAGTAAAAATGTATTAAAGAAAATCACTATAAATACGTACAAATGAAACAGGAACAAAATAATGATTTTTTCACGTAGTTCACATGTTGTTTAAAACTAAACTCATATCAGAAGAAATATAGATATCGTGCATAGAATTTTCATAATTCATTTAGATCTTGGTAAGTTTTCCATGAAAAGTTAGGTACAAATCTTCACTTTTTTGAGTTTAGTTTTGAAAAATGATTATACTCTACATGAAATGAGGACTATGATTTAGTGTGGATGTAAATGTTTGAGTTTGATCAGTTTTGATGAATGTAACTAGGGTATTATTTCCAATAATTCCGGTTATTTATTATCCTTTTGGATACTTAACTAGTTTAGCTATATTTTAGTCAGACATTAATACAGTAGACCCGTCTGTAAGTTATGTCATTTCCGCTGCCAAATATAATTAGTTGATAGAAAGTTAAGTTGAAAAAAGGTAGTCAGTGTTAGATATCGGACTGTAATCTAGACTTCGCTTGACCTTGGGAAACATTTAACCGGTAAAAGTGTTTATTGAATATTGCCGTTGGTTTAGTTAGTATTATTTTTAGTTAGTTAATGGAATTTTGATATGTTTTAGTCATTGAAATATATGACCGCGGACTTTGAAAATGACTTTTGATACTATCTGTTTGGGGAAAAATTGTTTGTTTCACCTTTGGTAACAATGAGTATTACTAATTTACAGAACCATAGATTGACTAACAGAGGCTGTTTGTCGGGACAACCCCATTTTTATGTATGAATATGAAAGGTTGTATAACGTTTTGCTTACAAATAAATTGTATTTGTTCAAAGACAAATGTGCAAATAAGAAAACAACATTTTATTGTGAAGCAATTCCTTAATACATGTAACTTAATATGATATTGTAAAAATGTATTTTTGTACACAAGCATATCCGTTTTAAATATCAAACCTGTAAATATGAAATGAAGTAAAGTAATGATTGAGAATCCAGGAAAGCGGCAATCAAATGATGTAATACAATTTGACCTAAGTATTTTTGGAATTATGTTTTAAGACGTCGCAAAACAGGCGTTCCCGGTTTGCTTGTGGTAATAAGTAACATAGTAAAGATTTGGACTGAAACTCGCTGTTGTGTTTTTACTACGACACGACCCCAACCTACTTCTGGGAAGGGAAAATTACATGACACCTTTAAAGTACTTTTTATCCAGATAAAAGAAATATATTTTAAGATTAATGATAAATACTAACCAAAAGTTTTGTGTCGACCTCTTGTACCAGAATGTCAAATAGTACATTTAGCACACCTGTAATATAATTAGAAGCGTGACAAAACAATGGAATGACAAATCAAATTATAAAATATAATAATAATATGCAATATTTCTCATTTGATAATTAGCATCTATATTACTGGACATAACATCATTGATATAAATACCGTTGCTGATCATGATATTCTGGTTCATCGGATGCGGTTCGTCTGGCGTCATTGGCAAGTGACAAACCCTGTAAAGAAATACCATGTATTTCGGGTTCTTTATGGAATTATTTCCAGTTATTATATATTAATATAGTCAGTATATACTACAGTTTCTTTCACAATATTTTGTCATATAACCCTGCCAGTTACCATAAGGAAACAGTATTCAAGTAATGATAATTCATGATATCAAAAGGACATTATCACCAACAACACACAAATAAATATTAATTACGTTAATACATCTCCTTGTACAAAATAGAAAGGAAATCCGTGGCCGATTGGTCACTGACTTAACATTACTAAGCCCTTGCGAGTTCTCACCACGTTGCAAGTTCGAACCCTAATCTGATCATTCGGAATCTCAAGTGAGGAAAACATTTAGGTTCGTTTGTGAGAAATATATGCTTTATGACTGAAATATGGGGTCGTCGACAGTAAACTCGAAAACAACAAAAGTGATTCATTGGTAATGTACATTTTCTTAGGATCACTAAGTTCATTCAAGGCACCTTCGAAATGGAGAACTATAAATTGAAATGAAAAGTTTCCTAATCAATAACCTCTCCATGGAAATAAACCAAATTAAACATTTGCGACTAGAAAAATGAATTTGTATTAATATTGTAAAGTGTTACTCCGCTAGATCATCTAGGATGTTCCCCATCATTTTCATTTGTGCATCGTCAAGCTTTGCTTTCGACAACCGTCGAAGAATTGGCATATTTTTTAGAACTTCTCTGTGAACACGCGATGAATCTTGTGTCAGAAGGATCTACAGCACAAAAATATTTATTCTTTTATATAAAAGCCTTATCGTAAACATTTGTGAACACATCAATCAATCAACCAATCTATCAATCATCGAATATACCTATAAGTAATTGATTGACTTACGTGCGTTATAATAGTCTAAATGCAATATTTGTTGTGTCGTTTATTACAGACGTTTAAGTATGTTATTATTAATACTTAAAGATGTATAGATTGAATAAAAAATCTTTAAATACATATAATAATGTTCTATCAAAATTATCATTTTAGCATAACTGCTTACAATCACAATCGCATCTGAAATCTAAAGAGCATTGTATTTTAGCTAATGATATAAATAAAAATTTACTAAAAAATCAACAACAACAAAACAAATAACAACAAGAAAACACACGCACACAAAAAAAACTTGTATACCTGAGCTTTGCTCGCCAGACTAAACATATTCATCTTCGATGAGTATATCTTATTTAGAATATTCAGTGACTTCATGACCATTGTGTTGTATTTGTACAAAGACAAGTCCTGCAATTAAACAAAATACACCAAGTTGGAATTTATATTCAATCAACGTCCAACCAACCAATTAACTTAAGCTAACTTTTTCTCAATTAAGTAGAAAAGAAAGATAAAACAATAACATCGACAGCAATAAAGGTTCCATGGTTTACTTCACTTGTGTCATTTGCATTAATTACGAGCGTTTTAACACATCATATCGAAAAAAACTTGTTATCTACAAATCTTACTTTGGTTATATCTATGCAATATAGAATTACACGATGTGTTATCATGTTTAGTATTCTCTCTTTGAACTTCTTAATTATTCTTTATCGAAATGAATATTTTTGTTGTTGTTTGTTCCTATTTATTTATCTACTTTTTTCTCTTTTCTTTTTTGTGTTTCCTTCTCTGATTTCATCGTGGACTTTTCTCCTTTTCTTTTTTTCTCACTTGAATTCAACATGTGAATAACAATTTATATTTTTCCTTTTTTCTTATTAATGTTAATCAAATATGTTTACAAATGTTTCAATCATGACACTAGTTTTCTAATAATTCATTGTGCATCATACACAGAATTTGTTCTTTTATTTGTTCAAGTTTATGTTTAATGCCTGTAATTGTTATTTTATTTCGTATATTTTGCAGGGGATGGGATTATTCTAAGTTGTTAGAACAAGTTGCAAAAACCTTTTTTTAGTAACTTACAGCAAAAATTAAATAAAATGTTTAAACCTAAGCAATACAGAACATTATAACAGCTGGGCCTGGGTTTCCAATGTTAAACGATTTTGTAACATTCATCTTAGATCTCTAAAATAAATGCACGTAAAATGTTTAAATATACATTGTAGCAGAAATATATAAGGATTTTAGTCAAGCTGGAATTGAAATTTGCAATCTTACCATCAGAACTTTTGTCAGGAATTCCACATCGAAAATTGCTGACAGGTTAAACATGTCCTTCAATTCCTTGTTTACTTTTCTTTGATTTGCAATAGCTTTACTGTATATGAAACAAAATTTATCAGTTTAAGTGCACTGAGTATAAATATATATGAAAACATTATATGACACCAATTTAAGATCGCATGGGAACTACTTCATCCAAAGATAACGGTTTCTGGTAATAACTTTTTTTGTCACAGATGGCACAATCGGTATAAAAAAAATACATATACATATAAAAATGAAAAATGGCATTTATGTTTTATGACATCGATTTAAATTATAGGTGAATTATTCTTTGAAAAATTACAGTATTAGTGATACCCAAAATTCATTTTACAGCAGATACCAATAATGTTCAGCCCAAACAGATCTCGTTGTGCGTCTAAGAGACGAGTTTTGTCAAAACAACTACATGTATATAGTTGTCAAAGAAATAACGACAACACCATTGTAGGTAAATAAAAACAAAGCCATTAAATCAAAAAGGAGGGTCTTAAATCAAACAAAATCAAAATATGTACCTGTCTTATTTAATGTCCTAACACTAAAACAATTCAAATCCAACACACACGTTTCATTTAAACTTACTTGATTGGTATGCAAAAAACAACAACAACAACAACAACAACAAAATAAAACGTGTGTTTTCCAATGTATCATTGGCTTAATATACTATTGACTATATGCTCAAGTATTGGTGTTTTAATTAATTGATAAAGCTTTTGAAATTAAGAATTTTGTCGTCGTTGTTGTTCGACTATGTCTTACCTTGATTGGTCGTGGGGATTAAACGAATCATCCAGTAGTTGTATCATTATTGTCGAATTGCGACCTTGTGCCAATGCTTGTTCTGAGATCTTGAATATTCCCACAAAGCTCTAGGAAACATATATAATAAATCTAGTTAATTTCCTGACGTTTATATCAACATCAACTATTTTAAAAATGTTATAAACAATAATGGACGATAATGCCCCAGAATGAGACACAAGAAGAAAAAGGAGATAAAAAATACAATGAATACTTTGCTTATATTATAAATGAGTTGACATTTGTTAACTCAGAATATTGAACGTTCCATTGTGTAACAAATATTTTAAAACACACAACATAACGTGATATGATGACAGTTAGTATGTGAAATGCCTACCTGAAGTCGTAAATTCCTCTGGTAAGTCAGTAAGAGATCCAAAACCTGTAGCACTCTGTAGATAATAGGAAAATTAACAGCAAACATTACGAAAATTATAATTAAGACAAGGAATCAGTCAAAGTACGTGACATGGAAGGTTTAACATTAGTTAATTTTACAATAATATAATAGAATTTGATCCTTGTTATAAATTTCGTTTCATCTTTTTATATGAACTTACTGAAATTTTGCGTTAACAACCGCCTCTGTTTCCTTGCTTTTCTCGTATCTGTCCTCCTGCTGGTACTGTGTCACTTTCTTCATTGCTTCTTTGGAATACCCTGAATTAGAACACGTGCATACTTATTCTTGCCCTCAAACACAAACGCTCAAACCAACAAAAGCCTTCAAATGTTATATTGTCATGAGCAGTGTTTTTACCTTTTTCTTTATCCTTTGGTATCGGATAGTCATGTCGTCCGTCAAGAAGATTCAGAAGAGGAGGCAACAGGTTGTCAACGTCCTCTGCGTCCATGTAGTAACCAAACATCACAAGGTAGTATAACAGGCGGACAACCTGCAACAGTTTTGCATTTACACAAATTGTTGAAAACAAAAGTGTTCTGATACTATTTTGTCAGTCTGAAAATCATTAGCCCATTTTCCTGACTGATTAATGATTAATCATTGACTTTTATCCTAAGATTAGTTTAATTAGTTTAAACATATTTATTTCTCCAAAGTAGTAAGTGAATACAATACGTAACAATAACATATACATGTTGAGAATTGGATTAGACTGGAAGCCCAAGGCTTATAAAAGTCTTCTCCATATTATTTAACTAATGATATATATTTTTGGGGGTTTAAAAAAAAAAAAACGTATGTGAATATTAAAATACAATAAAAAAAAAATTCCTTTGTTAATATTCATAACATTTGTGATTATTTAACCAGTGGAAAAAATCATACTGATACATTAAAGGCAATATTCTTGACAATGATATCTTATGTTACGATTCTGGGACCTGTAGCATATGAAAGTTTGATATAGTATGTCATTGATTTAAACAGATTAAGTATAGCCCCCTTGCTTGGCACTCAGCATATTATAAATGTAGAACCAGGACTGGTTGGTCTGGTGTCAGGATAATGTGACTGGGTATGGTATCATGCTACAACGAAATACTGCAGTGTGACAGCATTATATCTGCCTCAAAAAGTCTTCAAATGACTGAAATACTGTTGGTTGGACGTTTAACCCAAGAAACAAACAAACATACATACATAAACAAAGATTAATATACTCAAGTTTGACACAGCGATTTTCATAATTCAAGAAGATTTTGCCTTTGCAAACATATAAATCCTTTCTTGGTGATATCTTTTAGTAAAATTTCAATGTTAAAATCTCGATATTCTTTTCTTAATTTTAAATATTTATCAAGCAATCAGATTCAAAAAATGAAAAGATAATGAAACATGTTACATTCATTGATTGTGAATGCCATATGGTGTTACTGTGCAAAGTGTCCTATTATTCATAACAAATTCTTATTTAGATGCTTATACACTTTAAAAAAGCCCAAGAATTCGAACTTGATTCGAACTACTGTATGCAAGTCAAATACTCTACCACGTCGCTACAAAAACTGGTTCCATGATAAGGGAGTACAAGTGTCAAGTTCAACCTCTACCTCTACTACAGTAGAAAAAAGGATTGTTATTTTTCGTTGGATATAGAAAAAAAACCTTTATATGAGGCTTTTTCGGAAATTATTGAGACAACATGAAAAATTAAGGAACTAAAGGGAAAATAAATCTAAGAGTTACACAACCCAACATAAGTATTATATGTATGCAAAATATATATTTCTTAATGACGCCCATATAGTTTCTGTATCCGTTTGAATGACATGATCTGGCTTTATCCGGAGCACGGCGACGTCATGGACATGACGTTACATTGATATCAGTTTGGTTGGTCATTCCTTTTATAGAGAAAACATCGTCAAAACCAGAGATACTTTATTTCCGCTGCACCCATGTAATATACAATAATACACAAAACTCATTACCATAAAGGTTACTCTTAAGCTTGCTAGAGTTGTTAAATCTTCAACTAATAAAATTGCATAAGATATGAGGTAAACAGCGTAGCCCATTTGAGTTTTATTTGTTATAACTATTTGTCCTCTATACCATTCAAAGCTTTATGAAAGAGTTGGATCTTCGAAAATCGCCTGTGCAACAAATATACTAGAGCCTGAGAATGACTACGTCCACTCTGTGCCATTTCCAACTGTGTCTTTCTTCCAACGTATGACTTTCCCAATGGCACTAGAACCGCAAAATTGCAAATTTTATCGTTATCTTGATTATCAAAAATATAGATATACGTTTTTTTTTCTCTGGTACTGTATACAAAAACATAGTAAGGAACGGATTCTGATATCACTTGATTACGAACGTCGTAACTTTATACACATGCATGTCACTATCATATCTGCACGCTTCGATCAATCTTCGATCAACATCCGGTTTTGTTGGCGTATGTTGTTGTTGTAGTTCTAGATTTTGAATCGAGCGATCTGATTAAACAACTTGAAATTAACATCGACTGATTGTTGGAAATTGCATGCGTTTTAAATCATTCAATCAGAATCGCCGAAAAAACAAACAAACCGGAAGTGGTTGATGGAACAGACTTATAAAAATGTACAAATTATTGACATTTGGTGCCATTACTTTCTTAAGGTTGTCTTTAGACAGTTATTCCTTACTCCAAATGTTAATTGAATATCAGACTGATCGAACCGTGCATAAAACATAATGGTAGCAAATACAAAACAGGGGGACAAAAAATCGTAATCAACATTTTATTAAATTGGCATTTCTGTGGTTCTAGTGCCAGTGAACTTTCCCCATTCAACATAAGTTTTAATGATAGCCGCTGCTCCGCTTTGACGTCAAAATCCAAAATGAATCGTGATTTCGTTTACACAAACACCTGATAAAGGCCTATAGCTTGCATATCTATTTAGCTAATTATTTCAAATTTCACCAGGGTGATGTCACCATCGTATCGTTATCATGAAGTCAGTTTAATCAAAGTCTTTCTGCTATTTCTACATTATTGTAACACATATGCACCGGAGTTACTTCTGTACTTTCCAATTTTCACGGCGAGCTCCGGGTAACCCTACCTAACAGTATCTAAACATTAATTATAGTTTTACTGTCTGTAGTTTGTTATATTTGTTCTCTTTGCATGATCCGTCAGTGATTTATTAAAGCTTATTTTTTTATGAAAAATCAACCATGTCTAAATAATTTCCGAACAAGCAAATTGTGCGTATATATTCCACGCTGTGTTGGTCGGAAGCCTTTAAACATGACGTCAAGGTCACAAATCTGAAGTTTTTGCAAAAACGATCAGGTACTAAAACGATGGTAGACCTGAATAAAAGTGCACTGATGACCTACATGTATATACTCTGTCTTAAACTACATTAAGAAACGCCTTAGATTTTTTAATAAAATAGGTTTATTACATAAGATGTTTCATGTATTTTATACACATTGATATTCACCAGTAGACATGAATGGTTAACAGATGATCTCAATAATTTTCTGTAAGTGAACAACTGACAATGTTACCTGTTCAAGCAACATGTTGTGGCCCACATCTGATGCAATCATACATTTGTTTTCTGACAGAAATTCTGCAATCCAGTCTCTCAGGACGGGGAAGATAGCTACCAGTTCTTTAACAATCTGAAACACAGCCGAAATATTCTGTTGATAGGTGTTATACTGTATAATATACGAGTTTATTATTTGTAATTTTAATAGAAACAAGACCAATTTCAATCATGCATGTGTTCTAATTAATATTATCTGCTGTGGGTCATGTAATTCAAAACTTGATTTGAATATTTGCTTAAATGTTGTCCTTATTTGAAACAGTTTTAGTACTTCTTATTACTCAAATACTAAAGAGAACAACTTTTTCAGATATAGTTATGTAAGTTTAAAATGTATTTTTAATTTGAAAATATATTGAATACTCACAAAGTCACCTGCACTTTTTTCCTCATCCTTTGACCCAACATAGTCGTAAATAAAGCAAATGTTCGGATGGGCCAAAACGGAGTAATTGTTGCCAATGTCAACGAATAAACCTTAAATAAAACATTTTAACTTTAATATATAAGAAAAACTTATCGTTTCATTTAAATTTCTATTGATGTTGCTGTTGATTTCCTGGCGCGTTTCAGATTTACAATTACCTTAGAGTTGCATTAGTGTCTATACGTACGATAAAGTAGTAATAAAAATTATAATACAAGTATTATATAACAAGCCAAAATAACGTCTTACTGGTGGTGATATCGCAGTATTTTGCCCTTATTGAATCTGGTAGAATGCTCGATCTCAATGCCAGAAACGTCTCTTCCCAGGTAAGGTACCGTGATTCCTTTGTTATGATATTAATAGCATAGTCGTTTCGGCCCTGTGAATGAGAAACAAACTTAAAAGAATATGAAGAAAATGCATTTTGGGTAACACAGAAAATAGGCGAAGATTTTAAAGGTAAAATTACGTTACGAAATTACCGTTTTATCACAGATTTGTTTCAAGATGATGGTTGAATCAATGATCTATCGAAATCGAGGAATGTTTTGTTACACAAATTATTCATGAGTTGAAATGGTTCAGATTCATTCCGTTAAACGAAGTATTAAAATATACAGTCAGATCATTCAATTGTCAGTGATGCTTAAATGTTAGCTATATAATGTATATTACAGGATGGACGACACATAACAGACATGATGATACTAAAGGCAAATTTGCTATGAGTTCTATTAAATTGAATTAAAAGAATTAAAAATTTGTAACATATTTTTCAGGCATAAATTTATGTATCAAATTTCAATTAACAGATCTTTGATTACCAAACCTTTGAGATAATACAAACCTGTCATAAGCGGTCCGTTAATACAACAAGAGAAAGTGGTCGCTTAAAAGAGGTAACCGCTGAATGAAGGGTAAACAAGATGATATTGTTTGGTAATATTTAAACTGACAGCTAAATACAGGTTGACCACTAATAAAGGTTAAACTGTATCTTACTTTATGGGGTCTCAGATCTAGCAAAAAGTTGACTTGACTATTTAAGTTTACCGTCGCCTCGACAGTCTTCCAGTCATATAGCGACGTCCAGCTAATTACAGGTGGAGGAAGACCCCGAATGCACGGAGACATCCGGATAGAACCACCGACCTACCGCAATCCAGCTGGAAGGCTTCCGCACATGAAAATCCGAATGACCCTGCCGGGATTCGAACCCACGCGGTGAGGGGCGGAGTGAGTGTTAAAGTCAGCGACTTTACCCTCTCGGCCACGGAGACCCCGCAAAAAGTTGAACTGATTATAATGATACAATATATTTTTCAATGTACTAGTGTTCCGATCTAATCGAAGCATGAAAAATGCAAAATGTTCACCTACAATTAATCTTATTTACATACCTTGCAAAGGGCAATGTAAAGATCAAGTTGATGTAGCAGAAAATCGTGTTTATCTTTGTTGTAAACTGCAGACGTTTCCTGCAACACACATTCGTATACTATACAACTTCTGCAAGGAGGTGTCAGGGTACGATGCCACATTGAATACATAGAGGTTTTCCTTTATGTCTTTCCATTATGAATTATTCATTGCCTATTTGAACTAGTCCGCACTTATTTTAACGCCGAGCGTGTTTTTTAAGTATCAGAGGGACTTTTGTCAAATGTATCAGAGCAAAATGTTTTAACCTTTTTTGTTTACAAATAAATACCATATTGATTAATCAGTGTAGAATGCACAAATATATTTTGTCCAATATCATATACTATTTTGCTATACTGAACACGGTTATGGTCCATTTCAGTAGATACAATATAATTTTAATAGTTACAATAGGGTGCAATGTGATCATTTCATATCTTGAACGGATTTAACATATTGGGATGAATGCACTTCTAATACTTCTAATATTTAAATGATGTATAGCGTTCCATTAAAACATTGACTTAAGAGACCTACAAAAATGATAATATAATAATAATAATAATAATAATAATAATGGAAATATGATTGGTGATGATGTTACTCTTGTTGGTGATGAAACCAACTCACATCCACGAACTCGTGAAGAGCAACCCATCCCGATCCGCCATCGCATGAAATGTAGAGAATATTGGGAAGCTTGTTGATATCTTGTCCCCTGGCCGTTACAAATATCCCCTTCTGCATTCGAGACAGCGAATATATAAAACATAAAAATGAAATCAATATTTCAAAAAATATGAATAAAAACGAAGAGTGTCCAGTTACTTAAATGCATTTTAACATGTAGAAATTTATAAAGATACATTAATATTACACATGATTACTAATATATTTATGACAATAACTGATCAGAAAAGTTAAGCTGCGATTAACATTTTGGTCGGGCTTAAGAATACATGATGTACATTGCAATGACAGAATATTTAAAGATATAATATAAAAGATAGCCAAATTTCAAATCATATCTGATATGACTGATAATCTAATTACACAAAATAAAAAATCATTTCAATACATTTATGAAATGATACAAACGCAAAATTACTATGGATTGCCGATTGGGACAAACCAGTTGCTGTTTGCCACTTGCTAAAGTTTTATTCTTTTCGTGGCCGTTTAACCAGTCCATAAGTTGTTATCATCAGTGATAATTAAGTAACTCTGGTTTGTTACCTCATTCAATGTAATTCAATGTAAAATAAGTTAACAACCGATATCAAATTCTTAGCGTATTCAAGGATTACGAAGTGGACATCTGGTAACAATGACGCACTCGTCATTACTGAAAGATGACATGAATTAAAAGTCGGTAACAAATTTGACACTTTTTTCAAGATCTACAAATCAGAAGACAGTAGCAAAAAGCAAGTAGCAAGTAGCAACTGGCAAATGGCAATTGACAAATGGCAAGTAGAAGCTGGCAAGTGGCAACTAGCAAGTGGCAGCTGACAACTGGCAATTAGCAACTAGCAAGACGCAACTCACAAGTGAAAAGTAGCAAATGACAAATGACAAGTAGCAACTGGCAATTAGCAACTTCCATATCCCAACCGGCATTCAATAAAATACTTTAAGTTTTATATATTAAGAAATTCAAAGAATGGAAAGATGGCAATGTTGTCAATGGATTTTTGTACCAGCTTGCAATACACCTTTTTTTTTTTCAAACGTTCAAAGTAATGAAGGTTTTTAATATATATTTACAATTCAATTTCTAATAAAATAATAAAAGATCAATTTATCAACCTTTTAATTTTTTTTTGGAAATATACATTATTCGTCGAAAATATGCAGGAGACAAACGTTGTTATCCAGTGACAACAAAATACATTCGACAGAATGCATGCATTCAGAGAAGAGTTCAATGCCATTCTTAAAGATATTAGAAGACAATAGAAAATACATAGTTAAACACATGTAGCGATGCACAAATGAAAAAGATTGAAATAGGTTGCAAAATCGTAAAGCAAGAATAAGTTAGATAAGAATATACTAAGATTACAGCAAGAATAAGACAACATTTGGAGACACGATCCAACTTGTCATATTATTTGGTTCCATACATTATTACGAATTCACATCTTATTTCGTCCATGCCAATTCTCACCTTTTAAGCTACTCAAAAGTCGAGATTAAAACTTTTTTTATTTTCTTTGCGCTGACTAACTGCTTATTCGAAACAATTGAAAATTAAACCCATTTCAATACAAGAAACATATACACATCTTAAACGGTGAACCACAACGATTTGAATTGCTAATCTTTAACTACGATAGCAAAAGACCTGTTGGGAAAAAAAGATTATAAATGTTTTTTATGAAGTTGGAAATATGATATCTGAAAGTATACTTATGGATTACTGACTGAATTTACGGACATAACATGATAATAAAAATATTTATCTATGACATAAAAAATTAGTATTGTTTGAAGTCCGCTTTTTGGTGATAATGTATTAAAGAAGAAAAAACAGACAGGGTTCCTATTTACCAATGACGTTACTGGGCTTTGGTGAATCACATATTGATAACTTTAAATAAAGAATTCAACATTTTGCGATTTAACTGACTAGAACATTTATGCTTATGGTGTATCTATTCAAATGAAGTTAGTTACATAGAAAGGTATTAGCAGAAAGTACGCATTTCGTTCTGGTTCACCTTTAAACATTTAGGCTGCAATTACATTTATTGACATTCAATAAAATAGAGGACAAATGAGTAGATGGTGTTTACCTTACCTTGGCAAATAGACAACCCTATGTGAATGTAAAGCAATACAAATTTCTATATAGTTATTTCTATTGTTTGACTTGTTTCCAATCTGTTAAATATGAAACCCTCAAAGTCCAAATCGGTTTGAAATAATGTATGATATTGTCATTTTGACAAACATATATTACTAATCTGTATATGTGATTTGCATCCATATGCGATTTGTATCATGAATGGTTACGATGAGCTGTTTATTGTAAATCGCATAATAAAGATTATGTACTGTCTCAAAGTATTTCTGTTTCAAAAACGGCGAAAAAAAGTAGTCAATGGGTAAAAAATTAACATGGTATTATATAGTGATAAAAAAAGAACACAGTATCAAATAATTACTAAGAGAGGAGAAGTAACAATGTATAAAGAGTGAACACATCGCTTATTGCTTCAATTTGTAAAATCCAATTATTACAGAATGTAATAACTGTAAAATATTTTCGTGGGCGCCTTATTTTCGTTGATTTTACATTTTCACGAAATTAATCCCCGTGGCACCCTTTCATTCAAACATTGGCCTCATATTTTCTAGAATAAAAATCAACGTACATGTAATTATGAACATGTAATAATGAAATCTAATTTTAGCAAGTGTT
>CM037783.1:55633700-55683700 GCA_021229015.1 Solen grandis
TAACTTGTTTGTTTACTGTCTGAGAACCTTAATGAAGTATGGGAAGGATGCTCTGAGTACCCAGCTGTTAAATGATGAGACTAGGTATGATATGTTGCCAATTGTCAGATAATAAAGGATTTAGATAAAATGTGGGTGCATTTTGAATGCACTGATCTAATCAATACTATTTTTTCAAGTATGCTAGCTAGTTATAAAGCAGTGCAGTGCAGCCAAAATAAGGGACACTATCTATCAAATATTTGCCTAATATCAATACAAAAAGGAATGTACATATCATTAGTAATACTCCTGATGGGCTACCGAATCAGGAAAAGCTGTTAGCATGGGGCTTAGGTAAAAGTAAGAATGACATAAAATACTTATGGTGGCATATTTCTGCCAGCTACTTATCTATGTCGAAACTTTTCTGAACAATTGTTACATATTCAGTTATTACCTGGTTAAGTAGAAAATTTTCAAGTTATCTACTTAGGTATCTTAACAGGACTAAACCGTCTGTTAGTGCCCACTAATGCCAATCACATATTCACTTATGTTAACTGGATATCATGCATGTTGTTGTTGTTTTCAGGTAATTATGTGAAAAAATGCTTGTTATCCACATGATTTAACTGATTAACTTGAAAAAAGGTGAGATTTCCAGTTATCTTAAGTAAATATATGGCTGGCAGTATTGGGCACTAACAGGCAGTTTTGTCCTGTTATGATACCTAAAAGGATAACACGAAAGTTTTCTACTTGCCAGATACTAACTGAATATGAGACAATTTTTCAGAAAAGTTTCGACATAGCTAAGTTGGCATGTGGCTGGCAAAAATATGCCACCATAAATACCAATAAATGTGTGACAAAATATATGTCTACACATATTCTATTTTCTTTACAGCATGTTTAGAATACACTTCTTACATCATGTAATAAATCTATGTTCAACACATACACTCAGTTTTGAAAATGAAATAAAACTATTGGCATACTCAATTAAAAACAAAATGATAGGTTTTACCCAGCAACAGGTGGTTAATTACTCAAACATGATTTTTCATCAATACACAAATATTACTAAAATAACGAGCTGTTTTTTTGTGTCAGCTTTGGTGCTGTTACCAAACAACACGATGTATCATAGAGTATCATGTTTTTTCAGTAACCATTCAGTATTTGTTTATTTGTGATGGCTTCTATTAATGCTAAGGAGTTATCCAATTTATCTTTCGAGTTTATGCTGTTTGGAATTTATACAAACACGCTCAGACGAAAAATGCTGTATTCTGGCACGATATTCACGGATACCTACAGCATTAAGTATGGGTGAACAGCATGGTATATGGCCCTAGGCTAAGACAACTGCACAAATAACATGGACTTTGGACCTCATTCGTACCCGATTAATAGTTAATATTGCCAAACCAATAACGGGCAACAGATTTCTACAGCCCAAGTTAAACTTGTGTGCTTTCGTTAGCACCATATTATAAGTCTTAGATTTGTGATCCATTTTTTTTGGTTCAATTGGTTTGTCATTCCTATAAAAGTTGTTTAATTTTATTGTGCAGGTCTCAGTAAAACTGTTATTGTTCATAGCAATTGAAAGTTTTCATTAATGAGTCTATTCTACATTATTTTCTAATGCTATTATCTATTCTCCTTCCCTTTGAAATAAAACAAGAGGGCCATGATGGCCCTGAATTGCTCACCTGATTATAAATGAGCAACATATGTTGGATTTTTTATATTGACTTACTTTTTGACCCCACATGACCCAAATTCGAACTTGTCCAAGATTTTATGAAAACAAACATTCTGACCAAGTTTCATGAAGATTGGGCAAAAAAATGTGGCCTCTAGAATGTTAAGAAGGTTTTTCTAAGATTTGACCTCATGACCTACTTTTTGACCCCACATGACCCAAATTCAAACTTGTCCAAAACTTTATGGAAACAAACATTCTGACCAAGTTTCATGAAGATTGGGCTAAAAATGTGGCCTCTAGAGTGTTAACAAGGTTTTTATAAGATTTGACCTCGTAACCTACTTTCTGACCCCATTTTGAACTTGTCCAAGATTTTATGGAGGCAAACATCCTGACCAAGTTTCATGAAGATTGGCCTAAAAATATGGCCTCTAGAATGTTCATAAGCCAAATTGTTGACGACGCACAACGGACGCCGGGTGATAACAAAAGCTCACCTTGAGCAGGTTGTGCTCAGGTGAGCTAAAAACACACCTTTCAACATTCGACAGTAATGAGCCCTTCTTATTTTTATCTTCTTTTTGTGTGTTGAACTTGGTTTATTTGCTTTTATTTTTTTATTTTATGCCACCAAATGCTAACAGATAGCTGGTTAACCTAACAACTCTTTCCCAGGATATTGACAGAACTCAAACTTTGGTATGCATCTCTGTAGTTAACTAAGAACAGCAAAGGAAGTCGAATTACCATCAGAAAGAAATTGTAGGCCATTCATCAGGGATACCATGCCAGATCCCAGTGGGGATTGAACCCACAACCCTCGGCTTCACAGCCAAGTGCCACCATGGCCGATGTATTCATGTGAAACTTATGGTCCTTATCCTGTCACAGGTTTGGCACAGAGGACATGATATAACTCATATCTATTCAGATGAATCCCAACAGTAAAATTCGCAGGATATTTAATTTGATAGGTAATAGCAAATTCAAATAACCTGCTTCTTAGTCCCTTTGATTTATGGATATATCTCTACTGACTAAAATGTAAAGAAATAATTTGGAAAATTATTTCATAACTGTGAGCAATGTAAAATCTCATCACTACTTTCTGTGTTTATGTTTGTGTTTCTTTCTGTAACTTTCTCTGTCACTATCATCACCTCTACAATACTTTGTATCCCTGGTCTCTTTATGTTTACTATACTCATCTTCACTTCCACTGTATTTATGCCTCTTTTTCCGTTTTTTATTCTCCTCCTTCTGTCTATTTTTAGAAGGATTTCTGTGATTAATACTTTGTTCTTCATCATGTTCACATTTATCCTTCAGAGAAATGTTCTTGTCACTATAGCAACTACCAGATTCTTTATCTTTGCTTGGCTTATGTTTCTTTTTATGTTTCTTTCTTTTCTTCCTTTTCTTTCTCTTGCTGTAAGATGATTGGCTACCTTCACTGTCTGAAGAGTCACTGGAGGAGGTTGAAGAGTCAAGAAGGGCCTGCAACTCCTTTACTCTGAAATAATACATGGTAAATATCATGAAAGTCATGTACAATAAAACAGGTTGGTGACAGATGAAATAAAAATCATGTTACTATGATTAACAAAATAAAAACTACTTTCATCAATTTCACAGATTAATCACATAAATACCATCCACTGAATGCCTGAAAGGGTCATAAGGATATATTAGAAGACCACAGAAATACCCTACTGGCATTCAATGGATGATAAATGTTTGTGTGTTGGGTTTAATGTCCCACCAACAGTATTTCAGTCATTTGGAGACTATGTCTACTTGAAACAGATACAGTGCTGCCACACTGCAGTATCACACCGTAGACATGTGGCACGATACCACACCCAGTCACATTATCCTGACAATGTGCCAACCAGTCCTGGAACTACCCTTATATGCTGAGTGCCAAGCAAAGGAGATATACCAGTATAGTATACAGTATAGGCAATATCCTTAGCAGAAAATTTGTGTAAATATGTCATAAAATTACAAGTAATTATGTGAGAGGAAAACAATTTCTTTTTGTGGCTTCTAGCTTAGGAATACAGCATTACCTTGCATGTTTGTCCTTTACTTCTTGTTCTTTCAAATACTGATACATTGGATCCTCAAAGCTCTGAAAGGAAATTCTGAGATAAGTTTGTTTCAGTTGATATTTTTTCAATTAGAATCAAAGCGCTGACGTACTGAAGACAAATTCTCATTTTAAAAAATTACAGATATGGTTTATCTCATTGAATTCAGTATCAAAGAACTGGGAATCCTAATGTTGTATTAAACATAAACAGGAAAAGGCAATGAGAAAGTCAAGTGGCTTGCAATTTGGAAATATTTATTTATTTTCCACATCAAATGGATCTTGTAGCTAATATATCATTTTGGTGTGGGGGTAAACATATTTCAATGAATGACATCATTTTATTTGCCATATACGATATTGAAATTTCCACAATCATTTATAATATTTAAGTTGTAAACAATGCAACATAAAAATGAGAGAGGAATAAAGGTTAGTCATAAGGTGTCCACTTAAACATGTTTATTTCAGAATGCAATTTAAATACAAAGCTTTGTTGGCCAATGTCACTCATTTTCAGCATTATGCTATGAATAACAAGACATAAGTGTTCTATATTTACATGTTATGTGAAGTATAGTGAAGAATAAAACGTACAATTGCACCACCTTTAGACACATTTAACTATAAAAAAATATTTGTTTTAGATGATTGTGCTAAGCTCACAACTTTTGTTTTAAAACATCAAAAAGTCAGATATATGTTTTGTTTTTTTCTACACATCATGGTAATTTGGCAGAAACATTCTGGGAACGTGTCATAGACCTGAAATACTGTAGAGATTCCAATGAAGGCAGGGGGACATCACTGCAAAAATCTGTTTTTAGAACTTTGGTACTTATCCCATATAGTAGTGCTAGTACTTAAACAGCTTAAAGATGTTTGGAGACAAACTAAGAGATTAAGGACATGTACTGGCTACACAAATATTATCTCCTCAGTGAGGAAACGTTAAAAAAGCCTGTGGTTATAAACAAATGCAGAAATTTTCTTAATTCATCAGTTAAGCACATTACAAAGAGTCCTTATTTCTATAAAATATATACATTTATACAAGACATAAAGGTGTATCATTGCAAAAGCAAACCAAAGTGAAATGCATTATTTCATTATTTTTTTTACCAAGCATAAGAAACATATAATTACATTGCTATTTATTATTCATAATATGCATACTATGTTTACAAATGTGTGTATAATGTCAATTTATGCTAATTTGTAGACTGAACTGTTAACAATAAACTTCAAATACATTAAGACTAATATCATCAGTTTCTTTTATCAATATTTAATATAGACATGTGTTCATGTTTAATAAAGATTTAGTCACTTAATTAACACTGAATACTGGGTACAATTTACTCCACCTACAATTTCACCACTATAAATCCTATACATTTTATGCTTCACTGTACATTTATGCACTGCATCAACGTTTTTAAAATACCAACCCGAAACAATATTTCTTACCCATCTGAATCTATCTGTCTGAATTGATGTATTCTGCAATTTCAACTTTGGACATACTTTGTCCCCAGCCTCATGATCTGACTTTTTGCATCGCCAGCCTGCAAGTAATAAAATCTTTGTTTTAATTATTTCAGTAATGAAGTTAACTGATCTACCCAGGGGTAAAATGAGTGGTCCAGCAGTAGCAAACATAAATGCAGTCCAAAGGTTATCAGTTTGAAACTTAATGTGGGCAAGAACATTTCCTGGTGTTCCCAGGTACAAAGTTACTAACTGGTCATACTCATTGAATTACTCAGATAGCATATATTGTTAGAAGAAATTGTGTCCCAATTATCAATAAAAGAAATATGTTTGAACATTTTATTACCAGAAAGAGGAAGGCTTTTCTAATTTACCTTGAGTCTTTTTCATGCTTAAAGACCTTGTTTATTTTTAAGTCAGACTTATGAAAGTTACACATGGAAGTCTACTAAAATATCATGATTTTTTTTTTTAATGAAAATAATGTATGAAGGCCAACTGAATACTCAAAATAAAAAGGGTCAATTACAGTGCATAACATGAAAATCTCCTTTGTCTTTTGCCATTTTGATTCATACATCTGGCTATTATGGATCTGAAAAAGAAAAATAACTAAATTATATTCAGACTTTCTTTATATTTGAAAGGAATAAATTATAAAATGATATTCATTTTTCATAAATATATATCATGCCATGTCTGGGGTGTTTGGTTTGCAAAGTGGATAGTTCACTCACTTCTCACAAATATTGCACAAATTTGATTCCCATCAAGTGCAGTATCAGTGACTTTTTTGACTAGAATATTTGCCAAATATCAATCTTTACCCCACAGAAAAAAAAGAAGATTTTTTAACACTAAAGCCACTGAAAATTTGTTAACAAACAGACCATGATAGCCCCGAGTCATTCATCTGAGTATCCTGGCCTTTTTGTCTCACTTAAATTCATGTCAGCTGACAGAGTTATGTCCCATTCAGTCAGCACCCATTTTGCCTTCTACATGTATATAGATATTGGTTTGTAGACGAAAAAATCCAATTTCATCTACAGGTTATTTTACACCTTTCCAGACAGATTCCCAGTTTGTCTACCACATGAAATGCCATAGGATATGACACTAATTGAGTAGGGTCAGATATGTATTGGGCTAAAATGTATGCTTGTTATTGATCATAATATATTATTATAAATTTTATTTTAATATAAAATATTGCATTATATGATAAAGCAGATATGTATATATGTATCATTCCCGTACTCATTTATTGTAACTTTAACATTTAATCTAAAGGAAAACATCAATGAATTTGTATTCATGTTATTCTTTTTCTCCCCAATATTTTTTGAAAATAATATTTAATTTATCTTTTATTGAAGTTAATATCCCCTCTCTCTAAACCCCCCCCCCCCCCAAAACATTGACAATCAATATGTATCAAATAATATCAGTATTATGCCACCTTTTGTTTGGACAGGTAATAGTAATTTGTATCAAATAATTCTTCCTTTTTCTTGAACTTATGATCATTAATAAGTATTTCATAGCATGCATATGGTTTGTAGGCAAATTTTGATTTGTAGCTGAAATGGATTTTTTTTTTCAAATTTATAGCTGTAGATGAAATGGTTTTTGATTTGTAGATGAAATGGGTGTAGATGAAATGGAACATCCCCGCTGACCCACATCAGGTCTAGGTCCTCAGTGGGCCAGGGGTTTGTCTTGTTGGGGTACAGTCCAAATTTGTACACCCGTAATTTGTGATATTGTGCTACTTTCAGTTTGGCGATATCCACTAGGCATGACAACCAGTACCACAAATAGCATGTCATACTGACAGCTGTACAGCCTTGTCTATCAAAAAGCTCTTATGAGTTTGTGTTCAATGTTGATTTTACACTGCTGAATGTAAATACAGATTATAATTATAAATATCATAAATTAATAAGATATAACTGTTTTGATTAAATTTGATTACGATCATGCTGAGGTCCGAGTCAAATGCATTGCGACATGAATTACTGTTTCAGAGATAATTTATAATACATAATTATTTCATGCAAACGACCGTTTACATAGATTTCATGATGCATATCATAATTCAATTTTTAAAGCACGCCATACTTAAAACCGTGTTTTCATCTTCGTAGATGACTTCCATGAACGGTGCAGAGGTAACTTTTATCTGCATCACCGGTTAAAGATTTTACACGCGATTCAGTCATCTAGGCCGGTCTTTACCGGTCGAAAAAGCATAGGCATCGTATATTGAAAGGTAAAAACACTAAAAAAATTGCAGCTTAGCTAACATGAAACTTCAATGTCGATATGAAATGTTTGTGAATCTCTTGTTAATGCTTTACAATGTGGATGATGCAACACGGAGAAATTGTTGTAATTTCGGATAATTCTTTCTCGGATGAATCTAACAATTGCGGTTATACTATTACTAGTTGCATCATTTAGTGACTTAAAGCAGTATTTGTTTTTACCAAACAATTTTGAAAGTTAAATGTACCTCATAAATTGGTTGTCACAGATCGGAACTGTAAGTTGTTTTTTATTACAGTTGTATTTGAAAATAAAATTTATTCATTTATTTGTTGACTGACATTATATGCTATAAATGTAATGTCATTAACTAGATTCAGCATTTCTATCATATCTTTACCATTTTCTAAGCTTGCTTTGATAATTCTGCATCAAGTAAATTAATATTTGACATTATTTGTTATGTAAAATGGCAATTGTTATTATACTTACTTGAAAATGAGGCCATAAGTTTGGCTTATGCCATATTGACCTCTCTTATAGTGAACTCCTAGTCTTGCATCTCTGCATTGATCGGTTATATTCACACCAGTCTCTGTGTGCTTTATGAAGGCTGAAACTTCTTTACACTCCTATTTGTCTCGTTTAGCAGTGATTTAAAGGTATTGACTGATGTTGCTGTCTCAATTTCTGTGGTTAGGCTATCCTAATGTTTAATTGACCTTTGGCCAAAACTATATAACCTTAGATTCTTGCTATAATGACTTGCTTTAAATTTCAGATGGTGTCAACTTAAATCATCCTGTGCTATTGTAAAAAGGTTTTCCCATTTCAAGTTATCCAGTCCATGAGAAGTCGTATGATAAATGAGAAATGTTTTTTACCAGCTTGGTGGCTCTTCTCTGAATATTCTCAATTTGCCTGATGTGCTTCAGCTTGTATGGTACCATAGTGATAAACCATACTCTGGTATAGGTCTTACTAAGGACTTGTATAGGATTAAGAACATATCCATCTCCATATATTCGAAGATCTGTAGATGTTACCAAGTACCTTTTGGGCTTTGTTTGGTCAAAGCTTAATTTATTATCAAATGTCACTCCTAAATCTTTTTCAGATTCAACATCTTCTACGTACACATAATTGCCATCAGAGTTTAACATACTATAGCGGTAATGCTTATTGGTAGGGCCCAAGTGAAAAACTTTGCACTTCTTTGTGTAAATCTTCAAGATGGGTTACTATCTTATATATTGCAGTAGATCTTATATTTATTTACAAAGGATAAGCAACAACAAAAATATACTCATTCTATCATTTGAACCAACCTTCTGCCTTTCAAATTTGCGTGAGGGGTTGGCCGTATGCAGACATAGATAGGTAGGGTATTGTGGTCTTGCAGTGGAAGGACCTGGAGATCCCTAGCTAGGATTCAAAATAATGAAGGACTGATCTCACATATCATGAATCTAAGCTGGGCCACTTTAATTAGAAGCGAGTGCACTAACCTCTTTGTTTACCTGACAGCCAAAATATAATTTCTAAAGCATACCATTTTTCTATCATGGCACAGGACTTGTAAACTGTGGGAAAGCATTATGGTGAGTTCTGAGGTGGTGAACTTTGGTTGTGGAATGCTTTTGAGGTTTTAAGATTTGAAAGGATGTGATCAGTGACAAAACATTCAAGTTTTCCTCTCAAATAGATAATAATGGTTACCTGAGGAAATTTAAAAAAAAAATGATTATATGTCTTTAGAATGATATTAATTTTGATATGATACACAGGATGGTATTTAGTATTACATTTATGTATCTAGCCCTATCTCTTTCTGTGATTTTTTTGTTTTTATTCAGTGATTAACCACAATTCAAGATGGATAGCAGTCTCACAGCCAAGGAGATAAGGCAGATGTTCATCGACTTCTTCAAAGAGAAGGAACATATTTATGTCCATTCCTCCTCCACTATTCCTCTTGATGACCCAACCCTGCTCTTTGCTAATGCTGGAATGAATCAGGTACTTTGTGACAGTTATTTTGTCATCATATAAAGTGACTTAGTGTTCTGTTTTTCATTTGATTTGAAATGGCTTTGAATGTAAATGTTTTAAAATAGTTGTTAGTTTTTAAACTTAATTAGTTAATATTTTGTTCTTGTCAGACATAACAAACACAAATATTCATATGTTGCAATATTTGATGCAGTTAATATTTGAAAATAGTTACAACCCACCTCTTTACATCTGAAATTACAGTTAATCTTTTTCATAGATTCTTCTTTGGGATTTGTCCAATAACAAATAATTGTATAAGGCATTGTTAAGATAATTGACAACCAAGAAAAAAATGTTTACCAGTCACATCTGACTTTTTGGTACAAGTTTATGAAATTATGAGTAGGCCAAAAAAATAGTTCTGTTTCTGGTCTTCAGCAAATAAAAAGGACGGTTGGTAGGTCAGGAAAAAACTGTAGGGTCAGTCTTTAAAAAAGAGGGTAGGTTTGGCAACCAGAAACGGAACTTTTTTTTTTTTTTTGGTCTTATATCTTTTAAGGGACATATATAACTGGGCATGACTTTATGTCATGTTAGAAACATCATTTTCCTAACTCTGTTTGCATTCAAACTAGTTTGTTTCCTTTTTCTTTTGATCTTGCCAGATTTATTTAATCTTCCATTTTCATGCTTGCACTATGTATAATGGGAAAATTCTCGTCAGATAGAATTTCTCTGTTTAATTTTGGTGAATTTAATATGAGGATAGCTATTGTTAAAAATGATATGTATGTTGATAATTTTATGATAAAGCCTTAAGATATCATGAGGCAAATTAAGATAATTACACATCACTTTTTTCGTGATCCAACTTATTTAGTACCATTATAGTTAATAGACTTTTCCAGTGTTTACAGATGTATTTAAATTGACTTACAGACTGTTTTAAAATATTCACACTAGGATGATAGGTAGTAAATGGTTGACCTGGTTTGCATAGTGCCTTAAGTCCTTAACATTTAATTATTATTTTTCAGTTCAAGCCTGTTTTCCTGGGTACAGTTGATCCCAACAGTGACCTCGCGAAATATGTCCGTGTGACAAACTCCCAGAAGTGTATTCGAGCAGGAGGAAAACACAATGACTTGGACGATGTCGGAAAGGATGTGTACCATCATACCTTCTTTGAAATGTTGGGCAACTGGTCCTTTGGGGACTATTACAAAGTAAGTTGAAGATATTCAGGTATTTTTTTTTGCATATATATATATATATATATATATATATATATATATGAATGAGTAAATCTATAAGTGAAGTTTGAAAGGATTTATTAGTAGATAGTCAGCATATGCCTGTTGGTGGTTAGTCAATTTATTGCAGGAAACTGTAAGGCAAATAACACACTTTAATACAAAAACTTTTGTATCTTTTGCCATCATATCATGGCTCTTGTATCATTGAAAAATAACAGCTGTTCCCATTCTAGTTTATCATTGACACAAGTTGTTAAGAATTATTTAATGTAATCGATGTGAGGGGTTAACTCCAATTACTTACTGACTCCTTACCTATTGTACACAAGTGTCTATTTCATACAACAGAAAAGTCATTGTTGTGAATCTGCAAATTGTGTATCCTACTTCCACTGACTGATCTTGACCAGTGAATTCTCATTTTGGTCACAGGAAATTAGGACAAACTATAGTGTGATTTCGGATATTTTCATGTATTCAGTATAATATTGTAAGGCTTCTAGATTTAGATCATAATGCTCCCATTTTTCCCCTGTAGAGGATTTATTACATCCCCAAATTGACCCTCAAGTCTATATGAAGGTGTACAAAGTTAAGGAAAAACAGCAATTTTACCCCCAGTGTCAAAACACAGTGCAGGGAACCATGGATCAGTGGAAAGAGTTTGCGACTGGTCTATTGCCTTGTATGATGGTTCCTGTGTCATTTGAATTCTACAGAAAGAGATGTGTTGTTGGGCGTGGGAGCTTCTGGTTGACCGAATCAAGATGGACAAGGAACGGCTGTATGTGACCTACTTTGGTGGAAACAAAGAACTGGGACTTGAACCGGACAACGTGACCAGAGATATCTGGCTCGATCTTGGGTAATTAAACCACTTCATTATCATTTGTTATGCCTATGAATGGTTTAAAAAGAACAATATTATAAATGCTGTTGGTATTTTTCCAGATGATGAGGGAGGGCTCTTTGTTCAGTATTATTTTGAGGAGAAGTCTCATTCTCATGATTTTGGGGGAATTGATCTGGGAAAATTACCAAGTATGGAGAAAACAGTATGAAATCAAAAGACATTTTCACTGAACAGCCTCTGATCATAATTATGATAAAAAGAACTGATTTAAATGAAAACTTACATTACAAATTAGATATTGTGAATCTGATCATTTCTATTACACCAGCCTTAAGCTTTTAAGAACACTAGTAAGCAACTTACATCATACTTTTATGCTTTAGTTTGACATTGCACACAATCAAAATCAGAAAATGGCTTTCATGGTTAAATTTTATATTTTTTCAGATACTGAATGTTGATGTACGATAGATAATTCCTTACAAATGTAGATAATCTCATTCCATGTAAATTTGAATATACATCTCAAAGGCCTATGCAATCTGGGCAATGATTTCAATGAAAGACTGAAAAATTAATATTTGTTTTCAGCAGAATTGATGTATTTTAACAATAATGGTTGTTATACAACAAGAAAATTCTTATGCAAGTTACAACTTCTCCTGTATCACAGTGTTGCACCCGACCGTGTGATGCCATTTGATATGAAGGACAATTTCTGGGAGATGGGAGACACAGGTCCCTGTGGTCCATGTACTGAGATACACTACGACAGGATCGGTGGTCGTGATGCCAAGCACCTTGTCAACATGGATCACCCAGATGTCCTCGAAATTTGGAACCTTGTCTTTATGGAGTTCAACAGGTGAGTTCATTGTGTAAAAATAGTAGAACATTTATATGCACGTGTGATGCTTTTGGATATGTAAGTTCTTTGTAAAAAATATATTATTCCTATAATCATTTAATATTTAAAAGTAGGATATTATTAAACTACATGTATGCATAACACACTGTTAAGAGTCAGTTAAAATGTCATTTTGCTCCTCATTTAATATTTTTATAGGGTCAAAACATGTGAGAGTTGGGGGGGGGAATATTAGAGTGTGCATATGGTGTCAAAAGAGGATATGATAAAATCATCATATGGTCAGCCATTTTGGCCTCTTATTAACATATCTGTGTTTTACATGGATTATATGAAAAGCTTCCTCTATTTTATTAATACTGATCTATTCAAAAACAGATGTGATTATGTGTTTGGGTTGACAAAAAATGAAAATATAAGATTACTGAAGTCAGAGTTATGTTGCCTTCAGACCTTGGGTTTATGGTTGGTTAAAGACCTTAACCATATGGCCACGGATTAGAGATCATATACAAGATCTGCATTTTTTCAAAATCAGATCTTGGGGCCTCCGTGGCCGAGAGGGTAAAGTCGCTGACTTTAACACTCACTCAGCCCCTCACCGCGTGGGTTCGAATCCCGGCAGGGTCATTCGGATTATCATGTGAGGAAGCCTTCCAGCTGGCTTGTGGTAGGTCAGTGGTTCTATCTGGATGCCTCCATGCATTCCGGGTCTTCCTCCACCTGTAATTAGCTGGACGTCGCTGTATGACTGAAATACTGTCGAAGCGACGGTAACTCAAATAGTCAAGTCAAGTCAAAATCAGATCTTAACAAGTAATCACTGAACAAATAATTTCTCCATATAACATGCATTTTCTAATGATGGATCTTCCGAGAAAACAAAGATTAGCTGATTTTATTTGTAATACTAAATAGATAAATGACAAAGGTTTCAAGAAATGCACACCCCTTTAAAAAGTTAACCTTTACTGGAAAGAAAACATCACAAGAACTCCTTCAGGGTAATGCCAGGACGATATCTATTCAATATTTTTATGCCCCATAGATAGATTGGGGAGCATATTGTTTTTGGTCTGTCAGTCTGTTTGTCACATAATTTTAATTTTGACCATAACACAGAAGTTCTTTCACCTACAGCCTCCAAATTTCACAGGTGTATGCACCTTGATGAGCTCTACCCACCAGGTGACCCTGACCTTCAAATGACCTTGACCCTCAAGTTCTAAGGCCCCCTGCGGGGGCATGGCATTCATTTGAATGTAGTGCTTGTTATATATTACATCATGTGTCCTTACAGAGAGTCTGCTACAGAGCTGAAGCGCCTGCCAAAGGGCCATGTGGACTGTGGTATGGGGCTGGAACGTCTTGTGTCAGTCATCCAGGACAAGTCCTCCAACTATGACACAGATCTCTTCAAGCCTCTCTTTGACTTCATCCAAAAGGTTATCTTAGCTTATCCATTGAAACCTATACATTGGCATTTTCACCTAAAATATGTTACCAATTACGTGTATTTTGACATGCATGCTTGAGGGAAATATTTAGAAACCATTTGTGATCCAAAACTGTTTTGAAAAGTTCTTAACATCTCTTTTAAAAAAATTGAACTAAATATTTCATTGGTGCTTTTCGTTCTGGATTTCCAACCTCCGACCAAACACACACAGAAAAAAAGTTTTGGTAAAATGGGTTGCCATGTTTAATTCTAGATCCATAAGGGTTTCTGTTTCATTCCCAGGACCAACTGCGAAGAGAAAAAACTATTCCAGCTAAAGTTTTCTTTTTAATTACTGCATTTCTGGAGCGTAAAACCCACTCTGAGATCCTGATTATTAAGTTATTCATTTCTCACACACAGTAAAAATCCTTAACATTGAGAAGGAATATATGGGAGGTTTAATGGTATGAAATGAAATTCTGATGTTAAAAAAAAATCAATTTCAAAATTTAGAAGAAATATTACATTTAATTAACAATACCAGTAACATTATTTAATGTCAATTTACAGAATACTGGTTGTCCTGACTACCAGGGTCGGGTGGGGAAAGATGATGTGGACGGAGTTGACATGGCATATCGTGTGCTGGCTGATCACTCCCGCACGCTCACTATCGCGCTCTCAGATGGTGGCAGGCCTGACAACACCGGAAGAGGGTACATTGTCATTCATTTAGTATTGATCTGTCACTTTACAGAATCAGAATCAGTCCTTTAAGGCTCAAAGTCAGGGTTCATACTCATGTCCTGCTGGTTAATATATTTTATAATTTTGAAGTGAAGTACACTATACATTGTAAACTATGATCATAGGCCACCATCGGAAGGTTGTGGGTTTGATCCCCAGCCACGACATATCAAAGTCCTTGAAAAATGGTACTGGTATAGGTCCCTTGCCTGGTGCTCAGCATATAAGGGTAGTTCCAGGACTGGCTGACCTTGTGTCTAGATAATGTGACTTTGTGTGGTATCATGCCACATGTCTATGGTGTGATACTGCAGTGTGGCGGCACTATACCTGTATCAAGTAGACAAAGTCTCCAAATGACTGAAATACTGTCGGCAGGACTTAAACCCAACAGAAACAAATCAGAGTCCACCAGAAAAAAACCTGAAAACTGGTGCTTATCTGAAGATGATAATTAGAGGTTAAAATGTCCATAAATTCAATGCTGGGAATCCAGTCATTTTCCTTAGTTCACAGTTTTGCATTTTTTCAGAGATGAATGCTGATACAGAATTGATTGTGATAAATAGTGACAAAATTTATATCAATAGCCACTTTAAATAGAATGGAGATTAGAGTTTTTTTGTTGGTTTTTTTTTCATAAAAAGTATGTGTATAGTTATGTAATTCATGAGTCTGGTTTTGTTACCTTGTGAGAATTCATATAGGACCACTATGTGCCAGACAGTCCACAAAACATATATTAATGTGAAAACAGCATTTAGCACATTCTCATTTTCTCTAGTATTTTGTGATATGAAGTGAAAATCCATTATTTACATTTGGAAGTTTACATGTCAAAAATATTTAAAGAAGAAGAAGAAGAAGATCAACCCTGATATATACCTGTTTGTTGGATTAGTGTGACTGTTTATTACAGGTATGTGCTAAGGAGAATATTAAGAAGAGCGGTCAGATATGCGACAGAGAAACTAGGAGCCAAACCTGGGTTCTTTGCCTCAATGGTGGACACAGTGGTCAGTCTATTGGGCGATGCCTTCCCAGAGGTTACAAAGGATCCAGAGGAGGTAAGAAAGATGCTCTTTATAATAATGCATTTTTTTGCTGAAAGATGTCAAGGAGATATCATATCCATTTGTAGGATTTGAAAATAAAAAGTTTGACATTAGGTGTGTTAATTATCTCTTTTATTTAAGTAATATGAACTGTTTCAAAACAGCTGATCATGAAACAGTTTAAAACATGCCTCTAGGATTTATAAGAGCTTGTGTTGAAGAAAATAATATTGAAATTAATGTGCACATGAAAAAGGATTAAGAGATAACATTGTTTTCATTAGATAAGAAATAAACTTGAAACTGTTAATGTTAAAGGTCAAGGACATAATCATGTTAATCTTAAAGGTCAAGGACATAATCATGTTAATCTTAAAGGTCAAGGACATAATCAATGAGGAAGAGCAGCAGTTTCTGAAGACCCTGACTCGGGGTAGAAGGCTTCTTGAAAGGACCATTAACAAGCTTGGAGATACCAATGTGTTGCCGGGTGATGTTGCTTGGCGATTGTACGACACATACGGCTTCCCCGTGGACCTCACAGGCTTAATGGCGGAGGAGAAAGGCCTATCTATTGATATGACCAGTTATGAGGGGGCCAAACAGAAGAGTCTGGTTGGTTGATGTTTAATATAAGAATTGGCCTGACTCAAATTTGCATATTGCTGCCAGAAATTTTTATGTCACCTGTATAACATAGCAGACACATAGGGATCATTTTTGTCTTGATGTTGTTAGTCTTGGCAGTGATTAAGATATTCTGGTGTAACCTCAGTTGTACTTATTCAATTAGCTTTATTCTTTTGTTAAAAGTGAAAAATCAATACATTAATGATTTATTGGAAAAAAATGTTCATATTCTAAAAGATTAAGTCAGCACATGCATCTAAATTTAATTTATAGTGCCATTTAACTTAAATAGTCTCAAACTTTTTAATTAAAAAATAATTAAATGTCCTGACAGGTGAGCTATTAGTATGTTTTATTTGTTTGTTCATTTCACATCAGTAGAATTTATACTGTTTGTTTCTGTAACACAAGTTTTAGTTTAACTACAACTGTCATTTCTCCACAGGAAGCGTCTCAAGGAGGGTCAGGCCAGGTGGACTCCCAGATCAATCTGGATGTGTATGCCATCACAGAACTTAAAGACAAGGGTGTTCCGCCTACAGATGACTCACCCAAGTATAACTACTCTGCAGGGGAAAATGGCATCTACAGTAAGTAAATATTCAGGGAGAATTGTCAAAATCTATTGTGAAAACCGCTACATTACATGCATTTACATATTAATAAATTCACAAAAGTAGTATAAATTGAAAATAAAAATTATTTTATTTTTTCTTTATATATAACTAAAGTACATGCTTCTATATTTTCTGTTTGAAGATTTCGTGCCATGTTCGGCGAAGGTGATTGCCCTGCGGAAGTTAAAGCAGTTTGTGGATGAAGTAACCACTGGTGAGGAATGTGGAGTGTTACTGGACCAGACCTATTTCTACGCTGAGCAGGGAGGACAGGTTTATGACGAGGGTTTCCTTGTGAAAGAGAATGAAGAGGTACGGAGGATTGTGTCATAGAACGTGTTGATATTTTTGTGTCACCTGCTGTAAGCAGAGGTGACACATAAGGATCACTTTTCCGTCATCTGTCCGTCTGTCTTACTTTTTCTGTCATGCTTCAGCAGGTGACACTTGTGTCCCAGAGAACATTCACTGGATTTGCAGGTTTCCTGACCAATTTTGTGATCATTAATTAGTTTTATTTCTGGCAATATTTCCTTTTTGTACTGCAAATTAAGACAAATTTCAAAGGGTAAATTTAGGGTGCAGCATATTCAAAGAATCCTAAAGAAAACAAGTGTTCTCTGGAACACATGTGTCACCTACTGGAGCGTGACGGAAAAAGTATGATGGACAAACCGATGATAGGAAAAGTGATCCCAGTGTGT
This sequence comes from Solen grandis, assembly GCA_021229015.1. Taxonomy (NCBI): domain Eukaryota; kingdom Metazoa; phylum Mollusca; class Bivalvia; order Adapedonta; family Solenidae; genus Solen; species Solen grandis. The sequence goes on from CM037783.1 coordinate 55,651,423, forward strand.
CATTTTTTTCTACCTAAACACATACATACATAACAACATACAGTAAAACCTGAAAAGGAAAGGCCAGTCAAGGGAAATGTAAAACTGGCGTATATCTGGAAGTGGTCGCTGTTCAGAGGTGATGGGTCATCTGGGTTCTACTTTGTTTCTTGTGATCTGTATTTTGTATTTCAGTGAGTATAACATGCTTGTGTTACCATTTGACAGGATGTGGAATTCCGTGTGAAGAATGTCCAGGTGCGGGGTGGCTATGTGCTACATATTGGTGTTATAGAAGGCACTCTAAGGGTGGGAGACACTGTCAAACTCTCCATTGATGAGGTAGGAAAGGAAACTGTTAATCGCTTTAAGAAATTAATGAATATTTGTTTGCTCCGTGAATATTCAAAGATAATAAATATTCTCATAAAATGTTTCTTCAGAGTTGACTTTTGATTGAACAATTACATTCAAATATCAATAGATCCATTGAAGATTTATTTTCAAGTATATTGAATCTTAACTTGATATAATACTAACTTTGCATTTTAACTACATGTATCATGATTATTTGAATCATGATTGAATATAAGTACAGTAAAACCTGATATAAAGACCACCTGAATATAAAGGCCACTTACTATTTAAGACCACTATTTTCAGGTCCCTTTTCCAATGCAATACTTCCTGTAAATTGAAACTCGTTATCAGACCATCTCAATAAACCAATTGACAGCAGTCTGGGTTACTCTTTTTGATGTTCATTAAGTTTAAGATGGTTTAACCCTTTCCCTCATATAGACTCATTTTGATGCACTCAATAGGTACCACATAAAGCCTGATCTGCAGAAAACCACAGTTAAACCTTACTAAATTTAATTACAAAATCCTCATTTCCAGACCACTGAGGAGCAGCGAACAGCATACAACCTGATCAGCCTGCGAGTTACTCGCAGGCTGATCTGGTTTTATGCTGTTCGCATAGGTCTTTTCATGGTATCCTCTATGAGGGAAAGGGTTAAGCCCTCAGTGATTATATGCTAATGTCATATTGGTTAACATTTAGTCCCGGAGGATGGCTGTGATGAAGAATCACACGGGAACACACATCCTAAACTTTGGTCTTCGCTCAGTGTTAAAAGAGGCGGACCAGCGTGGGTCCCTTGTGGCCCCTGACAAGCTGAGATTTGACTTTTCTGCAAAGGTATGAATATTATATCATGTTTTCTGTATCTCTCTCTCTTATGTCTCTCTCTCAGATTCATCTTGGCCTACAAGGCATGGATATTGCCCTTCTCTCTTTCTCTCATTCTTTCTCTTGCATTTTCTTTCTCTCTTTCTGAGGTTCAGTATCATATGGATATTATCTGATTGCTCTTGTGTTTTCTCTCTCTCTTTTTGTGTTCTCTCTCTCTCTCTTGCAGACTGAGGTAAGGTTTGCTATTACCTCATATTCTCTCTTTCTCCTTTCTTATTCTCTGGTCATAGGCTCTATATTTTCCATTATTTTCATCATCATCAGTATTTATTTCCAGTTAATTACAAGCTTACACTTTATTTAAAATATTTTTGGAAAATTTCAAACATGTATTGGGTTGGTGAGAGAGTATTGTCACATGACCATCTAATTTTATAATGACCAATATAATAAATACTATACTGTGTAACTATATCTACTCAGGGTGCTATGTCTGTGAAGGAAGTGAAGAGAACGGAGGAGATTGTAAACGAGGTAGTGGCCAAGAATCAGCAGATCTTTGCTAAGGAGACACCGCTGGCTGATGCCAAATCCATCCAGGGACTCAGGGCAGTATTTGATGAGGTATCACCCTGTTCATGACCTTACACCTTTGTGAGGTCTTCTTCTGTACCATGCATTGCAAGTCTTATTAAACACAAAAGACAACTGATTGATAAGGTTTAAACTGTTACAGTTGTTATGAACCTTTGTGAAATTGCAGCTGTGTAGGAATCAGGCTCATTGTCCTGTATTGTTGTGAATTGGCTTGTTGCAATATATCCCACGTTATAAAAAGTTCAATAGCTGTCCATCTGTCTGTCTGTGTGTCTGTCACACTTTTTCTGTCACGATTTAGCATTTGACAAACATGTTCCATATAACACTTTGGATTATTGCTTTCTGTGATGCTCTTTGAAGTAAACAAAAGTTATAGAATTTATTGCTGAATTGTGGTTGAAGGACATCGCTAACAGATTTAATTTTACATAAGGAAAAAAAAATAATCCTTACATCTTAAACTAATCCTTCTTGAAGATTTCCTGGTTTGATTAGTACTTTGTCCATGGAAAAAGGCATTAAGAGGCTCTTGCCCTTGTTTCAAACCTATAACCTTTGGATCTGCAGCTGTGGACCACAGTGCCTTTCCTCAGTCTTTTCTTAACAATTTGTATACTACAAGGTTTGTTTAAAAGAGAAATAAATCTTCTTCAAAATTATTTTTGAATGAAAAGTAAGTTTTTTGGTGACCATTTTTACAGAAACTACAGGTATTACAACTTTGGGTTGTGACATTACCTTTATATGATAACTGACACACAGTGCATCCATGCCTCAAATTTTCAAACATAAATAGTCATGATTTAAGATTTTAATAGCAAAAAAATCATATATACAGTCGAATCCCGGTTATTCGAAATCCTGGGGACTGGCGTTTTGTTTCGAGTAAGGCATGGTTTCGAATAACCCAAACCACGTCGACCGTTGGAACAAAACCCATCCCACCCACTTTTTCATGCAGTGAACGTAATATATAAAGTACTCTTATTAAAATATGTTATAACGATTTAGGAGCGTAAATGAAAACGAATAGATAATTAACTTTTATTTTACAACTTCCATCTTTTTATGCATATCGATAAAAAGACAATCAATGCATACATCAATAACCAAGATACATACAAGTACCATTTTTTTCAGGTCTGACTAAATCACAAGCGACTACATGTATGCACTATCAACGTCGTCTTGAAAACAGCAATAGATAAATGATATTTATTGACAAAATTAATATTTTTCTGCATAAATGTTACATAACCAATGCATACATCAATACATACATAATCATTCATCAGGAGCTACATGTATACACGTGATATCAACGTCTTCTCGAAATGTTCATTAAACACTTGTGTAAATCTTCTTTTTCCAGCGTATCCGAAATACTGCACAGGTATATAAATCATTGATCTGCTGGACAAACATCCAGTCAATTAACAGCTTTTGCAATCTGTAAGCGGCCGTCTCCCACTCATTTCGGCAATTAATTGACATTCGCGCCTTTCCATTGTTTGTTTTCAAAATGTCGCCGGTAATTAAAACTCGTCAGCGACTTCGGATAAGGGGTGCGAAAATCATACGAAATGATTGGCACGGGACAAAAAATCTTTTCGGATGAGGTCAGGTATTCGAATGGTACAAATTCGAATAACCCAAATATTTTTATATAGAAATTAGAAGGAGAGTGATCGGGACCAACGAAGTATTTCGAATGACGCCGGGTATTTGAATGAGAGGTGGTGGAGTAACCGGGGTTCGACTGTATATGCAATTTTTGTTTACAAAGAATATATATTGGGCCAGGTATGGAATCTTGGATGTATCAGTGAGTAGCCAAGTGCATTACCACATGCAAACCATATACATGTCTATTGCCTACCTTACACATGTCTATTGCCTACCTTTTCAGTCTACCATATCTATAGTCAGTAGGCATGTTGAATGTGTCATTGTTCCAGGTCTATCCAGACCCAGTACGCGTGGTCTCTATCGGAGTACCTGTGGAAGACCTAGTGTCTGACCCCATGGGACCAGGGGCCTCTCTCAACTCAGTGGAATTCTGTGGTGGCACGTAAGTTGTCTTTTTTTATTTTAGTGAATCAAATGTTTCGTTTTTAATTCAAATGCTTTCAGTCTAAACCGGTTTTATAGCCTCACTTTACAAATTGATATGGAGACTATATAAGAATTACACTTGTTGTCCCATTACATCCCATGTTAAAAAAGTTTAATGGCTTTTCATATTGTTGAATAGGGGTATTCATACTCTTCACTCTCAGCTCCAGGTTTTTTTTTTGTTTTTTTTTTGTTTTTTTTTTGCTCTGAAAACTCATGTACTAAACTAAAAAAAAGACAAAACAAATTGTGGTGTTAAATTGTTTGCAATAGAAATCAACCATTCATTTTCAAGAATATTCATCATTTAGTAAAAACACTTTGTCCTCTCACTGTAGTTAATCAAAAGATAGAAGCCTGTATACGAGACTCACTTCAACTTCTCTGTATTTTTGACTTGAGTTTGGTCCCAATTTAAACAAATAAATACCATTGATAAGTAGAGCAACTTTGTGTAAAGAATTTATTATTGACTTCAAGACTCAGTTTAATGACTGTTTTACCTTGATATTGTAGGCACCTGTTGAGCGGTGGGGATATTGGTCAGATGGTTGTTGTATCTGAGGAAGCCATTGCTAAAGGGATCCGGAGAATCATAGCCGTGACAGGGACAGAGGCCACCAAGGTAAGCCCCTTGATTGACATCTTTATGTGTCTTTCAAAGATCAAGAAACACCCAGAAATGTAAACATTGCAGGCTATAATAATATCATGTATATTGTATTTAAAATTAGATATGTATAATTTAAAGCTCACCTGAGCACAACATGCTCAAGGTGAGCTATTGTGATCACCCTGTGTCCGTTGTATGTTATCCATCGTACAACGTCAAAATTTGCTTTAAACAACATCTTGAAACAGCTAGACAGAATTTGATTAAACTTGGCAGGGATGGTCCTTGGGTGAATCTCCACATAAGTTGATAAAATAAACTTAATCAAGCTAGAATTCTGGTTGCAAAAGGTAACGGAAAGAAAAAAAAATTGAAACTTTGAATATCATATCATTCAAAACTACTGGCCAGATTTTAAAATGTTTTAGTACAGATGTTCCTTGGGTAACCCTATACTCAGGTGAGCGATCCAGGGCCTCAGTGACCCTCTTGTTTTATCAACTATTGAAGATGCAGTTATTCTTTATTTGCTTAAAAAGAAAAAAAATAGCAATAGGTTTATAAAAGCAGTTTATTTTGTATTTATGAGAGTGTGTTGGTGAAATGGCCTGCCTGCTTTTTCATTGTATATTTTAAAAAATTTTTTTTTTAGTTGGCAGTGGCTGTTTAATTTTTTTTTTAACCAAAATCTGATATCATCTGTTGAGTTATTAATTATGCAAATAATGAGATAGATCAAACTGGTGTTTACTTTTTTCAGGCCATCCATCGTACATCAGTACTAGAAAAATCCTTGAACGATCTGAAGGCTAAGATTGAAAGTAACTCCAACAACCAGACATACACAGACAAGGAACTCACCCGCTTCATCGTGGAAATGGATGACGTGAGTGTTTTGTTTATATCTCTGCATGTATTCCATTCATAGCCAATGGATGGTGCTGTTTGTAAGGATAGTCTTTCAAATATATAGTGAGAACTTGCAGCTTGCATTTTGAGCATGTAATTTTACTTTTACCGTAAAACCTGTTAGCAGAGGGCACTTAAGGAATTCTGGTATTGAAAACTGGCCTATACCCAGTGGTGACTTTTAATCAGAAGCTAAGTTATGTATAAATCAAGTGTAGGGAATCCAGTAACTGGCTTTTATTCACAGGCTGACACACCATTTTAAAGATTAAGGCATGTCGTGGTCGGGGATCAAACCCATGACCTCCCATTCCTAAGGTTGATGCTGTAACAACTTTCCTACTGGGAAAGTAGATATAAGATTTTGAAAAATCTCACTAAACAGAATACAAGAACTATATGTTACATACTGTAAAATTTCATTATTATACTACCTCACTGTTTAAACCATTATTTTAAAATCCAGACCCCTTTCACTTCTCCCTTCATCTTGAGTATCAGACCACCTCAAGACCACTTCACTATTGAGACCACCAATTTAAGACCCCTACATCTGTTATGGTCAGTACATCGCAAATATAGATATCCTCAGAACATTTCATTGCTTGGAATTCTCAGTCATGGTCATCAGTTTTATACTATGTTGAAATAGGTTCAATGTGACTATAAACAGTTCCAGATCTTCTACATGTACACATCTGGTATTGGTATGTTTGATCAGTCAATGTCACATGATTCTCTCACATAGCATAAGGTGATTTTTGTGTCTGTGTGATTTTAAACAAACTACTACAAGAGTGAACTGCATGTATACAATTTTATTCCTGGAAGTAGTCTAAAGACTATAACCTTTTATTGTAAACTTGAATGCTTTTTTGATAAGTTAATGTCATATAGAAGCATAGATTAGAAATGTTTGCATACAATCTGAAGTTGAAAATGGTTATTCTTGTAGGAAGTTTCACAATCAGCAATATCATACTGGCAGAAGGATAGGCTGAGATCAGAGTTGAAGGGCCTGAAAAAGAAGCTGGATGATTTAGATAAACAGAGGAAGGTTGCAGTGATGAACGATGTTGTTGAGCAGTCCAAACAGATGATTGAGCAGAATCCCAACCAGAAATATGTGGTCCATGAGTTCAAGGCCGGGTCAAACTCAAAGGTATGCTGCTTTGTAAGATCTGAAAAATAGTTACTTGTAACACAAGCATGATCATCTCTTTTGTTTGCTTCGGCACTACATTTTTAGCTCACCTGAGCATGCTCAGGGTGAGCTTTTGGGATACTTGATTGTCCGTCTGCCGTCGTCCGCCGTCCGTCAACAATTTGATGTTTACACACTAGAGGCCACAATTTTGATCCAATCTTCCTCAAACTTTCTCAGAATGTTTGTCTTGATGATATCTTGAACCCTTTCGAAAATGGGTCAGGTTGGATCAAAAAGTAGGTCAGTAGGTCAAATCTTAGAAAAATCTTGTTTACACACTAGAGGCCACAATTTTGATCCAATCTTCTTCAAACTTGGTCAGAATGTTTGTCTTGATGATATCTTGAACCCTTTCGAAAATGGGTCAGGTTGGATCAAAAAGTAGGTCAGTAGGTCAAATCTTAGAAAAATCTTGTTTACACACTAGAGGCCACAATTTTGATCCAATCTTCCTCAAACTTGGTCAGAATGTTTGTCTTGATGATATCTTGAACCCTTTTGAAAATGGGTCAGGTTGGATCAAAAAGTAGGTCAGTAGGTCAAATCTTAGAAAAATCTTGTTTACACACTAGAGGCTACAATTTTAATCCAATCTTCCTCAAACTTTGTCAGAATGTTTGTCTTGATATCTCGAACCAGTTCGAAAATGGGCCGGGCCGGACCGAAAAGTAGGTCAATAGGTCAAATCTTAGAAATATCTTATTTACATACTAAAGGCCACAGTTCAGGAGTTATGTCCCTTTTAATGTTTAAATTTGTGTGTTAAAGCCATACTATCTCTCAGTCAAGTATGACTTCAAATTTTAACCACAGGCACTGTTTTGTTCATTGAACTGAAATGATGTCATAGATTATGTATTCTGACAGTACAACTATGCTATAATTTAGTAACTTGTACAGGCAATCAAGGCAATTTTTTCAGGTGAGCGTCTTTAGGGCCATCTTGGCCCTCTTGTTTTTTTGCTGGTTCCTTATTAATAATATGCCAGGAAGGAAATGTTAAAATGTTTCTGTAACAAGTATGAGCTTTCAAATAAGAATGCCAATGTTAAATTGGATGTTTTTACTATCTTTTATTGTTTTACTTTGATTTAAACCTAAAATAAACTGAACATATGATTTCTAAATTCACATAAACCATATGCCATCCATACTAAGGAAAGAAAAAATTATACCATCTTTGCAATCCCTTTTTTACCAGGTATAAACAAATTTGTATTTTATTTCAAACTTAACCTCTCTTGAAATAAAGTGATAAATTTTGGTACCTTATGAGAGCAGGACTTTTTAATCTGATGATGGGGAAAGGGTCTAATTACTATATTGAATGAGGTAAAGGCACGATTTTCTTCAGTTTGGGGAAAGAAAAATACTGAGGTTAATATCAATTTTGGGAAAAACTGTGTGGATTTAAAGAAGTTTTCAGTGGGGAAGACACCTGTGAATGGCTTCTAATAATTATAGAAGCAAAAAAGCCTTGGAGAGAATTTCTTGTCAAAACAGCATTAACCACTTATTTTATTATATCTTAATTTGATCAAGATTGATTATGTCATCTATTGGATAATAGCTATAAATCTAAAACCAAACTTTAGTAACTCAGAAGTCTCCATATATTTGAAAAAAATATCATGATTAAACTCTTGGAAGAATTTCTGTATTGAAGTTTATCGTAGAGATGTAAAAAATCTTGCTTTGGTTGCCAGCTTTCTAGATTGTGGAAAATTACAAGTCAGATTTAACGAGGATTCTCGAGACTTAAATTTGGCCCAAGATCTTGGAAACGCTTAAATTCAAATCTTTTCATTAGACTCCACTGTGATTTTAATATATTATCAAGCTAGGGACTGGCACCACTTTGTATGTGTGCACTTCCCCCTGAAATGTAGAGTGTTTTGATAAACAGCAGACGGTATAAAACCTGATGAGCCTGCAAGATTAGTTACTTGCAATCTCATCTGGTTTTATATTGAAAGTAATTTTCATAAAACTTGACCATGATTGACTATCTTTCCTTTAACTGTACCTCATGATTTTATCACCGTATAACTTGACCATGTTTGACTATGTTTACAGGCTCTGGATGCGGCCATGAAGCAGTACAAGGCCCTCAGTCCACAGACAGCCGCCATGTTCTTCACAGTGGACTCGGACGCTAACAAGATTGTTTGTATGAGTTGTGTTCCAAAGGTAGGATTTTGTGTATTAACCCTTACAATCCTGTGGGCACTTTTATTTGCCTTTGTGACTAGTTCAGCCCAAGATCAGCTTACACATCTGTTTAGGCCGATCATGGTCTGCATGGTTCACTATTCAGTCATGAAATTTTCAGCAAGCATCCCCATGAATAACTGATACAGTCCAAAAAGAAGAAAGGATAAGTCAAATTAAGTAATTTAGCATGGTAAGGGTTGAGGTTGGGAAATATTTTGGTATATTTTAGGTTAGAGACTTTCTAACAATTTTTACAAGTATTGAAAATCAGCCGGAAGTTTAAAATGACACATCAACATAGTCAATAATCAGAACAACACTTACTTGAAGTCTGTGTTTTGTTGTTGACTTAAAAAAATACTATAAAGTTATAAATGAAAATGGGTCAGTCTTGAAGGAGTAAGATAACGCTTCACCGGGACTTTCTCCTAGAGAGCGTGGAAAAGAATGCACAAATGTAGATTTTTGTGTTGCTTTGAATATAGTTATGAAGGAAAGTATTGAACTTGATGTTTGGTTAAAGACTACTGATTTACTTGTTATACAAAATCAACATGTTTTATTGCTATGATTAGATGCAAGCTTCTTTTTTTCTTAGTTTGATATTCCACAATTCCTTGTACTTCTTATTTCAAATTTATTCTGACAATACAAATTTGAGTTTCATATATTTCTGAATAATTACGAAATAAGTGATAGTTTTAACAGTAAATCACTTCTACAAAAAATAATATTGAATAAAATCTTCTTTCCCACTTTCTTCTTTCCCACCTTTATTTAATACATTTATTTCCATATAATTTCAGGAAGTGGCATCCCAAGGTCTAGGAGCTAATGCCTGGGTTTCCCAGGTGGTTCCCCTCATCAAGGGCAAGGGTGGAGGGAAAGATCTGTCTGCGCAGGCAACTGGCTCAAACACTGGTGCTCTGAGTGATGCCATGACAACAGCGCTAGAATTCGCGAAGCTAAAACTTGGTTGAGGAGTTGTTTACCATTGTGTCATATGTCATCTATTATGTTATGTATTGGTTGTTCATTTTGCCTTCCTCCCAATCCTCATTTTTTTTTTCATGAAAAGAAATTGGTGCAAGGACATTCATAATGATCTTTGGTAGAAACAGTGTTATCACCATAGTTATTCAAGTGAATATTCTAGACTGGGCTTTATACTTTTTAAGTTTCTTGACAATGTCAGTTGCTTACAAACAGTATCGCTTACAAACCCTAGTGTTCTTTTGTTTAAAACAGGCCAGCCACTGTTAACATGGTAACCCAGTCAAATGATTGGATAACCCAGTGATTTGATTTAAATATTTCTGTAAACATTGCAAAGGTCTATTACAGTTTATGCTGTGCTATGTAGATCTTAAAATACAGTCTTTAGAACAACTCCAGCCCCAAGTGTTCTTCCATATTTGAAAAGGTGTTGATCATTAGTAAATCCATACACGTATAATGAAAATATGTTATGCTATGAAAATAGGGGAAAGTTGACATAAAAATTGATCAGTTAGGTTTATGAAAATGGAATCAAATTTAAGATTTAAAAGATGTAATCATTTAAGTGTTGTTAGAGGAGTAATTAAGTTTCATTGATGATATTGTTGCTTTTGATTTTGAAAAAAAAAATCTTAAAAAAGATCACTTGAGAAAATATATATAGATGGTAATCCATTAATTTCATAGCAAGATGAAATTTTGTAATGCTTTTAGTCAGTTTTAAAAAGTAATTAGTGTTCACTTACTAGCAGAATTGCATTTTCTCTTAACATTAAATATTCAAACATTGCATTTAAGAACCAATGTTTTTTTTTTCTCTTATAGTTAAATATTTCCTTGGGGGGGAAAAAGGGTATAATCTTTCATAGGATAGAAAGAATCTAGCTGTGATATATACACTTTTTTTTTCATTACTTAGATTGTTATGGAATACACACTTCAATATGCTGTGAGTTACTATGCACAGTTTTCAGTCTGATATAATGTTTCATTTGACCCGATTTATTTACGTAACTCTTTGATGTGATAATTAACACTTCAATCTTCCAGGTCAAAAGTATAGTCACTAGAAATATGTATTAAAGCACTAATAATATAATCACACAGTGATATTCTGTATCTTCACAATATGTCAACCAAAACCCACCTCGTCAGATATATTTTCATTGTCTTCATGGACCATGCCCACATTGTTAGGATTTCATTAAAAAGACATATTGAATTTATATGTAGGTATTATTAGAAGCTATGATGTACCAGCAACATTTATACATGCATTTTGTAAATGTTGATTTCATTGATAAGTTTTCAACGTAACAAGATGATACTTATATATTCTCTCTCTCTTGTTTTTTTTAATGGAAAGATATATTAAAGCCAAGGCAGTAGATTCCAATGTCTAAATCATATTGCGGAATAAAAAATATAGTCATTTATAAGGTTTACTTGATATTCCTGGATTTGATGTCCCTTTCCACTTCCCTGTTCTTTTCTTCTTCAGTTGGACTAGTGAAGTTAAGATTTTCATGGCAATAGTCCATGTTTCTTGCTTTATTGAATTTGGGTCTTGTTTATATTAATTTCAGGTATTTACTATAAATGCTTTGAAATGCTGTAGCATACACATTTTTTAGTAAAAAAATTATAAGAACTCAATGTATACATCTTAATAAGTGCTAAATCCAGGTTTTTACAGTTTAATAGTCTGTATTGAAAGATATAAAATACAGACTTAATAAAAATTAGAGTATGAACGAAATGTGTGCTTCTTACTAAGTAATGCATTTCACAATTTTGTTTTCATCTGCTGATATTTATTGCACTGTCTTTCAATAAACTGACATTGCAAATATATTATGTTTTCTTGTCTGTCCCACATTCCATACCGCTCTTGCCTTAGTGAAAAGGCTCAAGGGCACTCTCTTACTCACTGCTGTAAGTAGAGGTGACACATATCGATCACTTATGTCGTCTGTCTACCCATCTGTTTGTCTGTCACACTTTGTAATATGGGATAAATCAACGACAACGTGGAAAGTATTCACTTTTGCTATTGTATCAACATTTCGGCAAACACCTTCAACAGGCTAATGAATGCTTGTATTTTCTGTAACATGAACACTTAGTAATTCTTTTCCGTCATGCTGTAGCAGGTGACACATGTTCCATTGAACACTTGTGTTGCAGTTTAGATATGCCATTACCTGATGAATATTCATGTACAAAATGGATGAATATTATTTTACTGAACATCAACTGTGATTATCGCAGATCAAGACGGCTCCTGGAAGGGTCTGCCAGGTCAAGATCAGCGCTGTTTGCCAACTGTTTAAAATGTGTATATGAGGTAAATTAACTTGTCCATGGAATAAGTTAATAAAATCTGAGCTATCATCATGTATTTTATACATATAAATTCTGTTCAAATGGATTAAAAAGCATTTGTTTTCTGATGAATCATTTTGTCCTAATACGGTTTAAGCAGTACACATAGTCATATATCTTAAAGCCAGATGTTGGCTGATTCCAACATATCGATTCTCCTCTTTGGCTCACTTGAACATGTTTTCCCAGTATTTTTTTCCCCAGTATTTCTATTCATCATGACTTTCCACATCTGTTTTGTTCAGCATAGTTTGGTTTATTTAATTATTCTTTAAGGACATAACATATATAAAACAATATCACATAATAAATAAAAAATCGTACAATATAATATGCTAAAGATAATAAGTAGAGCACACTTTAATCACACAAAAACATGTATCTAAACTGTACTGTGTACTGATGGATAGCCCATTGAGCCGAAAGCTTATTTTCAATGGGTTCCATAGCGTAAACGATATAGTGTAAAAAGGGGGGGAATTAAAAAAAAGGGGGGGGGGGGGGGGCTAAGATTTTGATCAGGTCTAAGGCTGAAAAAGGAAATAAAAGTATGCTGTATGACAACACATCTTAGGCTATCATAGTCAAATTAATATTTAAAAATTAAGTCCTAAGACCCTTCAGTAGAACAAATAAACAGTCTCAACCTCCAAAACAAGATCGTTCATTAAATGTTCTTTTACAGAATGTTTATGTTGTTTGAGATCACTTACAGACTTGATGCTATTAGGAACAGCATTCAAATCCTTATAATTTCATTATAGCAAAACGTTTGTGAAAAAAATTGGGGAAGTACAAAACTAAATGCGCTAGTTCTAGTGTTATACATAATACAAAATCAGAGACTGAGATAGGCTGGACATTTATTATAATAAATTTTGTGCACTGTTGCATGATTGGGTCTTGTTTTACTCTGCTTTCTACATTTAAAAAGTTCATTTGTTGAAGATTTTCAACTGTCAAGAAGATCTTGGCCAAGATTTCTGAATAAATCTTATCACTTTATTTTTAGTAATTTGTAATTTTTCTTCAGGTTCTTAGACAAACCTTCATACCAAGATGAACATGAGTAATCAAATATTTCGTTCCTTATGTCGTTATCATAATTTATATATCATATTTAGTACATGTATTTAATTATGAAACAAATATTTGAAAAAGTCCTGTAGAAAAACTCACACATACACACGAACATTTTGCTTTGACCAAAATAAAAAAAAAAAATCTTGAAAAATTACGGATTTTTTTGTGCTTGTGGAGTAATTACAGACGTGTAGTTATCATGCTACACCGAACCAACTGGCGCCAACAATGTGAAATGAAAAATCGCTTGGAATAATATGGAAATGAGTTTTTCCCGAAAATATGGAAGACATATCCAAATCTTCGCAAATAGATTTTAGATAAAAGGTTGTGTATTTAAAGGTTGGTACACTACTTAACACTTTTTTTCTAATCTTGATAGAATAATGTACATGACAAACGTTTATGCAGTCTCTTTCACTGTGTATCTACTTTACTAATTTCTACTTTCGTTTTCGGGAAAATGGATACAAAATATCTTAACGCTTCTCTTCATAAATTGATGTTATTTTAGAACATGAATGAAGTTGTTAAATGTGTATCTCGGCATTATCTATCTATTTCGGATTTTCCTGTCAGTTTTATTAGTAAGACCTCAAGTTAGATTAAACTTCACCATATATGGAACCCACGGCATCAAACTCAGATAAACCAAATAGAACAAGTCCAACGTAATGCTGCGAGGTTTGTTTCCAATAAACCATTCAGTCCTGATCGTCCAGACAGTGTGACATCCATTGATGATGTCGATTCTTCCATTTCTTTAACAATGATAGAGTTCTCAGATCTGGTTCATCTCCATGGAGTCGTTCACAGTCTTCTTCTTGTCACTGAATCCTATATTCCAACTCCAGCCTAAGTCCATTCCACAAGATATAGTAATAATTTAAAATTTCTCCAACCACATTGCCAAATTAACTCATACCAACACATTTTCTTCCCAAGAACTATACCAGCTTGGAGTATCTTGCCCACATTTCTTACCGCTCCAAGCCTGGACGACTAAGTGATCTGTCCTGTTGCTTACAATGCCCAGGGCCTAAATTATTACGCAAAATACTGTACAATGTACATATCAGTTTAGGAGGGAGCATTCAAAACATACCCAAAACACACAGGGCACATTTTGAGGTCAAAATGTATCCGGTTTTTTTTTTTTCATCATTTCATTATCAATATTTTCATATAATATTTTTAGCTAGGTTATAAGTTATGATTTTGTTCAAAAATATATTATTTTTTTACATGATCACGTTCTTTTTTTAAAGTTGCTTATTTATGATATATCAAAATATGAATTTCAATATTCTCAAATAATTTATTATTGTCCGATACTTTAAATTTGATTTTTTTTTTTTTTTAAAACCCCTTTGATCTCTACAATTGTGTTTCAGCTTCTTGTTTTAATTGAATTATAAACAACTTAGAAAAACCTTGTGAACACTCTAGAGGCCATAGTTTCAGCTTAACCTAAATGTAACTTGGTCAGAATGTTTGTTTACATCAAAACTTGGATATATTCAAAACTGGGCCACACGGGGTCAAAAAGTAGGTCACCAGGGCAAATTTTAGAAAAATCTTGTGAACACTCTAGGGGCCTACATTTTTGTACCAGTCTTAATATGAATGATGACTGCATGAATTCCCAGTTGAGTACTAATTCAGGTAGGATCAAAATCTAGGTCACTTAGTCAAATTTTAGATAAACACTTTAGATACCACATTTTTTGTCATCATGCCCTTTTTAGCTTGACTATTCAGAGAATAAGGAGGGCTATTCTACTCACTCAGGGGTCGGCGTCGCCGTAACGGTTAAGTTTTTTGTACCACCTTTTGTACCACCTCACTTTTTCACTGAATCCTTAAGGTATTGTTTTGATACTTAGAATACTTGTATATCATTATGACCACCATTCCAACCTGTAGGCAAAAGGGGATAACTCTGTCATGGATTTTGACCAAATTATGGCCCTTTTTCAACTTAGAATCTCGGTTAAAGTTTTTGTACGACATTTTTTAGTCTCAAAAAACGATGTTTGGAGACTTAATGTTTTTACTCTGTTTTTCCTTCTTACATACAAGATGAAACTTCTAAATCTTCATTATGTCTCCCCCCATATTTATATGGGGAAGACATATTTTTGTCAGAGTTGTCTGTCTGTCTGTCCATCTGTTTGTCAGGCTTTTTGTCTGGAGCATTACTCAAAAAGTATCAAAGCTATTAACTTGAAACTTAACAGGTGGATAGATCTCATGGAGGAGGAGTGTCATGCACAAGAACCGTAACTCAGTGGCTGTGCATCATATTTTTGGAGTTTTTGCCCATTGTTTAATTTCATTCTTAATTTTTGTATGGAGCATCACTATCAAAGCTATTAGCTTGAAACTTAACAGGTGGATAGATCTCATGGGAAGAGTCATTACACAAGAACTGTAACTCTGCCCTTCATAAGTTTTGACTTCATAGGTGGATAGATATTAATGATTATGGACAAGAATTGTTATACACTTAGAGCATAATCCATTTTCAAGGTTCTATTAGAGTTTTTCCAGTTTTATGCAATTTTGTGTCTTTAAGATAACTTCTGTTCGACTCATGCTATTGAAAATAAATTTCATTTATGGAGAGAAATTAAAGTGTCATGCACAAGGTTCATAATTCTGACCTCAGTGTTTTGGAGTTACTCCCCCTTTTCACAATTTCATGACAGCAAGATAACTCCTGTTCTACTAATGCTGTTGAAACAAAATTTCAGTTATGGAAAGGAATTGATTAGAGGAAAGTCTCACACCCTAGGTCCATAACTCTGGGTGGAGCTTGATCAATATAGTCAGCCATTTAACTAAATTAACTATTTGCATAATATTATGTCATTGTGTGCCTTAGTGTATATGTGTGTGTGTGTTAGGGGAAGGGGTTGTGGGGAGACATCAGTTTTCTATGATAACAAATCTCAGATATCTTTGACATCACATGTCAAGAAATGTTTGCTCAGGTACAAAGTCTCAATGGACTGTTGTGTGACCAAAATAAGTGTCCAATTACTAATTAATTTGATTATAGAGATAGTATGTATAAATAAATGATAACTTAGTATGATAAATTCTAGTGGTTTCCAGCATTGCTGACTCAGAGAGATTGAAAATACGGGTGTAAATTAGGCAATGTTTTATTCCTTGGGTTTGTTTATAAATATTGCAATATGTGGAGACTTATCATTATCAGGTAAAGCTTTGTTTCTGATTTACAAGGCCAAATTTCTTCAGTCATAAAACTAATGTACATCATAAGACAGTGAGAAAATGTGCAGCCAGATTGTGACTTGAACCTGGGACCCCTCGATAACAAGGCGAGTGCTCTTCTGACTGAACTTTAAAACCACTTCCACAACTTTCTGATAAAGGTTAATTGAACTATTAAAAAAATCGGGGAAAAAAGTTTGGTTTGAAAAAGAAACATAAACAAAAGGATTGCTTGACCAAAATTGTAAAATTTTGTAATAGCAAGTTTAGTCAGACTGCAGGAATGTTTATTTTGTGTTTTAGATAACAATACAACTTTAGGTCCCTCCTCACAGTTGGTGAGGGGAGGTGTCATTACATTATAAGTTGGATAAATGCATTTTGACCTAACTTAGGAATTTAGGTTTTGTTGAGCCGAACTGCGGATGAGATGATATGTTGCGTTCAAAAGTTGAGTCCCTGGCTATATGGTCAAGGTCACACCTAGAGGAGAAAAATGAACCTAAGTAAGGCTAGGGGCTTGTCATTTTGCCCTTGCATCTAGTTTAAATTGATATATATAATGTGTGTGTGTGTGATGTATAAAGATTTAGTATAAAGAAACTTAGGAAAAGCAGACAGAGCATGTAATGGACTTCATAGGCGATAATTTCTAAACAATAAGGAGGGATACTTTTTGGCATAAATAATAATGATTAAGATAGTCCTTATATATTGGCTGGAAGAAAGTACCGTTATAATTAGTTTCTCATATATATTTTGTCAGTTGGCTTTATTATGGTATGTAACATATTGGTGGAATTCATTTTGCTTTTGTGGCCTCTCTGGCCAAGTAAATGTAGTTGCGGGTTCAAGTCCCTGTCTGGACATTAGTCTTTCAGCTGGTTTGTTTCAAGAAAGTTTCATCAATATACTGTGGTACCTACACCTACCTCTCTAAAACATGTTCAATGCACCTGAAAAAAAATGGCATCAACTAGAATTTTTCAATCATGGGTAAAATACATGCTAGTTTGGAGGCATTTGTTGTCAATGGATGTTTATTGACTAGATAACTTTCAAAACATTTCTGAGTTAAATTTGTTTAAGACCTTGCATGATATTTTCCATTTCAGATATCTCAGAAAAGCTGCACTGCCAGTCAACAAAAGAACAATGTCACATTCAGGTTCTCTCAACACCAGTGGGCTGCCAATGTTTCACCTGCGCAGGATTGGACCTGCAGCCACAAAACCAGGTGTAGCTGATGTTATGGAGTAAGTTTCCTCACTGACCTGATAGGAAAATCCTTACAAAAGTTACAAAAATAGTAGAGTTGGAAATCTTACCATGTATGACCTTATCCTACTTATTTAATACTCTCACACTGCATTTAGAAAATATAAGCACAAATTTGGATTGTTTACTCGAACATAAATTGACGTCATCCTAAATAAACAATTATGAGCACATAAAAAGTAAAAAATAGAATCAATCTTTGAATTAGATCATCCTGTCCAGGAAATCAAGAAAGACTGCTGGAAATAGTCTTAACTGAGTCTAAAGGCTTTTAAGTGTCACCTGCTGTAAGCAGAAGTAATCACTTCTCTGTCTTTTGTCCGTCTGTCACACTTTTTCCGTCGTGCTTGAAGCTCCTTTCAGTAGGTGAGGTATGTGTTCAAAGGAACATTTCTTGTAACATTTATTTTAATTACCGGTACCCATTTGCAGCTTCGATCGCATCACATACATGATTGGAAGGAATGTCAGTCAAGTTGACTATGTGATAGACTCCAGCAACTATGTACAAAGTGCAAGCATATCCCGCTGCCATGCAAGAGTTGTGCGTCAGGTCGGTAACCAGCACCGCTTGTACGATGATAGCCTGAATGGGATGTTTGTTAACCACATGAAAATAGCAGGTATGTAAACTTGTACAGAGGTTGTTATACCATGGCCTCAGTCCTTTGTGATAAGGCATTTCTGGAACCACTTATCCTACAATACCCCACTTAATTTCAAAATACAACTTTTGGCACTCCGGGCCAATTTGAAAAATATTTTGCAGGAATGTTCCTTGGATGAAGCTCTACTAAAGTTGTATAAATGGTTCTGGTCCATTGCATAATTAGGTCACAGGAGCTAAAAATAGATTTTAAACATGAAAATTTAAAAAATCTTCTTCTCTGAAACCACAAGGCCTAGCCTTTTGATTTTTGGTATGTAGCATGATCTTATGACTCTCTACCAGGATTGTACAAATTATGACCCTGGGGTCAAAATTGGCCCCGCCCCAGGGGTCACTTGATTTCACATAGGCTAATAGGAAAATTTAAAAAATCTTCTTCTCCGAAACCACAAGGCCTAGCCTTTTGATTTTTGGTATGTAGCATCATCTTATGGGCCACTACCAAGATTGTACAAATCATAGCCCTATGGTGATAAATGACCCCGCACCAGGGGTCACTTGTTTTACATAGAGTTATATAGAAAAATCTTAAAAAATCTTCTTCTATGAACCCATAAGGCCTAGAGCTTAGATATTTGGTATGTAGCATCATCTTATGGGCCACTACCAAGATTGTACAAATCATAGCCCTATGGTGATAAATGACCCCACACCAGGGGTCACTTGTTTTACATAGAGTTATATAGGAAAATCTTAAAAAATCTTCTTCCATGAATGCATAAGGCCTAGAGCTTAGATATTTGGTATGAAGCATCATCTTATGGGCCACTACCAAGATTGTACAAATCATACCCCTATGGTGATAAATGACCCCACACCAGGGGTCACTTGTTTTACACAGAGTTATATAGGAAAATCTTAAAAAATCTTCTTCCATGAATGCATAAGGCCTAGAGCTTAGATATTTGGTATGAAGCATCATCTTATGGGCCACTACCAAGATTGTACAAATCATAGCCCTATGGTGATAAATGACCCCCCACCAGGGGTCACTTGTTATACGCCCGAAGGGCTGTATTATGTTATGCCGCTGGTCGTCCGTCCGTCTGTCCGTCCGTCCGTCTGTCCGTCCGTCTGTCCGTCCGTCCGTTAGCAATTTCGTGTCCGCTCTGTATCTTTTGAACCACTTAATATAAATGAAAACTATTTGGCAGAAGTATCACCCAGAGTGAGAGGATGTGCAGAACATAGGTTTCAGATGGCTAGGTTCAAGGTCAAGGTCACAATTCAAGGTCAAATATCTTAACTGGTGCAAAATTAGTATTTTTGTGTCCGCTCTGTATCTTTTGACCTGCTGGATGTAAATGGAAACTATTTGGCAGAAGTATCACCCACAGTAAGAGGATGTGCAGAACATAGGTTTCAGATGGCTAGGTTCAAGGTCAAGGTCACAATTCAAGGTCAAATATCTTAACTGGTGCAAAATTAGTATTTTTGTGTCCGCTCTGTATCTTTTGACCTGCTGGATGTAAATGGAAACTATTTGGCAGAAGTATCACCCACAGTAAGAGGATGTGCAGAACATAGGTTTCAGATGGCTAGGTTCAAGGTCAAGGTCACAATTCAAGGTCAAATATCTTAACTGGAGCAAAGTAAGTATATTTGTGTCCGCTCTGTATCTTTTGACCCGCTGGATGTAAATGGAAACTATTTGGCAGAAGTATCACCCAGAGTGAGAGGATGTGCAGAACATAGCTTTCAGATGGCTAGGTTTAAGGTCAAGGTCACAATTTAAGGTCAAATATCTTAACTGGTGCTAAGTTAGTATTTTTGTTTGTGTCCGCTCTGTATCTTTTGACCTGCTAGATGTAAATGGAAACTATTTGGCAGAAGTATCACCCACAGTAAGAGGATGTGCAGAACATAGCTTTCAGATGGCTAGGTTCAAGGTCAAGGTCACACTTCAAGGTCAAATATCTTAAGATTAACATTGCCAATCCTTCTTGTTGAAATAATACTTTATATATACATGTTTGTGCTTATCCTTTTTGTCTTAGGATATTCCCTGACAATACATACCTTCGGGCGTATATTGCCCCGCTGTCAGCGGAGCTCTTGTTTTACACAGAGGTATATAGAAAAATCTTAAAAATTCTTCTTCTATGAATCCATAAGGCCTAGAGCTTAGATATTTGGTATGTAGCATCATCTTATGGGCCACTACCAAGATTGTACAAATCATAGCCCTATGGTGATAAATGACCCCACACCAGGGGTCACTTGTTTTACATAGAGTTAAATAGGAAACTCTTAAAAAATCTTCTTCTATGAATCAATAAGGCCTAGAGCTAAGATTTTTGGTATGTAGTAGCATCTAATGGTTCATTACAAAGATTTTCAAAGTCTTGGCCCTACGGTGATAAATGACCATGCGCCCAAGTCTTCTCTGAAACCATATGGCCCATAGCTTAGATATTTGGTGTGTAGTATTGTCAGGGGTAAAATGTTTTAGATTAAGTTATATCAGAATCCTTGTCGGTTTAAAAACCTTGACATCAGTTGAAGCAATGGTACTCAGGTGAGCGATTCAGGGCCATCATGGCCCTCTTGTTTACTTTTTAGCTCACCTGAGCACAACGTGCTCATGTTGAGCTTTTGTGATCGCCTTTAGTCCGTCGTGCGTGCATGTGTCCGTCGTCAACAATTTTCCTTAAACATCTCCTTCTAAACTACTCACTTGATTTTGATAAAACTTTACAGGAATGTTCATTATGGGGCCCTTTTCCAAAGTTGTTAAAATTATTTTGATTGGTCAAAAATCTAGGTCACAGAAGCTAAAAATAGATTTTAAAAATGAAAATTTAAAAAAAATTCTTTTCCGAAACCACAAGGCCTAGCCTTTTAGTTTTTGGTATGTAGCATGATCTTATGACTCTCTACCAAGATTGTTCAAATTATGACCCTGGGGTCAAAATTGGCCCCGCCCTAGGGATCACATGATTTTACATAGAGTTATAATAAGAAAACCTTAAAAATCTTCTTGTAAGAAAGTATAAGGCCTGGAGCTTAGATATTTGGCGTGTAGCATCATCTTATGGACCATTACCAAGATTGTTAAAATAATGGCCCTGGGGTCAAAATTAGGCCTGCCCCAGAGGTCACTTTTTTACATAGATTTTTAATATTAAAAAAATGGCAGATTTCACTTTGTTTGCACTATAGCATCTTCATTTCTTAAGCAATCGTCTTCAAACTTTATGGCAATGTTTATTTCCATAATCTCACGGCCAAGTTCAATAATGGCGTTTATCGGCATATAAGGTCAGGAGTTATGCCCCTTTTAATATTAAAAAAAAAAGCCAAATTTCACTTTGTTTGCACTCTAGTATTTTCATTTCTTAAGCAAAGGTAATGTTCATTACCATAATCTCACGGTCAGGTTCAATTATGGTGAATATCAGCATATTAGGTCAGGAGTTATGCCCCTTTTAATATTAGAAAAATGCCGCATTTCACATCTTCATTTCCTAAGCAATCATCTTCAAACTTTCTGACAATGTTAATTACCATTCAGGGGTTTACTAAAGGATTTGACATTCACTTGTCCACATGTCCAGGGGGCAAGTTACTTTGAACATCTACTAGCCCCCAGTGAAAACAGGTTGTCCGATCTTGAAGTTAGTTTGTGTTTGTTAATGTTTAAAACTCAATATGTGCAATATTAAGGTGGATTTTAGTTAATATGTATCAAAGACAATTTGCAAGCATTTTACCCCTGATATACTATAGAATATTAAAAAAAACACGAAAGATTTCATTTAAATAAATAAACTTGCCCGCCGGGCTATCTTCTTTGAAAAATCATTTGCCCGCAGTGAATTTAACCCGGCATGGGCAAGTGGGCGTCCACTTAAGAAAACCCCTGCCATTTTATCTTGACCAAGTTTGATTATGGCTGATATCGGCTTATTAGGTCAGGAGTAATGCCCCTTTTAATGTTTAAATTTGTGTGTTTAAAGCCATAATTTCTTAGTCAAGTTTGACTTCAAATTTCGTCCACAGGCACTGTTTAGTTTTTGGAATTATAAATGATCTCATGGGTTATGTATTCAGTACAACTATGCCATAATTTAGTAACATGTACAGGCAATGAAGGCAGTTTTTCTCAGGTGAGCGTCTTTAGGGTCATCTTGGCCCTCTTGTTCTATTAGGCATGGCATTCATGCTGTAGTGATTTTTTTTTTGGTGATTTTTTTTTTGTACCACCTCATTTTCTTTCACTGAACCCTTTGAGGTTTTGCCTTAAAGCTTTAAATACTTGTTTATGACCATCACCTCCACTTATAGACAAGAGTACATAACTCTGCCCCTTCGTTAGCTCACCAGAGCACAACGTGCTCATGGTGAGCTATTGTGATCGCTTTTTGTCTGGCATCTGTGTATGCATCGGGCGTCAACAATTTCCTTTAAACAACATCTCCTCCTAAACCACTAGGCCAGATTTGATGAAAATTGCCTGGAATGTTCCTTGCATGAAATTCTGCTAAAGTTGTTCAAATGATTCCGGTCTGTTGCATATCTTGGTCACAGGAGCTAAAAATAGATTTTAAAGTGAAATCTTTAAAAATCTTCTCTGAAACCGCAAGGCCTAGAGCTTAGATATTTGGTGTGTGGCATTGTTTTATGGACCATAACCAAGTTTCGAAATTGGCCCCGACCCAGGGGTCACTTGATTTTACATAGACTCATATAAGAAAAACTAGAAAAATCTTCTTGTCAGAAACCACAAGGCCTGGAATTTAGATATTTGGTGTGTGGCATTGTCTTATGGACCATTACCAAGTTCGTTCAAATCATGACCCTGGGGTCTAAATTGGCCCCGCCCCAGGGGTCACTTGATTTTACATAGACTTGTATTAGAAAAACTAGAAAAATCTTCTTGTCAGAAACCACAAGGCCTGGAGTTTAGATATTTGGTGTGTGGCATAGTCTTATGGACCATTACCAAGTTTGTTCAAATCATGACCCTGGGGTAGAAATTGGCCCCGCCCTAGGGGTCACTTGATTTTACATAGACATATTTTGGTAAAAAAACTAGAAAAATCTTTTATCAGAAACCACAAGGCCTAGAGGTTAGATATTTGGTGAGTAACATGGCCAAGTGAACATCTACCAATTTTGATCAAATCATGGCCCTGGTCTCAAAATTGACCCTGCCCCATGAGTCACTTGAATTTAAATAAACTAAATATTAGAGCTATGACCTTCAAAGTTTGGATGGCAGGTACAGTTTTTGTGTTGAATTTAGATGATCTTGCTGTTCTTCTGTATAGATTATGTATTCAGTGTTACTCGTAATACAATAATTGGCATTGAGGGCAATGTTTCTCAGGTGAGTGATTCAGTGCCATCATGGCCCTCTTGTTGACTTTTCTTAAACACATCACTTCTCACTGAACCCTTTTTGTTTTTGTTTCTGGAAACTTAGAAAACGTATATTTCAGGAATCAAATTTAACACTTGCAAACTCACAAAATGAGAAATGAATTTTTCATGTTTATATTCTAGCTACTCGCATTGTTTTGCTAGTGAAGATGGTGGAAGACAAACCATTAACCTCCAAAAGTCAATCGCATGGTTTTCTTCACATGAAAAATCTGAATGGTCAGGCTGGGACTTGAATGGCAGCAATGAATGGCTATGTCATCAGCTATGACCACTCAGCTACAGAGGCTCTGTTAGTTTGAACATTTAGGGCAAGATTCTGTTGAGCACTGATTCTACCAAGGATTAGATACAGCCATCAGAACGCACTTGAATGAAATTAAGAAGAGACAAAACTGCCAGTATTTCATTTTACAGGTAGCTGCATTCTCAGGGAAGGTGATCTTGTGACATTTAGTCATCCAACTGGATCTAAATTGCCTGCTGGTAGTCGCCAACGACAACCCAATTCTGAACATCAGTTTATTGTGAGTATTGTTTGATTGTTTGTTGGGGTTTAACACCCCGCTGACAGTATTTCAGTTATATGGAGACTATGTCTACTTGAGACAAGATAGTGCTGCCATAGACTCAATTATAATGGGTTGTATCCTCTTTTTTGGAAAATTATGCCCCTTTGACGGTTTGGTGGCTCATGTTCATTGCCAGATACTACCATAATGATCTGCCGGCTACTCCTCTGTAACTACTGGATGTATTTCAATGAAAATTTCTTAGAATAGTCATTACACCTTGTTGATAAGCGAAATCTATAACAGGTTTGGTTATTTCTCCTTTTTTTGGAAAATTATGCCCCTTTGACCATTTTGGTAGCTCACATACATTGCCAGCTACTGCTTCAGAACTACTAGATGTATTTCAATAAAACTTATTTGCATTCAACATTGCACATTGTAGATGTTCGTAATCTATAACAGGTTGGGTTATCTCCCCATTTTTCAAAAATTATGATCCTTTGCCTAAGTTTGCATCTCATGTACATTACATGTAAATAAAGTGTGCTCCTTCTACACCACTACTTGATTGATACCAACAAAACTTGCTTGGATTAATTGTTACACAAGTGTAATCTGTATAAGTTTGTTGTGAGCAGGAATGGAACCTGCAAACTTTGCCTGGGTGGGTGGGGGGGGGTATAAGTCTGCCCCTAGGCGACAGTTTTAGTTTTTAGTTTCCACATTTGATATTTTAGGCTCCCAATGCTCATAATTCCGTCACAAATATAGCTTGTCTCGGACTGATGGACACCAGTTATGGTGGAATCCTGCATATTTCTGTAAACACCAGAATGTTCTTTGTATTATTTGTGCATTGATATCATATTTCTGATTTGATTTAAATTTCAGTTTGAGATGTGCACATGCCAAGTGAGAAATAATGAGAATGGATCAGAGAGTCAGGTTTGTAACTAAATATAAATACAAAACCATTCATAATCTTAAGGGTGTCAGTGATTAGAGGAGCTTTTGGATTAGAATTGTAAGGGGGAATATTGTTATTTCAAATTTGAAAAATGTGTTTTATCTAACACCCTGTTTACACTGAGTTCTTACCTTTCTTGAAAATAAATATGGTACTTTGGCTCCTTTGTTTTTAATGGCTTGGGTTCTGGGTAGTAATGTTTTCTTGTGCTTAACTTTGTTGAACTGCTTCCCATTAAATCCTGGCAAAATCAGGGAAAAATATTTTTCTACAGGACTGAGTTTGACTTGTTATTACTCTACTATGCAACGTCAGAACCAACAAAAATGTGCTACACAGTTTCCCAGTTTGTTTAAAATTACTGCAGTTTGCAAAATCAGATAAAGAATTCTATCCCAATTATACCAAGTTTGCTAACATTTTATTCTGACCAAAACCCATCAGAACTGTTCCGGTGTTTCCTGAACACTATATTGAGGGCTGATCGATAAACTGTTCTAAGTGAATATAGAAATGAAAGGAGATGGAACAGTTTCATGTTCAGCCTTTCATATTTACTGGCAAGATGTTATATATAACATGTGCAAATAAGGGTTCATTTTTGTGTCTCCAAGAATAAAACATAAATATCACCAAGTAAAATAATAAAGCAACTTTGAAATTGATGTTTTCTGAAAGGTATGATTGTGATGGTATTGTGGTGAAAATTTCAGGTTAATCAGATGATTGGTTCGAAAGTTATAGCAGATTGAAATATGCAAAGAAGTCGAAAATCGCTGTTTTTTGTGTGACATGCACTTTATTACCTTTTTTAATTTTTGAATAAATAAAAATAAATTGCTTTTTGGGTGTGTTTTAACATGGATGTATCATATGTATCCATATATTTAGTAAAATCACCAACTGATTTTTATCAATAGTTAAAAGTTACATATTGATGACATATTTGAAAAAAAGGTCAAGATGTCTCCAAAATCTAAATTTTGAAGTCACCAATATAAAGGTAAATCAGAAATAAGCAAATAATAGGTTTACTTAATCAAACAAGACTGAAAATGGTGCAGGTAAGATGTAGCTTTAAATTTTGATCATTTGCTTTGATTAGTTTGCATGTCACACTGCTTGGTTGTATCATTTGCTACTATAAAAAATATGTCCCAACCATAACGGTTAACACCCTCCTTATGTTTATTGGTAACCTTTACCTTACAGTTATGCTTTGTACTTCTCAAAGCCCTGTTTTATTTTCCTTGATGCCTATCAGAACTTTTGCATTTCAAGAGATCTTTCAGCCAATCTATGGGAAAGCCCTAAGAGGAAGAAAACGTAATGTCCCAACCATAACGGTTCTGTCCCAACCATAACGGTTAAATTCCTCCCTCTGACATTCATTTAACATCTTTTAAAATTAAATCAGTCGTTTATTTAGTTGTTTTATAGTTGTTTAAGTGACACAGGTCAGTCAGAATAATTGTATGTTGAATATTGTTCCTTTTTATTGTAATTCTTAAAATTAATGTTTATTCAGAAAGACAATTTGCAAACTCAAAACTACAAGCCACATGCTTGTTTAAAGCTTAGATTATGTTACATTCATTAATTCTGCAACAGAAAAAGATATTTTATTTTACTCTCTTTATTAAAACTCTGTTTTTTAAGACTTATGCAATGCAGACAGCTACCGTTATGGTTGGGACAATTTTAAAATCGATTCTTGCTAGTTAATATATGGTGTTTGGTTACTGTTTCAGACTACGATGGAGAAATTAGTCGTTAAAATGAACTTTGGAAGGGACTTAAGGTCCAATAACTTACAAAAGAAAACAACTGTTGTAAAGAATGTTAAGCTAAGAGACAAAAAAACATATTGTGAAAAATAGAAAAACAATAAAAATTGCCCATTGTGCAAGTTACAGACAAAAAATGAAAGAACAAAGAAAAAAAATGCTAAACTAGATGTACAGTTAAGAAAACAAGAACGGAAGAGAAAAGCTAAGTATTTTAAACAAGAGGGCCATAGAGGCCCTGGGACGCTCACCTGAGTATAGGGTTACCCAAGGAACATCTGTACTAAAACATTTTTAAATCTGGCCAGTAGCTTTATGGAGATAATTCTTAAAGTTTTCATAATTTATTTCTTTCCATTGCAACCAGAGTTCTACTTGGATCAAGTTTATTTTAGCAACTTTTGTGAAGCATCCCTGCCAAGTTTAATCAAATTCTGTCCAACAGTTTCAGAGGAAATGTCATTTAGAGTTTTCACTATATACATATAAGGCAAATTAACCCCACCCATGGCAGCCATGTTTTCTTACGGATCAGAATAATTTTAGCAATCTTGGTAGAAGGTTACCGGGCCAAAGAACATCTGTACTAAAATATATTGAAATCGTGCTAATAGTTTTAAAGGCGCTACATGATTTTTAAAGTTTTCATAATTTTTTTCTTTCCATTGCCATGTCAACCAGATCTTCATAGATCAAGTTTATTTTAGCAACTTTTGTGAAGGTTCCCCCCAAGGATCATCCCTGCCAAGTTTAATTAAATTCTGTCCAACAGTTTCAGAGGAAATGTCATTTAAAGATTTCACTGTACATACATATAAGGCATGTTAGCCCTGCCCCTGGTGGCCATTATTTTTTATGGATCAGAATAATTTTAGCAATCTTGATAGAGGGTTTCCCAAAGAACATCTGTTCTAAAACATTTTGAAATCTGGCCAGTAGTTTTGAAGGAGATGATTTTTAAATTTTTCGTATTTTTTGCTTCCATGGCAACCAGCGTTCTACATGGATCAAGTTTATTTTAGCAAGTTTAATCAAATTCTGCCCAGTGGTTTCAGAGGAGATATCATTTAAAGCAAATTGTTGACAACCGACAAAGACATGCAGACGCATGCACAGGGTGATCCTAATAGCTCACCAATAGCTAAAAACTAAAGGAACTAAAACAGGCTGTTTCAGGTACTGAAAGCCACAAACCTGCACCAAATGCTGGTAAAAAAAATCCACTACAGACCCGTGTGCAACCTGTGAATGTGCTTGTTAGTTAACAAAATGTTAGAAGGACAGACTGTCTTCATCTTGCAAGAACATGTTGAAAAAGTTTTAAAGTTAGTTTATATAGTTCTAAGTGTTGAAGTATTTTTTAATGTTATGTTAGTTTGATGATGAAATACATCAGAATGACTTATTTCATCAGGAGATATTTAGCCTAAATATTTAGACATATAAGTTGTCCCAACCATAACGGTAATTAATGTACTTTAAAATAAATACAAAGTGTACTGGAATCAAAATCAAAATCTTATTTCAAAGTAGTTGTTCTGATCTAGAAATGATTTTGCTTAATACTGTAATGATCTGAGCTGGAATTATTATGTGTGAATCAAACATTTATTGTGAAAAGTGTCTTACTTATTGCTGCAATTAACAAATCTACAAGAAGACTTGTGCCATAAATATCAGTGACAATTTCAATGTATTTGAAGACTTTGAACATCATATATTAAATTAATGGTGAAATGAAACAACATAAGGCTTGTTAAGATTTACAATTCAGCCTTAAAAACAAGAAGTGTAATATGTCCCAACCATAACGGTTAAACAGAAATTTCGTTACATTTTTGGTTTGGACGATGCTAAGTAATGCCTTTGAGTATCAAAGGCAGGTTGGTTTTATTTTGAAGGAATTTGATAAAGTTTTTATTTCAAATATTTATTTTAAGTAAATGTTCAATTACAATCTAAGAATAAAAATTATTAAAGGTGTGTTTCTTTGTATTGTTACATTTCCTGGCATCAAACTGCCATATTTTTTCAAGAATGTAGTTAATCTAAATGAAATATAGTTTGAAAGTTTGTCACATGCCCTTGCCTAATGTATAATGAAAAAATATTGTCAAACCCAATGGTTTACATAACAGTTTTCAAATTTAAACATGCTTTATGAAGTGTAAAAAAACCCATCTTAGTTCTATCTAAAATCAATATATTTTTAAGAAAGCTGCATCTGTTTAAAAAAAAGCATCCTTTCTGCGTTTTTCAATATATGTACTATGAAAAAGAACTAGCAAAAGCAGTCTCAACAGCAGTTCAGTTTTGGACCTTAATGTCACACTTTATTTGCACTTGGCCATATGCAAAATCTGGGAGTTGTATGAATTTATTCAAGTACATGCAGCTTTTGAATAAAGACCCTAGTGTGCAGCAATATTGTCGGCAAAATTAGTCATGACTACTTATAAAAAAAACATCCGAGATCCTGTGATATCCTACATTTCCTGTTGGCAATGTAGGTTGGGCATCATTATAAGCAGGTTATATTCTCTCTCTCCTCTCTCTCTTTATGATAAACTGACTGGTTGGTTTGGTATGATGTCAGTAGAATAAATTAAGTTCATGATAGATTTCATAAACATGGAAAAACATTTATTAGTGTTTCATCACGCTACTGTTTGACTTTGCAGAACATCACGCAGTTTAGGCAGCCAAGTAAACCACCAGATGTCACTGCCTCGTCCTCAGGGCAGTCACGGAAGAGGTCAAGTGTCCAGAAGAGGGCCAGAATAACAACTGCCACCTTTAGCCAGGAAGATGTCCAGAGGCTGGTCAGTGTTATCTCTTAAACCTTTACTTCATAGAGTCTCATTTTGACGCATAGGCAAACAGAGCAGACCCAGAGCAGAAGTTGAATTACTCTTGACTAATTTCAACATTTATTATAACCCCTTTTGAACTTTAGTTCACAGTTTTGCAACTAAAGAAATATATCTTACAAATATTTTGCTTTGTTCATTGATGGCAGTGTACTGACATTCATTCTCTAAAGACATATTGCATGTATTCCTATGCTTGGTCCTTTAAAAGAACTGTATTTTGTCATGGAGGATATTATATATAGGCATTTATGTTTCTAATTAGAATCAGTTATAACCTGCTTCACTTTGTGAACTGGGAGCTATACTGTAATCACATTTCCTGTGCTGTTCTGTTCCCCTAAACTTGATTTATATCTGAAGTATGGCCAATATTTTTCAATTCAATAAGACATTGGAGATGGCAACCATTTTGGAGTTTGTTGCTAACTAAGACATAGCCATATTATGTGATACTAGCCTTCAGGCTCTAGATAAAAAGAATCCAAATTTATGTTTCTGAATTAGTTTATTCTGTCTCAGAGAGCTGAATGGGAGAAACAGAGCAGCAGAGTCAACAACAGGAAGCAGTAGCAGTTCTTAAGTCACCTACAAAGGATGCTGCTATGCAGACATCTGAAGACAAGGTTGTTCACAGATCACCATCTAAGGATATGTGTATCCAAACCAGTCTGTCATTGGACTTTAGAGACAATGAAGTTAATACAGACAGTGTATCTGAACATGTAGATACTGGAGTCACTGTAGAGAGAAATGAAAATGAAGAATACCAGATTGAAGATGAAGTACCTAAATTAGAAGAAACAGTTGTTCACAGGTCACCATCTCAGGATATGTGTATCCAAACAAGTCAATCACTGGAGTTTAGTGACAATGAGGCTAATACAGGTAGGGAAAATGATGATCAGCCTGATATCCAGGTTGCTGATCTTGGTTGTGAGATGGTAACTGCATCTGAGGTGAAGGCTAGCTCTCCTGAAGATCAGGAAGAAATGATGAATTGGGAATATACAGACAACTCTGTAGGAGTTGAAAAGCAGTCAGATGACAGTGTTGCAGAAACTCAGATGAAAGAAATAAGTTGTGTTGTAGATATTAAGGCTGATAATAAACCTGTTGACAATTCTACGGAAATAATTTCTGTTGAGAGTAATGGGATATTAGGCTCGGAGTTGTGTAAATCTGCTGCTAGGATTGATACTGTGACTGAAGATAAAACTGTTGACGATTCAAAAGAAATGGAGGTTTCTTTTGAAAGTAATGTAGTATTACAATCAGAGCTATGTAAATCATCTACAGAAATTGAAAAGGAAGAAAAAACAGAAAAGAGAACAAGAGATTCTTTGATGCAGAGTATTGGACAAGATAGAGGAACAGTTGTTTCTCCCTGTGAACCTGGTGATAAAACTGATTATCCAACTGTGCTTCCAAATGATGCAAGTTATGTTAGTTTAAAAGACAGTGTATCTGAACATGTAGATACTGCTGCCACTGAAGAGAGAAATGAAAATGAAGAATACATGAAAGAAGATGAACTACAGAAATATGAGAAAACCTGTGCTAAAGAATCAAATGAAGGTGATGAGAAATTTGTAACTGATAATGGTACAAACACAAAAGATAACAGTGACCATGAAAAGTGCGACACTGACCAATTTTCAAATGTTGCAGGAGAAAATGAACTTCCATTGAAGGGACAAAACCTAGCACAACAGAGTAGTAGTGAAGGTGCATCAGTTGATACTTCGATTGATTTGAAAGAAGCACCCATTGACATGAAAGAAAAGAGGAAAATTGATGAGGGGTCAGACAAAACATCACACTGTAAGCAAATTCATACAGATACATCTTCTGATTCAAATAGTGTGACAGATGTGATAAAAACAACAAGTAAAAATACTATAAATGCAGCATTGATAATGAAAGCTGTAAAGGACTTCTTTGAAAATTGGGAGAAGGATAACAGTATGCCAGATAAAATTGATAGACTTAAATTCAGCTGTGAGAATTTGAATGTGAGCAAAGAAAAAGTTGATGAACCGGTTGAGGTAATATGTCAGAAAAACGTCAAAGTTAACACTTTAACTACAAAGAAGAAGCTAATGGTGAAAACTTGGATATGGAAGTGGATAACAAGCTTGATAATGTGGAAGAAAATCAGTTGAAAGAAAACAGTGATAAAATTTAAAAAGGAAAGATTCTGAGAAGATAAAGTTGATACTGTTAATGATAACATGGAGGAGATAAAAATAATGATAGTG
>CM037783.1:55683800-55733800 GCA_021229015.1 Solen grandis
ATGAATCAGAAAAAGATGTATATGGTCATGAAAGGCTTGAAGAAATAGTGGATAACAAAGATATAAACAACTCTGCAAAAGATGGTGGAAATATTTTGATTTATAGACAGTCTAATGACACTATCAGAGAGCCTCAGATGAAAGAAACAAGTAGTTCTGTAGCTTTTGAGATGGAAAATAAAGTTGTCACAATTCAACAGAAACGGTTTCTGTCAAAATTAGACCAAAACTAAATTCGTGGTTATGTAAAACTTCTAGTAGAGATACTGAGACTCAAAATAAAGCTATTGACAGTTCAACAGAAATGGAGGTTTTTCCGAGTGAACCTGGTAATATGACTGATGATCCAAGTGTGCCTTTAATTGATGTAAATGATGCTTGTTTAAGAGACGGTGTGTCTGATCATGCAGATAATGGTGTCACTGCAGAGAGAAGTGAAAATGAAGAATACCAGAGGAAAGAACATGAAGTACAGAAAGATGACAAAACCTATGTTGATGAATCAAATGAAAGTGAAAGAACATGAAGCAGACAATGGAATTAATACAGAGGGTAACAATGACCATGAAAAGAGTGGCATTGATCAGCATTCAAACATGGAAGGAGAAAAACTTCCATTGAATGGACAAAAAGAGGAGACAGACTCTGGTAATGTGTTCTCCTCTCTTCATCATCATCTTCAGAAAGTTCTAAGATATCATTGAAATAGTGGTAAATACGTCTTTTCTGTTGAGACAAATAAAACAGCTGAAGAGAAAAATCATGACATTTCTGACAGACTTGATGAAAAAATATCTTTGAGAGCATGTGAGGAATCAAAGAATGCAGATTGTGTAATGGAGAGAAAGATTCCGGAATGTAGTGAGATAAGGGAAATGAATAATGCAGGAAACATTGATGCAGTTGATTGTGACTCAGACAGGAATGAACTTACATGTGATTCAACAGAATATGAATGTTCATTGCTTGAGAAAAGCAGTAGAGATGAATACAAACCTCAGACAGATGAACACATAGAGCATATTGAAGACAAAACACACGAGGAAAATGATGACAATCTGCAGTTTGCTTTGTCTAATTCAGTAGAGTATGATTATGATGATGATCAGAGCATGGAAATGTCTGATATTGAGGATGCTTGTGATAGAGAAAAGATGGAACATCCAGATACAAGAATGGACTCTCATCAAGTCATTTCAAATACATGTGAAGAAAATTCAGTAGAATCAGAAAAAGACATAGATACAGTTGAAAAACACATGAATAAGAGAGATGCCTCTGAAGTCAGTAGTGTTGACCTAAATGATAACGAAAAAGAAACTGACAAAGTAATTGGTTTAGACACTGCTTCAAAGGATGGGGAAGATTCAGTAGAAATCCCTGTTCAAATGGGTAGTAGTGAGGATTGTATTTTGAATGAAGCACACATTGACGTGAGAGAAAAGAGGAAAATTGATGACAGTGATGAGGAGTCGGACAAAACATCACGCTGGAAACGGATTCATGCAGATGCATCCTCCTATTCAAATGGTGAGACAGGTGTGATGAAGATGACAAGAAAAAGTAAAACTTCTGAAAAGACAGCAGCGATTAAAGAAGCTGTTAAGGACTTCTTTGAAAACTGGGAAATGGATAAGAGTATTTCAGAAAAGATGGATAGTCTTGACTGGATAATTTGAATGAGAGCAAAGATGAATCTGAAGACCAGCTTGAGGTGACATGTCAGAAAAACATTCAAGTTAACAGCATTACGCAAATGAAGAAGAAAAAGATGATAAAAAAGAATGCAATGATAACATGATTATGGAAGTGGATAACATGAAAAACAATTGTAAAAATGTAGAGGAAATTAAGTTGAAGGAAAAAAGTCAGCAAGAATGTAGTACAAAAGATGAAAACATGTTTACAAAAGTATCAAAATTTCATGATGAAAAAGATAGGGTGATATGTTAATGATAAGGAGGATAAAAAGAATGAAAGTGATGAATCAGACAAGGATCTATATGATGATGATGAAAGAGTTGAAGCAAGTGTTTCCTATTCAGATGAAGACAGTTCTGAAGCGATCCTAACAAAACATTGGCTCACAATAGGCATATCATCGCCTGTGAGTCCTTGCTCAAGTCAGATGTCACCTCTCATAAAGCAGCAAGGTACTGCAGAAATTAGCCATAAGTCAGGCGACTGTTCTAAGGACTTCAGGTCATCTGTAGATGAAGATGTGTTAAGCTGCAGATTTTCTGATAGAGACGAAATTGATTCTCCTGGCATTGAACTAGATAAATTAGTTAATAGTGATGATGAAGGTACTGAAGGTGTAAATGCAGAAGAGCAAAAGAAAGAAAATGTCAGGAGTCAAGTTGACAAATCAAAGACATTTAAGAATTTGATTAATGGAGCCAAAGAAATGCCTGAAGAAGGATTCATGGATACAGACGATGATGATCCTCTTGAAAACTTCATTAATCATGAAACACAAGATGATGAAAATGGGGAGAGTAGCAAACAGAGTATAAAAAGTGACAATGAAAAAAATGATGTCGAATTTGATTTTTGTGAAAGTGAGCCTGAGATTCCAGACATCCCTGATAGTGATATGATTGATTTAGATGACCTTGAAGATGATGATGATTCCAGGGATAATATTGCAAGTGATTCTTTACAAGCCAAAAACAATAAGGGTTCCCCTCATTCATCAGGGAAGAGGAAGTGTGATTTTGAAGATTTGAATTCACCAAGCAAATTCAGACGTCATTCTCTACCAGTTATGCCCCAAGAGGAAACCTCACGATCACAAAAGCAACGTCATCAGTCTGTGCCAACAAAGATCACAGAGTTTTTCACACCAAACAAACCAGATGATCCCAGCCCTTTTAAAACTCCAGCTTCAAAGCTGAAAAGAAAAATAAATGTGGATTCACCAGGCTTCTCATGCACTCAATTGGTGGATAATTCCCAATTGTTTGATTCAGAAATACAGGATTTTACTTCAACCCAGATATCAAAGGTCAGTGTAAAGTTGGAATCCAAAGTTAATGACAAGTCAAAGTCATCAGATGCCAGAAGCAAGGCTAAAAACTTATTAGAACAGTTAAAGATGAAAAAACAAATAAAAGAAGAGCAAAGACTAGAGGAAAATGAGCAAAACGTGTTAGTAAGAACCCCAAGTCCCCCTGAAGAAATAGAAAATGTGGCAGGTGCTGGCAGCAGTTTGGAGGAAGTAGAGAATTTGGAGATGCATGTTAACAGGTATTTAAATATCCCCGGCCATGACATAAAGTCAAAAAGAAATTGAACTGGTATAGCTCTCTTACTGTACTTGGCACTCAGTATGTAAGGATAGATCCAGGACTGGTTGGCCCAGTGTCAGGATAATTTGACTGGGTGTGGTATCATGCCACATGTCTATGATGTATAAATGCAGTGTGGCAGTACAACATCTGTTTCAATTACACATAGTCTCCAAGTGATTGAAATATTTTCGATGGGACATTAAACCCAACAACAACAAACAAAAAAACAAAAACAAAATAAACAACATTTAAGTAGTGTACTTTAATGTGAGCCCTGAAGCATTTATATTGAGTTCACTGGCAATATTTTGCTAAAGGTTCAGAATTTTTATAATCACAATGTGGGGTAGTTTTGATTATCTAAGTCTGTTTTTTTTTTTTTTTTTTCAGATCCAATTGTAACCTTATTCTCAAGAATGCATTTTGTTCAAGTCTTTCCCCCTCTCTATTACAGTTGCAGATCTGTGCTGGACTCTATCAAGACCATGTTTGACAGTCAAATATCCCTGCAACATAACCCCCGAGTGCAGGCCTGGCAGTATGTCTTATTTCTTTGCTTATCTTATTCCTATTTTATTTTGTGAAGTGAGGGTTACACTGAAAGCAAGCTTATCCTTTTTAGTCCCTTACTGGTGTTAACACCGGAGGGGACTATAGGTTTGCCCACTGTCTGTCTGTCCGGATGTCCGGAAATTTGGATCCCACGATAACTTCAAAACCGTTTAAGATATTATGAAACTTGGTATATGAATAGATGGCAGTATGGAGATTTTGCATGTCACTTTGTTTTTTTTCTCAAACCAATATTCTGGTTGCTATGGTAACCAAAAAATGATGCACTTCACCATTACAGTGTTGTCAAAATAAGCTGATTGCCGATTATAATTATCGGTTAAAATCACTTTTGGATCGGTTAGTTTTCCCATTGATGTGCCGAATTTTCGACTCGCATTTTATATTTTGAACGGATTAAACAGACAGATACTTGTTTACCGCAACACCGACAAATTCCTTCAAGCGCCTGTATCATCTTCAGCGATTGGACATAATAATTTTTTCGACCAATCAGGTTACGCGTTTTACCGGAACATGCTTTGGCAGTATGGCTGAACCAAAATCGAAGCCACGGAAAAGGACCTAACAGCATTTGCTAAATTTTGGGTTCAATATGGGCAATATTTTCAGCTTTAGCGGTTGTTGGGACTGTTAAATGCAGATTTTGTGTTGTTGTTCTCCTTGATCTGAATTATTACATAGCGAGTTATGCGATCAGTAATGTATCACACCCGGTACGACGATTGTCAATGACACCGTTAAATGATCACTTGCACCCGTACCTCGTATTATTCAGACAGTTTCCGGAAAAATCTTAATTTACGATTTTAATTACCATTTTATTATCTACCTACTTTTCACTTTATAAATTCTTTACTTGGCATTTTATTTCAAACATTTTTTTGCCTTTTAACATCAAAGGAACAAACATACATCCTGGTGATTCATTCACATCCTGCAAAACTTTACAGGCTCTGTGATCATAAAAATGAAAATTTGTCTTAGTCTCAGAAATGCCAATTGTCACTTAATCATCTTTTTATCCCGAGTAGAAGATGCACTCTTGAATCAATGGCCAAAGCCTTGATGATACTGGAGTATTGTAAGTGGGCCAGAACAAAGGGGTTTTGGGCCAGAATGAATAAAAATTCAAACATGGATTTATTTTGTTTTGTTTGTTAGAAAAATACAATACCCAATATGACAACACAAATCAGTGGAATGCTTAAACTTAACAAGATTTGCCACTTTGTTTTTAGGTTTTCGCCTCTGCAGGGCGAAAACCTATTGTTCTTCTTCTGTTGATTTGTTTTTTTAACTCACATGAGCACAACGTGCTCAAGGTGAGCTTTTCTGATCGCCTTTTGTCCGGCGTCCGGCGTCCGTGCGTGCGTGCGTCCGGCGTCAACAATTGCTTCAAACAACATCTCCTCCTAAACGGCTTGGCCAATTTGAAAAATATTTTGCAGGAATGTTCCTTGGATGAAGCTCTACTAAAGTTGTATAAATGGTTCTGGTCCATTGCATAATTAGGTCACAGGAGCTAAAAATAGATTTTAAAAATGCAAACTTTGAAAATCTTCTTCTGCAAAACTGCAAGGCCTAGAGCTTAGATATTTGGTATGAAGCATCATCTTATGGGCCACTACCAAGATTGTACAAATCATAGCCCTATGGTGATAAATGACCCCGCACCAGGGGTCACTTGTTTTACATGGAGTTATATAGGAAAATCTTAAAAAATCTTCTTCTATGAATCCATAAGGCCTAGAGCTTAGATATTTGGTATGTAGCATCATCTTATGGGCCACTACCAAGATTGTACAAATCATAGCCCAATGGTGATAAATGACCCCACACCAGGGGTCACTTGTTTTACATAGAGTTAAATAGGAAAATCTTAAAAAATCTTCTTCTATGAATCAATAAGGCCTAGAGCTAAGATTTTTGGTATGTAGTAGCATCTAATGGTTCATTACAAAGATTTTCAAAGTCTTGGCCCTACGGTGATAAATGACCCTGCGCCCAAGTCTTCTCTGAAACCATATGGCCCATTGCTTAGATATTTGGTGTGTAGTATTGTCAGGGGTAAAATGTTTTAGATTAAGTTATATCAGAATCCTTGTCTGTTTAAAAACCTTGACATCAGTTGAAGCAATGGTACTCAGGTGAGCGATTCAGGGCCATCATGGCCCTCTTGTTGTTGTTTTTTTATTATTTTTCCAATTCCACCTATTTTTGTGTCCAGCCTAGCGGCCAGATGAAAAAAGCTACAGCTATGAAATTTTGGGCATGGAGTCATCTTTATCTGAACATGTGCCTAAATTGTCAAACGTCTCACTTTTGTTTCTGATTTAGCCACTAGGGGGCGCAATGCATGTAATCACTGTTTTGCTAATAACTCAAAAATTTGAAACTTGATTTAGATGCGGTTTTTTACATAATGTTCCTTGTTGACAGCCCAATCAAATATGATGGAAATCTCATCATCGAGTACGGGAAAAAAATTGTTCTAGGAGAGGTTGAATGTTTGAACCTTGGAAAAAAGTGAAATAATGAGGGTAGGTCTACGAAAAACCTTCCCATTTTTGTTAGAGATCAGATAGAAGAATTCTGTTTGCTGCATACGATTTGCAAGACATATACGCACAAAATATATGGGGTGGCGAATTTAGGAAATGCGTGGTTTGTCCTCTAGAAACGGTCAAACTTCACTAAATTTTAGGAAAAATTAAAATTTCAAAAACATGTTTTTGTCGCTCCTGACTTTATTTTCTGTTCATTCTTCATGAAATTTTCACACTTTATGTATTGTTATGTTTGAAAGGGCCTCACAATTAAAAAGTTTTAAAAAAAATGAAAAGGTCAAGGTCATATTACGATTATTGTGTTTTTATTCGGCCACAAAGTGCTCCAAAACTAAAATTATTTCATTTAGAGTATATGAACAAAAGTTTTAGTTCTTAAAGAGCTCTTTCCAGTGATGTTTAGGTTTTGAAGATCGGACTTGATTTGGTCATTATACGGCTGTCCAAAGTTTGATCCTTTTTTGGAATAATTGTAAATCAGGTTTTATGCTTCAAATTTTGATATATAAGAATAAAAAGTTTGACTTGTGCGACTAGCATACCTGATTGAACTATTTTCTGCATTGCTAGGTACCTAATTTCTCATTTTGCCGCTAGGGGACGCTTTTCTTGAAATCATTCTTTTGCTTATAACTCAAAAAGTTGAAGTCCGATTCGAATGCGTTTTTTTTGCATTATGTTCCCTGTTGATAGCCTAATAACATATGATAGGATTCGAGGGTCCGTGCGGCTGAAAGCTTTTGAGTTACGGAAGTTTGAATGTTCGAACCTCGTAAAAAAACAAAAAAACTGTGCAAATGAGGGTAGGTCTACAAAAAACCTATCCATTTTTGTTAGAGATCAGATAGAAGAAGTCCGTCTCCTGCATACGATTTGAAAGACATATACACATGTACACACAAAATATATGGGGTGGCGAATTTAAGATATGTGTGGTTTGTCCTCTAGAAACGGTCAAACTTCACTAAAATTTAGGAAAAATTAAAATTCCAAAAACATGTTTTTTGTCGCTCCTGATTTTATTTTTTGTTTATTCGTCATGAAATTGCTTTGTTAAGTTTGAAAGGGCCTCACAATTAAAAAGTTTAAAAAAATATTGAAAAGGTCAAGGTCATATTACGATAATTGTGTTTTTATTCGGCCCCAAAGTGCTCCAAAACTAAAAATATTTCATTGAGAGAATATGAACAAAAGTTTTAGTTCATGAAAAGCTCTTTCCAGTGATGTTCAGTTTTTGAAGATCAGACTTGATTTGGTCATTTTACGGCAGTCCAAGTTTTGATCCTTTTTAGAAAAATTGTAAATCAGTTTTTATGCTTCAAATTGTGATATATAAGAAATAGAATGTTTGACTAGTGCGGCTTGTATACTTGATTGAACCATTTGCTGCATTGCTACGTACCTAACAGTAAAATTTTAATCAATTTTGTTTCTTATTTTGCCGCTAGGGGGCGCTTGGCTTGAAATAACTCTTTGTAACTAAAGAAATTGAAGTCTGATTTTTATGCGATTTTTTGCATTCTGTTCCTTGGTTACATCTATTTGAAACGACACTCCAAAATTAATGCGATATTTCATGAAAATGATAGTTATTCAATGCAACATTAGTTCGTAATAATGTTGAGTGTCATGTCGCATTGTTGTGTGTCATTTTATACTATTGTGTGTCGTTTGCAATTGTTGTTTATCAATTACAATTGTCCTTTGTCACCATCATAAAGCAACACACACATCTAATGTGGCACTAACTGAATTCCGTAAAAAAGTTTTCAAGTTTGCGACTACATTACTGACAGGTAATACTCAAAAATATTCTTTTGGGTAAAAGGTCTGCTTAAACATTGCGACAAAAATGTTTGAAATGTTTGTTAACTGTATTCAACAAGCCATTGAACAAAGAAATATGTTTTTCGAATCATGAGACTCGTGAACTGAATGACATTGCCTTCGCGAAAACCGATGATATCGCG
This sequence comes from Solen grandis, assembly GCA_021229015.1. Taxonomy (NCBI): domain Eukaryota; kingdom Metazoa; phylum Mollusca; class Bivalvia; order Adapedonta; family Solenidae; genus Solen; species Solen grandis. Next base: position 55,692,207 of record CM037783.1, read on the forward strand.
ATAGCGATTCTAGTTTACTTTTTACATTTTTTTAAACAAGCAAAACAGAGAACTGCTTGCAAGGATATGGCTTCTGGGTAGGTCTGAAAATGCTAAAATTCATTTTCGGCCGGAAGCCCCCTTGTTCCCCCTTCCAGGGCGTTACCCTGGACCCACAGGGGGCCTTGCGGCCCCCTTGACACCCAGCCTAATCTGTTACTATTAAAACAAAATCGCTTACTCTGAAACATTTTGGCGACCATGCATTAGGGGACTCATGTGTTGGGTGCCAGGATAGCATAGTGGTAACGCGCCTCGCTTCTCACCAATGCATCCCGGGTTCAATTCCTGGTCACGTATGTGAGAGGGTACAGTGGTCGCCCGTCCAGACACGTGGGTTTTCTCCTGGCTCTCCGGTTTCCTCCCACAATAATGACCACATACGCCGCCATCAGAGCCATTGAGAGTGATTAATTTAAGTTGTGAAAACTTGTTTCATAATCGATGTTAAATAAATAAAGTTTAAACTCATGTGTTGCTTGCAACAGCAGTTACTTGTACTTTTCTGTTCTGGCCATCTGAGGCTATATTCACAAAGTGTTTTATGTAACCAAACTTATCTCATCCTACTGTGTCTCACTCAAGAAGAATTTCATATCTTTATACATGGAAAAGACTGTCTAGTTATTTATCAGCTTCAGTTAGAGCATTCTTTCTGACTGATAAGTGATTAAAAAATTTTATTATTTAGAAGATTAGTTTATACCAATATATATTAGAGATTGTTATACAAATATATATGTAGAAGATTGTTTATACCAAATTATATATATTTAGAAGATTGGTTTATACCAAATATATATATTTAGAAGATTAGTTTATACCAAATATATATATTTAGAAGATTGGTTTATACCAAATATATATATTTAGAAGATTGGTTTATACCAAATATATATATATTTAGAAGATTGGTTTATACCAAATATATATATTTAGAAGATTGGTTTATACCAAATATGCTACCTATCAACTTAAGTCTTAACATGCATACTCAGTTTGTCTTTTAAACATTGGTATCATAGTTCAGTAGTATTAATCATTTATTCTTTCACACAGGGAAGAGTTGAAGGAAATCAGAAAGAAACTTGAATTCCCAAAGACAGTCATAGCAGTCGTGGGCGACACAGGAGCAGGCAAATCCAGTCTCATGAATGCTCTGCTTGACCACAGGAGTGTGCTGCCAACTTCAGGGATGCGAGCCTGCACTGCGGTGGTGGTCGAGGTGGTGAATAACACGCGCAACACGGCTTTCGAGGCTGATATAAAGTTCTTGGAGCGAAAGGTATGTCTTGCTGAAGTTATGTTTTTCACTTAATGAATAATTGAAATTTTTGTTTCTTAGAAAAGGTTTACGTGGTTGAGTCACATCAGTTTAGCACCTGCAGTGATAGCTTAAGTTTTCTCTCTTTTTAGCTCACCTGAGCACATGTTCTCAGGGTAAGGTTTTAGCATCAATGAGTGTCTGTCATCTGTTGTCCACAATTACTTTGTTTGCACTCTAGCATCTTCATTTCTTCAGCAATCATTTTAAGACAATGTTTTCTATATCCTCTTGGTCAAGTTTGATTATGGCTAGGTTAGGAGTTATGGCCCTTATTCAATTTATTAACAGTTCATATGTAAAACATAACATTCCATATGTATGCAAAGTTTCATATCAACACTCTACCTGTCAACTGTTTATTGCATTTAAGGAAAATACCATAAATGTAGCATCAAAAAAAAGAAGAAAAAATTCTAGTTCATATTAAACAACGTTTCACAAACACTGTTTCACATTTAATGCCACACTACTATGTCACAGATCACAGAGATTCACAGAACAGAGATTATGCTGGCTTTTACTTGATTTACATCAAACACGTTTTTATATTCATGTGGATGAAGAAATATAAGGAATAATTAAGATATATTAAATAATTTCACCTTCATTTTGTTTTCTTTTTTCTAACTTCAATTGTTTTTAACTAAACTATTTTCATCACTGGATTGGTATGGTATGGTGATATGAATTGGTTACCTAACTCTTCAGCACATCTCACAGTAAAGTTTTCAGCAGACAACATCCATTGTCTTTCAAAACAATGTTAGTGTGGAAATTGCCATTCCATTGCAATTTATTGTTATTTGAAGGAAACTGAGGTGTACTTAATAAGATGTGTCAATATGACGAGTTTTGTTAATGTTTAAGTGATTGGCAAATCTGTAAACAGCTGATCTTATTACCATTTAATGTTTACACATCTGTCAAGTTAGAAAAAAAGATTTTCTATTGTTTTCAGCAACAACATTTGTTTTCTTTACTTTTGTAAAAGCAATCAATTACATCTTTATTACAGTGTATCAAATGCATTCAACCTTTATCATTCTACAGGGCTTTTTTCAGGTATCCCACGGGGCCGTATATCTGCCCCATTCCCAATGCTATCTAGGTACATTTTTTCCCAATCAAGGAAAAAAAATCCCTAAGCCAAGAAATATATATTTTTTTACAAATATTTCCCAAGTAAATTGGTTTTGTTTACAATAACAATTCTTGTAGGTAAAATTATTGCACGCACTGCTTGAGGGCACGGTATTGTATAGTTTAGGTTCTATTGTATTAGGAACTATTGTATGTATTTCAATGGGTCAAATTTCCCTATTTTTTGGATTTGACGATTATGTTTCTCCAGTTTTACTGATAAAAAAGCCCTGTTCTACCTTCAGTAGTGCCTTGATAGTCGCTAATTACCTGACGATACTTGTTCCATCTGATAATTTTGCAAATCTGTTACCTGTCTGAATCAAGCAATTTGATTGGATAAGGACAATCACACATTGCTGTGTACACCAGAATTGATACTGTTGATGTTCTTGTGTAAACTCCCTGATGCTGTATCATAGCTGTAGGCCGTAATAAAGTAATTGTTACTGAGTTCAAAGGGAAATGGGTTTGATTTAAGTCAGACATGGGAATTTTCACCTCCTCTTAGGAGATCGGAGGACAGGTCGAAAACCCGGGAGATTGAATCTCCAGCCTGGGGATATGGCATGTATGCATTTTTAGCTCACCTGAGCACTTGTGCTCGGGTGAGCTTTTGTGATCGCCTTTTGTCCGTCGTGCGTCGTCCGTCGTCAACAATTGCTTGTGAACACTCTAGAGGCCACAGTTTTGGCCCAATCTTCATGAAACTTAATCAGGATGTTTGTCTACATGATATCTCGGATGAGTTCGAAATTGGGTCATGTGGGGTCAAAAAGTAGGTCACTAGGTCAAATCCTTGAAAAACCTTGTGAACACTCTAGAGGCCACAGTTTTAGCCCAATCTTCATAAAATTTGGTCAGGATATTTGTCTACATGATATCTCGGATGAGTTCGAAATTGGGTCATGGGGTCAAAAACTAGGTCACCAGGAAATCTAGAAAAACCTTGTGAACCTCTAAGGCCACAAATTTGGCCCAATCTTCATAAACTTATCAGGATGTTTGTCTACATGATATCTCGGATGAGTTCGAAATTGGGTCACATGGGGTCAAAAACTAGGTCACCAGGGAAAATCTTAGAAAAACCATGCGAACACTCTAGAGGCCACAGTTTTAGCCCAATCTGCATGAAAAATGGTCAGGGTGTTTGTCTACATGATATCTTGGATGAGTTCGAAATGGGTATGGGGTCAAAAACTAGGTCACCAGGTCAAATCTTAGAAAAACCTTGTGAACACCCTACAGGCCACAGTTTTGGCCTAATCTTCATAAATTTTGGTCAGGATGTTTGTCTACATGATATCTTGCATGAGTTTGAAATTGGGTCATGTGGGATCAAAAACTAGGTCACCAGGTCAAATCTAAGAAAAACCTTGTGAACTCTCTAAGGCCACAGTTTTGCCAATCTTCATAATTTGGTCAGGATGTTTGTCTAATGATATTTGATGAGTTTGAAATGGTCATGGGTCAAAAACTAGGTCACCAGGTCAAATCTAAGAAAAACCTTGTGAACCTCTAGAGGCCACATTTTTGCCCATCTTCATTAAAAATTAAAGTATCTAAATCCATGGGAGTGCAAATTCAGGTAGGATCAATATGTAGATCACTTAGTCAAATGTTAGAAAAACACTTTTAGATGCCAGATTTTTTGTCATTATGCCTAACACAGCCATCTTACTCAGGTGAGCGACACAGGGCCATCTTGGCCCTCTTGTTATGTCTTTGCATTATTGGTTGACAATAACTTAATTTTACTGGTATCAATGATGTAAAATAAAACAAAAAAGATAGAATACGGTTATTTTAGTGTTTCAGTATTGACACTTTTATATTATTTACATTAGATGATGGAAATGAATGAATGAATATAGGCCTGGTCATCTGTAAAGATTTGTGACTGTTTTCATACATTTAATAAAGAAAACTTCACTATCAAGAAGACTTTATGTATGGAAGCAGATAAAAGGATTTGTTATGTACCGGGTATGTGCATTATCTGAAAGGTTCTAGAATCTGGATTCTTAAGTTTTAAAATGAAAAATAGGTTTGTACATGCCTGATGTTTGACTATGAGAATGAGGGGGCTATGAGATAAAGGAATATTTTGCTTCCTTGCAGAATTTCTTTTTCTTTGATTTGACAAATGTTTCAGCTCAGGGAAGGCCTTTCATAAAACTGAAGAAAAAAATATCTATGTATCTATCCCTTTTATAGATTAGTCTTACATGTTTGAAAAATTAGATAAAATAATATTTTGTGATAGATGAGCACCATGCGTTGGCCACTGTGCACTGTGGATCAAGTATTACTGTTGCTAGGCTGGATTGGGGTATTTTGAGTAAGATTTCGAAATAATTTACAGATTCCGCCCACTACTGAGGTTAGTGTTGTTAAGCACAAATAAAACCTCAAACAAATGTCAGAAGTCAGGCAGGTTTGTTTGGCAGTATTTTATTCACTTGTGCTCTGCAATGCAATGTAGAAATCTTGCTTTCTTGGAAGTACCATTACCTGTACTGAATTGAGGGATGTTCATAAGTAATTATCTACAAGTCTGTTGTGCAGGCGGTACCTTAATTTATGTTTAAATGTCAACATTGTTTGCAGGAGATTATTTTGTTACCACCTCTGGATAAGAAAATTTATTTTGATCTGCAGATACAGCTATTGCTCCGTGAAACAAAAAAAAACAACTTGAAATGCAGCAAGCAATATTTTGAAAAGGTAGCAAAAATACATGTGATAAAAGAGAGACTGTTTTCTGTGTAGAAATAAAATGGATTACTAACAGGGTAGTGCATGTATATTGTTATATGATGGATAGAATGATTGTTACGAGGGTTGATCCTCGTTCATTGACTTCTTCAATATTTTTAATACTTCATCAAATATATGTATGATAAACATATATTCATAATCTGGTAACTTTCCTTTATCTCAACAGAAAATTTTATAAAAATCAATGCAGGTATATAGGAGTACTGTCGGTTACAAACAACACATTTTTGCACTATCACCCCACGTCAACATCCCGATAACGATGTTGTTGACCTCACAGAAATCATATTGTTCTCTTAGGTAGATGATGTTTCACATTTTTCCAAAGTATCGTCCTCCATGGAATGCAGCGTTCGTGTCGATGAATCCTTTGTCTTTTTATAATATATGAGTATTTAGATTCATTTGCCCATAGCTCCATGCCATGGCTTTAGGTTTGTGCAGGACCCATCTCACATGTACCTGAGAGTACACAACAAAAGTTAAAGATAACCAGTCATTAACACCATACGGTCTCGTTATATTTTAAACTATACAGTATTAGATCCAGTAAGTATCACACATCAATTAACTTTTTAGCTCACCTGAGCACGAAGTGCTCAAGGTGAGCTATTGTGATCACCCTTCGTCCGTTGTCCGTCGTCGTGCGTCATGCGATGTGCGTCGTGCGTCAACAATTTTCTTTAAACGACATCTCCTCTGAAACCGCTGGACAGAATTTAATGAAACTTGGCAGGAATGTTCCTTGGGTGAGGCTCTACAAAAGTTGCTAAAATAAAGTTGATCCATGAAGAACTCTGGTTGCCATGGCAACAAAAAGAAAAGGAAAAAAAAATATGAAAACTTTAAAAATCATCTCCTTCAAAACTGCTGGCCAGATTTTAAAATAATTTGGTACAAATGTTCCTTGGGTCAACCTGTACCAAAGTTGCTAAAATTATTCCGATCCGTAAAAAAACATGGCCGCCAGGGGCGGGGCTTATTTGCCTTATATGTACATAGAGAAACCTTTAAACAACATCTCCTCTGAAACCGCTCGACAGAATTTAATGAAACTTGGCAGGGATGATCCTTAGGTCAACCTTCACAAAAGTTGCTAAAATAAAGTAGATCCATGAAGAACTCTGGTTGCCATGGCAACAAAAAGAAGAAAAAAATATGAAAACTTTAAAAATCATCTTCTTCAAAACTACTGGCCAAATTTCAAAATAATTTGGTACAGATGTTCCTTGTGTCAACCTCTACCAAAGTTGCTAAAATTATTCCGATCTGTAAAAAAACATGGCCGCCAGGGGCGGGGCTTATTTGCCTTATATGTATTTAGAGAAACCTTTAAACGACATCTCCTCTGAAACCGCTGGACAGAATTTAATGAAACTTGGCAGGAATGTTCCTTGGGTAGGTCTCTACGAAAGTTGCTAAAATAAAGTTGATCCATGAAGAACTCTGGTTGCCATGGCTACAAAAAGAAAAATAATTTGAAAACTTTAAAAATCATCTTCTTCAAAACTACTGGCCAGATTTTGAAATTAATTGGTACAGATGTTCCTTGGGTCAACCTGTACCAATGTTGCTAAAATTATTCCGATCCATAAAAAAACATGGCCGCCAGGGGCGGGGCTTATTTGCCTTTTATGTATATAGGGAAAACTTTACAGGGATCATCTCCTTTAAAACTACTGGCCAGATTTTAAAATGTTTTAATACAGACTGATGTTCCTTGGGTAACCGTATACTCAGGTGAGCGATCCAGGGCCATCATGGCCCTCTTGTTATAACATCTGCCATTCTCTCCTGAACTTAGAGTGATATATCATATTTGATTTTATGTATATTTTACAGGAGTGGCATGCAGAACTTGAAATCCTCCTGAAGGATCTCACAGGTGCTGATGGGAAAATCAAGAAGAAAGCTCCAGTCCCCACATCTGAAGCATACGTGTCCTACTGCAAGGTGAAGGCTGTGTATGGCACAATAGACTCCTTTGCTGTGCTCACTAGGATTAACCTTGTGACCCGTTGGTTAGATCAGGTCAAGGTCCTAAGTTCAAACAATGTAAGTCATGGTCTTGTGTGTGTGTTTGTCACAAATGAATTTTTTAAATATTTTAAGAAGAACAACATTTTAGGGTGATAAAAACGGGTATCAGGCATTGAACCTGTTTAAGATGAATTGAACTTAAATTGTGTAATGCAATTTTTAGCTTGACTATTTGAAGAATATGAGAGCTATTGTAGTCGCCCTTGTGTCGGCGTTGGCGTAACAGCTTTTGGTTAAAGTTTTGCATGCAAGTTACTATCAACCTTATGTCTCAGTAACCATTTATGGTATTGGCTTGAAAGTTTATAAATTCAGGGGCTTCAGACAACCAAGGTAGGAAACTCTTGACTGAATTTAATATGAATTATGGCCCCTTTTTAACTTAGAAATTTTGGTTAAAGTTTTGCATGCAATAGAAAATTTGGTTAAAGTTTTGCGTGCAAGCTACTATCCAGTCTGTATCTCAATAACCATTCATGGTATTGAAAGTTTATTAATATGTTTAGGGGTATCATACTATCAAGGTAGATAACTTTTAATGGAATATATTACAAGTTATGGCTCCTTTTTTAACTTAGAAATTTTGGTTAAAGTTTTGCATGCAAGGTACCTTCATGCCTATCCCAGAGTCCAGGCATGGGATTGATTTGAAACATCTTTAATATGTTTAGGGGTATCATACTATAATGGAAGATAACACTTGATGGAATATATTAAAAATGATGATCCCCTTTTAACTTAGAATTTTGGTTAAATTTTTGCATTCAAGCTAATATCCAGCTTTTATTTCAGAAATTGCTTGTGGAATTGACTAGAAAGTTAAGGAGTGTCTTTAGGGGCATCAGAAAACCAAGGAGGATAACTTTTGGACTGAATTTTATGCAAATTATGGCCCTTTTCTAGCTTGGAATTTTGGTTAAGGTTTTGCATGCACAGTGTTATTATGCTTATGTCTCAGGAACAATGGCATGGGATTGATTTTAGACTTCTTAAAAATATTAAGGGCTATCAGACTATCAAGGTATATCATTTTTAGCTCGACTATTAGAAGAATATGAGAGCTATTGTAGTCGCCCTGGCGTCGGCGTAGGCATTGCCGCTTTTGGTTAAAGTTTTGCGTGCAAGTTACTATCAACCTTATATCTCAATAACCATTTATGGTATTGACTTGAAAGTTAATAAATATTTTCAGGGGCATCAGACAACCAAGGTAGATAACTCTTGATGGAAAATATTACAAATTATGGCCCCATTTTTAACTTAGAAATTTTGGTTAAAGTTTTGCATGCAAGGTACTTTCATACTTATATCTCAGTATCCAAGCATAGGATTGATTTGAAACATCTTTAATATGTTTAGGGGTATCATACTTTCATGGTAGATAACCCTTCATAGATTATATTACAAATTATTCCCCTTTTTAACTTAGAAATTTTGGTTAAAGTTTTGCATGCAAGGTACTTTCATGCTAATATCTCAGTATCCAGGCATGGGATTGATTTGAAACATCTTTAATATGTTTAGGGGTATCATGCTTTCATGGTAGATGACTGTTGATAGAATATGTTACAAATTATTCCCCTTTTTAACTTAGAAATTTTGGTTAAAGTTTTGCATGCAAGTTACTTTCATGCTTATATCTCAGTATCCAGGCATGGGATTGATTTGAAACATCTTTAATTTGTTTAGGAGTATCATACTATCAAGGTAGATAACTTTTCATGGAATATATTACAAGTTATGGCCCCTTTTTTACTTTAGACATTTTGGTTAAAGTTTTGCATGCAAGGTACTTTCATGCTTATGTCTCAGAGTCCAGGCATGGGATTGATTTGAAACATCTTTAATATGTTTAGGGGTATCATACTATAAAGGAAGATAACACTTGATGGAATATATTAAAAATTATGATCCCCTTTTAACTTAGAATTTTGGTTAATTTTTGCATTCAAGCTACTATCCAGCTTATATGTCAGAAATTGCATGTGGAATTGACTAGAAAGTTAAGGAGTGTCTTCAAAGGCATCAGAAAACTAAGGAGGATAACTTTTGGACTGATGCAAATTATGGCCCTTTTCTAGCTTGGAATTTTGGTTAAAGTTTTGCATGCACAGTGTTATTGTGCTTATGTCTCAGTAACTAGGCATGGGATTGATTTTAGACATCATTAAAATATTAAGGGGTATCAGACTATCAGGGTATATCATTTTTGACTATTATTATGTACAGGGTAATAATAATTATTTAATTTTACTTTAATAATAATATGAAGGGCAAGAATTGAAATAAATTTCATTTGATTTACCAACAAGCATTTTGAATAGTCGAGGGTGCTGTCCTCTGACAGCTCTTGTTGACTATTATTATGTACAGGGTATGTGAAGGGCAAGAATTGAAATAGATTTCATTTGATTTACCAACATGCATTTTGAATAGTCGAGCGTGCTGTCCTCTGACAGCTCTTGTTTTATTTTAAGCTTGACTATTCAAAGGATATGTGAGCTATTGCAGTCACCCTTGCATCAGTGTTGGCTTTGGCATTGCAGCTTTTTGGTTAAAGTTTTGCATGTAAGTTACAATCAAGCTTTTATCTCAATAACCTTTCATGGTATTGACTTGAAAGTTTATGAATATGTTTAAGAGAATCAGACAACCAAGGTAGATAATTCTTGACTGAATTTAATGCATATTATGCCTCCTTATCGCATAGAAATTTGTGTTAAAGTTTTGCATGCAAGGTACTTTCATGTTAGTAGGATATCAGTATCCAGGCATGGTATTGATTTTAAGCATCTTTAATATGTTAAGGGGTATCATACTATCAAGGCAGATCTCTTGATGGAATACGTTACAAATTATGGCCCCTTTTTAAACTACGAAATTTTGGTCAAAGTTTTGATGCAAGGAATTTCATGCTTATATCTCGGTAGCTAGGCAAAGGATTGACTTGAAACTTCTATAATATGTTCAGTGGTATAATACTAAAGAGACAGATAGTTTTGTACTGAATATAATGCAGATTATTGGCACTTATTGACTTCATTCTTAAAGTATATATTTGCCCCTTTGTCTATCTATTCATCCTGTGATTGAGTGTAGTAAGCATCTATACTTGTACTGAAACCTATCTTAACATTATTTACATCACAATATAGACAACAATATAATACATCATCACAATGTAAACAACAATAATGTTATTCGGATTTAAAGTTTGCGCACCATTGTCGGTAGCAGTATATCAACAGTTAAGATGAGCTAACCTATTTCTATGGAGAGAAAAAAAGCAAAACAAAACAAAGATCAAAACAAACAAAAGCTGTCAGAGGACAGCACACTTGACTATTCCAAAATGCTTGTTGGTAAATCAAATGAAATCTCTTTCAATTCTTGACATAAGCATTATAACACTGTGCATGCAAAACTTTAACCAATATGTCCAAGTTAGAAAAGGGCCATAATTTGTATTAAAATCTGTCAAAGAGTTATCCTCCATGGTTTCCTGATGCCCATGAACACACCCATAAACTTCAAAGTCAATACTATAAATGATTTCTGAGACATAAGATGGATAGTAGCATGCATGCAAAACTTTAACCAACAAGAAGCAGTTAGAAATGGATTATGCTCCCCAAACAATGCTTTCTCACATAATTAGTGTAATGTATCCGTCTTTCATTATAGACCAGTTACTGCGGGATGTTTGCTGGCATTATGATATTGCAATTTTAATCCATCCAGTTTTTAATTTTTAACACTGGGGTAATGATGAGTCACAGTAGACGGTTATTGCGTCATCAACATTTAACTTAAATGACATCGCCTCCTAAACTACTGGACCTGTTTTCATAAAACTTCACTGGAATGTTCCTAAGATGGTCGTCTTCCAAAGTTGTTCAAAGTATGAAACTTCTTGCCAAAATCAGGTTGCTTTGGCAACTAAATGTGGAAAAACTGTGAAAACCTCTAAAAATTCTCTTGTCCAAAAGTACAGACCAGATTTTGATTTTTTTTTATACCCCCACAAATGAAATTTGGGGGGGTATATAGGAGTCACCCTGTCGGTCGGTCGGTCGGTCTGGCGGTTGGTCTACAAATATTTGTCCGGAGCATTTCTCCAAAACTACTGTACCTATGTTGATGAAACTTCATAGGTAGATAGACCTTGATGAGAGGAAGTGCAGTGCATAAGAACCATAACTCTGCATGTATTTTGAAAGGAGTTTTTGTCCGGACATCTCCAAACTAGTAGCTAGGTTGATGAAACTTCATATGTAGATTGGTCTTGATGAGAGGAAGTGCAGTGCACAAGAACCATAACTCTGCATGTATTTTGAAAGGAGTTATTGCCCTTTGTCATTTTTAATCTTTTGATTTTGTCCGGAGCATAACTCCAATGCTAAAGTAGCTAGGTTGATGAAACTTCATATGTAGATTGATCTTGATGAGAGGAAGTGCAGTGCATAAGAACCATAACTCTAAATGTTTTTTAAAGGAGTTATTCCCCTTTGTTAATTTTTGTCTTTTGATTTTGTCCGGAGCATTTCTCCAAAACTACTGTACTTATGTTGATCAAACTTCATATGTAGATAGACCTCATATGTAGATAGACCTTCATGAGAGGAAGTGCAGTGCCTAAGAACCATAACTCTGCATGTTCTTTTGATTTTGTCCGGACCATAACTCCAGTACTAAAGTAGCTAGGTTGATGAAACTTCATATGTAGATTGATCTTGATGAGAGGAAGTGCAGTGCACAAGAACCATAACTCTGCATGTATTTTGAAAGGAGTTATTGCCCTTTGTCATTTTTAATCTTTTGATTTTGTCCGGAGCATAACTCCAATACTAAAGTAGCTAGGTTGATGAAACTTCATATGTAGATTGATCTTGATGAGAGGAAGTGCAGTGCATAAGAAAACCACAATGTAAATTCTTAAAGACAGGTTTTTGCAAACAATAAATATGGATGTGAACCATAATTAGACTGCATTTTTATTCTCCTCAGCTACAGATCTTGGGGGCAAATTGTTTTCTTCTGTGTGTCTGTCTGTATGTGTGTCTATCTGTCTGTCTGTCAAAACTTTTTAGCATTGTCCAAAACTTTTGAACCATTGTTCACACTAACTTTAAACCTTACATACATGTAGTCTTTCACTCACGCAAACTTTTGAAACTGTATTCCTACACATGACAGACTTCCGGTGTGGATATTGATCACCTTTAGTGATAATATTTTTTTTTGGTATGCTTATAAGCCCAAATCCTATGTGTGAACATTCGTTTTATGTGTCATGTGAATACATCCTGTGTCAAAGATGGGGGTGGGGGTATGAATCACCTTCAGTGATAGTTCTAGTTTTTTCTTATTTTCCCACAGATGTTCCTTTGGTCACTCTCTACCAAGATTGCAAAAGGTTATACGGATTCATTGAAAAACATGCGCCGGGATGGAGGTCATTTTCCTTATATGTACAAATTTGAAAAATGTTCTTGTCCAAAAGTATTGGCTGGATCTCGTGTTTTTTGACACAGATGTTCCTTGGGTCACTCTTTACCAAGATTATAAAAATTACTTGGATTGGTAGAAAAACATAGCCACCAGGGGCGGAGCCTATTATCCATATGTATAAAGTAGAAATTTGAAAAATCTTCTTGTCCAAAAGTACAGGATTTCAAAGTTTGGTAACTCGCTACCAAGATTGTAAAAGTTAATTGGATCCATTGAAAAACATGCTGCCTGAGCACATTTTTCCATATAATGTATAAAGTACAAATTTGAAAAATTTTCTTGTTCAAAAGTAGTGGCTGGATTTCAACTTTTTTTAGCACAGATATTCTATCTAGACTGTTAAATTTATATGAATCAGTTCAAAAATATGGCCGACAGGCGGCAGAATGCACCTTTCCAGTTCTTAGCATTTAAATTTTGAGCTCTGCCTTATCCATTCATAGCTTGGTTAACTGCTTACAAACAGTATCATGACAAACTAAACCATGTTATTTTGTGTAAACTAGGTCAACCATTGACTACTTTTTATTTCAATGCAGCTATTGGATGGCTTTAAGTAAATTTGAATAAATTTCTAAACGCTAGAAAGATTCATTATGTTATCATATTTGTGAAGAATTAATGATAGAAGAATTTATTCAATTCCAGCCAGAGGATTTTCGTCACAAAGTTGAGAAGTATATTGAGACACAGGAGCCAGATGAGGGCGGTCAGTTTTGGCCAATCGTAAAGCATGTACAACTGAGGATACCCAACTGTCAGGTGTGCAGCAGTGGCGCCACTCTGGTGGATCTTCCTGGTGTGAGGGATTCAAACGCTGCTAGAGATAGAATAGCTAGAGAGGTGAGGCAAAGGATTTTATAAATTGTGTAGTTTTAATCCCTGTGACTAATCATAATAAACAAGCTAATTACTGTACCTTCTTGTCACACAAAGTCCATATAGGAATCATAAGCATTTTCCCATCCAGTATATTTGCATCCTGTTTTACTTAAAGTCTCATAGTATAACAGGGTTATTCTAGTCCTTGATTATACTCCCAGATACAAAGTATATGGGGGCTATATTGAAGTCACGTCTTTCAGTTGGTTATGGGAGCTATATTGAAGTCACGTCTGTCGGTTGGTTTGTCCGTCTATAGAAGAGATTTGTCCGCCCTTTTTCTCAGGTATTTTTTGTCAAATTTTGATGAATCTTTGCAAGACTGTTAAGTACCAAGTCTAGTTGTGAATATTGTTGGTACATCATGATTTGCTTGATTTTGAATGAGTTATGGCCCTTTCTTATATTTCTAAAATTTTGGGGGTACATGGCCAATTTTGGGGGTATAAAACCTGCTACAGGGGGTAAATGGGTATGCTGACTTTATCGCTGATATTTGTTACATTTTCATTACCTAAGAGTCAAGTTAAGTTTTAACCTTTTTGAAGACCCAACATTATTGTAATATTTCTAAAAGATACACAGATCCATGTTCATATATTCTGAGCAAAAAAAAAGGTGAAACCCAGTCCATCAAGTTTTTTTTTTACACTTTGGTGTTGAGCCAGTTGAAAAAAATACACACTAGATGGGTTTTCTTTAATATTCTCCTTCCACAGTATCTCAAGAACTGCACAGCTGTTTGGGTGGTGTCCAGCATACATCGAGCCATTGATGACAAGACTGCAAAGGATTTGCTGGGGGAAAGTTTCCGCAGGCAGTTACTTATGGATGGACAATATGGCAGTATTGCTTTTATCTGCACAAAGACTGATGTTCTTGTCCCCTCTGAAATAATCAGGTACATGATATAGATTTTTGAATTCATGAAAAAAAAATTTTTGGTTTAATTATGTTTCAACTCTGGAAATGTTACATACTGGACCAAAAGACTAGAAAATATTTTGAATTATTACAAGATGATAAGGTGTTGAACAGTCATACAGAAACATTCTGTAATTTTATAAAGATATTAACCATTTATCTCGAGGTGGGACAACTCCTCGAAGAGCTGTCATACCAGGGTCTCCTGTTTGCTCAAACAGAATTCAGTTTAGATTCTACACAGTTGGCATGGCAAAGTAAAATCATTGTTTCCTTTACCATTTGAAATTCAGTAAATAAATATTCACAAAGACATAGATTTGTATACGAATATTCATGAGGAAAGAGTTCCGTCAGTTTTTGTCGTCCCTTTTACAAAAAATCAGTATCTTTTCATATTTTAGAGTCAAGACAGTATAGCGAGAGTATTCATTACCATCACTGATAGCTCTAGTTATTTTCAGCCATGGATTTGAATTCCAGTACTCTATGCAAACATAAAAAATGTTATGAAAGTAAGTAAATATATTGGAATGTAATTTCCCTGTGTAGCTTGTAATAATTTCTTATAAATAAAATCAGGAGTCTGAGGCTTCAAGACAAGACAAAAGAACACGAAGACAATGTCATTCAGATGGAAAATACCAAGAACGATCTAGAGTTGACCATCTCTAATAATACAGTGGAGATCGGCACACTAGAGGAAAAGTTAGCTAACTTGAGAACTGAGACCGATGAGTTGGCTTCTACTCTCGGAGAACTTGAGAAATTACTGGACCCTGATGCCTTGAGCGAGTCACAGGTAAGAGGCACACACATTTCACAATAGGATGACTTATACCTTAGACCCTGCTTTAAGGAGAGATAAAAAAAAAATTTAAAAAAAAAAAGTCAATTTTAATTAGACTTGAAGTATTTTAGGTCAGTGTTTTCGATACAAGTTATTATCTCAGTAAGTACTAAAACTAGGGGATTGAAACTTCCCACATGCATTCAGGCTCAATACCTTTTGTCTCTTATGATGTTATAATGACTGAAACACTGTCCTTGTAGCATTAAAATCCAGGATGCAAACTTAATTTTTCATCAATTGCCGTGCACAGACTGAAGAACATGAGGCCTACCAGGAGTATCAGAACGAACTTCAGCAGAAGAGAGACCAGGTGGCCGCTGATGAGGCTTGGATCTGTAACCTGCATAAAGAGAAACATGATGCACAACAAAAGGTACAGTTGTTCACATTCATCATTGACATATCCCTGATTTACATATTGAAGTGGGGGCTTTATAGGAATCATGCTTGTCATGTTACTTCTACATCACATGAAATGAAGTTCAATATCAGATGTTGATGATACCTTCACATTTAGAGTTGTAATATATAGACCAATCAGCAGACAAGTGCAGATAACTGTTTCCTGGATTTTGTGAGAATTACAGTCCTTCCTCTTTGTCAAAGCAGAATTCAGGAGTATTAAGGTAATTAATTACCTTCTGTGATAATTCTAGTTATTGTAGATGACACATTTGTTTTGATTTATCTTTCTGTTTGTTTGTTAATTTATTGGATTTAACGTACCACCAAGAGTATTTCAGTCATTTGGAGATGATGTCTACTTGAGACAGATATAGTGCTGCTTCCCTGCAGTATCACGCCATAGACATGTGGCATGATACCACACCCAGTCACATCCCGACACCAGCCCAACCAGTCCTGGAACTACCCTTATATGCTGAGCGCCATGCAAGGGAGCTATATCAGAACCATTTTTAGCTCGACTTTTCGAAGAAAATGAGAGCTTATACTGTCACTCGGGCGTTGGCGTCAGCGTTGGCGTCGGCGTTGCAACACAAGGTTAAAGTTTTTTTCAAACATCAATAACTTAAATACTATCAAAGGTATTCCACCCAAACTTAAAATACTTATTCACCATCATCACTTCTACCTTACTTCTATGGCCCACAACCCTGGCTACCCTTTTTTTGGAGTTATGCCCCTTTCATACTTACAAAACAGCCAAAATCAAGGTTAAAGTTTTTACAAAGTTGTATATCTTCAATACTATCTACGGTATTCAACTGAAACTTCAAGTACATATTCACCATCATTACCTCTACCTTACTAACAATGCCCATAACTCTTGCTGTACTACTTCTTAAGTTATGCCACTTTCATACTTAGAAAACAACCAAAATCATGGTAATTTTTTTACACAGTTGTACTATCACATGTATTTGACTGAAACTTCAAGTACTTATTCTCCATCACTACCTCTGCCTTACTGGCAGGGCCCATAATCCTATATGCAGTGTATTTTCAATTTTACCCTTTTATACTTAGATATTTTTTGGCTGTATTTACAAATAGCAAATAGGTTGGGCAACAACCTCTAATAACATCAAAGATTGGCCCTTTCTTTAATGGCGAACTGAGAAAAGTCGAGCGCGCTGTCTTATGGACAGCTCTTGTTTACAACTTTGGTATGTCGCGGCAGAGGATCGAACCCACGACCTCCCAATTCCGGGTTATCTTTCTGTTAGTAATGGTATTTATGTTGCTTTACAAGAATTGAATAGACTTCTATGTCCTTCTGCTATAGAGTCAGGTCAGTAATTAAAAGGTCTTTCTTTTATGTGCCTTGCTCTGTACAGGAATGGATCATTGCAAAACCAGGTGTACATTTGTGCTTTACAAATTGTGTAAATGATATGTTGATTTTCCTGGGGGAAATAATTCTATAAAAAATTAAAGACTATTTACAAATATTTCTTCTGTCGAAATATTTGTAAAGGTTGACTTTAATTGTTTATAAGAAATATGTATATTGTTGAAAATGAACAAATTACAGATACTTGAGCTGGAGAAGAGCTTGATAATACATCGTCGAGCCATCGCAGCAATATGTGCCAAGGCCAGAAACGAGTACTCCAGACATCAGATCAGACGAGATTTTAGAGCGGGACTGCGGGTAATAATACTGCATGATTATGTATTATTCTTCCATTATATATGGGAGTCCTGTATTTTCTGCTTTTATTGTTCTTTTAATATTGTTTTGAGGTTTTATGACCATAATAAAACTTATGCAAAAAAAAAATGGTATGGTTGATTACAAGGTACCATTTACAGTTTCAGTCACATGTCCAGGCATAAAAAAATGGTAAATTAAAGATAAGTAGGAGGTGTAAATAAGAATCCTGTGCATTATCCTGTATCATACTGTCCTATCATAATCCATTTTACAAAGTTAAATATCTTTAAATATTGACCAGTCAAGGTGGTATAGAGAGCTTATTCCTCACCTCAGGGATGGCTCCCTGCTGTAAGCAGAGTCGAGACATAGGGATCACTTTTCCTTTGTCTGTCCGTCTGCTCGTCTGTCACTCTTTTTTCGTCACTTCTCAGCAGGTGACACACATGTTCCAGGAACACTCTTGTTACTTGGAATTCACCACAAGTATTTGTAGAAAAATTTTAATGGATAGCAAAATTACAATCAAAATTGTGTTTCAGGAGATGAAGCGGAGGGCAGGATTCTCAGAAGCTGATGAGAATGATGAGGCAGATGAAGACTACGATGATAACGAGGAAGATGATGAAGAGATCGGGAGCACGACAAACAATCTGCGCGTGTTCTGCTGCAGCTCAACTGAGTATCAGAAGATGAAGAAACTCCTCACTGATGACGGACCTCCACAAGTAGGTGCTTCTTTCCAAACGTGATGAACTTGATAGTGTCAATATTAACTTGATAGTTTGCCATTGTAATGTATATAGCCAACAAAGAAAATAGGAAGCCTTTTATATTTATATTCACACTTCACATATTGAAGATTGAGTTACAAAAGCATTGTGTGCTTTGTCGTATTCCTTCACTTCCTGTCTTCCATAAGTATCATATCTGATCATACTGTGGTGGGGATATGCAGCACCTTATGTAAAATCTGTAATATAAATATACCCCCACGCATACAAAGTTTTAGAGGAGGTATATAGGAGTAAGTATGATAGTTTGTGTGTCAGGATGTCCATCTGTCCATGGCAAAAATCCTGTGATGCCAGGGGCTCGCTTGATTACATATATATGCACTATATGAACTACTATTGTTCAAGTTTTAGAATAATGAAATGATAACACTGGATCAGGGAACATAAAGCTGCTTATTTTATTGAGCCATAGTGACCATTGGCATTGAATTTGCCACTTGTGAAATTTTTCTTTTTATGCCCCCCTTCGAAGAAGAGGGGGTATATTGCTTTGCTCATGTCGGTCGGTAGGTCCGTCGGTCTGTCGGTAGACCAGACCTTGTCCGAGTGATAACTTAAGTTCTATTTGACCTTTAAGTCTCAAACTTCATGTGGTTGTTGCTCATGATTAGTAGATGACCCCTATTGATTTTGGTGTCATTACCTCAAAGGTCAAGGTCACAAGGTCACATGTTGTGTATGTATAATACCAGACCTTGTCCGAGTGATAACTTAAGTTCTATTTGACCTTTAAGTCTCAAACTTCTTGTGGTTGTTGCTCATGATTAGTAGATGACCCCTATTGATTTTGGTGTCATTACCTCAAAGGTCAAGGTCACATGTTGTGTATGTATAATACCAGACCTTGTCCGAGTGATAACTTAAGTTCTATTTGACCTTTAAGTCTCAAAATTCTTGTGGTTGTTGCTCATGATTAGTAGATGACCCCTATTGATTTTGGTGTCATTACCTCAAAGGTCAAGGTCACAAGGTCACATGTTGTGTATGTATAATACCAGACCTTGTCCGAGTGATAACTTAAGTTCTATTTGACCTTTAAGTCTCAAACTTCTTGTGGTTGTTGCTCATGATCAGTAGATGACCCCTATTGATTTTGGTGTCATTACCTCAAAGGTCAAGGTCACATGTTGTGTATGTATAATACCAGACCTTGTCCGAGTGATAACTTAAGTTGTATTTGACCTTTAAGTCTCAAACTTCTTGTGGTTGTTGCTCATGATCAGTAGATGACCCCTATTGATTTTGGTGTCATTACCTCAAAGGTCAAGGTCACATGTTGTGTATGTATAATACCAGACCTTGTCCGAGAGATAACTTAAGTTGTATTTGACCTTTAAGTCTCAAACTTCATGTGGTTGTTGCTTATGATTAGTAGATGACCCCTATCAATTTTGGTGTCAATACCTCAAAGGTCAAGGTCACAAGGTTGCATTTGTATATATGTTTGATGACTTGGTCTTGTCCAAATAAAATTTTAGTCCTATTTCAGACTATATGTGGTTGTTCCTTATAATGAGTAGATGACCTCTATTGATTTGGGTGTCAACATCCAAAGGTCAAGTTCACAATGTCATATGTTGATATATTTTCATTATATAAATGTCTTGCCCAAGTGATAACATCTTTTTATTTTTACTTTTAAGGTCTTAACCTCATGTAGTTGTTGCTTATAAATGTAGAAAACCCTGTTTTCAAATTAATAAGTTGGATTCTTATAAATATTTTGTACGATTTAAGCACTGTCTGACTAATAACTCAAAATCTCATTGTGTCTGGTTTTAACATATACTTAATAGTAATTAATAAAGAAGACCTCTATGGACTTTAGGGGTCAGTACATTGTGTTAAGGAAGCATTGTCCAGCTGAAAACCTTTGCTTCAAATATTTTACAGTTGTTGCATATCAATAGGAATGACAATGTTCTTTCACTTAAACCTTTGTGGACTTGTGTAAATATTTCTCCAGCCCATTTATTTCAGTAACTGTTTAGTTCCACATTTTAGCACATTATATTTTCACTCAAATTTTTGAAGTTTGAGAATTTTTTGTGACAAGCCAACATTATGAAGGCAAACTCCTTGCATGTAATATTGCTATATACATATTATGGCATATGAGGGGGGCATATATGTTTCACAAACATTTCTTGTTAATTTTTTACCACTTTTGAAATAAAGAACAAACTAAAAATAAATATCCTTTATGCATTAATACTTTTCAACATATATTTTCATGAAGACATTTTAGACTTGAAGAACATTTATATACTGAATTTTAAATTGTATGTGAAACATCACAATGGAAGTTTCTTTTCCATGATGATAGTCTAGAATCTCATTGGTACAA
Organism: Solen grandis; assembly: GCA_021229015.1. Classification (NCBI taxonomy): domain Eukaryota; kingdom Metazoa; phylum Mollusca; class Bivalvia; order Adapedonta; family Solenidae; genus Solen; species Solen grandis. The sequence continues at coordinate 55,712,967 of CM037783.1, forward strand.
TATTGTATAAACAAACAGAGGAGAAACGCCCTGATTAGACAGATCCTGGAATGAGCTGCCTGATCAGGGTCTGCTCTGTTTACAAAAGTATCTAAAGGCATCAAAACATATTTATATGAGGTAAAGGGTCAAAGATTAAATTTTGAATTTATTCTTCAGGTTTTCAGTAGGCCAGCAGACACCCAGGTTCCAGAGTTGCGAAACTATGTCCATGAAATGACAAGTGTGCGAAAAAAGCATGCGCTTGAGAGACTGGTGCGGAGTATTGGACACTTTGTGTTTGATCTAAAGAGCTACATGACTGATGGACATCTGCAGGTAACAACATGCAAATTTGCCTCCTTTTCTGTTGTTCTCAATCTATCAGTTACAACTTTTTAGCTCACCTGAGCACATAGTGCTCATGTGAGCTTTTAGGATCAATGGCAGTCTGGCGTCTGTCATCGACAATGATTTCAAATGACATCTCCTCCAAAACCACTGGGCTAAATTTGATGAAAATTGCCAAAGTTGTTCAAATGGTTCCGGTCCGTTGCAATTCTGGGTCACAAGAGCTAAAAATAGATTTTTAAAGTGAAATCTTTAAAAATCATCTTCTCCAGAACCACAAGGCCTGGAGCTTAGATATTTGGTGTGTGGTATTGTCTTATGGACTTTTAACAAGTTTGTTCAAATTATGACCCTTGGGTCGAATTTGGTCCGCCAGGGATCACTTGATTTTATATAGACTTACATTGGAAAAAATAGAAAAATCTTCTTCTCAGAAACCACAAGGCCTAGAGTTTAGATATTTGGTGTGTAACATAGCCTAGTAGACCTCTACCAAGTTTGTTCAAATCATGGCCCTTGGGTCAAAATTTGGCCCGCCCCAGGGGTACCTTAATTTTACGTATAGACTTATATAGAAAAATCTTCTTGTCAGAAACCTTAAGGCTTAGAGTTTGGATATTTGGTGTGTAACATGGCTTAGTAGACCACAACCAAGTCAGTTCAACTCATGGCCCTGGTGTCAAAAATGACCACTACCATGGGGTCACTTGATTTTATATAGACTTATTAGAGCCATGGCCCTCAAAATTTGGATGGCAGGTACAGTTTTAGTGTGGAATTTGATGATCTTGCTGTATTTTGGCATGGATTATGTATTCAGTATGACTCATAATACAATAATTGGCAATAAGGCAGTGTTTCTCAGGTGAGCATTAGGGCCATCTTGGCCCTCTTGTTTCTATATTATCCTTTCTAATATGAGTCATTTAATGGTCCTGGGGTCATAAGTTAAATCCCGAACCATTATAAATTTCTCATTATGTCCGTGGGTGTTTTTATATTCAGGGTATAGATTTGCAGGGGAGGGACATGCTTTTTTTTTTTGACCAAATATTGGCCCCATTTCAAATACGACGCATCCTAAAATATTTCCCAGTCACCAACAAAAGTAATCTAATGGCATTTATTTCAGGAATCATTTTTGTCAGTTGCCTTCAGAAAGAACGACATGCTTACCTTTATCTAGTGACATAACCATTTCATGTATAAATTTGTTCACAAGATAATTAATAACAAATTCAGTAAAACATTGCTATTTTTCCCAATTTTGACCAGGGTCAAAATTTTCTCAGATTATTCAAGTGGCTGAGTGGTCAGTGTTCTCCCTGTAACCAGGAGTTCATAGGTGCAATTTCCTACTGCGACATACCAAAGGTATAAAATGATACATGTGTACAGTATATGTCAGTGAGGCAGCACTATATATCTGCTTCATATAGACTGTCAGTAGGATTTTAAACCAAAAAACAAAACAAAATTCTTATAATTATTTTCTTCACATAGGGTGACAGAGACCGCCGTCTTGTCAAAGAATTGATTGAACGACATACAGCCTCATTTGGAAATGAAGTGGACATAGTGATGCAGGCCCTGAGCAAGGATATAGAGTCTGTGTTTGATGGCAGTATCAGACCCAAGGCTACAGAGGGGGCAGCTAATGGGAGAGAGGATGCAGATACTATATGTCAAAAATGGGGGGCTCCAGTAAGTGAAAACATTTGTTGAGAATTTTCAAAATCATAAGAATTTGAAGATTTTCTGACACTAGACCTGTTTGGCAAAAGGCATATTATGCTCCTTGCTCAGTTTATAAACGATTGACTGCTAGTTTTGTTTGTTTGATTTTCCAACGAAAGAACTGAAAACAATATTTTGATAATCTATCTTAATTAGCATGAAAATTTAAGAAGTAAACAAAAAAAAATGGGTGTTCATTTTTTAGCTCACCAGAGCACAACATGCTCAAGGTGAGCTATTAGGATCACCCTGTGACTGTTGTAATGTGTTGTCAACAATATGCTTGGATCGACATCTTCTCTGAAACAAGATAGAAATTGATGAAAGTTTGCATGAATGATCCTTGAGTGCCCTCCACAAAAGAAGCTAAAATAAACTTAAAATTTTCATTGGATGAAATTTGCCAATGAAAATGCAGTCTTCATTCACTGAAGAATTAAGAAATACTTATAGTTCAGCTTTATTATAACACTGTGTCATATACCGTATATTTTACTGCATTATAGATATGTAGAAAAAATACGCTAAGTTAATAAAAACAAGTCACAATATTAAGATTTGGGGTTCATTGATGGACTAGATAAAATTGACTTTGCCATTATAATGAATATCCACTTCATTGTGACACTTGCTGTAAGCAGAGGTGACTCATAGGGATCACTTTTCTGTCGTCTGTCTGTCCGTCATGCTACATCAGGTCTACTTTCATTCCCTGCTGAAAAATAGTTTTACAGTTTGAGGTAAAGTTCCAACAGCTCTCAATTTGCCTCAACTCAGAATTCTCAAATTTATAGTGACACTGATCTTCAAAAAATTTAGTTGAGGTAAATTGAAACTTAAGATATGAAGTGAAACACAGTCCAGCAGTGATAGCTTTGATTTTCTTACATATTGAACATTGTTCTCTCAACTTTCTCAGATGTCTAAGGACAGCAACGATAAGAGGGCAGGAGGTCTGCCATGGAGCTCCTACAGGGCCACTGTAAGGAGACAGGGAATGTTCAAGTCCCCCACGTTTGGACTCATTGATTTCAATGAGGAGCTGTCTGAACCTATGTTCAGGTGTCTCACCATCGTGTGGGATAAAGCCTTCAGGTACATTTATTTTTAAGGCCAATTCAAGATACTGAATGGTTAAATAATGTCTGCTTTGTACTGAGATGTGACTAAAAAAATGATGAAAAGAAAAGAAAAAAAAACTACTTTGCATGGTGCTCAGTTTATAAGGGTACAACAACTGTATTACCAGATTGTGGGTTGATGTGGTATCATTTTAATGGTCTGAGGTGTGATAATGTGATAGAGCAGCACCATATTTGCCTTGTGTGGGTCACTTTCAAAAGACTGAAATTTAAACATTTTTTTTAATGTTAAAGAGATTTTGAATTATAACATCATATTCACATCTCCTCTTCACAAAGTGAAGTTTGAGCTTTAAAGGAACTGCATATCTCATTACATTCTTTCCCATCCCGTTTTGTTGCACCCACATGGTGTAACAGGGGCATTAACCATCTTCAGTGATATCTGTTGTTTTGTATAGATGACTACTTTGAATTTGTGCATGTCAGAAAACATATCTCATGATTACATATCACATTAGCATCTTGTTATTATTATATGGTTCATAGACCAAATCATTTTTTATCATAAATAATTTGATTATTATCAGTTATTTTTAAAAGTTTCAGAAAATGCCCCCTCCCTCTTTATTACCTTGTGTTTGTATTCATCATTATGTTTATCTTGTGAATATGATTAACAGCGGAATGTTGTGGCGGGTACTGGAGAAAATGAAGGAAAGTCTATTGGCAAAGCTAAACACATTGACAATGCAGTTGTGTGTAAAACTGGAGAGATGTGGTGTACCCCAGGTGAGGTCTGGCAGGGTCACAGCGCAATTTCTGAGCAGTACTCAGAACAAGGTATGCCAGAAACTTAGATGCACATATTGTTAGGTTTACAGAACATACCTTGATTGCTTTCAGAAGACTTGGTTGTGCTCATATAATTATAGATTGCAATATTAAGTATTTCAAGAGAACATTTAAGCTTCGTCATTACTCATTAAAAAAGGATTTCCTTGCATGGCCAGGTCAACTGCTATCAGACAGTATCACAAATGCTGCATAGGGATCACTTTTACGTCGTCTGTCTGTCCATCACACTTTTTCTGTCACACGTCTTTCAGCAGAGACTCATGTTCTAAGGAACACTTGATGTGTCACCTGCTGTAAGCAGAGGTGACACATAGGGATCACTCTTACGGCGTCTGTCTGTCCGTCCATCCATCTGTCTGTCATACTTTTTTCATCATGCTTCAGCAGGTGACACACATTTTGTTTCTGTTAGAATAGAGAAACAGATTCATACTTTATAGGTAGACACCTTATAGAAAAAAGGAAGTTTGGAATATATTTTCAGGACAGTAGGGTCAAGGTCACTGCTTTTTCGTTTCCATCAAATAACTTCTTTTAGGAGTGAGGTATGATTATCAGATTTAGTTGATAGACTTATGGGAAGAGGAAGGTGTGGGGTTAATTTTTAGGTCAATAGGGTCAGTGTCAGTGTTACTAAAAATAGTACTGCTTCCCTAGAGCAACACTGGCTTTCACATCTTTTGAAATGTTTCTCATTTCAAATGTGTATTAACGGAAATACACAATTTATCTGTATCTCTGTTCCAATTTACCATCTTAAATGTATTGGGGGTTAAATGTTTGTTTGAGCAAGGAACAGGTTTTAAGAAATTTGCCATTTTATTTCGTCTCATGTTTGTATTCAGTTAACTGAGATGGTGTCAGTGTTGAAGGAGGTAATCACAGCAAACCAGCGCGAGATATCTCGGTTAGTCACCCCTCATATCCAGCAGTCAATGACAATTACATATGCAGTGTGTGGAGAAGAAAGTGGGACAGGCATGTTCATGCGCATGAAGAATCACATGACTAGCGGCATAGGAATGAAGAAGATGACGATGTTTGACGAGGCTACAGAGACAATGATGCATGCTCTTCTGACTCTACAGGTATCAAGGTCAAATTGCGGTTGTTACAACATGCTGTAAAATCCTCAGTATTAAGACCACCTGTTTGACCATTGCCTACAGGTCTTGATAATGAGGAGTTTTATTATCAAGTAAGGGTCATGTGATCATCATACCAGCTGGCTTGCAGTAGGTCAGTGGTTCTACCTGGATGCCTCCGTGCATTTGGGGTCTTCCTCCACCTGTAATTAGCTGGACGGCGCTACATGACTGAAATACTGTCGAAGCGATGGTAAACTCGAATAGTCAAGTTAAGTAAGGGTTATTCCATTTAAAGATGTATACTGGGGAAGAAGGCACTTTTGATTTTGACCGACCCTTTATAGAAGTGAATTTCTGTTCCGTTTAACCACCTACAGCTGCATATTGACAAGATAACCACTTCCTATAGAAGCATCATATTCATTTTCTCAGACTAAAGATACTCAGAGATGACTGAATGTGATGGAGGGAAAAAAAATTTCACCCCCTCCCCTCCACAAAAACTTCATGGATATATTATTCAGGACATGAACTTGCACATCTGGGTATTTTCATGGAACTGCTGTTGAAGTTGACAGAGTTATGGGCCTTTATTTAAAAAAAAAAATGAAATTTTATGCTTGTGATGCATGTAACTCTGAAAGTATTTGTACTACAGTCTTGAAACTTCATGGATATATTATTCAGGACATGAACATGCACAGCTGGGTATTTTCATCAAACCATCATTGAAGTTGACAGAGTTATGGGCCTTTGTTTTTGAAAAAATATGGAATTTTATGCTTGTGACACACGTTACTCTGTTAGTATTTGTACTACAGACTTGAAACTTCATGATTATATTATTCAGGCCATGAACTTGTGCACCTGGGTATTTTTATTGGATCACCATTGATAATGCCCAATTTGCCAGATGTTTGAGCACTTGTCTTGTGTTGCTATGGTTGTTGTTATTGTTGGAATATAAAAGAAATTATGTTATGTTCTAATAAATTGGTAAGAAAAGATTATTGCTGTGCTCTCTTCTTCATTTGCCAGTGCATTTTTATGCCCCTCACCAAAAAGTGAGGCATATAGATTTGCCTTTGTCAGTCCGTCCATCCCAAAACTGTGACACAGGTAACTCTGCAGGTATATGTGCTATAGACTTTATACTTCATGGATATATTACTCAGGACATGACATGCGCATCTGGTTGTTTTGGAAAATGCTAGGGTTTTGAGCATCTGTGTCCTCTGGATACATTTCTAGTTTTATTGTAAAGTTGTTGTTTTTAGCTCACCTGAGCACAAAGTGCTCAAGGTGAGCTTTTGTGATCGCCCTTCGTCCGGCGTCCGGCGTGCGTCGTCCGTCGTCAACAATTTGCTTTAAACGACATCTCCTCTGAAACCGCTTGACAGAATTAAATGAAACTTGGCAGGAATGTTCCTTGGGTGAGGCTCTAAAAAAGTTGCTAAAATAAAGTTGATCCATGAAGAACTCTGGTTGCCATGGCAACAAAAAGAAAAATAATTTGAAAACTTTAAAAATCATCTCCTTCAAAACTACTGGCCAGATTTCAAAATAATTTGGTACAGATGTTCCTTGGGTCAACCTCTACCAAAGTTGCTAAAATTATTCCAATCCGTAAAAAAACATGGCTGCCAGGGGCGGGGCTTATTTGCCTTATATGTATATAGAGAAACCTTTAAACAACATCTCCTCTGAAACCACTGGACAGAATTTGATTAAACTTGGCAGGGATGATCCTTGGGTCAACCTTCACAAAAGTTGCTAAAATAAAGTTGATCCATGTAGAACTCTGGTTGCCATGGCAACAAAAAGAAAAAAAAAATGAAAACTTTAAAAATCATCTCCTTCAAAACTACTGGCCAGATTTCAAAATAATTTGGTACAGATGTTCCTTGGGTCAACCTCTACCAAAGTTGCTAAAATTATTCCGATCCGTAAAAAAACATGGCCGCCAAGGGCGGGGCTTATTTGCCTTATATGTATATAGAGAAACCTTTAAACAACATCTCCTCTGAAACCACTGGACAGAATTTGATTAAACTTGGCAGGGATGATCCTTGGGTCAACCTTCACAAAAGTTGCTAAGATAAAGTTGATCCATGTAGAACTCTGGTTGCCATGGCAACAAAAAGAAAAAAAAATGAAAACTTTAAAAATCATCTCCTTCAAAACTACTGGCCAGATTTTAAAATAAATTGGTACAGACGGTTCATGGGTCAACCTCTACCAAAGTTGCTAAAATTATTCCAATCCGTAAAAAAACATGGCCGCCAGGGGCGGGGCTTATTTGCCTTATATGTATATAGAGAAACCTTTAAACAACATCTCCTCTGAAACCACAGGACAGAATTTAATTAAACTTGGCAGGGATGATCCTTGGGTCAACCTTCACAAAAGTTGCTAAAATAAAGTTGATCCATGTAGAACTCTGGTTGCCATGGCAACAAAAAGAAAAAAAAATGAAAACTTTAAAAATCATCTTCTTCAAAACTACTGGCCAGATTTTAAAATAAATTGGTACAGATGTTCCTTGGGTCAACCTCTACCAAAGTTGCTAAAATTATTTCGATCCGTAAAAAAACATGGCCGCTAGGGGCGGGGCTTATTTGCCTTATATGTATATAGAGAAACCTTTAAACAACATCTCCTCTGAAACCACTGGACAGAATTTGATTAAACTTGGCAGGGATGATCCTTGGGTCAACCTTCACAAAAGTTGCTAAATTAAAGTTGATCCATATAGAACTCTGGTTGCCATGGCAACAAAAAGAAAAAAAAATATGAAAACTTTAAAAATCATCTTCTTCAAAACTACTGGCCAGATTTTAAAATAAATTGGTACAGATGTTCCTTGGGTCAACCTCTACCAAAATTGCTAAAAGAAATTCCGATCCGTAAAAAACATGGCCGCCAGGGGCGGGGCTTATTTGCCTTATATGTATATAGGGAAAACTTTAATCAACATTTCCTCTGAAACCACTGGACTGAATTTGATTAAACTTGACAGGAATGATCCTTGGGTCAACCTTCACAAAAGTTGCTAAAATAAACTTGATCCATATAGAACTCTGGTTGCCATGGCTACAAAAAGAAAAAAAATATGAAAACTTTAAAAATCATCTTCTTCAAAACTACTGGCCTTGGGTCAACCTATTTATCTCAGGTGAGCGATTTAGGGCCATCATGGGCCTCTTGTTTAGAGAAGTGATACTGATTTGTTTCATAAAAATTATTCTTAAAATGTAGTGTACTTTTCAGTAGAAAAATCAGTTCCTTTCGTGAAGGAATGTCATATGATGGAAGTAAATTCACTCTCAACATCTTATGCCTCCCATTATAGAAGTGAATTTTCTCTGTACAGAAGTTATTTATATTGAAGGGACACTCCTATAGAATCTTAAAAAAAGTGCTGTCCTCAGTTGGAACCTATGTTTAACTGGAATATCCCTTAGTGTTAACGTTAGATTTTGAGATAATTTTGATCTGAATAGTTAGATGGTCATTTTACAAGGTTTTACTATATTTGGTGAAGTCAGGTTCTATTTGGCTATATTGTATTCAGATAATGTCATTTAAATACTTTTAATAGTTAAGTTTACAGTCTGTTGATATAAAGCTATCTCTTATCACAAAGACATTGTCATGATTAGAAGCACTATTTTGCATCTGAAAAATAATCTCCAAATGATAAACATGTCAGAAAAAGTTGCTAGTTTTTAGTCTTGTCTAACTATTGACCATATATGAATGATATACTTGATGACTTGCATTCCCTTACTATTTCAGAAAAGATACTGGAGTCAGCAAACATACATGTATGGCTTTAGTACAGAATCTCAGTATAGCATTTGAACCACTGTGGGATGCCACATCAAAATGTACAGAGCTCCGCGCCTTCTTCTTGACCGGTATTTCTTTTCATCTAACTATTATTATTAATGTTTTATTTTTTGTGTGGATGTGTTTGTTGCCCAAGACAATTCTATGGCTAGTTTGTCACATTTCAATGTCAAGGAGGCAAATGTATTTTTAGCTCACTAGAGCACATGCTCAATTTTAGCAATTAGGATCACCCTGCATCATTTGTCATCAACAATTTACTTCAAATAACATCTCCTCTGAAACCACTGGGTAGATATTGATTAAACTCAGCATGATTGATCTGTGGGTGGCCTTTCACAAAAGTTCCTTGGCTAAACTAGATCAGTGTGGAACTCTGGTTGCCATGCAACCAACATAATTTTACTTTAAAAACTTCAAATCCCCCTGTGAAACCAATGGCCAGAATTGAATTTCATTTAGCACAAAAAGTCACCTCATGTCTGTCTACCATAATTGCTAATTTTAAAGTTAAACCCTTGAAAAATGAGGCCTGTAGGAGATCAGCTTATTTACCTTATATACTTTTTATAGAAAATTTCAAAATTCTTTTATGATATCACTGGTCCAAAATTCTTTTATGATATCATTGGTTAGAATTAACTTCCTTTTGGCATGTATGGTCACCTCATTTTTGGCCGTCTACCATAATTGCTACTATAAAGTTGATGATTGAAAACTGAAGCCTTTAAAGGGATGGCTAGTTTCCTTATGTACTCTTTATAGAAAATTTCAAAATTCTTTTATGAAACCATTGGATAGAATTATAATTTCTTTTGGCACAAATGGTCACCTCATGGCTGTCTACAGTTATTCCAAAAATTAAGTTGATCCCATAAAAAACACAGCCTCCAGATGGACCAGATTAACTTAAGAATTCTTTGTATCTGAAACTTGAATCTGGTTGCTGCTGGAGGTAACCATGTAAAATAAAGTTACTAGTGTCACAAAACATAGTCCTGGCCTTACTTACAGAGGTCAATTTAGTGCCATACAAAATCCTCTTACAGTAATATGTTTATCCGAAATAAAATTGGGCCCCCAGCCTTCAGTTTAATCGGAGTAATATTATTTGCTAAAGTGCATTTGTTGTAAAATTAGACAACACAATTCCATTTCCAGATAATTATGTGTCCCCCTCCCCCCCTTCGAAGAAGAGAGAGCATATTGCTTTGCACATGTCGGTCCGTAAACCAAACAGTTTCTGATCAATAACTTGGGAACACCTGGGCCTAGGAACTTAAAACTTAGTCTGGAGATTGATCATGACCAGTAGATGAACCTTGTTGTTTTTGGAGTCACTTGGTCAAAGGTCAAGGTCACAGTGGCCTTCATTTACTGGGCTTGATTTTGAAAATGGTGACCAAGCTGTTTCCAATCAATAACTTGAGAACGCCTGGGCCTAGGAACTTCAAACTTAGTATTGAGATTGTGCGTGACCAGTAAATGATCCCTTTTGATTTAGGGGTAACTAGGTCAAAGGTCAAGGTCACTTTGACATTGAATGCCAAGATAGATTCTGATCAAAATGGGTTCTGGTCAAATCTTTTTCACCAGATTTTTTTCAGCATTTTCACCTTTACTGGATGCAATATACAAGGTAAAACTCAAATGAGTTAGTAGTGTTATTAATTATCAGTAGTAAACCTTCACCAAGATCAGTTCTGAACTTTGTAACATGCCCACGTTATAAAGCCAAACATAGTTTAAAAGCTATATATAAAATAGCTATATGAATATTATGGCATATGAGGGGGGCATATATGTTTTACAAGCATTTCTTGTTTATTTATGGTCTCTGTAGAAGTTGGTCAAGAACAAAGACTATATAAGCCAGTGTGTTTGTTTATGTAATAATTGTTTCCTCTGTTGTAAATATTGTTTATGTTAACTATTTGTAAATTAAGTTTCATTTGAAAATATTGTCTTTGTAGTTTATTCTACCATAGTGAGTTGTCAACCCTTGGTCATTTTGTCAGAACTTGTTTTAATTAAGCTTATGTACCTGGATGAGAATTCTAGGACTATGATGGCCCTCTTGCTTTGTAATTGTGAAACAGTATAGATCTCTGTGTCACCTGCTGTAAGCTGGCCCCGTGTTCTCGAAAAACTTAAGTACGATCTCAGGCTCAATTATGAGTATCATACTCAAGTCCCTATTGAAACTTATAGACATAGTTTGAGTATAAGTATAAAAATAATACTTAAGTACCATTTTTATTTTCAAGAACACGGGGCCTGAAGTGACACATAGGGATCACTTCTCAATCGTCTGTCTGTCTGACACACTTCTCTGAGCAGGTGACTCATGTGTTCGAAGGACCACTTCTTGTTATTCTTAGAAAAGAAAATGTGATTAGCCTGAATATATAAAATTGCTTACATTCTGATTGTGTGATTCTCTATTTGAACATGTTGTTAAATGGTAAGTTATTTATCCTGTAAATCATACAAATGTATTTCCTTACAACAGCCATACAAGGGGTGTGTGGAGATGTGCGAGAGATTTACCGCCAGACAGGCCTGGAAAACAGAGAAGAGAAGACAGAAATTAAGACACCAGTCGTATCCACTGTGTATGTCAGACCAAGTTCCAGTCAGTCTCAATCTGTTGTTTCGGTACCAAGTCAGTATTATTATTATTATCTACCATTATTCCAAAAGTAAAGTTGATCCCCTGAAAAATAAGGCTCCAGATATTGCTTAATTGACTAACTTAAGAATTCTTTGTATCTGAAACTTGAATCTGGTTGCTGCTGGAGGGAAACACATAGAATAAAGTGACTAGTGTCACAAAACATAGTCTTGGTCTTATTTAAAGGGGTCAATTTAGTGTACTGCCATACAAAATATGTTTATCCAAAATAAATTTGGGCACCACTAAAGAAGTTGGTAAAGAACAAAGACTATATAAGCCAGTGTGTTTGTTTATGTAATAATTGTTTCCTCTGTTGTAAATAATGTTTATGTTAACTATTTGTAATTAAGTTTCATTTGAAAATATTGTCTTAGTAGTTTATTCTACCATAGTGAGTTGTCAACCCTTGGTCATTTTGCCAGAACTTGTTTTAATTAAGCTTATGTACCTGGATGAGAATTCTAGGACTATGATGGCCCTCTTGCTTTGTAACTGTGAAGCAGTATAGGTCTCTATTTGTGTCAACTGCTGTAAGCTGAAGTGACACATAGGGATCAGTTCTCAATCATCTGTCTGTCAAACTTGTTCTGTCACACTTCTCTCAGCAGGTGACTCATGTGTTCAAAGGACCCTTCTTGTTATTCTTAGAAAAGAAAATGTGATCAACCTGAATATATAAAATTGCTTACATTCTGATTGTGTGATTCTCTATTTGAACATGACGTTAAATGGTAAGTTATTTATCCTGTAAATCATACAAATGTATTTCCTTACAACAGCCATACAGAGGGTGTGTGGAGATGTGCGAGAGGTTTACCGCCAGACGGGCCTGGAAAACAGAGAAGAGAAGACAGAAATTAAGACACCAGTCGTATCCGCTGTGTATGTCAGACCAGGTTCCAGTCAGTCTCAGTCAGTGGTGTCGGTACCCAGTCAGTATCAAGCATCCCTGGTTTCAGCTTCAAGGCCTGTCAAACAGGAGGTGTACAGGGGTATGTGTGATTTGAAGATTATATATAACTAATAAACACATGATTTTAGTTTTTGATTCAAAATAAATTTGATATCAAGTTATATTTAAGGAATCAAAATGAAATATGTATATGAACATGATTAAAATCTAAAAGTATCAATCTTAATTAGTTATTCACTGCATAAAAAAAAGTATGAAAACAGTGTGTATACATTCACTTGTCCAGTACATTATGGTCTTTTCAAGGAAAATAATTAGTCAAGCTTCGTCATTTCTAAGTGTCATTATTGGTAATGAAGATGAAAGAGGGTTTTTCAGAATGTTGGTAAGTAGCAGTAGGCAGAAAAATATCATTTTTGTGTCACCTGCTGAAAGCAGAGGTAACACATAGGGATCACTTTTCCGTTGTCTATCCGTCCGTCCGTCTGTCTGTCTTTCTATGCTCAGGTATAGATACTTGTGTGGCAGTAGGAACTATAGATAACAGTAAATTTCCTTTGGTGTCAATCATTCTGTTTTTAGCTCACCTGAGCACAACATGGTCAAGGCGATCTATTGTGACCAATGAATGTCCGTCATCTGATGTCCGTCGACAACATTTAACTTAAACGACATCTCTTAAACCACTGGGCCAATTTTAAAGAAACTTCACAGGAATGTTCTTTGGGTGATGCCCTTTCATAGTTGTTTAAAGAATTTGATTCCATGCAGAACTCGGATTGCAATGGCAATGGAAAGAAAAAACATATGAAAACTTTAAAAGTCTCCATCTCCAAAACTACTGGCCAGATTTCAAAGTTATTTGGCTGAGATGTTCCTTGGATCACCCTCTACCAAGATTGTTCAATTTATTTTGATTTGTTGAAAAACATGGCCGCTAGGGGGCAAAGCTCGTTTTTAGGGCTGTAACGAATATCCGAACACGCGAGAGTCCGCGATTCATTGCCGAAATTCAGACACAAATATTCGCCAACCTTAAATTTGCATGGTTCGCGAACTTCATTTTTATAAAAAGACGACAATTATTAAAATTAAAAAGGCAAAATAAATGCGATTTTCATTAAAGGTAAGTCTAAAATTCAAAGCTGATTGAAGATCGGAAGTACATGAAGCGGTGCGGCCATAGAAAACGGTGTCGAACTTCCGGTACATATAGCTTTACGAGCCGTACATTCGAAACAAAGAATACATAAAGCCGATTAGCCTATGCTGTTTAATCATCAATTTGATAATTGTTTGATTTATTTTGAGATATAAAAATAAGAAATCAATAGTCGTACTTTCACATTTTATCAAAGATTGAATTGAAAACTTTTTCTTATTTTCGAATTTAATTGTTGATCGTCTGCTGCAAAATGGACTCCGTGAAGATTAAAAACGCTCCGGCAAAATTTAAATCTAAAGTCTGGAACCACTTTGGCTTTTCCGACGCAGATGACGGCAAAGTGATCTGCAAAATATGTTCCACAGAGATAAAATACAGTGGTGGTACAACGAATTTAAATGTGCATTTAAAACGTCATCATGGCATAGACATTTCGGAAAGGGTTCTTGGGAAAGGTAATTTAATAAAGAATCTTTTTTTTAGATAATTATATAATAAATTAATAATATTATCTATCATAATATATAAAATTATAAATATATATATGCCATTGTTTTTTGAAGATGATTTGTAAATCTTTCATTGGTTCTTGCATTTGGACTTTGTTTTTTTTAATTAAAAAAAAAATTTATAAGCCAAATTACTTTTTTTTAATTTTATATAATTTTCCTTTTCATATATATACAGTATGTATATATTTAACATAGTCTGAAATAAAAAAAAATACTTGGACTTAGATCTAATTCTTTCCTTTAAAATAAACCTACAGGTCCTGCTGCTGCTGCAAGGACCGTGACATCTGGTCAGTCTGGTGATGTTGCAGATATTAAGCCTCCAGTACAAGCCCAGCCTGCTACTAACCCATTCTTGTTGGCAAGTAAATCAAAGCTACCTCAGTCAAAGACAAACCAAATTTCAACTCGGATAGCAAGCTACATCATTGATGATATGCGACCATTCAGCACTATAGACAGTAAGTCATTTAGGGCAATGATTCAGGAATGTGAACCCCGCTATATCTTTCCAGCAAGAGCTACATTCAGTGAGAAAATAATTCCAAAAATGTATGAGTCTGTAGCTGCTCGGGTAAAAGAGGAACTTAGTAATGTTGAATCAGTTGCTTGGACAACTGATTCGTGGACCAGTAGAGCAACCCAGTCGTATGTCACCATTACATGCCACTTTATCAATTGCAATTTTGAAATGTGCTCTCGTGTTTTACAAACCAGAGACTTGCCTGAATCACACACTGGAGAAAATATTGGCCATGTTCTGCATGACGCCGCTACAGACTGGGGCTGTAAGGTTTCTGCCATCACAACTGACAATGCTGCAAATATGAAGATTGCAGCCAGGGTTGGTAACATTCCAGTTCACATAAACTGTTTTGCACATACGCTAAATCTAGCTTCTGGTAAAGTACTCGACATAAGGAAGTTTCAAACATGCTGGGTAAAATGAGGTCAGTAGTTGGGTTCCTCCATCGCAGTACAACAGCGGCCTCAATATTGCTAAAAAACAAAATATGTTGCAGCTGCCGGACCACAAGCTCATTATTGATGTCAGGACCCGGTGGAATAGTAGTTTTCTTATGGTTGAACGATTCCTAGAGCAGCAGGTTGCAATAGTGGCAACATTATCAGATGAATCATTGAAAAAGCACAGAGAGGTCAAGGGTCATGTTGTCTCAAATTTATTAGAACACGGTGAGGTGGTCTTGTGTGAATCCTTCATATCCTTAATGCAACCACTTTACCATGCCACGCTTGCCATGTCGCCTGACCAGAGACCAACAGTTGGCGTTGTGCTACCCCTACTCTCAAAGTTGAAAGAGTTTTATGACCCCAAAGAATCTGATAGCACTGTTGAGAAAAAGATTAGAAAAGCTGTTCGTGACAACCTAGAAATAAGGTATACCAATGACCAGGTTGTTGAGTTTCTTGAGGAAGCTTCTGCCCTTGATGGAAGATTCAAACACTGTGTACCCAATAGTACATGGGAAAGACTAGCAGGTATGTGCTATATAAAGCAATGGTTACACATATATTTCTGGAAATATTCTCATAATTTATAAGTTAGTTATAATTTTAGTCCATTTGCCAGTGACCGCATCCATGAACTAATGTGAAAATTAGACTCTCAAGCTAAAATTTAAATATTATTGTATTATTTCCATTTTCTACCTAAGTATTGTAAAATATTAAAATAATAACCTAATAGATGATTGAATCAGTGGCACAGCTTAATATATTTCAGAAAAAGTTGTTTCCTATGATCCTGAGACAGTCAAGGAGGAGCCTCAAGAAACAGTTGCTGTAGATGAACCTGAGTTACCAAACCTGCCACAGCTAGATAACACTTCTGGTGCCTCGTCAGAAACTGACAAGAAACAACCAGACATGCCAAACTCTCCCCCTAAGAAGAAACAGGCCTTGAGTTTCTTGTTTGATGATGACATTGAGATATGCAAGGTTGAACCAGCACCTTCTCTTGCAGATCGTGTTTCAAAGGAAATTAGTCTCTACAAAACAGAACCAAAGCTACGTCCTACTTCTGATCCTTTACATTTCTGGAAGACAAATGTAGACAAATACCCTCTGTTGTCAAAAGTATCAAAAAGGTATCTTTGTGTCCAGTCGACATCTGTTGCATCAGAACGTGTTTTTTCCTCGGCTGGGGACATAGTTACTGCAACGCGCTCATGTCTGGACTCCGAACATGTTGATCGCCTAATTTTTCTAAAGAAAAATTATAATGACTGCAAAGATAGGGATACTGTTCTAAAAAAGTTATAACTTTGTTTATTTTTCAAAGAGGTCCAGTGAGCCAAAGTTATGCTATTTTATATGTTTTAAGGTTCTAAAGCATATAGTATGTACATTGTACAATTTATTGTTGTTTTGTTTTGTTCAAAAGTTAAGAAGACATATTGAATAATAACCATTAAGAAAACCTTTTTTTACTATTTTTTTTTTGACTTCCAAATGACGGTCCAAACAAATGAAAATAAAATATCCTTAATAATTAAGCTGATAAAGTTCGTGAACCGATCTGTGAATCTCATTGCCGTATCGCGAACCGGTTCGTCTCGCGACCTGACTGACAAACCTCAGCCCTACTCGTTTTCATTATATGTATATAGTAAAACCATCAAAAATCTTCTCCAAAAGTACTGGCTGGATTTTAAAGTTATTTGGCACAGATGTTCCTTAGGTCACTCTACCAAGATTGTTCAAATTATTTTGATCAATTGAAAAATATGGCCGCCAGGGGGCGGAGCCCGTTTTCCTTATATGTATATAGTACAAATTTGAAAAATTTTCTTGGCCAAAAGTAATTGCTGGATTTCATAGTTATTTGGCACAGATATTCCTTTGGTCAGGTCACACTTTACCATGATTATTTAAATTATTTTGATCCATTAAAAAACATGGCTGGCAGGGGGTAACCCCATTTCCTTATATGTATAAATACAAATTTGAAATACTTTTTTTCAAAAAGTACTCTCTCGATTTATGGCTGGCAGAGGGTAGAGCCCATATTCCACAATATCATAAGATATTTGCGGCTTCTTTTCCTCCCACTATTACCTGGTTCACAGGTGAGCAATCCCAGGGCCACCATAGCCCTCTTGTTTCTTATGTGACTAGAGAAATCAAAAGATTAGCCACATATGTATCCATATATGAAAACGTCTGTCACACTTTTTCTGTCACGCTTCAGCAGGTGACACATGTGTTCTATAAAGAACACTCTTGTTACTTCTTGGAACAGTGGTCCAGTGGAACAACAAACACTTCATTATCATAATTATAATTACATGGTGCCATAAGTTTTACAGTCTGTCAAATTGGTCTTTAGCGTTACCATATCTATCTGCCTCCAAAGCTTGCCAATTTTGTACAGTGTGTAAAATGGAGTATTCATTATTCAGGAAGTTATTGGATAAATCTTCTTTTATCTGTTTAAAAATAGAACAAGCCAGTTGTCAATACAAATCAGGTATCAAGAAAGAACATTTGAGTACAGTCCAGGAAGGGTTGAGACGTTTGATCAAGCAGAGAGAGGCGACAATAAAACAGGAAGTACCCTATTCTGGCAGTTCAGGTGAGAGTTACAATAAAGGCCCCCTGTTGACACTATGCTAAATGATAGTAATCATAGAACTGACCTACCTAACCAGTGTAAAACCTGATCAGTCAGTTTTCTTTGCATCTGCATCCTTGAGGTGAATAATAGGACCTCCACTCAGAGTCACGGTATGAATCACGACCCTCCCGTCCTGTCACATCACATCTTGTTTCATCTTAACTTATATTACATGATGACATGGTAGGATGCTGGAGTATAAATCACCTTAGTTCTAGATAAAATTGTTGAAATATATTACTAATATAGGGTGTCTGTAAAAGTCTGGTTTTAACTGTGTATTAGACTGGTAAAAGGTTATGTAAATTACAGAAAAAAAAAGATTAACATACTACAATTCATATAAAACCAGATTTTAACCAGTTTCCAATGAAAATCCTGGTTATTAGAATGGGTACGTTGTTGGGTGGGCGAGCATTAAACGGGTAATTTCCGTCAAATATCTCCTGCTAGAATAAAATAGTTTTTATACTTGATGGGTAGATTCCTTATGGGAAGAGGAAGATCGGTATTGATTTTCAGGTTGATAGGGTCAAGGTCAAAAATTGGAATTGGTTTTGGGGGACTGTTCTAAACAAAAAAGGTTGTTTCTGTCAAATATTTCCTTTTTATACGCCCATCTTAAGATGGGGCGTATTATGTGAACACTCACGGCGGGCGGGCGGGTGGGTGGGTTGGGGGGCGTGGAACATTTGTTGTCCGGGCTCTAACTTCAATACCGTTTGCCCAATCCTTTTCAAACTTTCCACACATGTGCATGGCCATAATATCTCGGATGAGTTCGATATCCAGCATTATCGCGTGAATGACTTAGAAGTTATGGCCCTTGATGTACACAAAATACTTGAAATTGTGATTGTCCGGGCTCTAACTTCAATACCGTAAGTCCAATCCTTTTCAAACTTTTCACACATGTGCATGGCCATAATATCGCGGATGAGTTTGATATCCAGCATTATCGCTTGAATGACTTAGAAGTTATGGCCCTTGACGTACACAAAATACTTGAAATTGTGATTATCCAGGCTCTATTTTCAATACCGTTAGCCCAATCCTTTTCAAACTTTTCACACATGTGCATGGCCATAATATCACAGATGAGTTCGATATCCAGCATTATCGCGTGAAAGACTTAAAAGTTATGGCCCTTGACGTACACAAAATACTTGAAATTGTGATTAACCGGGCTCTAACTTCAATACAGTTTGCCCATTTCTTTTCAAACTTTTCACACATGTGCATGGCCATAATATCGCGGATGAGTTCAATATCCAGCATTATCGTGTGAATGACTTAGAAGTTATGGCCCTTGACGTACACAAAATACTTGAAATTGTGATTGTCTGGGCTCTAACTTCAATACCGTTGGACCAATCCTTTTCAAACTTTCCACACATGTGCATGGCCATAAAATCGCGGATGAGTTCGATATTCAGCATTATCGCGTGAATGATTTAGAAGTTATAGCCCTTGAACACTTGAATAAGTCAAAAGAGACATTTTCCTTCAAATTAATGGAAATGTTTCAACATGATTGTTTTAATAAGTAACATTCATTAACTAATGGGATTTAGGAGACAATAGCTTGTTTCTCTGAGCTATTTCTGAGAGTCCCCATACTGTGATGGGCGTATTTTGTGGCAGTCCTGACCCTTGTTAAATAGAGTTTTCAACTTGGTAGGTAGATACCTTATGTGAAGAGGAAGATTGGGATTTATTTTCTGGTCTGTAGGGTCAAGATTAAGGTCACTGTTACTGAAAATAGGTTTGTATCAAACAGGTTGTTTCCTTAGAATATCTCCTGGTTTTGTGTCATTTCACATGTTTCTTGTTGAGTGATTCTTTGCATCATAATAGCAATCACATTCAACAGTCCCATGGATGGGTCAAAAAAATTTGTTTCGGAAATTCATGGAAAAACCTCATTTCCAACGAGGTTTAAACCCACAGCCTTTCTAATGGCAGAAAAAAATGCTTGATACACTTGAAAGTTTGATTTAACAAGATTTGTTATATGTAGAGGCAGCTGTACATGTAAAAATATAAATTGTTGTCTTGACTCTTGATACATATGTTTTTCATGTACATGATTCAAAAGAGAAGAATATTGTATTTCAGGGATATCAACACAAGGTTTAAGACAGTTGGATATCTGCAAATCAGAGAACACAAGAGCAGAAGATCTGGATATATCATCCATGGAGGTCACTGTATCTACAACTCCACGTTTTCAAGGAACTGTGTACCAGTCTATGATACTAGGGAAAGGGACTGGTACCGAGTCTGTCAAAGTTCTTAAAGAGCCTTCAAGACCATCAGCATACTACAGTGGTGTGCAGAGAGCTACTGTGACAGCATCAGTGTTGTGTGGTAGTCAGATTCCAGTTACCTCGTCTATCGTTAGTAAGTCCATGATTGGGAGCACCACTGCATCAAGCTGTGTTAAGTCACCAACATATGGCGTGTTGGTCCGTTTGGCCGATGGGAGGCAGGTCATACAGCGTCTCAATGTTCCACAAACTCTTCAGTCCACCCAGCCAACTCAGTCCACTGTGACGATTAATGGTCCATGTCAGATTACCACGTTAACCAGACCGGCCAGTGAACTGGTACCCGGTACTTCACTAACATATCCACAGACAGCGCTGACACAAACACTGAAACCAGTCCAGCATAACAATGCCACTGTAGCTGGCTGTATACCTAGTCAGTCCTCTTCCAATGCAGTATGTATGATGCAGCAGACGATACTTCCTGTAGGGAATTCTGGGAAGGAGAATACAGCGGTTAGCTCAGCACAGAGAGAAGGTGCAAGGTTATCGTTGTCAAGGAGTGGTTCCCCTGTGGCTACCAGTCAGCCTGCTCCACCTACCACTGTGATCAAACAGGAGCCACCTGATGACGGCTTATACGGGAGGAGGAGGAAGAGGAAGAAGTTCTGTAGGTTTGATTTTTAGCTGTATTTAAGGGGGAAAGAAGTTAG
>CM037783.1:55733900-55783900 GCA_021229015.1 Solen grandis
AGTCCAGATGGCCAAGTGATAAGTTCATCGGTCTTGTAATCTCGAAGTTGTAGGTTCGAGTCCTACGAGCAAGCCTTTATTTAAAAAAAAAATCAAATTCGTTTTCAGTTATCATTTTGCTTTTAATTACTTGTATTGTGGGTGAATACTTTGTTGAATTGCTGGTTCTCCTTTTATTTATTTTTTATCTTCTTATTTTATTACATGTATATGCAGTTGAGTATTGAGTAAATCGTTTAAAATATTCATCAATAATCTCGATTAAATCGTGATATATACATGTATGTGTGATTTGCATGTAGTACATAACTAAACAAGTGGTCAAAAATTGAAGCTAGCAGAGCGTGTGATAAACACATTTGCATCTAAGTAATACATATATACGTGTTGTACCATACTGTTTTAATTCGGAAACAGACAATTGCCGAAGAAAGGTCACTGAATATTTAGATATCTCAGGTTATTATTGCAAGACAATATCGCTGAGTACTTTTTATAAACATACATAACAAAACATTAGGTAATCAGTCTCCTACGCAACAAGCTCCGTCCATTATCCTCTTGGGTCACGTAGGCACTTTACAGTCTTATTTTCTCCGTATCAAGATGATCATTTTATGCAATATATATTTAAACTTTGAACGAAATAGAAGCATTTTAACGAACGGGTAAGTAGGACAATCTGTACAAGAGACCTGGATTTACAGAGAATTTGGCCGGGAGGAGAAAAAATACAGAAATGCTGGAAAAAAAATCTTTATTTGACGGTCAAATATAAAAGAACACATCTAAGTTGATGAAAAGGTATACTGCAGTATGGCATAAATATATTTATGGTCCAGAAATGTCCCCCCTTTCAGTTGGTCTATCAAGTTTATTTATTTAATCAACAAATCAGCTACAAGTCACTTTATCAAAAAAAAAAGGCAGCAACTACAGGTACTAACTGTATTTTAATTACCAGATTAAAACGATTCCTGGTAGCAAAGAATTGGGATGTGGCGGGAGCCGAGAAACAGCTCAAGGCTACTATAGAGTGGAGGCGGGAAACCAAACCACAGAATGTCGTCTGCAGCTACTGCCAAAAACACCCAGGATTCCATGCAATGGTTAATTCTTTTATATTTTTTGGAATTTATTTCAAAGGTTTTAATTAGCTATTAAAGGTGATGTCCCCTTTAGAATACTAATAAGTATTTAAATAACATATTTGACAGTAATTTTGTAATGGCTGTCTGTAATTTTTTTTTATTTATTCCAACTATGGAAAACCAACTTAATTGCGATAAATTACCTTTAATTGACAACACTCTGATTTTACTCTCTTTAGCGGCAGGTCGGATTCGACTTGAAAAATCGCCCGGTCTTCTACGCTTGCTTCGTTCAAAACTTCACACAGAAGAACACGCCCCAGGACTCCGAACAACATCTGATACATGTTATGGAAACCGCCATTAGAATTATGGCACCGGAAGTTCATCAGGTCGTCTGGTTCTTCGACTTTACAGGTTCATATAATTCTTCCTTGTATAAATCTTTGCAATAATGATAACCTTGTTTCCGCGATATCCTGTTGCACACATTCTAGCTAATTCAGTGTATATGCATAACATACGGCTCAGTAATACCAGCTTTTGATAACATGCTTATCTCGATCTTTGCATTTCTAATATATGACGGAATGACCTTCTTGATATATCCATTACCAATTAACCCTTTACAATTTTGTGGGCTCTTATGACTGCCTTTATGACAAGTGCAGACCAAGATCAGTCTGCACATGTATTTTTTTACATTATGATATTTTTTTTTTTTTGCGCTTGAATATTTATTTTAAGTGTGAGCAAAATATTCACGTTATTTACGAGACAGTCGTACACGTGGAAATCTACTCCTTCGAATAAAAGAAGCGTTATGCAATGTATGCGATTTACCCAATGTATGCGATTTACCCAGTGTATGCGATTTACCCAATGTATGCGATTTACCCAATGTTTTACCCAATGTATGCGATTTACCCAATGTATGCGATTTACCCAATGTATTTACCCAATGTATGCGATTTACCCAATGTATGCGATTTACCCAATGTATGCGATTTACCCAATGTATTTACCCAATGTATGCGATTTACCCAATGTATGCGATTTACCAAATGTATTTCACACAGACTTTGTTTGATTACGAGTTATAGCTCTAAAATAGCTCCTTCTGGGCCATATTTCTTTTCTTTGAAGTAGAATGGCAAACACACCTTTATAGTCTTTGCCTCTATCGAGTTCTTCCCCCTCCCCCTTTTTTTTTACATATCTGTTTCATGTGAATCCTGCCGACAGTCTATCAGTGCCTTGAGCGCTTTTGATCTTTTTACGATATTTTAATAAGTGTACCTGCTATTCTATCAAATCCAAATACTTTAGATTCATGTATTCCTATAATTTGTCACATCATGTCTTTCAATTCATTCTGCATTCTAAAATGAACATCTTAATTGAGTTTTGTTGGAACAAAAGATTTAAAATAGAAAAGTTGATATTAATAACAGAGAAAACAATATTCATGTCACCAACACGTTTTGCAATTTCGTTTGAAATTTAAATGAGATCTGAATACCGAAACTATCTGATAATGAGCTTCTCGTGATATAAACTGAACCCTGTTCATAATTACATCTCCATGTAAGTTGAAGAGGGCATATTGAATTTGGTAGAATAGCCATGAACTTTGTATCTTCCGAATTTGAAGTGCTGGACAGTCATACTTAGAAGTGGTATTCCATGTCTGCTCTGTTTCCCCCTAATCTTTTTATCTTTACATAAATACCATCCAATATATGATGACAAAGTCAAACTTTCAGGCCGAAGTTGACAGCGATGCTTTTGTCTACACATAAACATCCTTTAAATAATATCTAGCTAAGATACTTAAGCACACATGTACGTGCATCATCTCATGATGTTTATCATCACACTATTAATTTTGTAATTAAATATTCGTTCCCAAGTAATCATGTTGTCATAAAATATTTTGAATCTCCCATAGCAATAGTTACCATAGCATTACTCAAACATCTTGTGATATATGTGGTAACTCAGTGATCTAGAAAAAATATGACGAGCTTGAAATCGTTCTAAAAATATGTGAGCTCAGAATCATATATGTGTAATCTACATACTTCTTTTATAGATCAAGAAATTAATACAAAATATGGGTTAAAAGGAAGGGGGAATTAGTAATACATTTCTTTTAAGAACTATTTATCGCTTTATAGAATACGTGTATTCGGCTCCAAAAGGCCACCCGGGTATGATGTATGATATCAATAATCTTTTATAGGTATTCCTTGATTATGATGTGTGTATTTATGTCAAAACTTCAGGCATATATTTTCTTCTATTGATTACGATGCCAACTTGTTTGTATCCTGAAAAAAAAGTTTAAAAGGATTAATGTTAAGCGCATGGTTAAAAATTTAAAAGAAATCATGGGCAAAACACGACATAAGGAAGTACGCAACAGCAAGTCAGCAAATTGCTTTCAACTCCCATTATATTCTATGCTAAAAACATGTACATGTACATTAATATATGTTTATGTTCCGAAGATGGTATTTCTATTAATTCATTTTTAGTTCAAAACCATCACATTTTCGATTTCCATAGCATGTCTTGACAAGCTTGGATGTAATTGATATTCCTTTTATATGTAAAAATTCATATTCTACATTTACAGGAATGAAGTTAGAGTCATGCAGCCCACGATTAGCTTTGGCCACATTCAAACTATTGTCATACTATCCCGGTCAGCTTGCAGCTGTTGTATGCGTCAACCATGGGCTTATTTTCCACGCTTTTTGGAAGGCTGTCAAGCATTTTGCGGACCCAGAGGCCATATGCACAGTTCATGTTGAACGATCACGTGACAAAGTAGAGGAGGTGATGAACAATCTATTTCCGGTGGAGCTGAAAGAATGGTTTGAGGAGGAAATGCGGCTGAATAAATCACGTCCATCATTAGAAACTCAGAAACAGTTCTGGAAGACACCAACCGGTGATCATGACCCAAGAGGTTGTCCGTCGTTTGTTAAGAAGTATATCGACAATATTGACATTGATGGTGTAGAAAATGGCAGCCAATTGTTTAGACCACATCCGAGTATATTGGAATACATGAAACAGATAAATTTACAATGACCGGCAGTTTATGATTTAGAGCACTATTGTCTTATTAGAGAAAATACTCCCATAAAATAAATATATGCTAGTTTGTTTGGATGGGTTTAACGTCCCAAGATAGTATTTCATGTCTGTTTTAGATAGATTTAGTGCTGCCACACTGCAGCATCACGCCGTAGACACCTGACCCAGCCATATTAGTATGACACCAGGCAATTGTTTGTTTGTTGGGTTTAACGTCCCACCAACAGTATTTCAATCATTTGGAGACGATGTCTACTTGAGACAGATATAGTGCTGCCACACTGCAGTATCACGCCGTAGACATGTGGCATGATTCCACATCCAGTCACATTATCCTGACGCTGGGCCAATCAGTCCTGCAACTACCCTTATACGCTAAGCGCCAAGCAAGGGAGCTATAACAGTACCATTTTTTGCGAATTTGGTATGTCGCGACCGGGGATCGAACCCACGGCCTCCCGCTCCCGAAGCGTACGCTCTTACCATTCGGCCACCGGGGACGGGCAAACCAGTCCTGGAAATACCTTAATGTGCTGAGCGAAAGGGATCTATACCAGTTTTATTTTTACGACTTTGGTATGTCTTGGCCAGGGATCGAACCTACGACCTCTCGATTCCGAGTCGGACGCTCAAACCATTCGACAACAAAGACCGAAATATATGCTTATACTTAAATACTCGCAGTCATTCCTTACAAAAACATAGTCATAATACATTTAAAAAATATTGAGGCGGTACAAACAAAAATAAACGATGGAGCATTATTTTCACTTTTACGTCAAATAGGTAATTTGCCGAAATATTTGCAATGATAACATTTTTTCATTAATTGAATTTTATAATTCCTGAAAAATTTCCGTTCCATTCCTATTCAGTCGTAAGAAACTTTATTTAAATAGTCATTATTGCACTTATATCTGTCGTATGCAACCGGTAGCTTAGATGTCTTAAGACCATGATACCATGCTCTTCACGTACCTTATGCTGTAGATGATCATCGTGGTTTTTGACACTATGTCAGAACAAAGACGCATTATTACATAACTATTATTTATGAGCCCTAAAACATTTAAAGAGGCATTTTCAATAAGACACTGACAATAAAAAATATCACTGCAGAAATGGGACCGAAAGTGATATTATTTCTTGGCCCAGCCTTTTCTACAATTTAACTGGCTAAAGCAGAGAATAATAGTTATGTAATAAAATTGTAATTAAATGAGTATTTGATATTGGCCCTGTTATTTGTCCTCGGGACAGTCGTACTGACCTGCGGCCTCGGTCCAATACGACTGTCCTCGGATATATATATATATATACCGGAGTTGTAGATCTCGGTCAGGTTATTATGTCTATGGTCAATTTGAACAGCTTTAATTAATCATTTTAAATATGAAAATAGTATTTTAATGAAATCAAAGATAAAACTTTATAGCTAAAACTAGATGTGGGTGTTCCTCGGAACACTTGTGTCGCCTGCATTTAAGCATGTTTGATGAAAGAATTGACTAGAAAATCGATCTTTTGACAAATTATTGATAAAGCATAATCTATTTTGTGAGGTACAAAATAACACACACACACACACACACATATATATATATATATATATATATATATTTTTTTTTTTTTGGGGGGGGGGGGGGGGGGAATAAAATATTCAAACAGTGCAATATGTAATAATTTTCCCGAGCACTTTCGACGTCTTCATCAGAGGAGTGTCAGAATGACTATGAATTCAAAACATTAACTGTAAGAAAAATTATGACGTCATTAAGCACTTATGACGTTAATTATATATATGTTGCAAGTTTGTAGTCATCATTATCATTATTGAGTTATCATTCTTGTGTACTGCACTCAGACCAATGAGATCTATCTACTATAAATGTTTAAGGCAACACTTTACAAGTTATGCACCACACAAGAATTAAATCCAAAAAAATAAACAAAGGGAAATTACTCCAAAAATACAACAGTTATCATTCTTGCACAATGCACTCCATGAGATCTTTCCACCTGTGAGGTTTCAAAGTAATACCTCAAATACTTTTCGTGTTATGCTCCAGACAAAAATGAAGTCTGAGTATCAACAAAGGGCAATAACTCAAGGAAAAAGAGAAACAGAGTTATCATTCATGTGCACTGCACTCAGACCATTGAGATCTATGAAGTTTCAAGTCAATATCTCAAATACTTTTTATGTTATGCTCCTGACAAAAATAAAGACTCAGAATCAACAAAGGGTAATAACTCAGAAAATACGAAAGTCAGAGTTATCATTCTTGTGCACTGCACTCCATCTCAATGTGATCTATCCATGTTTTAAGTTTCAAGGTGATACCTCAAATACTTTTTGAGTTATGGTCCGGACAAAAATAAAATCTCAGAATCAACAAAGGGTAATAACTCAGAAAATACGAAAGTCAGAGTTATCATTCTTGTGCACTGCACTCCACCTCAATGTGATCTATCCATGTTTTAAGTTTCAAGGTGATACCTCAAATACTTTTCGAGTTATGCTCCGGACAAGAAAGTGTGACGCCGACGACGCCGACGACGACGCCGACGACGACGACGGACAAAGTGATCCCTATGTGTCTGCCATGCTATGCAGGCGACACAAAAATTACACTGTTTATTTTGTTTAATGGTGAACCAATACTTTTTTTCTTTACTATGCGTTTAATTTTAGTGCTAATATACTTATAAGAAATATTTTCCCCTAAAAATAAGAATTTCAAGAGCTTTTTAATGGTGTATACATTTTGATATTTTTTATCAGAAATAATGATTTTTTAAGAAAATTAAATTTCTGCTTCTATGTAATTCATATAGAAATCCCTTAAATTTGCCTTTCAAGATGGCCACCAAGAGTAGGGATATTCACTGATGTGGGAACTATGTATAGCTCCACATTTTGGGAATTTTAAGACAGTGTCAGAATCAAATTATTTTTCAATGGGTGAGTTATCATGCTTTTACCTTTAAAAATAGTAAAAAAATCTCTAAACTTTGGTTAAGGTTCACTTAGGTATAGGTTTTTGACATTTCATCAAAATTGTCAAAAAAGAAATAAATGCCATTCATTTCATGCAAGTTACCATGACACGTCTTAAACACACAGTCAATCCTACCTGGTGAAATAATATCAAGTGGTCAGTTCAGTGTGACCATACCATATGGTATATGACGTCATTTCAAGCTAACGCGTGAAGCATATTTTGCATCGATTCAGAGGAAAAATTGCTGTAAGTATCGTATTTCTTTAGCAATTTTAATAATTTATAGCTCATGCGAGTTTTCCTAACATTTGGGAAAAAACTTCCGAGTTCGTGTTTAATTGTTTGCCCTTGATCGCTTACCTGAGAAATATGATTGCTTAAGAAATAAAGATGCTAGAGTGTAAAAGTGAAATCTGGCTTTTTTTATGGTGAAAAGGGCACAACTCCTAAATTTACTAGTCAATATCAGTTATAATTGAACCCGATTGCGAGAT
This sequence comes from Solen grandis, assembly GCA_021229015.1. Taxonomy (NCBI): domain Eukaryota; kingdom Metazoa; phylum Mollusca; class Bivalvia; order Adapedonta; family Solenidae; genus Solen; species Solen grandis. The sequence goes on from CM037783.1 coordinate 55,741,599, forward strand.
TATGAGCATAAACATTGTCTTAAAGTTTAAAAAAGATTGTTAAAAAAATGAAGTTGGTAGAGAATAAACAAAGTGAAATCTTGCATTTTTTGTATTAAAAGGGGAATAACTCCTGACCTAAATTGGCAATCTCAGCCACAATTGAACTCAATCGAGACATTATGGTCATTAACATTGTCATAAAGTTTGAAGATGATTGCTCAAAAGATGAAGATGCTAGAGTGTAAACAAAGTGAAATCTGGCATTTTTTGAATATTAAAAGGGGCTTAACTCCTAATTGACGGATCTCAGCCAAAATCGGATTCAATCGAGACCTTATGGTCATTAGCATTGCCATAAAGTTTGAAGATGACTGCTCAAAAGATGAAGATGCTAGAGTGTAAACAAAGTGAAATATGGCATTTTTTGAATATTAAAAGGGGCATAACTCCTGACCTAATTGACGGATCTCAGCCATAATAGAACTCAATCGGGACCTTATGGTCATAAGCATAAGGTTTGAAGATGATTGCTCAAAAGATGAAGATGCTAGAGTGTAAACAACGTGAAATATGGCATTTTTTGAATATTAAAAGGGGCATAATTTCTGACCTAATTGACAGATCTCAGCCATAATTGAACTCAATCGAGACATCATGGTCATAAACATTGTCTTAAAGTTTGAAGATAATTGCTTAAGAAATAAAGGTGATAGAGTGTAAACACTAAAAATTGTTGACGCCACACGACGCACACCGCACAACGCACTCACGGGATCACAATAGCTCACCCTGAGCTTTGCTCAGGTGAGCTAAAAAGGACAATAACTAAAAATTATGAAAGGTAGAGTTATCATTCTTGTGCACTGCATTCCTCCCCAATAAGATCTATCCAATTATGAAGTATCATATTGATATCTCAAATCAAAAATTAAGCCTGAAAAATAACAAAGGGCAATTACTCAAAAATTATGAAAGGTAGAATTATCATTCTTGTGCACTGCACTCCTCCTCATTGAGATCTATCAACCTATGAAGTATCAATACTTTTCGAGTTACAGACAGACGGATGGACGGAGACTATTACCATATCAAAGGCAGCAGGGGATAAGAAAAAAAACAAAAAAACACCCCCCTGCTTGAGGAATCGTCCTAAAATGTTTGTGAAATTAAAAACACATTTTTGTCGGAAGAGACCTGATTGACAGAATCTAGCCAATTTCTCCCCTGTAAAACTATAGAGAAACTTAAGTCATAATATCAGTGTTGAATTGTATGGACATATACTGATGAAGAAAACAAACAAATTTAGGCCGATGCCCTGACTGCAAGTTGTTACCACGCTCGGCACGCTGCGACAGTATTTCAGTCATATAGCGATATTCAGCTAGTTACAGATGGAGGAAGACTCTACATTCATAATGGCACCCAGTTAGAAGCACCAACCTACTGGAAGGCTTCCACACAAACCCTGTTGGGCTCCGGACACAAAGTGGTAAGAGGCAAAGAGACATAAGTCAGTGCCTATTTCCACCAGGTCATTGATCTATCTACCTATGAAGTTTCATGTTGATACCTCTTATAGTTTTTGTGTTATGCTCCAGAAAAAATTATAACAGACAGAGGGACAAAGCGGCAAGCTCTCCCTTTAGGGAACATAAAAAGTACAATTAGAAAAATAATTTTGTATATTCTTGAAATTGATCATTGTAGCCTTCTCTTTCCCTCGCTTTCCTTCCATTTCTGTATCAACTGCTGTAAGCAGAGGTGACACATAGGGATCATTTTTCCGTCACCTGTCTGTCCATCCATCCGTCACACTTTTTCTGTCATACTTCAGCAGGTGACACATGTGTTCTAAAGAACAATCTTGTCTTTATATATACACGTGTATGTAAAGCTGACTGCAATATAGCTCTCATATTCTTTAAATAGTCAAGCTAAAATGGTATATAAAATCCTTTTTTTAATTAATGTGGAAAATAGATTAGGATAGGCTGATGTACATAGTCATATTTATTTTACTAAAGTGTCACAAAAACATGGTCAATTAACAAAGGTAGCACTTTATCCATTTTTCTCCAATAAGCATCCATTTCAACACATTAATTAGCTATAGTAGTGAAACTGAACTATGTTTATATAGCAATATTTGTATACTTGCTGATGATAGACAAATATTATTTCCAGCAGTATACTGACCACATTCATTAGTATAAGATCTTGGTAACAAACATTTCTTGCTGAGAAAAAAATATCCATATCTCCTAAAATCAACATCTTTCTTCCAAATCAGCAGGTGTTTTTTTTGCTTCTCATTTAATGTATGCTGACAATTATTTCAATACTTTGTTTGATGATTTATTTAAAATATTAACCAGCACTTCTGCATGCCTCATTGCAATCACTGAACTCCAAATCAGGATGTATCAATGGATTCAGCTATCTGTACTTATGCCACGTGGACTGTCATACTTCATGAAACACTGAATGATGAAAGATGTGTAGTGTTCTTAATGTATTCAAGAATGAAAATGTTATTTCTTCTGCTTCTTTTTCTCTGCCTCCTCTTCCTTCTCCTTCTCAATTTCAGCCATATATTTGTCAATTTCATCAGCCTCAATCATCTAGAAACAATGTAAAACATCAGTTATAATTTAATAATAGTCCAAATTTTATATTGTATGATATTTTATCAAATTTTGAATTGGTTTTAATTAATTTGAGTTCATTTTAACTACAGCTTTCACTAAAAGGTTGAATAGCCATGTTACACCACTTTGATTTGCTAGTATAAGTTTATATAGAACATTTTGTAAAGGCAAGACAGGAGAGTACAATATGTGCAATAATTATAAACACACAAAAACTGAAATTCATAATGTCACATTTAATGTTATCATCAGAAAAATATAAAATGAAATATAAAAATAAATCCATTTTGAATAAAATATTGTATGATTTAATGAGAAAATCCATTTTTAAGCTCTAGTATCTTACAATGTTGTGGGCACTTGCGACTGCCTTTGTGAACAGTGCAGACCAAGATCAATCAGCAAATTTAATGGTACTATCCAAAATGAAGAAAGTACAAATCCAATAAGAAATGTGTACAGAGGACACAGATGCCCCCGACCCGTCACATTTTCCAAAACAAAGGCCAACACCCAGGTGGGCAAGTTCATGTCCTGAATAATATATCCATGAATATCAAGTCTGTAGTACAAATACTTTCGGTGTTATGCGTGTCACAAGGTTTTGGGACGGACGGACGGACGGACGTATGGATGGACAAGGGCAAATCTATATCCCCCCATCCCCGCATTTTTGGTGGGAGCATAAAAGTTTAGCATGGTTAGGGTTGAAGTACCGTCAAACAAGATAATATGTTCCTATTCTAGAGTGTAGATTTAGGTCAGATTTATTACTCAACTACTCACCTTAAGGGGCTCTCCCCTCTTCATCACTGCCAGCTCTACATTCTTGCCTCCTGTCTGTACAACCTCCAGCAAGGCTTTGAGAGTCAACTTGATACATTCCCTGTCCTCTGCTGCTATCTCCTCTGAGTAATGTTTCTCCAGGTACTCTCTTACTGTCTTAGCACTGCGCCCGATGGCATTAGCCTGATGTAAATAAATTATTATGTATGTATTATTGTCATAGTGCCATTTGATTCATTATACTTAATTTTGATACTGTTTTTCAATATTTTTTGCATTAAACTGTGGTCACACATTAAAGCCCTTTAATCCTTGACAAACCACACAAAAAGCTCAATTTAAGTTACTGTCAAAGACCAATGTATGACATTCATATGACATTACCTCCTACACCTCGTGGCAAATTTTTATGAAACATGGATGTCCCTAATCATTCCCTTTTCAAAGTTGATTAGACAGTTCGAGTTCATGCAGAGATCTGATACTCATAGCAATATAGAGTGAAAAAAACTACTGAAAACTTTAAATTTGTTGTTAAAATAAACATATTGTGAAATATATCCATGGTTTCCTCTACCTGATTATTTAACTTTTTTATATACAAAATAAAATCTTATAATTATATATAAGCCTTATAATATTTTGCTGATGTTTCTTTGGTCAACCTCAACCAAATTTCTTGGACCTGCAAAATACATGGCTGACAGGTATATTGCCAGATGAAATGTCTTGGCAAAGTCCTCTGTTGATGGTCAACACAGAATAGACATTTATTGGTATCAGTCGTTGTAACTCATCATGAACAACAACTTTATTAATTTAAACGAGTATAATTATGACAAGTCTGTGACTTTCTGGTTGGTTATGCCGTGAACTTTGTGACCAAAATTGGCAAAGATTGAGGCTCATTTGTCGAAGTTAGGGTATGGAGACTAATTTAATGCTAGTTTTCATTAAAATCAATGGCCACAACTTGAGTGTCTGGAACATTCTGACCACATGACAAAGATATTGTGGAGATACACATTAAAACTAAGTTTGGCAAAGATGGATTCATGTTTATCTGGGTCTGAGGACGGACGCTGTCAATTTTGCAATTTTTCATTAATTCCACTTTCATGAGCTTTAACTCTAGAATGTCTGGAACATTCTGACTAGTTATCGAACTTGGTTGAGTTACCGTACCAAACACATTGTGAAAAAGTCTGACAAAAGTTGATTCACATTTATTTGAAATTAGAGAGCAGACAACCTAAGTGGATGATATACACACACCTGCGAGCTACCGCAGGTGAATTCATAATACGTCCTGTCCTTTGAAAAGCATATAAAACTGTGGTGAAATATTCCAGTAATGACCTAAGATGGGATAACAATTACATGTAAGAAGTAATGTTAGTCTGCTGTGTGAACCTACCTTCCACTCATGGTAAGTTCCTGAGGGATCCGTCTGGTATAGATGTGGACCATCATCATAACCAATGATCAGAGCTGACAAACCAAATGGGCGACGACCATTACTTTGTGTGTATTTCTGTAAATATAACCAACAGTCATATCATTAATGCACTTTTATTGAATTGTTCTTGTCACGTAAGTGAGAGGGTGCAGTGGTTACCAGTCTAGATTTGTTTCCTGTGAGTTTTCTCTGGGTAATCAAGTTTTCCACAGACGGTGATTTCCACATATGCCATTATCTCAAACATCATAAGTGATATAGTGATATATAGAAGTTGCTAGAACTGGTCTAAAAATTAATAAAATTCTATGTATTTATAGTATGAGAAATATTTCTTGCTTTAAAATTGGGACTGATATTCTTACCTTTATTCAAACAAGAGGGCCATATGGCCCTAGATCGCTCACCAGAGTAAAACCATTCTTTTTGCGTGGTTACCTCCAGCAGCACCCAGATTCAAATTTCGGATAAAAATATTTTAAGTCATCTAGTGGCCTCATTTTTTATGGGATCAACTTTATTTTAGCATTATGGTAGACAGTCATAAGGTGACCATTTTGTGTCAAAGAAATTAAATTCTGGCCACTGACATCATAGAAAGAATTTTGAAATTTTCTAATTAGAGTATTAAAGGAAACTAGCCAACCCTCTAGCAGCCTCATTTTTTAAGAGATGAACTTTATCTTAGCAATTATGGTAGACAGCCAAGAGGTGAACATTTGTGCTAAATAAAATTAGATTCTGGCCATTGCCTTAATAAAAGAAGTTTGAAATTTTCTATATAAATAGTATGTAAGGAAACTAGTTGACCCCTAGGGACCTCATTTTTTAAGGGATCAACTTTATTTTAGCAATTATGGTAGACAACCACGAGGTGACTATTTGTACCAAATGAACATATATTCTGACCATAGGTTTCAGAAGAGAGGACTTTTTAAGTTTATAAAGTAAAAATCTTTTTGCTGCCATGGCAACCAGAGTTCTGCATGAATCATGTTTATTTTAGCAAATTTTGTGAAGGGCCACCAAATTATCAATCATGCCAAGTTTCAACAATGTCTACCCTGCGATTTCAGAGATGTTGATTAAAGCAAATTGTTGATGACAGACACCTGTCTGGTGAGCTAATAAAAAATGACAACTTCAAATCAACTTTAAAATCATCTTTGAAAAACAGATACCTGTATATGGCAACTTTGAAAATTACTGAAGTTCTCAAATTACAAATTAAAGGAGAGATCAAAATAATGTGTTTTTTTTTCAATTTTGTTTGCTTGGTTTAATGTTCTACAGGCAATAAATCATTAAGGGTTTTCCCCTGGATTTTGTAATTGGGTGTCAAATGACCCCTTGAAATACAGAGACAACTATTTGGGGAGTCATCTAGACAATTTGTAAGACTAAATGGGACAAGTGCATCATGGAAGTCCCTGCAGTCATTTGGAGTCTATGACAATGATACAATGCCACCTTACTGTGGTATCACTCCATTGATAGATGGAATGATTCCACATCCTGAAGCATCATTCTGACACAAAGCCCCTAGCTCAACCAACAATACTTAATGCATAGTAATACTGAAATTCTTAAGTTAGGTAGAAACACATCACTGTTGGCAAATGATGGTACAACAAAATTCACAAAATGGTCTTAGTATCATTATCATATACAGTCAAATATTATGCAGTCTCTGGGCTTGGACCCTTTAAACAGCATCACAAATAATCTGCAGTGTAAATAGCTCACCTGTTTGAGCTGTGCTATATATCTTGTGATGTACTCTATCGTGACTGGATCCTCTACAGTTAGCTTGTGACTCTGACATTCCACACGCGCTCTGTTGATAAGTATACGGGCATCTGCCGTTAAACCTGAAACACGTAACACAATTTTAACCATATTATAACTTATAAAGTAAGTTAAGATACACCCCAATTCATTAAAGGAGTGGTTCTACTTTTTTTCAAATAAAACAAAAAAATATATATTTGTGATTATAGCACTGATTAAGTGTTAACATGGAATCTAATTTATACAAAACCCTATTTCATAACATACACCGCCCCCCTCCCCCGAAAAAAACAACAAACAAACACAAAACATGTAACTTAGATAGAATGTCTGACAGTCAGGACTTTTCCCTTTTTTTATCAGGAGTTCTTCATATGCATCATCACCTCAGAGAATTTCATAAAATTCAGAATTGCGATTTACCAAAGAGATCCATTACCCCAAGGTAGAGAAAGTGTCTTTTTTTCCCTCAATAACATACTTAAATTTTCCAAAAATGTAAAAAATCGAATTATGCTTTTGTTCTCCCCCTCAAAAAAGACAAGACGTATTTTTTGGGTGACAGAAATTATATTTCGAACAACAGTAAGATTAAATTCCACTGCTTTCACTTATTCCTCATAACTTATGAGAAACCATATGACTTTGAAAGCAGAAACTTACCTGCAAAAGCAAGTGCTACATGGTCATCTAAAAGTGCAATTTTTCTAACAGTTCTGTCTTCTTGTAACTTTGCAACTGCCTTTTTCTCTACACCAAGTACTACAATGTCTTTACCACGTACACCCACCTGTAACAGAAAAATAGAATGATCTTTAATGCAATATATGTTATGAAAAAGGTATCACCATGCATACAAAAGCAAATGAAACATATGGCTTCTTAGAGTTTTTAAATTTTTTAGGAATATCAATGTTAATTACAGGAAAATAAAGACATGATAGACATTAGTGGTGGTGCAGAATCTGCCATCACCGCTGACTTGTAGCCTATGTGGGTGGAAGAATGACCATGAGCTCTCTCCTCTTCTGCTGTCAAATTCTCCTTCCCTAAGAATGAAAGGTCATGTCCTTTGAGTCTTGACATGTGACAGTCTGTCAGAAGCCCAATGCTTTATGGACAAAACCTGGCCTTTCCAAAAATTGGGAAGGGGCCTTAGCTTGGTGCTCTGGTCCTTATCCCCAAATTTTTATCAGCCAATTAAACAAACTGCCTCCCATTTGCACTCAAAGTGACCGTAAAAAAATATATACTGTAAATTCAATTTCGGACATAAATGTTATTAAGCCTACCAACAGCCAAAAATGTACTGATTTTCTAATTATAAGTAACTAAAATTGTTTCCGATCTTACCCAATAAGGGAGTTTACCATTTATAAATAAAACTTGATTTCATTACACGGGCACTTCACATAGATCATGTGATGTAAACAAAATGCCGGAGTCCTCAGCGTCAACTATCAAAGAGGTAAGTAGTTATTTTACCGTTATTATACCGTAACAGGTAGTGAAAAAATCATGGCTCTACTGGGACTTGAACCAAGGTCTTCATGAATACCGTTCCTGCACCCTACCAACTGAGCTAACAAGCCACATAATCCTCATGTCTATTGATTTATCACCAAATACCTGTACCCGGCTACAATACGTCTAGATTTCAATCACTGTAACATCAATACTGATCAAAGTCTACATAAAGGTTAAATCTGTTAGCTGTCGCTGAGTCGTTTGAAAGTCTTAAGCTGCTATCATCAGAAATTTACATGCGCATGTGTGAACGGGCACTTGTGATGTCACATGATTTTTCAGAAATCTATTTTTAAAACAGATAGCATTTGTAATGCATTTAAATTTGCATTGAAAAAAAAACTGCGAAAATGGCAATATCTTGGGATTTCTTGGGCAACGAAAGCTATGAGTGATCAAATTTCAATGCCTCACATACAATTATAAATTCATTTTCTTGAAATTAAAAGTAATATTTTTTTTCATCATTTTAGCATCTGGGAGGCAGTCCCTTTAACACTGACTTTATCTGTCACACTTAGACTAGTTTAAATGGATAATGGTGATGAGATAATGCCTGTCACAAACAAAGTGCTGAGTGGACTATGGGCGAAAAAATAAATGGATACAGCAGCCACATAAGGGTCAGAGTAGAGCTGTAAACAGTATTGCCCAGTATTTCCCAGAAATTACCACTATTTCCCACTGTTCCAGGAAATGAGTATCTCCCATCTTTTTGCCAACCTGTCATGTAGTCAGTTAGAAATCTGATGACTGGGTCCGTAACATTTGAGATTCATGGTCAGTTTTGAGAACAAAACCCAAAGACTGATCAAAGAAGACATTCCAACCAGGAAGAGGACCAGGCTCTGTTTCATATCACCAGAGCAGACTTTTTGGATAGAACCAAATGGCGTGAAGCTAAAAGGAAATGTCTTACCCAGAAAACTGGATCCTGGACAATAAATGACAGATAAAAAGGCATACTGTGTTTATTTTTCACAAATTAAACTGTACATATTTTATCCTTATCATGCAACATAAATTAATCAATTCTAACTTAATAACCATGTCCCAGTATATCAGTAGAGTCAGTAACTGACTGTTGCAAGTACCCAAGTAGATGTACATGAAAAAATATTATCAGTGTTCCCAGTCACCTAAAATGTTGCATAATTCATGTACACAAATTCTCTTTCATGCAAGTTTTAAATTTCGTAAGCAAGACAGCATGTATGAAAATTCCAGTGAAGAAAAACTTATCTGGGAAATTTATACAAAAATTAATGGTTTACAATATTTTACTGTAAGATACCCAAAACCAGAGATGTAAATACCTAGAGGGATAAACGGCTCTAAAAATAAAAATTTACCCCCCCCCCACCTATAGCTGGACCATCCTTGCGCACGCTTGGCTATTATCGGTTGTTTCCGTAATCGTCAATTTTTGCTCTCTTAATAAACTTTCAGTTTGGCAATATCCGTTGATATAGTTTGTAGACAACGCATCGGTACTAACTTAGGTCGGAGACTTACATTACCAAAAAAGATTTACCTAGAAGATATGCATTAAATGTATCTTTGTGCCAAGTTCAATCTAGCAGAAATTGACATTACCTAGATCTATTGTATCTTCATTAATAATTTTGTAAAATGCTGAAAAAATTCAATACAAATGGTTTTCCGATTTTCATGAATAAAATTTGACATTGCAAAGGGGAAGATGCAGTGATTTTCATACGACCTTAAATTTACACACACATTTTCCACCAAAAAATTAAGTTTAACATGAAGAAAAAATGTGAGTGGGAAAACTGATAATGTTTGACTCAGACATTAACTTGGGTGCTGTATCTATCTATCTTCCTATGATGTCAAACCCCTATTGGGGACCTAGACATTTTGTGCGTCTAGCTGCAAGAGTATTAGTAGTGATTGTGTGAGGATAAAATGATAAGATCATGAACAAAATAAAATTTGAGAGTAAAAGAGTGCAAGAAGGTGTTATTTTAAAACTAATAAAAGTAAGAGCTTTGTGTTTTCTAAGGGGAAATGTGATCAATCTGGCAGATTGCCCGATTGAACTGTTCTTGAGTTAAACAAGCGACGGTCGATGGTGATAGACTGTTCCAGTGGAAGACAGCTCGCGGAAAGAAGGAGAATTTGTAATAGTCTGTGGAAGCAGGTATAAGTCTGTAGGAGGCAGAGTGGTAATGTCTAGATTGTCTCGTCATTGGGATGAGGTAGTCAGATATTGGAATAGCTATGAGGTTATTAGTGATTTTAAACTTGAGAGAGAGCCTGCCAGTCAATGCGAATGTCCGTCGGTCAGTCGGACATGTCCGGTATATTTCCATTTTGACCGACGAAAGCGTCTGTTATTGTCGGACACAATGTCCGATGAAAAAAATCCATACAGCACCGTTTCATTTTTGGAAAATTACTTTCACTTTCTTCGAAAAACAGTTTCCTTTGCTATTTTTAGCGATTATGTAATGATTATCGGCTGTCTGAGATGGCCAAGCAGTAACGATTGCGAATTGGTTCCCCGCAATTTATATACTAATATCTTTCGTAATGGAAACCATGCGGAAAACTCTCTCTTTATCGGTCAACAATCAACACCATGGCAGACGATGCATTCACGAAAGATTGTTTTTTTTCTTCTTTTTATTCGCTTTCCATAATCAATTAACAAGGTCATACTCGTTTTAATTTATTATCAGGTTCAATTTTTATCATTTCAATATTCATTATCGTAAATAATTAAATCTAGATTTTGTTGTCAATGAATTTAGATATTCTGATGGTGCTATGCCGGGTCGAAAATTGCCTGCTAGTTCTAACAACGAACCAAAGAAGAGAGCTCCTGACAATAACAGACGTTTTTAGGGATATTTTTTCGGCTGATTTCCTCATTATGGTCACACAACTTACAGATCTTTAGTTTTTGCATAGCATTTTATGATCTTATCTGTGCAAAATAATTTCTTGTTGTAATGGGGTAGGGTTTATTCCTCTATATGTACTTATTTTGCAGGTCTTACATTTTTACATGTTTGTGAGTTTTGAATAGCTGATTAGGACAGTGTATATGTAAAACAGAGACAATATAAAAATAGCCAAAAATGAATGAATATTCATTATATTAAGTGATAAATTAATGTAAAATATTTGCAATAAAGAGACTGAAATCAAGATATCAAAATGTTCTTACTAAATACTGTTTAAAACATTGCAACAGGTAAAAATATGTCGCAACAAGTAAAAGTTGCTGCGACAGGTAAACATTTGTTGCGACAGGTAAAAAATTTGTGTTTATCTGTCGCAATGTCCTGTGAAGGAGGAAAAGATTTCGCATAGTCTGGCCTGCTATCAATTCTTCGTGTAGTGAAGACTACCACCAAGTTTAATTACCTTTATTGTATGTTGTAAGCACTTACTTATGGAAAAATGGGAGAAGAAACAAAGAAAGAGTAGATTTAGGTGCATTTTGATTGTTTGCATTCCCCACCCACCTTTTTTACAATGGAAGATGACCGAGCGGAAAAGAATTCATTATTTTTTGGTAGTTTACTGGGTAAGAAGAAACCAATTACCGCTGTAGAGCCCTTCTTTACTGCCTCTTGTGCATATTCCACCTGGAATAAATGACCGTCAGGCGAAAATACTGTAATAGCACGGTCGTATCTTGATGACATGTTTCTTTCTGTTTTCTGCCGGCTCCGGAAGTTTATTGATACATCGTTGGTTTCCTGCGCGAATTATGCAGGGCCATGATATTTCTCGACAGCCGAAACCCAATCACAGAGGTTCACGGAAATTAACGGAAGATTCTGATTGGCTATTAGCGTTTTCCGACTGGCCCTGGATAGTATCCACCATCTTGTCAATAATTTGATCAGCGTCTCAGCAGAGCGAAGAGTTCATTATCTTAAAATTAAAAGCTGTCATCTATGAGACATAACTGAAATGGATGAAGTAGATAATTGTAAAGCATAATTGTCTCACATTAATTTCTACTTTACTTTACAAAGGCATGAAACAATGTCTGCAGAGCATACTAATATTTTCCAGGGCAGAATTTCCATAGACCTTACTTGTAACACTAGCAATGAAGTATTAAACAGATTTTCATTATTTTCATACTTATGTTGCATTAAATAATCCCGATGTTGCTTTACTATTCATAATATTGTCAATTTTGATTGTTTTCGGTTGTACCTTTAACACACCATAACACACCTTTTGTACAACATAAATATAAAGTTGAAAGAAGAAATATTTGGTTGCAGATAATGGTGATGAGGAGGCTGATCTACACATATGCGGTCTTTGCAAAGCTCAGTTTAAGGATGTGGAATATTTTGTGCAGCACAAAAAACACAGCTGCCCTGTTCGTTTAGCACGGCTACAGAATGGCCAGGTATTTAATCTATTGCATATCACAGTACATGCAGCCAGATAGCTCAGCCAGGAGAAAATTCATCCCTGTGGTCCTCGGTCAGGCTGCATATTTTCCATTCCCATTGACATTTCGTGCCCAATATGTGGCATTGGCATACAATACCTGCACATGGTTACATTAACCCTTTACCTCCTAGAATATACATGGACACATTCTAAAATTGAGAAGGATAACTATAATGTCACAGTACAGATAACTCACGATAGGGGAGAAAGATATGTATTTGGCTAGTAGAGCATTTGTTCTGTAAGCAAAAAGCCCAAGGTTTGAGTTCTGATCAGGCTGCACATTTTTCTCACCTCATGATAATATATATATAAAACTTTATTGCAGTTGATCTAGCTATCTTGCAATACCCCCATTTACTTTGCATTATTTTTACTGGGAATGGTTACCATGAGACTCACCTGAAACCTGACTTGGCAAATGGTATGTAAAATCTAGGCTGCAGGGTCATGAGATAGGGTTAACTATAAAGGAGAGAATTGTAGTCAGTAAGTATTGTGAGAACATAACATGAATGGTGAAGCCAGTGATTATACATGTATATATTACATGGAGAAAATATTTCTCTGGGCTGCCTAGTCTATTGATTATTTTCATAAAACACATAAAGCAATGATTCCAATAATAAAACAAGGACTTAAACATATATTTAATTGGTGCCTTAAAACATCAGTATATAATTTATAAGATAAACCAAAAATCATAATTATATTGCAATGCTGAAATGGTTAAATGAAATATTTTCTAAATTTGTGAAACTATTTATGCAGTCTTTGATTAGGAAATGTGTTCATTTGTTTAAAAAGAATCATAATCTTATGTAAACCTGAAATAATTTAAATAATTCATGACTAGCGTAAACATTTTTTTTTATTATCATAAATAAAACATTAAATTGAATCAAGAAGGGTTGATTCTTTCACTTTTACAGATCAATAAAAGCAGAGAAGACAAAAAAGGAAATGTTTCTGAAAAAGTAAGTTCATGGAACGTTGCAAATTTTTCTGAAGTTGGGAGTGGTGTCCTTCATTTTTCTCTTTTAGAAGTTGTACTGTATATGGGTCAATATAAATTTATTTCATATCCTACTTTAAGTTAAGTTTTTAATTGTACAGTATGTTACTTCATTAACATTTATAGACTAAGAGTCACAAGTTCAAATGTTTGTTTTAACATATGATGATGTGATAAGGATGTAATAGTGTCATTTTACTTATGATTTTATATAAAACACTATGTACATGTATGTATTAAGGTGTTCTTAACTATATCTGTATACTAGTGTCACTTGCACCTTAATATATACTAGTGTCACAGTCGCACTAGAACTCTATATAAGTGCCTTTAAGCTGACGTACAAACATGAATTTAAAGGATTCACAAAAATTGAAACTTCAGTTGTTCCACTTGATTAATAGATATTACTTAAACCATAATGTCCTCTGTGGCCAAGTGGTTAGAGCATCTGCCTTGAGAGTGGGAGGTTGTGGGTTCGATCCCTGGCCACAACATACCAAAGTCATATGAAATGGTACTGGTATAGCTACCTTGTTTGGCGCTCAGCATATAAGGATAGTTCCTGGACTGGTTGGCCAGGTGTCAGGATAATGTGACACTGGGTGATGTATCATGCTACATGTCTGCAATGTGATGCACTATGTCTATCTCAAATAACATAGTCTTCAATTGACTGAAATATAGTCATTGGGATGTTAAACCCAACAAACAAACATATACCTATGCCTAAATGATAGTTTGATAGACAGAGGGCAGTGGTGTATGTCAGCAGTTGAAAGGGCACTAAGGTGCTACAGGAAAAAGCATGTTGCAATGCTAACGCAAAATGGCTTGCAGAAACAATAAATGATTAATATATTTTTATGTGATTGCTTTTTACTCAAGGGCACTTATTCCACGGATACTGGCCAGGTCATGGCATGTCTGAATCAGTACGGGAAGACATTGGGTTACCTGCAGGTGTCTGGGGTACAGACTGGTGTGCCAGAGGCCCATTCAGCAGTCACCTCCAATATACAGTACACAGAGACACCATCTGCTGAACAAGTCGAAATAGAAAATGATGGTAAGTTCCAGTTTTTAGCTCATCTGACCTGCATTTCATTTATAATCTCATTTTGAGATTTTTCTGAACTCAAAACTCTACATCGATGTAAGATTTGATTTGAAGCATGTTCATGTCATAACCTGTTAAAAATGTAGACTTTTTAAGAAAAATGTAATGCCCTTGGGATGATAATTACAGGTAATTGCCTGTTATGTTAAAGAGGAAAATGGAGATTTAATGTTTTAAAAAGTATTATGTGATTTGCTGATACACAAACACATTTCTTTCTTTTACCTTATCTTTTGTGAACATAGTAGAAGGTGACATAAGTTTCAAATGTTAGAATATAAACTATTTTACAGATTGCCAATCAAACTGTCAGGCTTTTCCTTGAAACAGGCCAACAGTACTGTACAGTCCTTGACATTTATTTTTGATTATTACATCCTTTAGGGAATTTTATAGGTACCTTTATTCATAGATTTGTGTTCTAGAAAACAGGAGGTATATACATGTATAAAGAACAGTTTTCTTAGGGCTTACTATTTGTGGATTAACCCCCCCCCCCCCTCACAAATCGAGGAAAATTAGTGTCCCACAAAAATGGATGATTTCTCAGTATGTTATATTTCGTTATTCCATATCATACTTTGATTATAATTATAGACTTTGATTGTGCTAGAGGTGGTGTTCATTGAACAAGAAGTTTGGACTGGTTTGTTTGTCCCCCATTCATAACATACTACTGGTAAAACAACTGGTTACTTCATGTAAAGAATAAGGGTAGTTCAAGGACTTGTTGGCCTGATGTTAGAATTGTCTGACCGCATGCTAAATTGCCACATGTTTTTACATTGTTTAGTGAGATCAGATGACTGATATTCCATTGGTTTAATGTTAACTTAAGCAAGCAAGCACTGATGTTAAGTCATATTGACAGAATATAGATAAAATTTTGCCAATGGAATATGTATCACATAAAGCAAGTATATTGATAAAAGCATTCTAGTGAGGATTGTCATGTTTTCTTGTATGCAATTTAGGTCATAATGCAGTTTAATGCCACTCCTGTTGAAATGTGGTGTTTATAATTCTTTTTTACTTGATGTCCGGATAGTAAAAAATAATCTTAAACTTGTTTTTATCCAGGTCACAATGGGGTTATGACCCATGAGTATGTTCTATTGTCTGGGGCTGGAACAGATGATATTAACAGCAGAGACACTGATTACCAGCAGCAGTCATCTGGGGAACATGTATTCCAGTCTAATATCTCAGATGGCACTGGGTACCAGCATCAATCAGCAGGCCTTGAGAATGGCTACCAGTCACAGGTTACAGGAAGTGATTACCAGAGTCTCAAGTTGCGGTGGAAAACAGTTACCAGTCACAGAACTCTTCCGGTCTAGAGTACCAGTCAGCTCCAGAAACAGAATACCATACTCAAGTTATAAACTGTACTGTGTTTCAGCAGCAACATATTCCAGCAAGTTCTGAGCCATCTGCTGCAGCAAGAAACAGTGCATTTCAGTCACAGGCTGCTATGGAAACAGAATTTCAAGTTCAACAACCTGGTGATGCAGTCTACACTCTTGATTCACAAAACATTTCAACCAGTATTACTCAAAAAGTGTCTGATAAGCAGTTATCTGATGGAGTCTTGAACAAAACCATTAACATAACCCAGAATATTCCTGTGCAAACTCTAGTTAAAAAGACGTCTGCTGCATACTTGACTGAAAATAGCAGCCAGTCTAATATCAAAAGATTACTGACAAGCAATGATAGTGTTCTGGGCAAGTCAAATGTACATATTCAGGATGGGTTGATAACCAGTACAAGCACAGACCAGCAAAACCAGTATGGCAGCTCCATGGAAACAAGCCAGCTTCAAGATGGTGTTGCGCTTGATTTGAACACAAGCATAATACCGTCCAACTACAGCAACAATATTCAGTACACACTGTCACGCACAACACAACCTAGTGACCATGACAATATTTTGATTGCCAGAGACAATATAGTGAATTCTGAACACAGGGAAGGTCGAACAATTGACAAAGTGAAAGTGTCCAATGTATCGAAAAAAGAGGGTGTTGAGCAGGAAAAGAAACCAAAAATGCCACTGGAAAAAAAGTTTAAGTGTTCATATCCAGACTGTCATTACAAAACAGGTGGGTAGAGTAATTATTGAAAACCCTGAAATCTATTGTCACTGTATAAAAAGTTTTTCACAAATTGGCAAGAAATGTGATCTAAATACAAAGAGACAATTAATTGCTTGTATGTATACACACACTTTTCTTTAACTATGAATTTTTTTAGTTATGATTATCATAAGGGATGAACAATTGTTTCAAAGCGCCATGGTCTAGTGCTAATATTCACTGTTTTAGGATCTGAAAGGCACATTTCTCTTTCAAAAATTATATTCCCCTGGCTTTTCTGGCCTGTTTTGCAATAAGATCAACATCTTGGGAGATCTTAAAGGGATAGAAATGCTTCTCTGCTTACTTATAAGTTTTGAAAAGTGTCCTTCATAAATGAAAGGCACCTCATTCTCAATGAAGTTTCATAAGTTCTAGCTCAGTTTTACTAATGCATTTTGGCAGAATGTTTGTTATTTCTAAGAAACACTACCATTACAAAGCATTTAACTTGCTTTTTAAAGGTGCATTTGCCAATTTGTTCAATCATTGAGTGAAGTTGGTGTAGCAGGGTTGTTAATCACCTTCAATGATAGCTTCAGTTGTGTTAACCCTTTCCCTCATATAGACTCATTTTAACGCACTCAATAGGTACCACATAAAGCCTGATCTGCAGAAAGCCAAACTCAAACCTTACGAAATTTAATTGTAAAATCCTCATTACCAGACCACTGAGGAGCAGCGAACAGCATAAAACCTGATCAGCCTGCGAGTTACTCGCAGGCTGATCTGGTTTTATGCTGTTCGCATAGGTCTTTTCATGGTATCCTCTATGAGGGAAAGGGTTAACTAGTGTTTGACTCAGAGGTTTAGACAGTCACCATATACAATACTGATACATTACTTAATACTTATTGTTGTGCAAATATATGATACACACGTTTCAAAGACATATAAGGGTAGTTCCAGGACTGATTGGCCCGGTGTCAGGATAATGTGACTGGGTGTGGTATCATGCCACATGTCTTCAGTGTGATACTGCAGTGTGGCAGCACTATATCTGTCTCAAGTAGACATAGTCTCCAAATGACTGATATACTGTCGATGGGACACTAAACCCAACAAACAAACAAATAGTTCAAACAATATGTCGAAAAGAATTTAAAAAAAAAAATTTACATAAAATTATTATAATTGGGAAACAAGTTCTTTTACATACTTTATACTAATCTCTCTCAACAGTTCCTTGGTTGGACCATTATTGTCATGAAAATTTGTTTATGTAATAGAAGTACATAGCAACTCAAGATAAGCAGTATTTTTGATAGACTCAAAATGCAGCATTTAAGGGCTGGTTCTGGTGGTCACTGGTCGGATAGTTGAGTGGGTTTATTCTCTGTTGAGACATACCAAAGACATTACAAATGGTACTGTTATACTTAAATTGTGCTTTGCACTCATCTGTTTGGGTTGAAGGACTGGTTGGCTTAATGTGAAGAGAATGTAGCTGGTTATGTTATCATGTCATTTGTAGATGTTATACTGCAGTGAGCTAGCCTTATATCTGTTATGCTGCAGTGAGCTAGCCTTATATCTGTTATGCTGCAGTGAGCTAGCCTTATATCTGTTATGCTGCAGTGAGCTAGCCTTATATCTGTCTCACATAGACAAAATTCTCCGAATGACTGTCAGAAATGTCAATGGACCATCACTCTAGTCAACCCCACTTTTTGTGTTACCTGCTGTAAGCAGTGGTGACACCTAGGGATCACTTTTCAGGGATCAAGCTAGACTGAAATTTTAGGGAGAGTGACTTCTCCCTATCAAATCTTTAGGGAGAAGTTTGAAAAAAATAGAGTAGTGATATTTTCATCTTTTTTAATGCAAAAGAATGTACATATGTATGTATGCATGTACTTTTTTTATTGCCCTTTTTAGTAATATTTTGTGGATTATTTTCCATTTATATGCAGTAAAGATGAACACATTCACATTCATGATATTCAGCCTCAAAGCTGGATAAATCTAATATATTATGGGTATATTTTTCATCATGACATGTTCTTGTTCCATCCCTCTCCCTCTCTCTTCCCTCCCCCCCACCTCTCTCTTGTAAGAATTTTTTAAGAACAATTCCTGTTCAAATATTTCAGTTACAATTAGAGTTTGATTCAAATTAAGTTTAGATCTAAAAATAGGATGGGCATGGTAAATAAACAAAAACATAAAATATATATTCTTTGAGTTAAACACCTGTCAACACTTATAATTTAGAGCTAACATTGGTAATCATCAAAACTTATGCAATGATTCCTGGCTTTAAGTTGTGTAAATTATGTTATTGTTTCATATTACTTTAATTTTTTCGTTTTAAAAAATGGAAGTAAATCCATGAAAACTGATGACATTTAGAAACACAACTGATTTCTGATAACTTTTTATGTAACAGAGCTAAAGACAGGTTTTCATCTACTCTGCAGAATACTATAAACCTGTCTTTCTAGCTTTTATGCTCAAAATATGTGTATTACCTTCATTTTTTTACAAAACAAAATCGACAATTAGAAAGATGGGCAATCTGGCTGTTAATTAGCAGGCCTCTAATGCAAGATTTAAAATAAAATATATGAAGTAAATATAAAAAAACTGTAAAAGGGAATTTAGAAAATAGATCTTGTCGATTTTTCACTTTTTTCCTTTGATTCTTTGTCCTCAGCTAGAAATGTTAGGATGCTAAGCCAATTTACATATGTCCGTATGTGTTACGTGACTTTTACATATTTTTTCAGTGCTTTTCCTGAATTTAATTGCATGTCTTTGCTGTCTGAAATTTGAATTCTAAGTTATTTGATCGGATATAAACTTGAGATAATTGTCTATAATGTAACATTATTAGATTTTGGTAACTTGTTAAACAGTCACTTCAGCAATATTTAGACAGACGACACTAAGTCTGGTACCCAACCTTTCTGTTTCACTCTGCAAATGTATGTGAAGCTGTGCATGTGGGTGGAGCTTAGTTTTCTTCATTTGCATAAGCAGTATCTTTATTAGTCCCGTACCAGTGTTTTCACCGGAGCGGACTATAGGTTTGTCCTCCGTCTGTCTGTATGTCTGGAAATCTGGATCCCGCGATAACTTAAAAACCGTTTAAGATAAAATTATGACACTTTGTATATGAATAGATGGCAGCATGGAGATTCTGCACATCACTTTTTTTTCTTGGACCAAAATTCTGGTTGCTATGGTAACAGAAAAATTACCGGTAGGGGACTCATGTGTTGCGTGCAACGCCAATTACTTGTTACACATGGGACTAAGCAGCACTGCATAACGTTTGGTATACACACTGTCGGCATATGATAGGAATAAAGAACGTCCAATGTGTCATATGTCTTGGTACACACAGCCATGTTCTGGACGTACATTAACAGTGTGGCAATACCACGTGGTATATGACGCCATTTTAAGCTATCACAATCAGCATTATTTGGCTCAATTTGAAAAAGAAAACTGCTCTAAGTTATTTATTTCTTTACCAGTTTTAATGGGATATAGTGCATGCAAAGCAGAAAATTGTGGACTACACAAAACCCCTAATGGTGATTTTGTCAGATGAACAGTGATTCCAAACATTCGGGAAAACATTAACGGTGTGCTTTATGTGTTAGCAAACAAAACTTCATGAACTCTGAAGGTTTACCCAAATGTTAAGAAAAACTGTACATCTGACAAAAGAATCATCATTACATATGTGCAGGGCACAAGTTTCCGCTTCACATGTGCTATATACCATTGAAATTGATAATGAATTAAAATACTTACAACAGTTTCTTCCCTCTGAATCGATGAAAAATATGCTTTTCACATTGGCTTAAAATGATGTCATATACCACGTGGTATGGCAACACTGATTTATGCCCTAGTGGAAGCCTTTAACCAAAAGGTATAGGACGATGTTTTTTCGCTCTACGGATTTTTCTAGCCCTCTACCTTGATCCTTGCTTTTCCGTTGTCTGTCTGTCTGTCACACTTTATCTGTCACACTTCAGCAGGTCACACACGTGCTGAAAAGAACACTATTGTTGATGTACCAACATCACTAGTAGACTCAGCCAACTTGTTGATTTCAAAGCACCCAAGATATTTATGATTGTATTAAGGTAGCTAGGAAGTACGTGTATAAGACTTTTATTGTTTCAGCATACTTAAAAGATCTGGAGCGTCATCACAGGACACACACTGGAGAAAAGCCGTTTGAGTGCGGCAAGTGTCACAAAACATTCAACAGGAATGACAAACTTCTGCTGCATCTCCGCTACCATATGAACGAGAGGGCCTTCAAATGTACTCTTTGTAAGGCGTCAGATTATCTGTATTCCCACTGATCCCACATATCTCTGGTTTTCATTATTTTTATCACACTACAGTCCTGTCAGTGTCTGGGGTAGAAGACTAATTTTAGGAGTAAAATGATCTGGATTTTTTCCTATAGGATGTTAATTGATACATTGGATATGATGATAGTAATGAGAAATACAATAAGGATAAGGAAATTTTTAAGCTTTCAGTGCATAAGAAAGAAATCTTTCATGATAAAGTATGCTAATATCACTTCGATTTTGATGACATAGTGCACACATATAGATAAAGAAGGAATTACAATAGTATAACACTTAGCTATTGAATTTTGTTATTGTTTAGATTTTTCCTTATATTTGGTCACTCATCAGAGTGAGTTTTTTTGCTCTTTTTTGTGATTTTCAAGGGCAGAAAACTCAATATTAGGGCTAGCAACAACACCTTTAATTTCAACTCGATGTTTGGTACTATATTCCCTATCACTGTGTAAAAGTTTAAGAAATTCTGTGCAACAGATTTTATACTATAATCACATACGCGAATACAATATATAGAAATATTCTTAATTTATATTTTCAAGAAAAACGCAGTATGTTTATTTGCTGAAACGGTGAATAATCTATTGGATAGAATTGTTTTTAACTTTACATAATGACTGAAAATGAAACAACAAACAATAATGTGAAATAAAAAAAGATATTGATAGGCTTGATTTTAAGTTATCTGCCCTTGAAAATGACAGAAAAGAGCAAAAACCTAAATTCTCATTGCTAGTTTTTATTTTCCTTTTTTGTCAATAAGTAGAAAACTAGTGGAGATGTATGCCTTTAACCCTTTCCTTCATAGAGGAAACCATGAAAAGACCTATGCGAACAGCATAAAACCAGATCAGCCTGCGAGTAACTCGCAGGCTGATCAGGTTTTATGCTGTTCGCTGCTCCTCAGTGGTCTGGAAATGAGGATTTCATAATTAAATTTGGTAAGGTTTAACTGTGGTTTTCTGCAGATCAGGCTTTATGTGGTACCTATTGAGTGCGTCAAAATGAGTCTATATGAGGGAAAGGGTTAAATAAGATAAAGGGTTAATGTTGTCATATTATACAGTGTTTATTCAATTGACTGTATTTCAGGTGATTATAGTGCAGTAGAAAATGGAAGTCTGAAGAAGCACATGAAGAGTCATATGGATGAAAGGCCCTTTAGGTATGTTCTCTTTATGTTGATACATTCCAATAATATAACTTCATTATCTGAGCACATGTGCTCAGGATGAGCTATTTGGATTGTTGAATGTCTGTCATCCATCTGGTGTAAACAATTAGTTTGTTTACACTCTAGTATCTTCGTTTCTTAAGCAATCATCTTCAAATGTTTTGACAATGTTTATAACAATAATCTCTCTGTCAAGTTCCATTATGATTAGGTCAGGAATTATGCACCTTTTAATGATTTGTTTACACTGTAGAATCTTCATTTCTTAAGCAATCATCTTCAAACTTTATGACAATGTTTATGACCATAATCTCTCTGTCATGTTTGATTATGGCTGATATTGGCCTATTATGTCAGGAGTTATATCCCTTTTAATATTAAAAAAATGCCAGATGAGGAGTTATGGACCTTAAGTTTTAAAAAATGCCAGATTTATACTTTGTTTACACTTGCATCTACAATTATTAAGCAGTCATCATTTTACGTATTATATATGCAATAATAATGGCAACAATATCTCAATTGAGTTTGATTATGGCTAATATTTGACTGATAGAGATACATTTTAGGCCCTTGAGATATCAGAACATCGCACATATTCGCCGTTTTTACACTCTTACAACTTCATTTCAGCAGTGCATTGCTTCTAAGGTGAGCGGTTTCAGGGCCATCTTGGCCCCCTTTGTACTCTATGTTGCTTCTCAGAGTCGTATTTTGACCATTTTAAATTGTATGCAAGATTTGAGTTTCAGTGTTCAGAGAATGGATGGCTGTAAGTTTTGTTATATATTGATATATGTATACAATTCAAATGGTCCAAATATTTAAAGCACAGCCAAATTTAAGTACTACACAAATAATTGTTTACAATCTCAGTTGCCAGGTGTGCCCATACAAGTCTCGGTCAGCCAGTCAACTACAGATTCACCTGCGGATACATACAGGTGACACGCCATACAGCTGTACTTTCTGCAAGGCCGTGTTCAAGGTCAGCTCAGACCTCACCCGTCACTTGCGGATCCATACAGGAGAGAAACCATTTTCCTGCCAGTACGCTGATTGCAACTATAAATGTGCTGTCAAGAGTGAGTAGTTAATATATATTGTATAACTATATAAAAATATCATCAAACACACAAAAATATTTTTAAACCTTTCATTATTTGTTTAATAACTTGTGTTTTTTTAATTTCATTTTATTTTGAGGACAAGTTCTTACAATGGGTAGTTAGTCCCTCTCTTAATTTCCAGGGTTTTACCAGTACCTTCAATGGTCCTGGTGGCCGAGTCATTAAAGTTTCCGCTCTGTAACAAGGGACAGTTTGGTTTGATAGCTGTCTGTGACATACCACAGTTTTTAACGTGGTAACGATCTGTCTCTTTTGATTGGTGCTCAGAACATAAGGGTAGTAAACTTGGAAGTAAATGACTATTCTAACATGAATTTAATCCATACTGACAAGAAACTAAATATCATTAAGGAATTCTTTATTTATTAATATTAGGGACACAATAATGGTCAAGTATGTGATAATGTCCCAATGGAATTAAGCATTACATAGTGCCAAGTGAGCTTGATAAGAATCACATGCAGATAATTCATTTATAGCACCTACAGATATCTTTCTTGTGTCATTACAATTATCAACAAAAAATAGGTCAGATTGCAATCTTTTGTAGGATTCTTTTTAATTTAAAAAGGGGTTTAACTCTAATTTAATACTTTAAATTTGTGTATGACTGATGCTTGTTTTATGCCCCCGCCATGAAATTGGGAAGGGCATATAGTGTTAAACCTGTCTGTGAGAGTGTCTAGTGTGTTTGCAAGAAATTGTGTTCTGGTTGTAACTTTGTTGTGAATGGTCATGTATTGAAATAACTTAGCATAAATGATCCTTATGACAAGACAATGTGTTACAAACCAGGTCGCTCTTGAAGGTCATGGTCACAAAACTCAGTTGACCTTGAAATCATGTCCTGGCTATAACTTTGTTTTGAATGAACATGTTTTGAAATAACTTTGCACAAATGATTCCTAGGACAAGATGATGTATTGCATACAATAACCAAGTTGCTAGCCATAACAGTTAGTTGAGTTTTATCTTTCTTGTGTATAGTCATGTTTTGAAATAATCCTAGGACAAAAAATATATCGCAAATAAGTACCAGATTGCTAGCTTGCAGGCGAAGGTTACATCATTTGGTTAAGGTCAGGGTCATAGTGCTTGTTATACCCCCGAAACGAAGTTTGAGGGGGTATATAGGAGTCACCCGGTGGCCGGGTTTGTCGGTCGGTCGGTCCAGCGATCCGTTGCATTATTGGAATTCAGTACAACTTCATGCAATGATCAAGCACATGGAGAGGAAGTGCAGTGCACAAGAACCATAACTCCTTGACTTATTACAGAGTTATTGCCCTTTGTTACTTTTCCTTGTCCAGAGTATAACTTTTAAACTACTGGTTGGATTGGATTTCAAAACAATTTCATACAATGGTCAACCACAATATGAGGAAGTGCAGTGCACAAGAACCATAACTCTATCTATAGGAATTACAGAGTTATTGCCCTTAGTTACTTTTCCTTGTCCAGAGTATAACTTGTAAACTACTGGTTGGATTTCAAAACAATTTCATACAATGGTCAACCACAATATGAGGAAGTGCAGTGCACAAGAACCATAACTCTATCTAGAGTAATTACAGAGTTATTTCCCTTTGTTACTTTTCCTTGTCCATAGCATAACTTGAAAAGAACTGGTTGGAATTCAAAACAATTTCATACAATTGTCAACCACAATAAGAGGAAGTGCAGTGCTCAAGAACCATAACTCTATCTATTGTAATTACAGAGTTATTGCCCTTCGTTACTTTTCCTTGTCCGGAGCTTAACTTTAAAACTACTGGTTGGAATTCAAAACAATTTCATACAATGGTCAAGCACAACCTGTGTAACCCGGCCAAAAATCTGGAAAAAAAACTAATGTAAAAATGTCTTTTTCATACTCTTCTTCTTAATCCTAATAACTTCATCATTTCTAAAGCAGTATTGCGGGGGTATTAATCACATTTAGTGATAGTTCTAGTTTGATTTTAAAATCATCTTCTTTTATATTTCCAGTTTTTCATCACTAACAAAAATTTCAATTGAATAAACAAATGCAGGATCATCCCTGTCCTATTGACACATTTCTAGTTTATATACATGTATAAGAATCAGTTTTTAATTGCTTAAAATATTTTCGTCTGGATTTTGTGAAAATGTGTTATGTAATCTTATGTTTCAAGCATGTTAACGACAGTTTTCTGTATTCTATTGCAGGTAACCTAAAGAGCCATTACAGAACAAATCATAAAGTTGATGCCCAGCTCTCCTGTGATCAGTGCCAATATAAAACTTCCAGCAAGAAGAGAATGTTTGAACATAAGAAGAAACATGATGTTAATTATGCTTTGATGTGTAGCACATGCCATTACCAGTGCTCCAACAACAGTGCTCTGAAGAACCACCTGAAGCGACATACCAAGGAAACATTCAGTTGCAAATTCTGTGATTACAAATCTGTACAGAGTGGAAATGTTCAGGCACATATCAGACGAAAACATCCCACTAAAATTGGACGGAGGGTGCGAAAAGGGAAGTTGGAGCAGATTGACATGAAAAAGAAGGAACCTGAGGAGTCTGTTGGTGAAATAGTAGGCAGAGTTAATATGAGGGCAAAATGTCAGCAGAATTATAAATGTGATCAATGCGAAGCAGCTTTTGTTAGGGAAGATTCATTGAAGTGCCATCTAAAACAACACAAAGACAAATGCTCTTCACTGTCCACAGCATATGCTGTACTTAAACTTCAACAGCCTGTCATAAACCCTTCAAATTCGCAGCCTAATAATTCTCTAGCTGACAGTCTGGTTTCAGTGTCTAGTTCCAGTAATATCTCAAGTGGTATTGATACAACTGTAGAACAAAATCATAACCAGTCAACAGGAAGTTACACAAGACAAAGCAACACTGTAGTGATCCAGTCAGACTCTACATTCCAAACTCAAGGCCAGACTAGCTTTCCAGCTCAGCCCACCAATTTGGGAATCAATGACATTTTGATGGCTGCCAAGATGTCTGGATTGAATTCTACTTGTAATTCTCCAACGTTAAAACAACCTGCTGTGCAAGCACCATTTTTGGACTTCCCTCAAAGTGATGTAGGGAGTTTGTCCTCTCAAACTATATTGGCTTCTGATGCAAACAATACTTCCAAAGATGCAATGCAAAATGTCGTGATAACCCAGTCACCACAGGAAGTTCCATCAGTGCAGCTAACACAGAATATATCCCTTCCTTACATTAAACTTCCCAATGGTCAAGTATTAATAGTAACAGGCCAGAATTCACTTGGTCAGTTAGTGACATCTCAGTCGGACCACATTGAGCCGTGTGGTGATGTCCAGTCAGTGGGGGTGGGTCCTGCCCCTGGGACACAGATACTGACGCAGCAGATGACATCGGATCACCAGCAGCAGATATTGTCACTTACGCCTAGCCCCCAGCCTGTTGTCTCCCAGCTTCCTGCACCACAGCAGCAGGGAGCCATCCCTATAAAGATTATCCTACCTAATGATTCCCAGCAGGCCATTCCCATTGTATCACAGTTGCTGAACAGTGCAAGGGGAGAAAGCAGTATACCTGGAGCGCCCACCCAGGTAACAGTGGCAGACAAGTTACCAGTTGCAGATGGCGTGCAGAATTTTGTGATACAGATACCGCCTCAGTCGGGGGTGACTAAAGATCCTGCAGGAAATCATACTGAGACCCAAAGTTTTGTTCTGCAGATTCACAGACCAAACAGCTTCAGTTGATGGAGAATATTAGTTGTTTTAGTAATTCATATATGTATTAGTTATTTTTTTCATGAGATCTATTTTCTTTCATTTGTGACCAAAGAAAATATCTTGACAAGTTTCAGGACCACATGTGAAAATATATACTCTGACTGAATGTTCCAGTCTATCATTTTGAATTTATGAAATATCGCAAAACCTTGGAAATTGAAAGAATCAAATTTTATTTCATTTTCTGGTTTGTGAAAGGTGAACAATATGTGCAAAATTTCATTGAAAGTGGATGCGAATTACAATAGTAGTAAGCCATGATGTAAAGCTACCCTCAAAAGTCAAAATCAAAACTTAACATATAATTTAAAAAGTGATTGGTTAAAACTAAAGTGATTGGTTAAAACTTTCTGTCAGTGTATTCTAAATGTCCATAGATGTACAAAATAGGATCTTTTATTTTATGCTGATGAAATACTGTATTCTATTAGTAAGATAAAATTTATATCTCACTGTATGAATGATATACATCTGCCATAACTACTTGGGTATGTAGCAGCATTTAACATAAAATAAAAAGAACATTTGAGTGAAATTGTACATATTTCATCTCCAAATAATAAAATTTTCACATTTTCATATTAATTTTCTTTCACCTCTCGATGAGATATTCCATATCCACTCAGAACAAACAAATATCCTCATTATATCAAAATCACTTCACTCAGTCATGTGTAACACTGTCCCTTTAACCTCTCAGAATAAATTGAATATTAAATAAAAATGCAAATTAAACTGTAAATTCTGACAATAAAAATTTCCAAAATTTAATAATTGCATCAGAGTATTGGTAATTGATTAATAAAATCATGTAATGAAAATAAGGTATGTTTTTTTTTTAAACTAACTTTCAGTCTAATCAAACCCTTTTCATAAATTTTACTCAAGTAACAGTACACTCAAAGAAAGCTCTTTTCTTGCCAAGATGCTTTGTTCAACTGATAAGTTTCCGAGAAAAAGGCGAGGACCTTGCCATGCATGCAGTGAATGCATCTATTTGGTAACATACCCTGCTTACATTCTATACACTGTGATGCAACAGGAGTGCAGCTGCTCATGTTAATGACTTTTCAATTCATGGAACGCACAGCTGCTTGTCAAACCAGGTCAAACTGGCAATTAAACAAAAAGCTTGTTTGGTAACTCTTTAAGAAAGAAAGGTATTTTCATAGACATGAATTAATGGATGAAGGGAGGTAATCCAAATAATAGAATTCAACTATATTTTTTCTTTCATGCATGGTCATGGAAAACAGTATTTTCACCAGTTGCAGAGCCACAAGTGAAAATATGTACATTAAATGACTACAGAATCAACAAATGTTCTATTTCTTTCATACAAACACATTTTTCAGACTTTTTTCCTAGTGTCATTTAAATTCCATATGGGGAGCCATAACTACACGGCATGACATCATTTTTATTGTTTCACCTGCTGTAAGCAGAGGTGATACATAGGGATCACTTTTCTGTTGTCCATCACATCTTTTTGTCACACTTCAGCAGGTGACACGTGTTCCAAAGAACATTCTTGTTGATTTGATGTGACAGACTACATTAGCAGCTTCTTTTTGCAATCATTTTTTTGAAAAACATTTTGTGCATTATTCATTGTTTTACAAATTGTTTTGCATTTTAAAACAATAAAATATGAATCATCATCCACATTCCTTTGTTGTCAAAGATGTTTATCAGTATTTTTTTCATTTCCCCGCCAAATGGCGATACAATAATACAATCTTTGGTGAGGTGCATAATTTTTCTGTTACCATAGCAACCAAAAATTTGGTTTGAAAAAAAACAGCAACATAGTAATGTGCAGAATCTCTATACTGCCATTCATATACCAAGTTTCATAATATTATCTTAAACAGTTTTTAAAGTTATTGCAAGAAACATATTTCCGGACATCCAGACAGATTGACAGACAAAGGGCAAACCTATAGTCCCCACCTGTGTAAACAATGGTGGGGGACTAAAAACATTTGTAAAGAGTTACCCAATGAACACCGGTTCAAAAAAATATAAAATTTGGCCTGCAGGTTTAGAGAACAGGTCTCTATAGTTTTCACTATATACATATAAGGCAAATTGGCCCCGCCCTTGGCGGCCATGTTTTTTTTTTACAGATTGGAATAATTTTAGAAATCTTGGAAGTGTGTCACACATGGAACATCTGTACTAAAATGTTTTGAAATCAGGTAGTAGTTTTGAAAGAGATGATTTTTAAAGTTTTCTTTATTTTTCTTTTTGTTGCCATGGCATCCAGAATTTTACATGGATCAAGATTATTTTAGCAACTTTTGAGAAGGTTCACCCAATGATCATCCCTGCTAAGTTTAATCAAATTCTGTTTCATGGTTTCAAAGATGTCATTTAAAGTTTTCTCTATATACATATAAGGCAAATTAGCCCGCCCCTGGCGGCCATGTGTTTTTACAGATCAGAATAATTTTAGCAATCGTGGTACAGGAATATCTACTAAAATATTTTCAAATCTTGCCATTAGTTTTGAAGGAGATGATTTTAAAGTTTTCTTTTTTTTTCTTTCCATTACCATAGCAACCAGAATTTTGATCCAAGAAAAAAAAAACAGATGTGCAGAATCTCCATACTGCCATATATTCATATACCAAATTTCATAATATTATCTTAAACGGTTTTTGAGTTATCGTGGGAACCAGATTTCTGGACAGACAAAGGGCAAACCTATAGTCTCCTCCAGTGTAAACACTGGTAGGGAACTAATATGAGGCCACATTCATAAGACCATTTCATTTTCACTGACCAAACCTTACCAGAGGTCCAAACTTATAGGTCTTGGCTTGAAAAGTCAAAATTTGTAACTGGGTCAACGTCAAAGTCATCCAAGGTTAAAGTTCAATTCCACTCACTTAACTGACCTGTAGTCCAAAAATGAAGGTCAAAACTCCCTATATGTCCTTGTAAACAAGAGGGCTATGATAGCCCTGGGTGACTCACCTGAGAACCAGGCGGCCGTACTAGTGGGAGGAAAAGAAACGGCAAATATCTTATGATATTGTGGAAAATGGGCTCTGCCCTCTGCCAGCCATAAATCGAGCGAGTACTTTAGGACAAGAAGAATTTTCAAATTTGTACAATATACGTATAAGGAAAATGGACTTAGCCCCTTGGCGGCCATGTTTTTTTTACGGATCAAAATGAACAATCTTGGTAGAGAGTGACCTATGGAACAGCTGTGCCAAATAACTTTGAAATCCAGCCAGTACTTATGAAGGAGAAGTATTTTGAAGTTTTTGCTATTTACATTTAAGGAAAACTGGCTCTGCCCTATGGCGGCCATGTTTTTAATGGATCTGATAATTTGAACAATCTTGATAGAGAGTGACCTTAGGAACATCTGTGCCAAATTACTTTGAAATTCTGCCATTACTTTTGGCCAAGAAGATTTTTCAAATTTGTACTATATTTATATAAGGAAAACGGGCTCCGCCTCATGGCAGCCATGTTTTTCAACGAATCAAAATAATTTGAACAATCTTGGTAGAAAGTGACCCAAGGAACACCTGTGCCAATTAATTTTTTTAATCCAACCGGTACTTTTGGAGGAGAAGATTTTTCACATTTTTACTATATACATATAAGGAAAACAGGCTCGGCCCCCTGGCAGCTATGTTTTTCAATGAATCAAAATAATTTGAACAATCTTATTAGAGAGTGACCTAAGGAACATCTGTGCCAAATTACTTTGAAATCAAGCCAGTGCTTTTGGCCAGGAGATTTTTCAAATTTGTACTATACATGTATTTCTATAAGGAAAACGGGCACTGCCCCCTGGTGGTCATGTTTTTCAACAGATCAAAATAATTTGAACAATCTTGGTAGAGAGTGACCCAAAGGACATTTGTGCCAAATAACTTGCCAGTAGTTTTGGAGGAGAAGATTTTCAAAATGTTCATGTTTTTTCTTTCCGTTGCCATGGCAACCAGAGTTCTGCATGGAATCAAATTCTTTGAACAACTATGAAAGGGCTTCACCCAAGGAACATTCCTGTGAAGTTTCTTTAAAATTGGCCCAGTGATTTAGGAGGAAATGTCATTTTAAGTTAATGTAGATGCCGGACGCTGGACATTCATCGGTCACAATAGCTCACCTTGACCACGTTGTGAAACAAGTGAACATCTGGTGTGGCCAAATTGTGCTCAGGTGAGCTAAAAAAGCCTGTAAATACCATAAATTGAAAAAAATGATTTAATTAATTTTGCTCGAGAAAAAAAATTCATTTAAAGGGAAATCCTTCAACAAGAGGGCCATGACGGCCCTGAATCGCTCACCTGAGAAACATTGTCCTGAATGCCTATTATTGTATTACAAGTCATAGTGAATACATAATCTATGCAGAAGTACATCAAGATTATCTAAATTCAACACAAAAACTGTACCTGCCATCCAAACTTTGAAGGTCATTGCTGTAATAAGTCTATGTAAAATCAAGTGACCCCTTGGACGGAGCCAATTTTGACCCCAGGGCCATGACTTGATTGAAATTGGTAGATGTTCACTAGGCCATGTTACTCACCAAATATCTAAACTCTAGGCCTTGTGGTTTCTGACAAGAAGATTTTTATATTTTTTTTCCTAAATAAATCTATGTAAAATCAGGGGCCCCTGGGGCACGGCAAATTTTGACACCAGGGCCATTGTTTGAACAAACTTGATTGAGGTCTACTAGGCCATGTTACACACCAAATATATAAATTTCAGGCCTTGTGGTTTCTGACAAGAAGATTTTAGTTTTTCTTACGTAAGTCTTTGTAAATCAAGTGACCGCCTGGGGCAGGGCCAATTTCGACCCAATTTGGGTCATGATTTGAACAAAATTGGTAATGGCCCATAAGACAATGCCACACACCAAATATCTAAACTCCAAGCCTTGTGGTTTCTGACAAGAAGATTTTTTTAGTTTTTCTCATACAAGTCTATGTAAAATCAAATGACCCTTGGGGCTGGGCCAATTCGACCCCAGGGTCATGATTTGAACAAACTTGGTAATGGCCCATTAGACAATGCCACACACTAAATATCTAAGCTCTAGGCCTTGCGGTTTCGGAGAAGAAGATTTTTAAAGATTTCACTTTAATAATCTATTTTTAGCTCCTGTGACCCAGATATGCAACGAACCGAAACCATTTGAACAACCTTGGTAGAGCTTCATGCAAGGAACATCACAGGAAAATTTCATCAAATTTGGCCCAGTGGTTTCGGAGATGTTATTTGAAATAATTGTGGACGCCGGACAGCCATCGATCCTAAAAGCTCACATGAGCACTATGTGCTCAGGTGAGCTAAAAATGGGATCTGGTAGTTAGTCACTGCACTTCTCCCAGCCACCAACTCTATGTATTTAAAGTTCCATGCCTGTACTTGAATGGTTTTAAAGAAATGTTTGACCAAACAAAAGAAAAACAAAAAAATTTAATCAAAGGAAATTATTAAAGAATGGGACCAGGCAAAGTTATGGTTCTAGTGCAACAGTTTTCAAGTAATGGCTAAAGATGTAGTTGTCCGCAGACAGATGAAAAGGACAAAAACAAAATGCCCCCAGATCCATCAGTATGGCAGTATAAAATATATTTCCTTAACTTGGTACTCTGCATATAACCCTTTCCCTCATAGAGGACACCATGAAAAGACCTATGCGAACAGCATAAAACCAGATCAGCCTGCAAGTGAATCGCAGGCTGATCAGGTTTTATGCTGTTCGCTGCTCCTCAGTGGTCTGGAAATGAGGATTTTGTAATTAAATTTGGTAGTGTTCAACTGTGGTTTTCTGCAGATCAGGCTTTATGTGATACCTATAGAGTGCGTCAAAATGAGTCTATACGAGGGAAAGGGATAATGGTAGGTACAGAACTGGTTGGCCCAGTGTAAAAATTGTTTGACCTGGTGTGGTATCTTGTCGTGATATAGCAGTGAGGTAAACCTCATCATTTTTTCTTTCATGTAAGCTAATGACTTCAATGATTAAACATCTTTTGAGTCAAAGGCAACTTTTACGAGGCAGAATTTGTAAAATCTTTTACCAAATTTGGCTAATTCAGGAGATATAAAAGAAGACAAAAGACCAATTTTGATATCATAAAAAGATATAATTGCTTAGTAATGATCATACAACTAATTTTGCAGTTAGATTGGACTTATTCCACATTGGCTACATTACACATTTGCTGAAATTTTAGAAACTGTCTAATACCTCCTAAACAAACAGTGAACGTACAAAGGAAAATTATGCAAGCAAAAGCCAGTGCAAATTTGAGTTTCTGCTTTATTGTACACACTGCTTCAAGAAATCACCCGATTAACTTTGCATACAGCCTGTATGTATATTAACTATTAGATCATTGCTTACTGTTGTTCAGACCAAATTTCAAATTATTCTCTCATCAGAAGTCATGCATGAGATAAAATGGGTAAACCAATCAGAAACGACAAGGACAGCATTTTCAGTCAAAGTTTTTGAACTTACAATAATGGCCGTCCCTATTAATCTTTTCAACATGCAAAAAGATTGAAAAAGAAAAAAGCTTAATTTATTACACTGTTACATTATATTGTATACCATATTAATGTGAGCAGTGTAGTAAAGATCTAATATGGCACTTGTAATCAAATACAATGGCCCTTGTGTTTGTGTTGGCATTGTACTTTCTAGTGTCTGATTGGCATACCAAACATTAGTTAAAATCCTGCTCAGGGCTGAGGGATTTTATTTGGTTACAGACCACAGTGGCACATTATAAACCCGTATGATTCTCATGCTGAACGACCGATTCATTGGATAATAAAGTAATCCAGCCTGTAATTTGATCGATGGGTCGAATATATTCAACCTCTGACTTGACCTCTATCAGGATTCTATGGTTAAGCAGTAAGCAAGGATCTAGACCTGAATAAACCTGTATAAACTTAGTCTGTTAGTCACACTTAATATTTCCTACATCCCTTTTCATGTTAATAACAATTGATAGCTATGTATGGTAAGTTGCTATACATCATTTTCTAGAAATGATCATGGCAAAATAAAAATAATTTCCGGCAATTCTTTCATTTTTATTTTCATCTGCAAATGTCTGATCATTCTGTCAATATTTCAACTGCAGGTTTCTATGCACAATCCTTCCTCCAGCAAATACTGGGTAAACATACAAGGACCTGGACTATTAAACATTGCCCATTCAAGCATAAAGTAGATGTTTCAGCATTCTGAATCAAAAACAGGAGTATGTTGCACAGGCAAAGAGTTCAGAATAATCCCATGGTAGATTTCCTTCAATATGTAATTTATGCACCAACATATTACAGCAAAATGTTTTGAAGAAGGATCTCTTTAAAGTAGCCTCACAAAGTGTCAGTTAAAAGCAAGAATGGCCAATATAACGAATGGTTTTAAGTTTTGGTAAATATGTTCAACAATTGTTAATCAAATACAGGAAAACTTGTTTTGCTGTCAGGTGTTAATATGATTGATAAATGCAAATTTCATCTGCTGACCCTTGAAGAAACAGAAGATAGATATCATATTTGTAAGACACCAGTTTGAAAACGCCTTTTTCACAAATAAAGTCGTGTAGACCACAAATATTGATTGTGAACTTTTTGCTGATGCAACACACAATAAGACATGGTATTCACATATTAAAATACAAACAAACATGTACATGTTTATGCCTTCCCAATATAAACAGGGCTATCAAACATCTCCCCTGAATGTTTTAATATATTTCAAATGTTATGTATACATGTATCATAAACACTATAGTGCCAGAGCATATCCAATTTTCCTGATGGTAATGGATGCTTTTGTATTGCTAAATTCAAATTTTGATTTGTTAAATAAAGCCTGCTGCAGACGAGTTAATTAAAATTTGTTTGCTTGAATTACTATTTCACAGCCATATGGATGAAATCTAAAGCTAGATGCTGCTTAAAGGTGTTTGCATAGCCAATACATCATTTAAAAAAAAATACACACACAAAAAAAAGTTTCATATTATGGCATGATTGAATCATCCAGAAAAATATCAAACCAAATACATATGCACCAAAACTGAACATGGATATCAAGCTTGGTCAATGTCTATATCAGATACTGGTATCATTATCTAAACAGCCAAATTCCCAGCATATAAACATTTTCTTAGCATTAAAAAAGGAGGAAAACAAATCAACACACAAGTATTTTTAAACAAAAAACACAAGGTAAACAAACATGTTCAACAGGAAAATCTACAATGCAATTTCATACTAGTATTTAAAGTTATGTAGATATTAAAGGTATTCAATTTCCAACAACTCTGGTTGATAATGACCCCAGTTGATTAACAAACTATACTTAGAGGCAGTACCTCTTGTTAAGTTTCAACACTTTGCAAGTATGTGTTGACCATCATAATGACAGTGGGCTACTATTCATGACCCCCCCCCCCCCCCAGTTACCCACTTAACACCAGGAATAAGAGTATTGCATCTTACACTATTACTTTCTTTTTCTCATAAAAATGAATAATTTAAGAGCATCTGCCTAACATGTTAAACAGTTTAAGCTGTCAGTTTACCTTACTGGGTCAAGTTATTTTGCATTGCTGTCATCTAATACATGTATCTCTAATAAATAAAATCCCAGGCTGTTGAAGGCCAGTTATATACTGTATGGAATAAATTCAGTGTTACATTTCTTGTAAATGAAATAAGTTTATTTTTCATCAGTAATTTGAAATCTGGGCAAGTAATAACAAACGTAACAGTCCTATCAATGAAGCTAGATACAAAATGTTGACTTTTTCAGAAAAAAAAAAAATCTTAAATTGAGGGATTTCATGGCTACCATTGAAAATTCTGGAATGAACAAAATGGATTTAAGATTAATCTATAATCTCCGTCTAGTTACTTGTGTATATACAAGAATATTCAGCTGCAGAAAATACCACAATGGATCTATACCATATTTTGAAAAGCTAAAACGATATCATAACATTTTTTTCTAAGAAAGAAAAAGAGCTACAGAAATATAAAAACACGCATAAGAAAAACATGTCTTCAAAAAACAAGAGGGCCATGATGGCCCTGAATCACTCACCTGATTATAAATGAGCAACATATGTTGGATTTTTCATATTGACCTACTTTTTGACCCCACATGACCAAAATTCAAACTTGTCCAAAATTTTATGGAAATAAACATTCTGACCAAGTTTCATAAAGATTGGACCAAAAATGTGGCCTCAAGAGTGTTAACAAGGTTTTACTAAGATTTGACCTCGTGACCTACTTATTGACCCCACATGACCCAATTTCGAACTTGTCTAAGATTTTATGGAGAGAAACATTCTGACCAAGTTTCATTAAGATTGGCCTAAAATTATGGCCTCTAGAGTGTTAAAAAGCCAAATTGTTGCCGACGCACGACGGACGAAGGGTAATCACAAAAGCTCACCTTGAGCACATTGTGCTCAGATGAGCTAAAAATTAATAAATAAAAAAAATCCATCCTTATTATATCTAAGTACTAACATGATGCTTTGTGTTGTTGTTATTTTATTTTCAATCACAATATATTTTTAATCTGTAAACTTAGTTTCAATTTTTCAGTCTGCAAATGACAATATTACATTTTTTTTTCAATTATGTTCTCCATTAAAGAATGATGTAGATACAAATGTAGTCAAAAATGCATCTATACTGAATCATTTGACCAAAAAAAAAAAAAAAAAAAAAATATTCACCTGATTTTACACCAAGCTAAGACATGGAAAGAAGTATTTAACTTGTAAAGAAAATTCTGTTTCCTGTAAATTTTATCACTTTCCTACTATGATCTGACCAAAAGAAGGAAAAAAAAAGACAGGATATCCTGACTGAAATGTTCTGTAATCAGGTGTTTCTTTTCAGTATACTTATGAAGTTAAGTGTTAGAATTTGTTAATTTGTTAGAAAATGTTACTACTGAAAATACAAAAACAGAATTTATTTTTTTCATCTAGGTAAGAAAGACAGGAAAATATGGTCAAAGCAGGGTTTTTCTTAAGTGGACGCCCGCTTGCCCGTGCCGGGTTAAAATCACCATGGGCAAGTGATTTTTCCAAGGAGATAGCCCGTCAGGCAAGTTTATTTTCGTAAATGAAATCTTTTGGGGTTTTTTTTATATTTTATTTTCTACATTATATAGGGGGTGAGTTGCTTGCAAATTGTGTTTGATACATGTTTACTAAAATTCATCTTAATACTACACATATTTAGTTTTAAACATTAACAAACACTAACTGACTTAAAGATCGGACAAGCCATTTTCACTGGGGGCAAGTTATTTTGAACATCTACCTGCCCCCTGGGCAAGTGAAAGTCAAATCCTTAAGGAAACCCCTGCAAAGGCATCTGTTTACAAGCATGTTTTAAGTGAAAGTGCTATATGACTTAAGATTGGACTCTAGCAGTGGCCATATCTCTGTGACATAACATTCTATACATCATGGTTCCAGTATAACTCTTGGTGATACCATGAAACTGCAGGAAACAAGAGCTGTCCATAAGACAGTATGCTCCACTATTAAGTTCTTGCCATTAACAAAATACATTTTTTTTTTCAGTAAAAGGCAAAACAAGAATCACTGTATTTTTCAAAAGGAAAACAAGAATTACAAGAATTCAATGTTTCAAAGCAACACCTCATGCAGTTCAGTGAAAAGTGAGGTGATCGAAACATTTCTAATTCAAAAAATGGGGTATAATTTACCAATAGTCAAAATCCATGACAGAGTAATGCATCCTTGCATGCAAGTGGCGGTGATGGTCATAAACACATTTCCTATGTTTCAAAGCAATACCTCAAGGGGTTAAGTACAAAAAGTAAGGTAGTACAAAAACCTTAACCATTACTGAGACGCTGATGCTCAGATGAGTAGAATAGTAATACTTCTTAGCCTTCAAATAGGCGTGCTAAAAAAACACAAACTTGCAAAGCATTTTTCACTTGGTATCTCCAATTTTCATGCACAGTTGTCCTCAGCACTGATAAACAGTTTAAAAGTTATGAACTGAAAGCTGGAATATGTCATTAATTATAAAAAAGCTACCAGAACTGGTGTCTGGCTTTAAAGAAAATGTCTGATTGAATCCCAATGCGCGGGCTTCACCTTCAACCTGAAATAAAGAGAAAAATAGATATAATTTCCTAAGAAAATCCCACTATGTTCTGACTTAACCATTTTCATAGTCAAAGATAATAACTCAAACAATAGTACATTTAGTAAAAAGATATGCTGAAGTTGTGTACCTTGCAATTGTCATTGATAGTGCTTCTTAAAACAAGAGGGCCATGGTGGCACTATATCACTCATCTGACTTTTCACATTTTTTCATTGCCATGGCAACCAGAGTTCTACATGGATCAAGTTTATTTAGCAAATTTTGTGCAGGTTCACCCAAGGATCATCCCAGCCAAGTATAATCAAATTCTGTCCAGCAGTTTCGTAGAAGATGTTGTTTTCACTATATGTATACATTTAAGGCAAATTAGCCCCGCCCCTGGCAGCCATGTTTTTTTACAGATCGGATTAATTCTAGCCATATTGGTAGTGGGTTACCCGATAATATTTGTACTAAAACATTTTGAAATCTGGCCAATAGTTTTAAAGGAGATGATTTTTAAATATTTCCTTTTTTTTTCTTTCTGTTGCCATGGCATCCAAAGTTCTACATGGATCAAGTTTATTTCAGCAACTTTTGTGAAGGTTCACCCAAGGATCATCCCTGCCAAGTTTAATCAAATTCTGTCCAGCGGTTTCAGAGGAGATGTCATTTAAAGCAAATTGTTGACAAAGGACAACGCCGGAAGCAGCGTGATCACAAAAGCTCACCTTGAGCATATAGTTCTCATATGAGCTGAAAATATGGTATACTTGGGCTGCAAACAAACCCCTAAATCAATACTTTTGATATGTAAAAATGCACATTATATTGGTCATTCAATATATAAAATTTTGACATTAAACATATTTCAGAAAGGAGTTAACCCTTTCCCTCATATAGACTCATTTTGACGCACTCAATAGGTTCCACATAAAGCCTGATCTGCAGAAAACCACAGTTAAACCTTACCAAATTTAATTACAAAATCCTCATATCCAGACCACTGAGGAGCAGCTAACAGCATAAAACCTGATCAGCCTGCGAGTTACTCGCAGGCTGATCTGGTTTTATGCTGTTCGCACAGGTCTTTTCATGGTTTCCTCTATGAGGGAAAGGGTTAACTTAAATCAATGAAAACCTGAATGAGCATTCTTTGTGAAATGAGTGGTTAAATATTATTACACTAGTTTAATAACAAGTATAATATAACATATATAAAGACAAGAAGTGTACCTTGAAATACATGTGTCACATGATGAAGCTTGACTGAAAATGTGTGAGAAAGTGTCAAAGACAAAGACAGACAGATAGATGGACAGAGGGATGACTGAGAAGTGATCCCTATGTTTCAACTCTGCTTACAGTAGGTAACACAAAAAAAGTGCTATCTACCTGCACTTGTCCCAGCACCACTACCAGGATACCACCGTCAAAAGTTGGATGACAATCTATTTTGGTGGTAGCATGCTGCTTTTTAAATGGTATACTCTGAAGAGAAAAAAAGTCACACAACTTTATTTACCATCAAAACATGGATTTATGGTTCATAAGTTAACCATATCAGCAGTCTCTCTGCTGAAATTCTGTATTGTCTCTCTGCATTATTCACTGGTTATTCTCTGCTGTACACAAAATGTGTCCAAATATGAATTAGAGATCACTTCAGACAGGTAAGTTGCTTAAAATTAAGAATTGCTCAAAACATTATGAGTATCTTTGCTGATGATATTGTATTGAAGATGATGTACTATGTACAAATCTAAATAAAAATGTGTTCTGTTCTATAAATATGCTACGCCACTTTGCAATCATCTGTGCCTGCAGAGTGCGCTCCTAAGATTAAAGCTGAAAAATGTTCTTTTCAATAAAGGCATATATGTCAGGGCTCAGGAAATGTCATTACTTGTATCCCATGATTTATATTTGAGCCACTGAGTGAGATTAGAACATTCCCCTAGTAGTAAATGAATGTGTCACTGAGTTTTACATGGCACACAAAATTGCTCATTTCGATCCTAAAAGTTTCAAATGACTCAAAAAAACATTTCAAAATTTGTATCTCATATATGTTTATACAACACAATAATTTTTTTATTACATGCCTTTGTCGCTCTATTCAGTTGAACCTATAAGGGTAAGAAATGTGGATATACTCAATGAAATCAATTATTTTTTTAAGCGATGTCCCATGGGTAATATTCAACTGAATCAAAAATGCTCATTTGTTCCCAGGAAATGCTTAAAAGAAAGAGACTAACTTACCACTAGCTTCTCCATTATCTGAGCTTTTCCAGATATTTGCACGCCTTCATATGTTAAAAGAGCAGAATCCTGAAACATTTAAAATCAAGTAGATCAAATATATATTAGTCTTAGAAAATATTGTTCTTTTTGTCACAATGCTGCACATATAGCATTTACCTAGACTCACAAATATTTTGTTCATCTTTTAAACTTAATAACCATTTTCCGAACGTAGAAAGAGAATGTATCTATTGGTATTAATTAACTAATGTAATGTTCTTGTGTTTAAAAGATATAATTGTTTCATTGGGACACCATCAGCAAGTGATCTTTTGATGACCAAGTTTACTGTTTACATAAAAGTTTGTGATACTGTTTCAGGGTTCCTATTAATTTTTGAAAATTAGGGTATATATTTCTTCTTTCCTTCCTCTGTATCCTTATAGTTATTGAGAAATTTCCTTTAATTTGGGAATACATGTATGACAGAATCCTTGCAGAGGGTAAATGGGTATGTTACTGTTTTGGAGTAGTTGACCTAGTTGAGTTGGGGTCAGCTTAGTCCTATAGATCTAGGTATTAAGATTCTGAAGATAATTACAAATTCATGTGTTGTTTCCTGATGATCAAGTGAAATTTTAGAACATCTGGGCCAAGACTGGCCAATGATAGATCTGCTTATAAATGTGTTTTCTATTAAAAGTTTACACGGACCACCAACA
Organism: Solen grandis; assembly: GCA_021229015.1. Taxonomy (NCBI): domain Eukaryota; kingdom Metazoa; phylum Mollusca; class Bivalvia; order Adapedonta; family Solenidae; genus Solen; species Solen grandis. The sequence goes on from CM037783.1 coordinate 55,783,054, forward strand.
TTGGTCCACAGCAGACGTCATGGGTTTAACTAGAAATTATGATCTGAGAGTCACAAGATGTCTATTCAAGATTTTGGGGTCCAAGTTAAGTTCATAGGGTGTGTCAGTTAAACTAATTTTCCAGTTTATCTAAACCATTGTTAATGGCAGAGGAAAACCTTTTTACTGAAATCATTCCTCATTTTCAAGTTTGTGGTAGCTGCATTATCTTTCAGTTCAAGTTTTAACTAAATTAATATCCTGTTTTGACTGACCAAAATTGCTAGCCAGTGATATAAATTTTCTATTGATCATATCAGTCTACCAAGATTGGTGATTTTTTTTGGCTTTTTCAAATCAACATGGCAATTTTTCTCAGATGAAGCAACCCAGGACCATCATGGTCCTCTTTTTTTATGCCGGAAGGGCAGTATTATGTTATGCCACTGGTCGTCTGTCTGTCCATCCATCCATTAGCAATTTTGTTTCCACTCTGTATTTTAAGAACCACTGGAAGGAAATTGAAATTATTTTACAGAAATGTTAAGCAAGCACACTGAGATGATGAACAAGATCTTACAACCAGATTTTAAGTTCATGTCACTGTACCAATAACTAAAAATAAGGAAAAATCATGTGTATGCGGCCGGGTAGCTCAGTTGGTAGTGTATCCACCCTGCAAGCAAAAGGCCCTTGGTTCGAGTCCCGATCAGACTGCATATTTTTCTCACACTGTAAAATTTGGAGCCAAACATGGGACTGTGGCATAGGTGCCAGGCCTAACGACACCTACACATGGTTATATTTACCATTTAACTCCCTAGAATTCAGGGACAAATTCTAAAATTAAGGGGGATAATGTCACAGT
>CM037783.1:55784000-55834000 GCA_021229015.1 Solen grandis
TATTCATTGTTTGAAGCATTGCAAACCATACCACCATTAAAACACATGTTTGAATCTTTATAATTCACGGAAAACAACTAAGAAACATCCCGGAGATTAATCGGTCTCGGGTCAATATTGAACCTGAATCTTACTTAACCCTTTCCCTCATAGAGGAAACCACGAAAAGACCTATGCAAACAGCATAAAACCAGATCAGCCTGCGAGTAACTCGCAGGCTGATCAGGTTTTATGCTGTTCGCTGCTCCTCAGTGGTCTGGAAATGAGGATTTTGTAATTAAATTTGGTAAGGTTTAACTGTGGTTTTCTGCAGATCAGGCTTTATGTGATACCTACTGAGTGCGTCAAAATGAGTTTATATGAGGGAAAGGGTTAAAACATCACGTCAATCAAACGGAGGTGGTTCCATAATGCAAGGACAAATGCAAAGCTGTAAGGTGATCGTGACAAACTGTAAATATGTTATTGTTTATATATATTTTAAATTTTATTAATTTATTGCCGCGCTCCGTTTCGCGTCGCTTCCGATAAATATCAAAAATTATCATACAAACGATAACTGATACATACAGGTAAAATTAGGTTCATTTTTTTTCAGTAAACGATTTTTTATTATCCACAGATAATCATTTTATGAACAAGGAAAGGAAGAAACCTGAAAGTTCCATTTTGTATTTATTTTACCAAAATTAATGACACGATCATTGAAATGTTTTGGCAGTAATGACATACAAATCATGTGAACATTTTGACCAGTAAATCTATAAGGGTATCAAAAGTATGCAAAGCGAATCTATTTTTTTTTTCTTCCCTAGATAAACCGTGTAAATTTTAAGGTATGCTTCAAAGTGATCTTTGAGAAAATTGGATAATACAACTTATGTTGTCCTTTCAATTGCCAGTAAAAAAACTCCAAATGTGTATCAAGTTTAACAACACAACAACACATTTTACTTGCATTTTCTAAATGTTTATATATATATATATATATATATATATATATATATATATATATATAACTGTAACCTAGTGAAGACATAAAGAAAAAAAGGAGAGGGGGGGGGGGGGGGGGGGGTAAACCAGCGACCCTTATACATTGCATTTCAAAAAGATTGGCAGTCCTACGATGTATACACTAGATTTGCATAAAAATGAGACCTCTGCAAATAGGTTTTCTATCATATTTTTTACATTTTCAAAAAAGTTGAATAATATGTTACTCACGTATGCTCACTCAGCTCAAAGTGTGGGTCATCTTTCAGGGGTTCAATGTCTTTGATCTTGTCTCCTAGCTGCTGCAGCAGACCGGCTTCGTCTCTCTCCGCCATTACAGTTCGAGTAGTTGCTTAATTCTGCCAGTGCATATAATAATTATTATATGTTTAAACCATATGAATGAATGGTGAACTTGTGAAAACACACACACACACACACGCTATTTTAACTCACAAGGTTACACACTCACACACATAAAACATCAAGGCAGAAAAGAAAACGAATGCTGAAATGCATGTTACACTTGATTATCATCATTTCCCATTTAAACAAATAAACAATTCCAGATCTACATACCTGTGTCCTGCCAGTGTGTGATTCCTCTTGATCACTTAATGTAACTGATTTAGCTGACTGTCAGCATGCACTCGTGTAATGTTATATAATCCATAAGTCTTATCCGTTCCTGCAGCATGGCAATACCTGCATGACTGTATATATCGTGACCTTACCAGTTTTTTTTTATATTGATTATTGCAAATCGATAATGCGCTATTACATATAGTTCTTCGTTATGCTTGGTTAAAACCAGAGGTAGTTTCAGGTTTCGCGGATCTCGATCATTACCTAGTTTAACATGACATTCAGTGGTTAGGTTTATGTACGTGATCTGTATAATGTGCATGTGACATAATATACCGCATAGAAAACTTGTTAGCTATTAAAATGTCATTGATTTCATATATACGTACATTTTATCACGTGCTCGTAAACTCATTATCTCCCAAGTTTCTAGAGTTCAAATATGTGTAAGTCACTGCCAGTAAAGGCTTCATACATGTATGGCAAAAATTTCTTTTATCCTTCCAAGTTCTTAAACATTAGCACCCATTTTAAATGTGTAGCAGACGAACTCCTTAACTTCTACGATGCTACACCCACTGTCATAAGTCAATTTATAAAGACACACAAAGCGTCTGGAGGGTAGATTTCCTTCCTGACCCTGCACTTAAGCTCGAAATATATGTATAGACATAAGTATTGTGTTTTCGACAAAATTTCGCCGAAAGAGTTCATACCGTTTTCTTAATGTTTAATCAGTAGGCTGGTACTGAAAAGAGTATTTCAAAGTTATTTTGATTTTAAAAAAAGGAGAAAGAAAGAAAGAAAGAAAGAAAGAAAGAAAGAAAGAAAGACAGCAAGAAAGCAAAAAGAGAACCTACTTTTACAATTTACCTTTACTTCCTCATCTGTACCGGCAACATACACTGAATGTAAAATGTATTATACGTGTACACATGTTGAACGTCCAATCAATATATAGAGCCTCTTAATGATATATGCATCCGCATAGGTGCATGCATCAGCGCCATCTGTTCAAGGCGTGCTGTGGTATATAAAGCAGCTTATTATTTCATTAGTTTCATCACCAGGGGGCCTCCGTGGCCGAGAGGGTTAAGTCGCTGACTTTAACACTCACTCAGCCCCTCACCGCGAGGGTTCGAATCCTGGCAGGGTCATTCGGATTTTCATATGAGGAAGCCTTCCAGCTTGCTTGCGGTAGGTCGGTGATTCTACCCGGATGCTTCCGTGCATTCGGGGTCTTCCTCCACCTGTAATTAGCTGGACGTCGCTATATGACTGAAATACTGTCGAAGTGACGGTAAACTCAAATAGTCAAGTCATTAGTTTCATGTCATATTTAGCCCAGTAACGTGTGAAGAGTCTTGTGAAGATCTTGCTAACTCGTGGCATAGAGTTAGTAACTAAGAGAAAATCAAAAACAAATCTCGCTAAATCGTGGGCACGAGTTACTGAGAAAAAAAATATCGCTATCTCGTGGCCTAGCTGACCAATCAACTTGGCCACGAGATAGCGATATTCTTTTTTTTTCTTACTTATACATCGTGGTTAGCAAAATTTTTTTTTCTTAGTAAGAAACTCGTGGCCACGAGTTAGCAAGATTTTTTTTCTTAGTAACTCGTGACCACGATTTTTTTTCTTAGTTAGTTCTCGTGGCCACGAGTTAATAAAAAAGAAATACTCTGTGTCACCTCTGTGCTTTCGTACGTAGCCACGAGGTAATAAAAAAGAAATACACCATGTCCCCTCTGTGCTTCCGTCTAATTGACATTAACAAAATTAAACTTAACCGTTACAGAAAATTCGAAGTCGAGAAAGGGGCATAACTTTGCTAAACGAAAGTTACCCGCCTTTTTAAAATGAGGTTACCTTTTTATAGTGAACTAGTATTCCATGTTTGATGTGAATAAGTTGCATGGTGTTAGAGAAACTGACCTGAACGAACACTTTAATCGACGGGAGAGTAATGACAAAAGCTCTACTTTTTTTTCTCCGAAAAGTTTAGCTAAAATTCATATATCGTAGTACGATTTTCGCACGATTGTCGTAATGACGCGGTAGACTTTTCGATGACCGAACGTTCGTTGAAGATTTTCGCAACTTCCTGTGTAATACTTCCAACGAGCGATTACGTGAAATGCTTTAAATGCATTCTTATTATTTTACAATTTGATACAAATCATATCACGAAACTTAACAATATTTTTTCCTAAATTACGCACGCTATACTTTTATCTTTTACAGTCTTAATAATTTTGATAATTTCACTAAATTTGTAATATGTATCAATGTTTTTTATGAACATTATTAACAAGACGCTTGCATGAGTTTGAAATAAGGTAAGAGGATTCGATTTAGTTCTGTTGAAAGTTTTATTATACTCATTTGGAAATTGAAAATGAAGTGCATTTTCGTATGTGTAAAAAAAAAGATCTTTCATGGTCATGACTGGTTTCAAGCTTACATATTATAGTTCTGATAGAAATAATACTTTGAATTGAACGAAAACCTTATCGCACACTGCCTTGCAGTTGAGTATACGAAGAAGAGAAACACTACACGTAAATATAGTCCAATGCAAAAGATTTTTGATATAATTCGTCATAATGCAGCACGTTCACAGACGATCGGTAGAAAGAAATGTAAAAAAAAAAATCTTCTCTCCTCCGTTATTGTCCGTGAAGTGTTTAAACTAGGAAATAAACTGCATATATGGTATTATTGCACAGGAAAAACACCCGCGCAGTATCCCCGAAGCGGGTGATTGCGGTACCACGTGACACATTTGTCACCAGGTCCGGGTAGCAAATTCGCAAGACTGTGAAGTGAGCGCATGTGCAAAGAGTGAATGTGATCAGTCCAGTGACAATTAACGAAAAAGGAATTCAGAATATAGTTTTATAATCGTTGAAAATGTGTGGACGAGCTGTTTTTATCAAAAATACTAAGCGGAAAGAATTTTAGGGGAATAAAAATATAATAATAATAGTGATTATTATAGGACTTCCTTCATTGAATTCTGTTGGTGTTAGTGTTGTTGTTTAGCGCGCAAAAGTGTGTGTGTGTGTGTGTGGGGGGGGTCTTATTTTATTTAATCATTCAGCTAAGAGTTGCATCACGGTCTGCTGGCTGACTGTGTATATGACAGTTTGCAATTACTTCCCGTTATTAAAAGATATTGAGTTTATTTTGTGCAGCATTTTAACGTGAGATTTTCCTCCAATCAAATTCGTAACTTTTGTATCACTGCATATTAGAATTTTGAAGAAGAAAATGATTGTAAGGCAAACACATGTCTAGTAAAATGTGTTTTCATTAGAATATTGACGAAAAAAGGAATTACAGGTTTTCAAAAATTTGTATCGGGAAAAATCATAAGACTTGGTTGTTGAGGAAGAGTCGCATCCGGGAAAAGAGTCTTGAAACAGATTTAAGGACGTTTTCTACAGTTTCTATTTGGACAAAGAAGGAACGCTGAAACTACATAGCAGAATTTGTTTAAACTTTGCATGATTATAGAGAATCATATTAGAAACAAATTATGGAAAAAAATCGGGGGTCACCCTGCTTCTTTTCGAGTTATCTGCCCCTGAAAGTGATATTTTTGCATTTTTGGACAGAAATTCCTAGATTAATTCTGTCATTCTTGTCTTGGAAACATCAATCTAGAAATAGAGACTGTGACGTCACTAGCTTGCATTTGTTTCATTCAGACGTATTCAACATTCATCTCTGATGTGTTCCGATTGGACGTCAGTGTGTAGTCTGTTTCAATCTCGTTGCTTCGCCGTTCTACGGAATCCTCCGTATTTTGTTGATGGCACCAGAGTATCGTCTGTTCTCCAGCTTCACAATGGCAGTTCGCCTCCATGTTTGTTTTGAAATATACATCTAATGTCAATGATAAATAATGCCTTTGCGGTAAGTCGCGACCGGGGACTAGATTCGAACCTAAGACAAACGCTCGAACCACTTAACCACCAAGGTCGCCTGGCATTAAATGTATTGTACTACAGTACTGAATTAAAACCAAAAAGAAAAGTTTCAAATATAAACATGTAACAAAATAAAATAATTTTAAAAAATCTTAACAGATGCTACCAAAGATCACAGAGGACGTATGCTAATATTTATATATTAAATTCAAATTTAGATTTGCATACATATTATGTAGAGAGGCATTGCATTTTTACTTATTTCATTTTATTAATACATATATACATGCACTGGTAAACCTCACTGTCGAATAAAGAAAAATAGTATGAAAAGCGTTTTGAGCAGTTATTAATATCAAAAAGGTATGGCCATACTTAAAGACACTCTATGTTGTCAGTTATATAATTGTATAAAAAACCACATGTGCACATGTTTATGCATTATACTCGTATTATTTTTGGCACAAAATAAATATATCACATTTTATTGTTTGAACCATAGAAACGTTATAGTTTTATGTATTGTTTTACTGTTTAAAAAATAAGGAAAATAATAACGTGTACGAGTGATTTCCCATGATATGGAAAAATAGGAAACGGGCTTAGCATTCATTCTTTAAATGTGTAAAGATGTTTGGGTGTGGCTTGTGCGCATTTATTTCACTTTCACTTACGTTAGGAACATTGTTAATGATTTCTTGTACATAGGACGGGCTACCCCGTGGGTCATGGCTGGTTGAATTCGGACACCAGAATTGTTTCTGTTCATTTGATATGGGACTTTCTTTGTTCAAGCGAATTTCTTCATACAACCAAGTTTTCATTTCATTGGGAAACAAGCTACACATGACATCCTCAATTTTGTCGTCTGCTCGTTCCATGTGCACTTTTTTCACCGTGCGTTTATCAATGAAGCCCTTCACTGCCCTCCAGAAACTATGGAATAATACACCATGGTTGATGCAGACGACAGCACCAAGGCGTTCTGGGTAATGTGCAGACAGCAGTTTCTCCACGGCCAGTCCTAAACGGGGGTTGCAGGATGCTATTTTCATTCCTGAAAAAGGAAAGTACCCGAAGAACAATAGAAAAAAAAATCTCATAATTAGCAGTTGCAAAAATAGCTTTGGGGACGACATTGACTGAATTTTGTTACAGATGAAGACCATAAAAGAATGACGATAATGACAAACAGACTATGCGAAAACTTTTCTTTCTTCACAGGACATTGCGACAGGTAAACACAAAATTTTTACCTGTCGCAACAAATGTTTACCTGTCGCAGCAACTTTTACTTGTTGCGACATATTTTACCTGTTTTAAACAGTATTTAGTAAGAACTTTTTGATATCTTGATTTCAGTCTCTTTATTGCAAGTATATTACATTAATTTATTTAAAATATTCATTCATTTTTGGCTATTTTTAGATTGTCTCTGTTTTAATATACACACTGTCCTAATCAGCTGTTCAAAACTCACAAACATGTAAAAATGTGAGACCTGCAAAATAAGTACATATAGAGGAATAAACCCTACCCCATTACAACAAGAAATTATTTTTGCACAGATAAGATCATAAAATGCTATGCAAAAACTAAAGTTCTGTAAGTTGTGTGACCATAATGAGGAAATCAGCCGAAAAACTATCCCTAAAAACGTCTGTTATTGTCAGGAGCTCTCTTCTTTGGTTCGTTGCTAGAACTAGCAGGCAATTTTCGACCCGGCCAGGGTCTTTCAAATAGTATGGTCCAGAAACGAGCATAGTCCGCGAAATAACTGCGAACGGATCACGTGACCAACATCCGGGGCACCCGCCATTTTTGAAACAGGAAGAAAATAATAAGTTTTAAAAATAGCACCATCAGAATATCTAAATTCATTGACAACAAAATCTAGATTTAATAATTTACGATAATGAATATTGAAATGATAAAAATTGAACCTGATAATAAATTAAGACGAGTATGACCTTGTTAATTGATTATGGAAAGCGAATAAAAAGAAAAAAAATCTTTCGTGAATGCATCGTCTGCCATGTTGTTGATTGTTGATCGATAAAGACAGAGTTTTCCGCATGGTTTCCATTACGAAAGATATTAGTATATAAATTGCGGGGAACCAATTCGCAATCGTTACTGCTTGGCCATCTCAGACAGCCGATAATCATTACATAATCGCTAAAAAAAGCAAATGAAACTGTTTTTCGAAGAAAGTGAAAGTATTTTTCCGAAAATGAAACGGTGCTGTATGGATTTTTTCATCGGACATTGTGTCCGACAATAACAGACGCTTTCGTCGGTCAAAATGGAAATATACCGGACATGTCCGACTGACCGACGGACATTCGCATTGACTGGACAAAGATGAAAACGACAAAGGCAACGATGAAAATAGCTTTGTTTGTTTATTGGATTTAATGTCCCACCGACAGTGTTTCAGTCATTTGAAAACGATGTTTACTTGTTAACGATTTGCTCTGACTGCTAAACTTGTATGGATACGATGACGAGGACGATAATGATGATGATGCTGACAGTGATTATGACGTCGACAATGACGAAGACGACGCTGCTGCAGACGATAATGTTGATTAAAACATACCTGTAAAATCAATGACCCAGACAAACTGATGCACCTGTTGAGGCATCACGCGCGTTGCGTTCTCCATCAGGTAAATCACGTGCTGCAATGAATCGTCTGCGGTGTTGCTCTGGGTCCAGCACTGCGAGAAGCTAGAGTAAAACACGGGTCTGCTCTGCAGGTCAAACCCAACCTGGCGCTGCAGATGAAAAGACTGTTCAGATTTGCCTGCTTATCACTTAAGAGTGAACTAATTTCACTCGTTTTTTAATAAATATTTAGAATCATTAAACAATGTTTTGGATTTGAGAAAAAAAGTAAATAAACACCTGCAAAGTGGCGGATCCAAAAGTTAATAACACAAGTGGGCGAAAAAATATGTGGGCTCCAATATCACTACATCACTAGTTTAAGGTCAACAGACACTTCCTCCTGTTAATTGTTCTGCCTCTAAATGTGTGATGTTATAATGTTATAGCACCGATATTCTTAATGTTTATTCAATAGATTTGCTTGCTGACCACCTCTGTTTGTGTGTGTGTGTGTTTGTGTCACACACACACAAACACACAGTCCCGACTCATTCTATCCCCCGGTAAACTGATGTAGCCTTATTTTCGTATTTCAAAATACTCTTTGCGAGGAATATTGATTCAGGGGGAGAGGGCTTGATATTCGATCTGCAGAAGCAAAATTAACTGTTTTATGTACGGTAGGACCCTTGCACAAAGAAGACTTCTATGAAAGAAAAATACATACTGAATACCAATAAGTACCGTTTTGAAATTCCAGTGTAAGTAGCCTACTTAATGATTAAGTATTGCGAAATGGAATGATTTTATTTAACGCGGGCGATATGTAATTGTGGGGTGTGCATGCGTATTAAACCAAAATCTTACCATCGCGTGATATCCAGGGTGGTTTTGGCAATAGCTGCAGACGACATGTTGTGGTCTGGTTTCCCGCCTCCACTCTATTGTAGACATTAGCTGTTTCCTCGCTGCCGTCACATCCCAGTCTCTTGCCGTTAAGTAACGACGGAGACTGAAAAATACAAATCGAAACCAAATAAGTGAACAGTTCACGGTGACCCTTTTTTCCTACGTCATGAAATCCTAGTGACCTCTACCTTTAAGAGTCTATTGTATGCCTAGAATATATTTGCAGGCTTTCAGCCTTCGTTTTAGTTAGAATGTTTTACAGTTCAGCTATAGCGCATATTACATTGTGACTGATATGATATTCATAAATATATAATTATATTCTTATTTGGAATTCGCGAGTTTCTCTGCTACAATAAATGATCGATAATTCATGGGTCGCCATAGAAGCAGTTACCTAATATGTGAAAGTTTAGTATTCGCACTCTATACAAGCAAATGGTATTTCAATGTCGACTAGCGCGTCAGTGCAGTGGTTTTCATCAATAATGATCAAAATTATTATATCAATTCTTTGTCTTCTTGATAAAATTAATCACCATGATCATCATGTACAGTAGTGACCAGTGGTGTTACTACTGATAAGCCCCGCCAAATGGCGTGCCTTCAAACACTAAGCGTTAGATCTTGGAAGTTAAGAATGTATGCTTAAATCGTGTATGTTGTATGTTTACATAGATTTTGTATAATAATAAATTAACAAAGTATCATCCTGTCTTTGGTTTAAGACTTTATAATTAACACGTTAACAAACCAACATGCATTAACGGAATATTACACGTACTAAACCAATCGTCTTGGAATATTTTTTTTTTCATGATGGATGGATAATTTTTTTTTTATCATTATCCATTGCCGCTATTTTGATGCACTTTATTTCTTTTATCCCTGTTCCTAGTTATTTTGTTACGTGTATGTGTCAAATAAAAAAAAAGAAATATTAAAAAATTTGTGAAAGCATGCTTTTTCAGGTAAATTGCATTCGTATATGATCTTACCATAAGCACCCCTTGTGTGTGAATATAAATATACAAAGGCTGAGAGCTAACTCACTGACAGAAAAGTCAATGATCACAAGAGGTCGCTGTGTCCCCCGTTGAACCACATCAATTTGATTTCCGGACAAACAGTTATCGTGGCTTTTCTATTAGGTAAATAAGAAAGCACTCGTGTAAAAACATCACTAAACAAAATTATTGGCAATAAAGTCGACTGGAAGAACAATACTGCGGAATTTCTCTGTCTAGGGAGGCACCGTCTAATATTCAAGATATCTCGGACGATTGACCGAACGAGCATAGAATTCGATATGATTCGGCTCTAAGATTCCTTCGTGTATACGCATGTCTATTGTCTTTACCATCATCATTATCGCCATCTCTCGTATTATCATCATCATCCTTATTGTCAAATATATACATACATCATGATATTTGGAGGAGGGTTTTAGCTTCAAACAATATATGATTATTACTGTAAATTCATTAATTTTCGTAAACAATAAATTTCGTTGATTATATACCCAAGGGAATTTCGTACATTTATTCGTTTGTTTGTTTGTATGTTGGGTTTAACGTCCCATCGACAGTATTTCAGTCATTTAGAGGCGATGTCTACTTGAGACAGATATAGTGCTGCAACACTGTAGTATCATGCCGTAGAAGATATGTGGCATGATACCACACACAGTCACATTTTCCTGACATCGGGCCAACCAGTCCTGGAACTACCTTAATATGCTGAGCGCCAAGCATGGGAGCTATACCAGTACCATTTTTACGACTTTGATATGTCGCGGTCGGGGACCGAACCCACAACCTCCCTATTCCGGGGCTCTAACCACTCGGCAACCGGGACCGGTATATTTATTCGTGGCTCTATGTTCTAGAAGCGTGAGGTCTTCGTAAGTGACAAGTTTCCGTGGGGATGAATATTCGCAGATAAAACCTTCCGCGAAAAAGTCGAAAATTAGTGTTCTACGAAAATTAATGATTTCACCATATTTGAGACTTTGTTACATACAAAGTCAGATACAATGCTGTTTCATTACGATATCATACCACAGACAAATGGCATATTACCACATCCTAATTATCCTGAAACCTGACACAGCAATCATGAAACTAACCCAAAGCAAAGAACACGAGTATCACTTTTAATGACAATGCTGTTGAGGCTGGTTCATCCATACCTTTTTGTCGGTATAAATTTCATGAATTCAACCAAACTCCCCTTTAGCAGTTAACTCTCCTTGATAAATACAAAATGGTTCTATACGTGACGTAACCGGTGTGAAGTGCATGAGATTTGGCTTGAAAATAGTTATTTGGAAGCCGTGCACGTCACGAAATCAATGACACAAAACACGCGAAAATCACCGGCATTACAGTAATACAGTTATATACATGTCTATCTTTGTTATTTTTCTCGTTGTTATCTTACTATCTGGCAACTGTGTGCAGTTATATATAAGTGTAGGTGGATAAGAAAGGTAACAGGCTAATAGTGTTGTATATCAAAGGCACCTTCTATTAAATAGGCCCATTTTGATAATCAGATGAAAATTGAAAATCTTTGAAGAAAAAAAAAATAAAAAAAAAATACCAAAACCAAAACATGTTTAACTTAGATCGCTCAACTTAAACATTTTCCCCTCTTCTACTTCAAACCCTTTTCACATTTGTAATATTTGAATAAAAATATTAAGCGCTGTGCGTCCACTTTTTAGCCACTTAGGGTAAAGAAATCACCAGCTTATTTCAATGCATGATATTTAATTGTTTCTAAATATTCGGTATTTTTAAATATCTAATAATAACGTTATGCTGAAGAAAGAAATTTATTGTTAGTTTGTTGAGTTAAACGTCTCGCCGACAGTATTTCAGTCATTTGGACACCATGTCTACTTGACAGATATATATATAGTGCTGCCACACTGTAGTATCATGCCGTAGACACAACACCCAGTCACATTATCCTGACATCGGGCCAACCAGTACTGGAACAACCATTGTATGCTGAGCGCCAAGCAAGGGAGATTTTTTACGTGTTTAATATGTCGCGGCCTGTGATCGAACCCGCGACCTCCAAATTCCGGGGCGGACGCTCTATCCTTTGCATATATATATATATATATATATATATATATATATATATTAATTAATTACAATTTCAATAATAATCCTAACTTTCTCTTCTAATAAATAAAAAAATACATACGTCTGTTCGTTTAAAAGGAAGAACGGGTCATCCTCAAGGGGACCCACGTGCATAATTTCTTCTCGAAGCTCAGTGAGAAGGCTATCCTCGTCGTCTTTCTCGGACATCACTAGGCAATTATCAACGGCTGTTAAAATATAAATTGCAATGTTTAAATATTTATTTTTCGTGTATGTTAAACGTTTTCATCGGCTTATGCTAACGTACATAGTATTTACATACTTTTCAGCAAAACGAGAGACATGATTTATTCAGCCCTCGAAAAAAGTTATTTTTATAGATATGTTAATATGAGAGAGAGAGAGAGATTTAAAAAAGGGTTGTCCAGTGGTATAACATATGACTCGGATCCGATGATTTCTGTGGATCAGATCAGTTCATTTAATCCGGGCCTTGTTCATTTTGTTTAACGTCCCACCGACAGTATTTCAGTCATTTTTGGAGATACAGATATAGTGCTGCCACACTTCAGGATCACGCCGTTGACATGTGGCATGATACCACACCCAGTCACATTATCCTGATATATATAGCCAACGTGTCCTTTCATTACCCTGTATGTGTGCTGAGCACCAAGCAGAGGAAACTATGTACCAGAACATTTAAACGAAATTGGTGTGTCGTGCTTGTGGATCGAATCTGCGACCTCACGCTTCTAAGTCATAGGCTCGAACACATCGGACACCGGGGTCGGTAAACCCAAGACATAACGAACCATTGGTACCTAGAGGAAGGATTGTCATCGGTATTAAAAACCCACGGTACCACAGTATTAGCATGATAGGGTCTACATTAATGTTCTTCATTGATAATTGACTTCTTAGAAACATTAAATAGAAATGTGTAAGTCCATGATAATGTTAATTAGTTATTTATAAATTTATATTGAAAATTTTAATACCTTAATTAAGATATTTTGTCCTTCATTGTAACTTGATTTATTAGAATATAGTCTAATTCATACAAAGAATTTTATTATTCTATTTCTAAGAGCATTAAACACAAAATATTTACTTATTTCAAAGACACAAGACACATTATTTACAGTAACTTTAAACAAACTAAATTTAGAATTTTCAGTACAACTGTATTTAAAAAAAGCTCTAGTAAATAATCCGTATTCTTTATGTCGTGCATTTACTTGATATTCAATAATATTAATCATAACTATGGTGGCATATTTCTGCCAGCCACTTATCCACTTAGCTATGTCGAAATTTTTCTGAAAAATTGTCACATAGTCAGCTCGTATCTGGCAAGTATAAAACTTTCGTGTTATCCTCTTAGGTATCTTAACAGAACAAAACTGCCTGTTAGTGCCCACTACTGCCAGCCATATATTCACTTAAGATAACTGGTTATCTCGCCCTTTTTTCAAGTTAGGTATATTAAAAGAATAAACAGTTTTTACTATAGATAACTTGAAAATTTGCTACTTGCCAGATACTAACTGAATATGTGACAATTTTTCAGAAAAGTTTCAACATAGCTAAGTGGATAAGTGGTTGGCAGAAATATGCCACCATAAGATACTAACTGAATATGTGACAATTTTTCAGAAAAGTTTCAACATAGCTAAGTGGATAAGTGGTTGGCAGAAATATGCCACCATAGTATCTGGCAAGTAGAACTTCCAGTTATCCACTTTGGTATCTTAACAGGACTTGCCCACTACTGCCAATCACATATTCACTTAGGTTAACTGGATATCATGCATTTTTCCAGATAACTATGTGAAAAAAAATGCTTGTTATTCACATAATTTACTAACTTGAAAAAAGGCGAATATCCAGTTATCTAAGTGAATGTATGCTGCATATGGCACTGACAGCAGTTTGCCCTGTTAAGACAGCTATATGGCATATTCTGCCAGCCACTTATCCACTAGCTATGTGAAACTTTTCTGAAAAATGTCACATATTCATTAGTATCTGGCAATAGAAACTTCGTGTTATCTTCTAGAATCTTAACAAGACAAAACTGCCTGTTAGTGCCCACTACTGCCAGCCATATATTCACTTAAGATAACTAGATTTCTCGCCTTTTTCCAAGTTAGTAATTTAAATTATGTTGATAACACGCACTATTTCACATATTTATCTGGAAAAAAGCATGATATCCAATTAACTTAAGAGAATATGTGATTGGCAGTTGTGGGCACTAACAGACAGTTTAGTCCTGTTAAGATACCTAAGTGAATAATTTGAAACTTTTCTACTTGCTTGATTATAACTGAATATGTGATAATTTTTCATAAAAGTTTCAACATAGCTAAGTGGATATGTGGCTGGCAGAAATATGCCACTATAATAAACATTTATTTAGACTGTCAAGAACAGTAAATAGTTAAATAAACAGATTTATTAAGTCAAATATTTTGGGTCGTTTGGTTAAACGTCCCAACGATAACTTTTCATCCATTTTATGACATATGTCTATATGTAACAAATATAAAGCATCACACCGTATATAAGGGTCATGATACCACACCCAGTAGCATTATCTTGACACCACCAGTCGTATCTGCTGAGCGCAAAGCACAAGACTGAGCTATATTCCCTGTGTTCTGTTAATACATGTGGCTTCATTAAAGGGAAAATTATTGATATATTTAAAAAAATAGAGAAGTTATAATGAAAATCTGTTTTAAATTAACAATAAGTTATTTAAATATAGACGGTAAATGTCCAAGAAAGTTTCAAATTAACATTTAAATTATAATTATAACACTAACTTCATTAAAATTCCATGATTTTTGTTCTTTTGAGGAAAAAAATATTTCATTGGAAAAATGGGTAGTTAATTTGAGGGAAAATGTCAGTTTTTGGCTCGGGGAAACCACCTGTAAAAGGTAGTAAATTTACCAATTTAAAGATCCCAGTAGCAGATATTTATATATGATATTCCTTTCCATGCCGCTTGGTAGTTTTATTGCAATCTTAATGTTTCATTTTTTATGTCTAATATTATTTAATTTGAGCGAATGCATAGCCATTTCTATTTACGTATATTATCGTAGTTTGTAACCATGAGTTTCACTGGCGGGTAAAAAAGGTATGTCATAGATTATAACCTGTCTATGCAGTCGTAGTCATGTGTACATTTAGTCCGATATGCAAGAAAAATACTACATACGTGTTATCGGTTTAATACTCTGTTTCAAAGTCCATAAAGTTGTACCAATTAATGTTTAACGTCATCTTATCTGCACTCATCACAGAAGATCCAATCACCAAGATAAGTCATTTAACCATGAAGATCCTTAAACTTCATCGGGTTATTTTTAACATCTATATCTTGAATTTAAACTTCAGTAAGTTATCGTAAATTGTTTTCAAGTGGTAATTGTTCTTATTTAACATGTTGATGACCTATAAAAATCTTTTGTAACCATTCCAAATTTAAATGTTACTAAATTTCATATTCTTTAAGAGAGAAAGAGAGAGTACATATACATAGAAAAGATAATAGGTAAGTAAGCCAACTGATGGTATATTTATAAGTAGGAGAGAGAGAGAGAGAGAGAGAGAGAGAGAATGGTTGATAAGTATGGAAAAGAAAATATTTATATGTTTAATATTTAAATACACATGACATATCATGGGTAGGAGGGTAGACCAGTATATAGATAAACTTATAACTTACTTTATAGGTGATAAAATGCCCTTGCCTTCAATCGGTGTCCTTAAAAAATCCGCCAATACACACCTCACTGTATAACTTTTAAAGCATTTTGTTAAGTAGTATATCACAGCAAGCTTGTGTACTCATGAAACCAAAAGCAGTATTCCGTTATATACACTAGTAGAGTCACGAAATCTTACGTAAATAGATACCCACATTATTTGTATAGTGTCCAAGTTCAACACAATTGATCGCGATTTTATGCCCGGCTTTATGTACGAGATGTGTAAGACAGGGAACCAACTAAACTTTACCAATAATTTTCTCAGTGAATCAATTATTTTGGGGATGTTCACATCATGAAAGGCTACCAGTTTCGTTTTCCTTTACGATTATGGAACAGGTCTGTAGACGTCCGTAAAAGGCAGTCGGACGTCTGCCATTTTTGTGTGTGCAGCAAAATGAAATAGATTGAAACTTTGTGTTGGAGCATGTGTACAATTTCTACTCACGATAATTCAAGTACATCGATCATCTTAGATAATTTGTATGTATCTGATTTTATCAGGTTTCATATAAGCATGAGTGTATATGTATTTCGTGTTCATCAGAAGATACATTAGTTTTTGCCGCAGGGTCGAGATATGACTTTTTTCTCAGACTATATTCCTTTGAAGCGTTTCTCTAACATAGAAATATTTCCTCTTAAAATCTATAGGTGATACAAGATGCTAATTTGGAATCGACATTTATGTATAATGCGGTTTAAGGCATTACTTGTAACATACATATAAGATGAATGTAATAAACTACCTACCTATATATATATAAACTACATATATAAAGGATAGTTTCAGTGGAAGGTCTCTTTTTTATTCATCGAGTGAGGAGGAAAATCAATATTCAAGGGGTGCAGCAATTTGGTAATATTGAAACTTACTTTTTTTCTTTTCAATATTTCATGCTTTTCTGCGACGCTTTACAAATTGTTACTAAGTTCATCAAAAAGTTTACTCTGTGAGGAGTCCCAAATTCCCAAAAACGCACAAAGTCTAAAAATTAGTCAAATAAATGATGAACACAAAGACCACGCCGGGTTTCTTTAAGTATTAAACAAGTTTAATTTCAATGAAGAAATCAGTATTGAAATGTCTTGAAAAAAATACGAAAGTGTTTTTAGAAATCTTGTTACAAAAAAGTGAAAATTAAAAAAAAGAAGGTAATATTCATTTTATAAAACAATGAAATGAATATTTTTAGTTCCCTATAGTCGACCGAAAAGCATTAAATAAAAACGTATGATATACCGAAATATTAAAGACCAACTATCAAAAAGTATCTGGATATGAAATGGTTAGCTGTTTTTTTAACGATGTCCTTCTGGTTCGATCCTAGGTCGTATGTTGTATGTTAAAGAATTTAATACACATGGGTTTCCATGGGAACGCCACCACACTGCAAACGACACTATTTGGCTTTCTACTCAATCCTTCTAAAATTTATATTTTGCTTTATTTTAACATCTTATCGACAATTTTTCTATCATAAGGGAACTCTGCCTACATTAGACGGGTCGGTTTTAATGCTGCGTCTGTGTAATATAATAAGACAAGGAGCAAAATATCACACCCAGTTACAGTCTGACTGGTACCTGAACTACCCTTATTATTCTGAAAGCAAAATATCACATCCAGTTACAGTCTGACTGGTACCTGAACTACCCTTATTATTCTGAAAGCAAAATATCACACCCAGTTACAGTCTAACTGGTACCTGAACTACCCTTATTATTCTGAAAGCAAAATATCACACCCAGTTACAGTCTAACTGGTACCTGAACTACCCTTATTATTCTGAAAGCAAAATATCACATCCAGTTACAGTCTGGCTGGTACCTGAACTACCCTTATTATTCTGAAAGCAAAATATCACATCCAGTTACAGTCTGACTGGTACCTGAACTACCCTTATTATTCTGAAAGCAAAATATCACATCCAGTTACAGTCTGACTGGTACCTGAACTACCCTTATTATTTTGAAAGCAAAATAACCCCCCTGTACACATATAGACCTGTCCTGATAACCATGTGGTTAGAGCGTCCGCCCCGGAATCTAGAGGTCGCGAGTTCGATCCACATCAGTGTTTTAGTGTAGCGCTCGTATAAATGTTAAAATTGTATCTCTTCTCGGTGAGATATATTCTATATCAACTCAAAACAAACAACTTTTCTTTTTATCCTATACTAACTGATGACAACAGAATGCAGCTATTTTGTGCATTAGATCCTATTTACACGCGGATAAATATCACACCGTTCAATCGGAAAATGAGACATCATTTGGAGTCCACGACAACAGTCATAATATTTACATGTAGCGCGAGACGAAGTGGAAATCTATTGTGCGTATTTGTCTGTTATATATTCTAATTAATTTTGGATAAAATCAAGTTTACATTTTCAAAGCTGACATACAAAGCGTCCTGCTGACAAACTGTTTGCCGTGTTAGCGCTTTAGCTATTTTAAATTTGAATGAAAAGTGACCAAAAGTTTTGAAGGAATTTGCCATTGGCCAATTAGTAGCAAAAATTTACGTTTTCTTATCAAAGTGAACTATTTCAAGCTACGCATCATTAACTTTAACATTCTGTCTTATTCATTCAAACCATGGCTTCCCAAACCCTTTTCTTGCAGAGATATAAGATGTTAAAGTTGGCATGTCTTCGAAATTTAAGTAACGATAACAACAGTCGGTAGAGATTTGTCAGCAGGACACTTATATATATTGGCTTTGAAAATGTTATTCAGCTGTACGTGATATAGAGTGAAACTTTCCCCTGAGAGTTGCAGGTACAACCGTTATTTATGCCCGCTACAAAAGCAGGGTTCCTTTTCACATTCACCACAGACGTAGGTATATATCTTACTATCATTTTGCATGAATGGCCACTATATTTAAAATTGATCCAATATCATATATCTGATGATAATTGCCTTTAGACACACATATCGTGACCCCCACTCACACTGACATGACCCCAACCGGAAATTGTACTTTTAAGGATATTCTATATATAAGAGAGAGAGAGAGAGAGAGAGTGTGTGTGTGTATGTGTGTCCGTGTCCGGGGGGGGGGGGGGTCAAATAATTCGTTACACCAGAATATATTATTTCGGTAAATTGATTATTGTATTCAAGCATCTATCATTGATTTTAAATTTGGAACATTCTCATAGTCTAATTATTCATTTCAACATCTTAATCTTAAAAAATGATATGCCTTTTGCTAAACCGTGGAAAATATATGTTACCGGTCTTAAAAATGCATTGACTCTGTGCGAGCTTAAATTCTAAATAAATACATGATTTGATGTAATTTGTGGTGGGGTTTTTTATCATTAATATTATTATTATTATTACTATTGTCATTATCTACTCAATTTTGCTAGAGCTGTAAACGTCTCTTACGTAGTTCAGTCAGTCGTCGAATACCTTTGGCCGATCGATAGACCATGATGCCATGTAATGAAACGGAATAAGTCAGCCAGGGGTATCCGACGATGAGTTCTGTCAGCTTATACATCACCGCATTATCGCACTTGGTGACACAGTACCACATAGAGCCACACACTGGCACCGAAATAACCAGTCATGAAACTTACAATATCAACTTGCCATTGATCACGGCTTACTACTCCCGGGTATCATGTTCTAACCATTAGATCACTGGGACAAGTTATCTTAAAGTATATCGTTTTGTTGAAATTCATATTAATGCACAAGTGATGAGAACTTCACAATGATTACAAACTATGTTCGCTTTTATATACTCTCAGGGGCAGTTTTAAAGGTCCACCTAGATTTTTTATAATTTTATACCAATTAGGAATCATCCAAAAATAAGTCACACACCGTGGTTGTTAAATGTACATAGTTTTGTGCATGGTAAATCTGGCATTTGGTTGAATGACAGCCCGACATCTCAACCTTATCGACCAAATGTACCTGTGTACGAAACGTTTATGGATGGCAGTCCATATCTGGGTGTCGTCTGTCGCAGTTCATGCAACGTCTGTTGAGCAGACCTGTAGTATTTCCATTCAATTCAATCTCTTTATTGGCATAAAAAAGCAATGTGCATATTCACAGTCATAAACAATGGTAAAAATAAATACGTACATGCGTGAAATGAAACAGAACAAAAATCAGAGAAGCGTTAAGAGAGAGAGAGAGAGAGAGAGAGCAAGAGAGAGAATATCATTATGATTTTCGTCGATTGTGTGCACTTGTTTAATAACATAAATAAAAAAGTAGAGAGAGAGAGAGAGGGGGGGGGGGGGTATTAACATAGATATTTTTCAACTAATTTCAAACAAAATTGTATATACCTGTAGAAAAAATAAAAACAACGATATTTTCCATGGTAAATAACATAATAACAGAATCGGTTTATTTAAAATACATATGAACCTATTATTCAGTATCTTAAAGTTAGTTATTAACTTTTTTCTCGCAAAGTATATGTACTTAGAAATATTTTTTAATGTTCTATTCGAATTAGAGGTCATAATTCTATTGAATTTATACTTATATGGTAAATGAGTGTATTGTTTATTAAAGTATTTTTGTCTGAAATTTTGGACATACTGGTAAAAATGATATTCATTTTCTATTTTATTCATGTTACAATTTTTACATAATATTTGTTCCCTTGGTATATTAAGATGTTTGCCCCTTTCTATTTCTTGATTATGTGATGATACTCTAGTAAATGAATCTTGCGCTTCAACAAATCCCAAATAAGTGCTGCACGTTAAGGCAAACCGCGATATGCAGCTTGCACAAATCAATGCGCGATGTCTTGTCGCCAGAGGGACGTCACCCAGTCATGGGCTTCGTGCACAGGTACATTGGGTGGACGTTTAGAAATTTCCTTGAATTTATATATCATTTCTTTAAAAAATATTCTAGTTTTGAATATCACAGCAATACTACTACAATAAATTATATAAAAGAAAGAAGAAAACAAACAAAAATCAACTAAATGTCTACACTTTAATTCCTGTTCTACATTTGCTTTAAACAAAATCGCTTGTCATATTAGTTAGCAAAGAAAGACAGACTTAAGTACTATATAAATAACACAATAAAAAATATTGGGTACAAAATATGTACATAATTATGTATCAATTAATAGCAATTTTATCTTATTTTGCATTCTTTCAAATACGTTTATTGCTGATACATCTAAGGTTTGTTGAAATACCTATCAAGTATTTCGAAAATATACAACATGAGCTATGAATATCAAAATTTTTATTTGCTTTTGACGGACATTGTTGATACAGCATACCTTTCAAGTTTTAAAATCGACATACATTTGGGTAACTATCACGTATGATAGAACCCTAAAAAAAATAAAGAAAAGAAAAACAGACTATGAACGAATTATTGTTTTACGCCTATTGGACCATCAGATTATAATCATCCGAGTCATTTCGCATGACTTGAAACATGTCATTGATTCATAGTTATAAAAATAAATATGTCCATGTGATTACACATCTAAATCTATGTAATGAATAAGTCATCAGTGAAATCTATAACAAAGCATTTGAAGCTATGTTAACTTATACATAACGTTTCAAATACACATATCTCGTATATACATATTACAAATCTAACCACACACACACACACACACAAACACACACACACTGAATGAGAGATAAAATGAAAGGTGAATAAATCAAATTAAGAGTGATTATTATCACACAATTACTTATTACGTGCGTTCAATAAATGATAATTAAACTAATTTAATAGTAGGAGTAGTAGCAGAATACATTACAATATAAAACATGATAGACATATAAAACACAACTTAAAATGTCTACGTGATTATAAAGTCAGTATAAATTATGTATAGCATCGCATTTAACACAGTTAGTAAATGTTCCTGAAAAAGTGGAGTTTCAGCTGCTTCTTGAACACGTCCAAGGGAGCCGACTGTCTGATGGCCAATGGAAGTCCCAAATATTTTGGCCGAGGGTACTATAACATCTGTCGTAAAATGTTTTTCGTTTTTTAAATAGAACGACATATTATAATTCTGCAGTGTACTAGGACCGCAAACTCGTCCTCTTAGGAGTTTGTTTAGTCATATGCTGGAGCATTTCCCAATCAGCAGTTAGACAAAAAGCACAAAATTTTAAAATGTATGCTGGCTTTGACTGGTAACCAGTGTGGATCAGAACTTCTTTGGATATTTACTATTTTCCTTGTAATAAGACCGGTTTGTCACACATATTCTGGATACGTCACATTTTATATAAGTCAACGTCTGCCGTTGCAGATAATATGGCATTGTAATAATCCAGATGAGAAATAACCCAAGAAACATTATTTTAGTAGCTTCCGGTTAGACATTTACGGATTTTTTTTTATTCTAGATAATTAATTATAGATAATTCAGCACTTTCTTTTAATATATTCTTAGAATTTTAAAGATGCATCCAAGTAAGCGCCCAAATGTCTAATTGTGTCAACAGATTCAAATTTTTCACCTGCAATGTCAATTTCTTTTGTACAACATTTATTCAACTGTGCCTTACTGCCAAACATAATCTGTGTGCGATTTTTTCGCGTTCATCCAGTCACTCATAGTACGAGTTGCACATTGTTCAAGCCCTGCAAGTTGGAAGTTCGAAATTGGTCGAAAACGTTTATAGGCATCAGCGAATCCAAACACGGATATAATTGAATAAAGTTCAAGCATATGTAAGATAGAGCCAGGGTCCAAGACAACTACCCTGGGGTACCACTACGCTCTAGAGCGCGTGGAGATGACTCGGTCGAATTATCACATAAAACAAAACTACGTGCTCGAAGACAAGACTTGACCCAAGCAAACTGGCTTTGCAACACATCTTGTTGAATGTCATGGTCGACGGTGTCAAAAGCAGCAGTGAGATCAATCTCAATCAATGCTGTAACTTCTTGTGTCTTTATACCCTCCAACAAATTTTTGACATGTCTAAGAAGAGCAGTTTCACTGCTCATATGATATAAATCAATCTTTCAAATAGAATAGATTGTTTTGTTTTGTTTTTTGTTGTTGTGTTGTTGTTGTTGTTTTCTTTTAAGAAAGACTTTCGTTAGTTCAAATATGTTTCCAAAATTAATGGCATTATCACTAAAAATGATAGTCATCATCAGCAGCAGAAACAACAGCATTCCATTTTCAGTCTGTATTCATGTGTGAATTAATCACAGTAACATTTTAAATCTAAGTAAAAATTCAAATCTTTACTCTAACAGTTTAAACGAATGCGTACAAATTTGTTTGCTCTTTAACTCCATAGCATCGACTTTTAGCGTCGTGAGGCCAAATGTGAAATTCGCTGCCAAAACTCTTTCCTCTGCAGACGGATTTGCCACCTGAACTGTCAGTTTTCCTAGCAGACGACATTTGGGGTCTGTGACGAATTTCGGGACCGACCCTTCACTAATGAAGATATCGACTGACATGCTTTTCTGGTTTGGCACCGTGGTTGTGTAAGCTTCCCTGACCATTTCGCCTATTTCGACAGATGTTCCTTCCCTGATGAATGCTTTAAATACATCAGCACAGCGATCAGTTTTGCCGGGAATCTTCTTTTGTTCGGGGTGCTCCCCTGGTATGAATTCTGGCGTCACTTTGACTCCGTAGGTGTATCTAAGTATACGCGAGGTAATGACGTCAGGTTGACGCCCGAAGATGACGGCTCCGTTCAAAACAGACAAACCTGGTTCATTTGGGCTAATAACCTTCAAACCGTCCTTTTCAAATGCTTCCTTCATTACTGATCTGACATACGATGACTCGGCAAAACCACCAACCAGTAACATTAGTGTAACCTTTTTTCCCGCTTCAGTTTTCTGTAGGATTTTTTGTATATGACGCACAATTCGATCCGTGACCTTCTTGAAAAGCTTTTCTACTAGTGCTGGGTCAAGGCACATTTTGTCACCAATAAAGGTAATGTTGGAAGCATATGTAGATTCTTTCACCATATCGCTGAACATCTGTTTCTGCTTTTCATTGCATATGTCGTTTAAGGTAGCAGGAAAACGTATGATGAGCTTCGTATCAGCTCCCTTTTTGAAAGTTCTCTTCGCGCATTCAAATTCCTTGTATAAATCAAGATAGTCGTACTTTTCACTGACCTTAAACCTGGCCATGATAGGACCCCCAGCAACGCTGATGAAAAGTTGCCAGAACTCGCCATCTATTGCCGTTCCTCCCCATGCACCTCCAGACGCTTTATGAACCTCCTTTATCTTGTTACCTGCAAGCTTCTCGTGGACGGTGATGTCTACTGTTCCTCCTAAGAGTTCATTAATATATATTAACTACACGAGTATCAACTCATGAACTTAAAGTATATTTAATAGCGCAATGTGAAACATTTATGATAACAGTCCATAGGTTCGTTAAACCACAGGTGTTTGAAGTTCTATCAATAAATAAATGATATAGTAAAAAAAAATAGCCCCATTTATAAAAAAGGAATGCAACGTCTTTTCGTCTTGTCTTTCCCAACATACAATTGGCTGAATAATGAATGATAATCTTGCAAGCCTAATCGATAAAGAAAACTAAAATGCACCCATAACAACGGTGAAAGTTTTGTCCATAAATCCATATATTAAATATATACATGAATATACATTAAAACGGTGTTTATATAAACCTTTTATTTCAATATTACTCCGATATTACTTGGCCCAAACCACATGGTTTCTATGACGGCACATATTAACAATATCTATGTTCGGGATGTCTTGCAAGGTAGGATTCGATTGACAAATTCTGCTCATATAATCTTCTGTCTCCGAAATAAGGTTAACTTACCACCTAGGTCGACCACCATATATGTGGTCCCCACCACCGCTGAGGAAAAATTGACACCCCTCCCGACACTAAACTTCTCTACTGGCAGGTGTCTGCATAGCAGAGATGCGGCTTCAGGTTCCAGCGCTATACACAGGTGCTCTTCAGGGATACCTGCCTGTAAATATCAATATATTTAAATGATCATTTTACATTGATTTTTTTTTATATTCCATCCATCCATCTATCCATCCATCTATCTTTCTATCTATCCGTTCGTCCATCTAGGTCGTATTTAGTACCTATATCTAATATTTTAAGGTATACCATTATGGCAGCCTCCTTCATGAATTCTTTGGCCGTGTCATCCCATATAGCTGGCACGGTGAGAACCCATAATATGTCCTTGATCTCCAGTGCTGAAAGAAATGAACATGTATACCTAGGTATGTATGCTCTCCTTTATTTCAATGCTTTATTATATTACATTACATGCATAAAATTGGAATAAATGGGTTTTACATCAATAAAGTTGGAGGCAAAACAATATGTAAATGGGGAATTACAATGCAAAATATATGTTTACATAATAACAATAATAAAAATATACAACATTTATACGACACTTCTATCTTCAATGGTGCTTCTCAAATCGTTATGCATGTACACTAACAAACAGTTGTTAAAATAAACAATCATTATATAATTCAATATATACAGGTATATTAAAATTATAAATGATTAAAATACTTTTGTGCATACAAACTATATAACACCGCTTATAAGTTAAATTTAATCTGAAATAAGAGCATCAATTTTTCTCATCTAAACATTTAGGAGCAACAATAATCTGGAGTATGCACAAGGTATATATATTTCTAACCATATCAAACAGTATTTGAGTCGCCTAACTTAGAAGTCCATCTATAGTGATAGATAGATTCCCTATGCCTGTTTAAAGAACTCTTGAGGAATAGTCACCATACATTACAGTACGGCTTCTTGGCTCCATAGTGTTATAGAGTTACTTTTGAACTGAGGGCCTCGAACAGGTCAAGACACCTCTTGCATGTTTATGATATATTTTGGTAAATGACCATGTAATGCTGGCAATATTTTTTTATTATATACCTCATTAAATCATTCAATGCAAAACTCTCATAGACCTATAATGTGATATGATCGAATGTCACCCTCATACATGCATAGAGAATATTCCCCGGGAGATATTTCTTATATCACCCTAGGGGTACATAACTCCTACATAACTCCGTATTCGGTATTGTTCTAGTTAACTCCCCTGGACTAATTATTCTATTATTAATAACTATTAAGCGTTTATTGATCAGGATCGTTAGTAAAAGAAATTTCGCCACAATATAAGTCTCATTTCTTTTGACTGTGTAAGTAAAGAATAGTGTAGTTATAAGGTTTACGGTATGATAAAATAAATAGCCTCGGGGTGATATACCAGTTCTAGGCATTACAATATCCACTATCATCACAACAGCCATGTGTTACTTATAAACTGTACGTACTTTGCACTGCATAGGTAGCTAGCCCATGGGTGATAAAGCGAGGAGCTGTGTCTTAACAGTTTGTTCTGAATTGTCTTTGGTATACCATAAAGAAAACGCATCTATAGATGTAAGTAAAGAATTCACAACAGATATGTTGACATCATTAGTTAGGTGCTGTATAATACATTCAAATCAAACGAAATTTGTCATCAAGACCTCAGCAAAAAAAAAATGACAGGAACAATCTGTGCATTCTTTGGTTTCGAAATTTTATCCAAAAAATATATGAGCTCTCTTTGGGTGTGATAAGTAGACATTAACAAAAAGAGTTGCTATCTGAATTTTCCATTAACAACTACCAACAGAAAAATGAAGATGTGTAGCCCTTGTAATAGTATTGCTGGTATTACACTACCTTGTCAATCTCCTATCTCTATATAACCACATTACGTTAGAATAGTTTGATAGACCACAACCAGGGCAGTGAAGGTAACTTTATATACATGCAACATTTACATTTTGTAACAAATAGCTGTTGCTATTTTCGTCAGTACTGTTACTGGTGTTAATGACGCATATTATTATCAGTACTTACAACTTATTTATGTCACGTCGATTGGGAAACAAAGTTCTTTCATCAGTTACATTAGCATTCATCCCTCAGTGTGTGTGTGTGTGTGTGTGTGTGTGTGTGTGTGTGTGTTACCTTTCCCTTCCTTGTCTGTCGATTCAAGCATATGATCCTTCAAACATTTGATTGAGAGTGAAAACACTTTCAAAGCTGACATGCTCTTCCCTGTTTCATCTTCCAATTTTGAGTCCATTTTGATTTTCTGAATTTAAATAATATATATATATATATATATATAAACAGTGAAAGCAAAATGAAGGTTAAATATATATATACACACACACCATACATGATGTAATTAAGCTGAATTCATTTTTTTTTTTGAAATCATTAAGTCTTGAGACAGATAATGATGAGCGAGTCGCTGTCGAAAAATATAACAGTTCCTTTCTCTCTCCTTTGAATAATCTTTAAATCAATAATAATAATAATAATTTTCAATAAAATTCTGGTTTAAGACTTTTTTGAAGAAGATATTAGGCGGGATGCTAGGTCACTAGATGTACCGTAGGATGCCGGTACCGTTACATAGCAAACAGTCTGTATTTCTGATTTTGCACACAGTTTTCATGCCCAGTTATATTCATGAAAAGTAAATAAACCAGCCTGCACCATTAGCCAATGAAAACACTGCATTTAAGCAGGTCCTCTCAGAAACAAGTTTTTGATTATTTTTGTTTGAGCGAAATCCGTTGAAAAACTAGGTCAATAGCAAAAGCCTACAGCTGCTGCTGAGAGAAAAAAAAGACATAACTATTTTAAGAAAGATAGATAGAAATGTTGTACCGTGATGTCTTGAAGCCGCATCTTAAATCGTCTGTAGTAGTAATATTCGTGATTATTTTTGGAAATACACAGATGTGCGTATTTATCCTCTGCTTCGTATCCAAAACTATCGAATTCTTGCTTTGAATTCAGAAGCAAGCAGGTTGGAGTTTTGTATGACATCAGATTCTGAGAATATGTAAAATGTATTAAAGTTAATTTCAAGTTCCTAGGTAAAATGATATGACAAGAAATTAGAACGACTGTTGTTTAGTTTGAAAGTAAATATTGCAATGATGTATGACTATGTCAGTATCATGTAGACAAAAAATCAAAATGGCGGGAAAACTGTCGATGGAATGTTTAACCCAGTCAAAGAAACACACAAACATCACACTCTACCTGTTTTCCGCCATTCCACACTTGGGGAGCCCGAATTTTTGTCGGATCCTTTTCGTCATACTCGTGTTTAAACTGAATAGCGTACCCGCTATATGTAGTCCCGAAGTCTATGGCAACAACAAGGACCGGGTCCGTAATCGGAGACATTTTTCACACACTGTCCTAAAAAGTAAGACACAAGACACACAGACGGATGTCCGATCGGCTTTTCAGATCGGAACGTTATGAAGTTGTCGTTTGGTTAATATGCAAATTCGGAAGATATCCAATCACGGAGCAGAACAGCAGACATGTGATTTTTACCGTCACAGAGTTTTAAACTTTTGTTTAAATTCGCCAACACGTTTTGTGTTTATTTTATGATTATAAAACTTCTGATGTTTACCCGATCAGATATTAATATGAATATATATTGTATTTAACTGGTATTCGAAATTATAATTTACGTCCGTTTTCATCTTTCCGTAGAAAAATATCATAAAGCTTATCTATTGCGATTGGGTTTTCCATATACACGAATTCCACGAATTCAGCATATTCGAGGGGTGTTCGAAAAGTATCCGGAAAACTGCCATAACATTTTCATTGATATGATTATTAGAAAGAAATCTCGTAAATAGATACTTAAATATATTTTGAACTTAATCTAAAAGCTAAAATGATACAAATTGCACCGATGCAACTTCCACAGTCACTATAGCAATGTCGGGTAACGTTGGGTGAGGCAACCTACATGTGAAAGGAATATGGCATCTGTAAAGTCTATCTGACACATCTAAAATTATATATTTTCAAAACATTTTCTTTTGCACGATTCACCCATCTTCCACCTAAGGATCCACTTGTAAAAGTATGACCTGAAATGCACCTGTGGAATTTTACGGATTTTTCCCCAGACAACTCCTTAATTGTGCTTTCTTTTCCTGACGTCGTATACGGATGTTAAAATATTGGGCGGTCGGCAACATTGTGCCCAGGGTCGTTTTAAAAGCGATGAACCACCAATATATGTTGGTTTTCTTCGTTTAACCTTTTCCGTCAGTGTCCATGATTATGGGGAGTGTCTCTGGTCTCTGATTTCGTTTTACACATAAATATACAAAACTTTATGGGATAGCGCTGTTCTAGTGCCATATTTACGGTTTTCGCTAAACATATGTTCTCGTCTTCCGATGTTAACGGAAATGACGTCAGATTTTTGCCCATGACATTATGTATAGGCCTTAAGAAAAGGTCTTGGAAGCGATCCATATATTTTTGGCAGTTTTTGACGTCGGGAATATGTCTATATATGATCTTTAAAGACAAGGAAACATATAAAGATTTGCAAAATTTGCCCCGCTCAACCTTACCCGACGTTACCATAGTGACTGTGGAATTTGCATGAGTGCAATTTGTATCACTTTGTCTTTCGGATTAAGTTCAAAATATATCAAATTATCACTTTTGAAAATTTTATTCTAATAACCATACTGATAAATAGGTTATGGCAGTTTTCCGGATACTTTTAGAACACCCCTCGTCGATGTCCCCAGCTCTATGTATGCATACACAATAATGGATAAAAAGATATGATGAATAAGGTTACACGTACTTCTTAAATAAAGACTACCGAACCTCACTGGATATTGTTTTTTTTTGTGTGTGTGTTTTTTGTGTTTTTTGTTTGTTTGTTTTTTTTGCGACGTTTGGTTCAAAATCGCATTCTGTGGCGTCCGACCTGCAATTTAAATAAATGTGACTGAAGCGGTAATTTAAGGACGCGTAGACCGGCCGCGACATACCAAAGTAAAAAAAATGATACTGTTATAGTTCCCTTGCTTGGCGCTCAGCATATAAGGGTAGTTGCAGGACAAGTTGGCCCGGCGTCAGGATAATGTGACTGGGTGTGGTATTATGCCACATGTCTACAGTGTGATACTGCAGTATGGCAGCACTATATCTGTCTCAAGTAGACATCGTCTCCAAATGACTGAAATACTGTCGATGGGACGTTAAACCCAACAAACAAATAAACATAAAGACGCGTAGATGATTTACCATTTCTTCTATGCCTTTTGACATCCATGCAGATTATACCAGGCAAATACTTTTATTTTTACTTTCACGGTCCCTTGGTGCTGTTGAATATTGAACAGTATAAAACTTGATCAGCTTGCCAGTTACTTGCATCTTGTTCTTGTATTGTGGACTTGTATTGGAGCCGCATTCGTAAACAACATCAGAAATACTTAACTTTATTACACTTTTGCAGTTCCTTTAGTTTTCTAAAATATTTAATTCTCGAACCTAACGACTAATTTACATGACAAATGGAACAAGTATTCCCAATTATAGGCAATTCTTTCTCCAAAATTTAAGAATGATAAAGAAGAAACACTCTTTAATGAATATAAATGATTTATACTGAAGTCATAACTTGATTTTAAAAGTGCCTTTGCGAATACATCCAGGTGAATGATACTCCTACGTGTTCGAACAGTTGATAAATTATATGGCTGACGCATATTGATTTTACATGTCATGTACCCGTTTTCTAATCAATATTGATTTTTGCTTTTCGTCGAAGTAAACTGATTATCTAACATATTTACAGGAAACTTTACTTGCTTACATGAATCGAGCCATGAAGTACATGATTTATGAATATCTACTGGTCTTTTGCCTAAGGGGAAGTTTAAAATGTTGGCAAAAAAGGTGACAAAAAATGTTATAAAATTGATAGAACAATATGTATTAAAAAAAGGTTTTCTTCACTAAAACATTCTGATTAAAAATGTTATGTAAAAATATGCGCTGAATACGGGACTGTAAAATGTAAAAAAAAATGTAAAAAAAAAATGTAAAAAATGTAAAATTGTTAAAAAAAAATGTAAAAAAAATGTAGAAATATAAAAATGTAAAAAATGTAATAAAGTTAGATCAGCGTGCTCGTTTTTATGCTACGTTTGCATATACATGGTAACCGTTTTTAATAAATAACTAAATATACATCTCTCGTTAAAAAGGAGAAAGAAATTTTACAAATAGAATACACAAATACTAATAGTTAATTCGTAATAGTTCAGTTTTTCTAAATAAATGATCTAAATATACTCAGGTATTTCATTTTCACAGAAATGGACAAAAATCTAAAGAATTATTGTAAGAGAGAGAGAAAAAATAGCTTCGTTTTCAAAGACTTTTTTTTACAGAAAATCCCATAATACAGTTCTCCCATTTTTCGCTTAAATGTCCTTTTATGGTAGCTTGACCAAATCAATGAAGAAAAAAGGCACCGAGTTCATTTTCGAGCTATTAAGCTGCCCCTGTAGTAACTGTCTAATGCAAAACAAGAAATCAAATTTTAAAATCTATTTAACATACTTACTTCATTTCAAATTCACAATCTATTTGAAAAGGAAACGTTATAAGTTCAAACAGACATCTTTTGCTAGCGAAACAACCCTTAAAGTGTAATTGTGCTGATATTGTGACAGCTATATCCAAACAATTGGAGTATCCGAGAAATGTTTCACTTAAAACATCTCCAAAACAGTGGGATGGTGAACAGTAGCATATGCCCTTTACAAGGAATTTTTCTATACCCTTTTATTGTCTATTATACATGAACTTCTGGATATACTGTCTCACCTAGCGACAACAACTTCATCGCTGATTGTGAATTAATTTACTTCATTATGTTCACCACGGGCCGTATTCAGAAAGCGAATCATGCTTAAAAAAAAGCCCAGTGATTTTCTATGAAGTGAAATTCTGCCTTATTATTTCTTAAGTTTGATATAAATACCTAAAATGGTAAATAATTGCTTCCTTCATCTGGAAGCTTTTTTTTGAGAATTGAATATTCCAGACAATACAGGACTTTAAAATGTTACTATGTTACTACTTCAGATATTTCGTGAACACAGACCTTGGTCTTAATGTGAGGAAAGTTTCGTTGTTTTATACATATTCACCATCATACTTTCGCGTTTTCACCATCATAATAAAATTATCATGATATTGCGTTTTCATTATCGTCATATCGCATTTTCATCATCGCACCTTCATATTTTCACTATGGCGTATTTAGATCGGATATTAGGTATATATATATATATATATATATATATATATATATATATATATATATATATATATATATGGAGATATTTCTTTACAATGAATTGAATTTTCCTATGTGCAGGTGATACTTCGATAATGAAAACGCGATAACGCGAAGGTACGAAAATAATAATGCGATTTAGTGCAATGGTGATAAAGCACTGTCGTATCGTACCGTCGCGATGTCGAAACATACTATCGTGTAAGCATTTCGTGCCATCGCACTGTTAAGCTGCTAAATATTAAAACAAGAAAACTTTTGACGTAAGCGTCAATGAATCGGGCCCGAAGGAATATTGTTGTTGGCGTGTGGGGAAATCCGTTTCGCGCTGCTCTAATAGTATTTGCTTCTTCACAGTAATACATCGGGAACCAGCATCAAAATACTGCATTTTGAGATATATAAATGACGATTGTTCGTAATGGTTTTCGTACTGGCTGGTGAAGGTGATTTCAGCATCCGTCGCTAATGTTTACATAATGGGCTTTTCTGATTGGTTATTAATAAGATAAAAATGTGAGTATTGTTTAATTTTCAAAATTAGAATATTCTTAACACTAAAGAACATAAATTATCTGCTTATCTGACATTGTGTGATTTTTGTAAGTGCAAATTGATAATGTGTTATTTTTTGACATTTGGAGGGAAATTTAGGCCCGATATGGGGGTTACCATGTTTGGCAGTCTGTAGCTCAAAATTTTGATTATCATGCCCCGCGTTGTTGGTGATTTTTAGAAAGCAATTGGATGGAACTCTCAAAGCTGGGATAGCTTAATGCTCAACGAGATATAGGGAAGTCGCTATAAGCATACACCTTATAACGTAGGTCTATGGAAAACTATTTAGTAGTCACTGACTTTAACCTTAAACATTGAGCTGAATGTTAAATATCGGAATACATAAGGACATCTCATTATCATTGCCAATTTCAAGGAAAGACGTGAGACATATACATCTATATATAGAGTCTTTTTCCATGTAAAGTAAGGCACGGAGAGACGCACAAATCAGTTCAACAATTAGAAACGGTATCAGGAACCGTGCCGGCTCCTGCCGGCTCGGAATAAAACGCGATAATAATAAGTAGCCCTAATAATATTGTAGTTCCTGTTACTACATGGTGTTTGCTTTCACTTATTCTTTACCCTCTTTTTTTATTCAGTTTCTTGCCTTCTTCCAAAACGTAATACATGTACATATATTGTCCATGTATATATTTTTTGCTGCTCAAACCCGGGAAGTCTCACTATAAGTATACGTGACTAGCACAGCGTACTCTCATCCTCTCTCTTTTTATTTATTTACCAGAACCATGAAATTTTGCGTTTATATATTTATCTATTTTTTTTTTACTTTTCAATGAGCTTTTGTTTATCAAAAAACATGTTTTGCCCTCTTCTCCACCAGAATTGAACAAGGAAGTAAAATAACTCAGCCGTTCCTTATAAGGTAGATGCCGTTAATAGCATTTTACTAAGTATCAGGGTAAACTCTTTGAATACGCGGCATTGTGTTTGATTATCGATTAATTTTATTAATTGACTTCGAGCCAAAGGGAAGATAAGTAAGTGTACAACTTGCGATTGATTGGGGACTGTACGTTGAATAAGAACTCGAAACTGCAAAACACGCTGATCTATATGATTTGTTTATTCTTTTTCAAAGAATTTCAATTACAAATAATGAAATTGGAAGTGATCGTTTAGGGATGTATAATGTGAATCGAAATGTATGCTTACAAACAAAACGAAAACTAATACATCTTTGAGTAACATACATATTTACATATATACAAATAGCTACATTAGATCGATAGATAGATATATAGATGTATATGCTTGGTTTACAGTCAAAATTGTCAAATTCTCAAATGATATACGTTTGTTACCATGGTGTTGCTGTGTAGTAGTGCATGTCGTATCTGCGCAATTTGACCTATCACAGTCTGGTCATATTTAATTCTGTACACATTTATATTTCACACACACACACACACACACACACACACACACACACACACACGTGTGAGAGTGCGTAGAGTGTAAACATTTGGAAATTGTAAACTTTATTACTTTTTCCAAAAAAACCCCGAAGAATGTAGTTTTTTAAATGTTTTTTTTTTATCTCTCTCTCTTTTTTTTTTTTTTTTCCTGCATAGTTAACTTTTTTGCGCTGGGAGAGGGGACTCTTTATTATAAATTTTACATTTCAGCAAAAACGATTCCATGTTGTTGTTTTTTTCGCTATTATCTTTTCTTAGTATCCGTAAATTGAACCTTCCCTTTTCTACATTCCTTGTCGAACCATTCTGACATATAGCTTATTCATATTTTGTTATGTTTTATTTGTTCAACTGAATGTCATAAATGGACAGTCTAAGCTCAGCGTCCGTTTATGCTTCCTAAAACTGTCAGGATTTTTTTTTCTGTTTTAATTGGTTATTCATTAATCCCATGACTTTGTTTTTATCCCATACAAGCTTATCATAACAATATTTTAAAACTTAGTGTTACGATTTAACTTAAAAGACAAATGAAGATGACCCAATTATTTACATCACATTATTTTTTAAACATATTTTACATGCAAAAATCCTACTTTTACTTTTTACCTCGGACTTCATATGTGTTTAAATATTATCCCTTTTACAACATGCCGGCAGGTTTATATACATAAATACAAAGTCTCCGTTTTCATCCCCCCCCCTTTTTTTAATTTAATATGAGGATAAGTAATAGTGTTAAACAAGATCATTCAAGATACATTCGAGTGCTTTGAATATAGTAACATTTATTCCGAACATTTTAATATCCAATGCATATTTTTCCCTGGAAAATTTATAATTACACAAAAAAATAAAAGTCCAGTATTATACAACAGAGTTCAAGACCTCTGTTTTCCCGACTTTTTAATAGCTTGTCTAACAGTGCAGTTGAATGGGACAGAATACTTGACAAAACACAACACACATCTGTACCGTCCAAGTGTTTATCACTATGGAAGAACTCTGGTTAAAATAAGAACAAACATAAGCCAAAATAAGAACAAACATAAGTCAAATGCACACTGTTATTTACAAACTGCCACCATCTCACCAATACATATATATCATATATTATAGTATTTTACCAGCATCAATGGTTACGGACACAATTAGTCATATTTCAACATTTTCCAGAGTCTTTTTTTAATTAGATGCAAAATAGTCAAACGAATGTGATTTTACTTACTATCCCATCTGATCTAAATCAAAATAATCTGAAAAAGAAAAATGCAGCATATGATGATATGGTGGCACATGGCAAACACTTTGCAAAAAACAACCCTCTCCTTTTTAATAAGAAAGCATATTTTAAAGAAAAAAGTGTCCTTTCACTGTCATAAGAAAATGTCTGCCAATATCATTGTTTATTTTATGGCATGAATCAAATATTGCCATTCTTCACCAGTGACCAATATCCAAATATAATTAAGGATTAAACAAAATCTGTAAGAATGTATCTGTATGATATTTTCAGTTATCATATTAAAATCACCTTTTTCCAGTACTAGTATTACGTTTGGCATCCATTGGATACAAACATGTCTGCTACTCTGACACAAGTGTCCATAAGGAACATATTCAAATATACATTGTCTAATTGATTAAATTTTGGTAGATTTAACAATTATTGAAGCTGACCCATCCCATCATAGTCAAAATTTCCAGACAAATTACAGTCGTTCGTATCTTTTTAATTACAGGGATAGGCAGAGTGCATAAGTGAAGTCAACACTATTCCGGAAGTGACAATTTCACGCTGCAAGGCTTCTTGCTCTCTCCCTCCACCGCGTTCACGTGCAGTTCAGTGTCCCCGAACACGAAGTCGACGAACAAATCGTGCTTGTCTGCTGATGGGTTCGGGATATCAACGGTCAGGTTACCTATCATCTGGCAATCATCGTCGTCAGTGTATATCGGGTCATCATCAGGAGAAGTGTACACTTTTAGGGACATGCTTTTCTGAAATGGTTGGATTGAGTAATACTTTTCGCAACATTTGTGGCCTCTTTCAACTGATGTCCCAACCACGATGAATTTGCTGAAAACGTCGTTGCAGCGTTCTTTGTTATTGGCGTCCGTGTACTTTCGTTTACTTTCGTGGACACTCGGGTTGAAATCCGAAGAAACCTGAACGCCATACGTGTACCTCAGCACACGTGACGTTATGTTCTCCGGATGCCTCCCGAAAACTACGGCTCCTTTCAATACAGCAATTCCGGCTTCGTTCGGAATCAGAATCTTTCTGCCATTTTTGTCATGGAACTCAGCCTTAATGACGTCCTGTACAAATGGCGACTCCGAAAACCCTCCCACCATCAGTATCAATTTGATTTTCTTCCCGGCTGGGGTGTTGTTCAATATGTTGTTCATATGGCTGATGATTTTGTTTGTAGCCTTCTTGAACAGGTTTCTCACGAGGTCAGGATCGATTTTAATTTTGTCTCCTGTTATTCTAATCTGTCGATCCTTCTTTGCCGCTGCAACCAGCTCCACAAAAGACTTCTTCAATCTATTTACACAGACGTCATTCAGTGCTGCCGGAAGTTTGACTTTCAGATCCTCCTTTGTCTCTTTGTTTATTGTGCGTTTCACAGTCTCGAACTCTCGCATCAAGTCCAAATAGTCAAAGGTCTTCTCCTTCATGAATTCGTTGAAGATTGGGCCGCCTACGATGTCGCTAAACATGGTTATGAATGCTCTATCTACAGCCGTGCCACCCCAAGGCCCGCCACTGGCTTTGTGTACTTCCTTTAGTTTACCGTTCGCTATCTTTTCGTGAACAGTGATGTCAGCAGTGCCTCCTGCGAACAGAATATAAACATTAAGATATTTATAGATTAACCTCGTGTAACAAGAAATCATAAAAATGAAATTGCGGCACCACTTTTAATAAACGTGTTCCTTTTTCAAGCACCTCGATTATTCAAAATTTCGTGTTAGGCCACCTTTAAAAATCTTTGTTTTCCCTCTCCCGACCCTAGGCTGGAGAAGTGGGTAGGTAGGTAGGCAAAAATCTGTTTCCCCTGCTAATTACATATATTGACATGCAAGTGTCGGAGATACTTGCGCATTAAAAATTTCGTTCAAGTGTATTTGTTTTTTCTTCTATTAGTACTAATTCTATCCATCTAATCCAATACTTAAATATAGTGTATTTAGTTTCTACTCAGGTATTAAAGGCTCGGTATGAAAAAGAATAAAGAATTAACTTCTCTTAACATTAATATCTCGACATTTCTCAGACCAATTTCTCTGATAATCGCAGTGTAGGTATATATGCAGTTCGTGAAATTTAAAATGAAGTTAAGGGAGAGTTATTATATCTATATATATGCTGGTGAGCTCCTCTGGCTTTCAAGTTGCGAAATGCCGTGGAGCTCCATGCGCCTGGCTGCATGTTGATTGAATAGTGGTATGCTATTAAGATAAATTAAACGTTACTAAAGTTTACTTATAAACGTTCGGCATAACTGTCACATATAAAGATTTATCTGCGCCTATAGTTATACACATCTGACATAATCACGTCTACTTCGGGGCGGCTAAACTATTCTAAACTACAAATCCAATACATTTGTCACTCATGAGAATTGTAAGGATGCCGAAAACTACCAAAACATACCCCCAAGATCTAAGATCAAGTATGTTGTCCCAGGTGCCGCGTCTGAGAACTTCACCTGTCCTCCAACACAGAATTTCCAACCGGAAGGTACTGGCAGTAGAGAGATGCGGCTTCCGGTTCCAGGGCTATGCTGAGCTGATCTGGGGGAATTCCCGCCTAAACAACGAAAATAACATTGGCAAAACTTAAACATGGGATTCTGTGCTTGTCTTAAGTGTGTATAAAACAGTTAACCATGAAGACGATTGATACAAAATATTGTAGTGTTATTGTATGAGATTTTTTATGTCATCTTGTTAGGTCAAACTAGAACAAGTAATAATTATAACAGTGAACTGTTACTAAGTCTTCCAAACGAAGTTTCTCCTCAGACAATTATACGTGAATGTTTTTTGAAAAATAAGATCATAAGTAAAATTGAGGGGATGGGGCCTGACTCCTTGGCGACCGATGTGAACATCAAAAAAGTACCATGCAATCCATCTGATCATGAGGAGCAAGAATATATATGGTTTGTGGGTGGGGGTCAGAAGTTTT
The DNA here is from genome assembly GCA_021229015.1 of Solen grandis. NCBI lineage: Eukaryota > Metazoa > Mollusca > Bivalvia > Adapedonta > Solenidae > Solen > Solen grandis. The sequence continues at coordinate 55,822,385 of CM037783.1, forward strand.
TGAGATATAAGGTCATAAGTAAAATTAAGGGGGTTGGGCCTGACCCCTGGGTGACCTCAGGGAACACCAAAGTAGTACCATTCAATCTGTCTCATCATAAGGAACAAGAATATATATGGATTAGGGGTGGCGATCTGAACATTTTTTTTTAGATATAAGGTCATAAGTAAATTCAGGGAGTTGGGCCTGACCCCTGGGTGACCAATGTGGACATAAAGGAGTACATGTACCAGTCAATCCATACCACCCTGAGGAACAAGAATATATATGGTTTAGGGGTGGGGATCTGAAAAGCTTTTACTGAGATAAGGTCATAAGTAAATTTGAGGGGGTGGGGCCTGACCCCTGGCTGACCTCTGGGGATACCAAAGTAGTACTATTCAATTCTTCTCATTATGAGGAACTGAAAAATATATTATTTAGGGGTTGGAAATTTGAAATATTAAAAAAAAATTAAAAAAAATGCAAAATCCATAATAAAGGCACATACATAGAACATATTTAATTTCTTATTCAAAATACACTTCAGTCACCGTGATCTCGAAAATATTTAAGAACGATCTCAGGCTCAAATTTGAGTGTCATAGTCAACTAAGGGCATAATTTGAGTATGAAAATTATACTTAAGTACAATTTTTATTTCCGAGAACACGGGACTAGGACCTTGTGTGTGTGTGTTTCTTTTTCCAGCTCTACCCCTTTAATGCGAAATTATATCTAATACATAATCAAATGAATTAAAAGATAAAATCGTTCTTCAAACATAAAAAAACTGGACCTATTTAAATGTAAATCATATATTTTACAAAAAGGGAAGATACAGATCATAATAAAAAAAAAGTCTTCAGAAAAGAAGAAATAAATAATGACAGAAATGACCATGCATAGGAACCTCACCATTTTAGCTGCCTGCCGCATGAACAGCTTAGCCCGGTCATCCCAGATGGCAGGAACTGTAAGGACCCAATCAAGTTCCTTTGTACCTATCTTGATTTTTCTCTTGCTCAGTAGCTCAAACAGATGGTTTTTGAGACATTCGATAGATTTGCTGAAAACTTCGATTGCAGGTAGTTGTTTCCCCGTGACGTCCTTAAGCATTGTTTTTTCATCTAAATTCTGTTAATTAAAGTAAATGATGACAAAACTTTACTATCATTATTATTTTGTTGCCTTGTTTTTATTTTACACTCCAATACTGACAGTGTTTAAGCATTTAATTAAAGGTAATCCATCCATCATTAAATTGTGATCATGATCTTTCATGTGATCATTGGAATTTTAAAGTAAATTAAAGCCTTTATAGACTTTGAGCCAAAGAGCCAATAATTCCAAGTCAATGGATGCTTGAATTGAAGACTTTTCTTGAATTTGAAAACTTTATAATTTAACGATGGATGAATTACCTTTAAATGTTAAATGTTACTATACTTAGCCTTTAAATACAGGTCTGGTACTAGTGTGATTGGCAGACAACTTGTACTTAATATATTGAAGTTCTTGTTGGGAAGGCAAGAGACGAAAAATTTTAGATTCAAGCGACACTGAAAGGAATTTTTTTTTATGTCGACTGGGAAACATATTTCACAACTTAACTAATCCCTCTCGATGCTGCCTTGTTGGGCTTGTACTTTTCGCCCGGGAAAGTCATGTTGGAGTCTTTTCAATAACAAGGTCGAACACAAAACTATCGGATCCCCAGTCAAATACACGAGCACTGGATCATGGCTCCCCCCCCTCTCTCTCTCTCTCTATATATATATATTCTCTCTCTCTCTCTATATATATATATATATATACATATATCTTTCTCTCTGATGCGAAGCAGGTGTATAGAAACTTACTTTTGATTCGTGGAGGTTCATTTTAAACCTCCGAAAGTAGAACCAGTTTAAATGGTCCTTATCCAGACTCAAGCCGGCATACTTCTCCTCGGCAGCGTAGCCAAAGCTGTCGATGTCTTTATTCTGGTCTAGCAGCAGGCAGGTGGGGGTTTTCAGCGACAGCAATTTGGCTGACCCGTTGTTCCACGCCTGGGGGCAGAGAATGTTGTTCGTCGGATCTTTCTGGTCATATTCCCCAGTCAATTGGAAGGCGTAGCCAGAAAACGTTGTGCCGAAGTCAATGGCAACAGTGAGATAACTTCGCTTTGAAGCCATCCTGCATAAAATCAGCGACAGTTAGCAAATGGCACTACTTTTGTACGCGCAAGAGAGAGATAGAGAGGGTGAGAGAAGGAGAACTATGTGTTTTATTGTTCATTGACAATATCGATCAATGATATTACTTCTTCGAATTCAGATTTTAAATTACTTCCGGGTATGGGAATTTATAGTTCAATTTACTTCCTGGTTTCATGCAAAAATAATAATTGCTTTATTATGTGTAGTATTTGATAAATACAATATTGGCTGCTTAATGAACACTAAATATTCATATCAAATAGTTGCTTTATTCTTGAAATGTTAAAAAAACGTGAAAAGGTTACATATGAAAACGAAAGTACCTTCATTTAATAATATGAAGAAAGCAAACATAGTCAAATATGTTAGGTGAGAAACGTGATATGACAGTATCATATACTTTAGTAATGTCATTAGTATGCTGAAGAAAAAGCAAAAAGGTGAACAAGATGCTGTAACGTAAAATACAAGTTAAGAAATTTATTATTTTATCAACTGCTATTTCGATTTCTGAGAAGTATAATGCTAATGTGCCCTGTTCAGAATTTTCAATATATCCGGTTAACACTGGCTGGAACATTATTCATAATGCTAAGTAAACATAAAGGTGGAAAAAGAACAAATTAATACTGAAATCGAAAGAAAAGTTCAATAAAGGAATAACCATTCGAAAATGATGTATTTACCTTTTAGCATGTGGTAAATGCTATTGAACTCGGCTTTTCTTGAATTTTAATTATGAACTTACCAGCAGACCTCGACCAGACTTTTGCAATAATGTAAATCCTCTTACTAAGAAAGCAACGTCACCTCCTCGAATTCAGTTTGTAATTTACTACCGGGTACACAGACTCGTTAGAACATGTGAATAAACTACGGTAGCGTAGATGGGACGATAACCACCGCGTGTGCACGTGATAACTTTATGATGTACACAAAAATAATAAAATGGGTTTGGAACTTAAATGGGACTTTGTGTTTGCTTTAACGTCCCGTCGAGTTATTTGGGGACTGCACTAGAAATAAAATGCTGATTCTCTGCAAAATCATGCCGTAGATAAGTGGCAAGATACCACACCCAATCATATAATTCTAACAGCGTGCCAACAGTTCTTGAACTGCATTCGGGGTCTTCCTCCACCTGTAATTAGCTGGACGTCGCTATATGACTGAAATACTGTCGAAGTGACGGTAAACTCAAATAATAAAAGTCTAGTCAGTTCTTGAACTGCATGCCCTACGTACTAAAGGCAAGGGTCTCTATTTACAGGACTCTGCCCCACTGCAGTATTACGCCGTCGGCTTGTGGCATGACACCACACCCAGTCACATTATCCTGACACCAGGCCAGCCAGTCCTGGATAAACCCATTTTTGACGAGCGCCAAGCAAGAAAGCTATACCAGTACAATTTTTACGTTTTGCAGGGGATCGAACCTACGACATCTCTATTCCCTGACCACTGGGACCGGTGCGTTTTTGCCGTTCCCTTGATTGGCCGTTTAGGACAGGTGTTAAAGTATGCATTTTTATAATAAACTGTTTAATTGCAACAAGAAATACAAAATCTTGGGATCAGTTTGTGATTCAGTCAGCCTAAAATTAGTAAGCATGTTAAGATGTAAGCATAAGTTGGAATTAAAAGGCTGAAAGCGGACTAAACCCTAACAATATCTTAGTCGGCGCAATATATGTGTGTGTGTGTGTGTGTGAAGTATAGTCAGGGGAAAGGAAAGACAAAATAGGGTGGACGTCTGTATCGGTTTTGCATAAAGTTATTGGCTGGAATCTTAAAAAGGTATATGGAGAGAAGAAATGCTGCAAGAATAATCCCTTTAATATGTGGCGGAGCTGTCACCAGATAAAATGGTAAAGCACCGAGTATGGCTACTGTGGTTAATTATATTAATTTTATGGTTGCTTGGATATAGTACTGGTAACGCCCTTTGCTTCTCACCCGGTTCGATTCCTGGTCACGGTTATGCGAGAGTACAGTAGTCGCCAGACTTGACACGTGGTTCCCTTCTACCTGTTCTCCGGTTTCCTCTAACAATAATAGCCACACACGACTCCAGCGTGACTTGTAGAAGTCCGGAATCGTTGTAAAATGAATAAAGTTTAATACAACTTTTATTTATATCTTCTGGTGTTCTTCCTAAGTATACTTATACACTGAGATTCATTACTTTGGTGAAATGTTATCTCATAGGTATCTATTCCAGAAAATATGCATCTTTGATAAAATTGTCTGTGATATGGCCCTTGATATTAGAGACATAGGCGTTATGCATATGGTTTGAAGTACGTAAATAGAAATGTCAGAGAGAGAGAGAGAGAGAGAGAGAGAAAGAGAGAGAGAGTGCCCTTAATGCCAGTCTCGGGCTGGATTAACCCTTTCCCTCATATAGACTCATTTTGACGCACTCAATAGGTACCAAATAAAGCCTGATCTGCAGAAAACCACAGTTAAACCTTACCAAATTTAAATGTAAAATCCTCATTACCAGACCACTGAGGAGCAGCGAACAGCATAAAAACTGATCAGCCTGCGAGTTACTCGCAGGCTGATCTGGTTTTATGCTGTTCGCATAGGTCTTTTCATGGTATCCTCTATGAGGGAAAGGGTTAAATATCAAATACAGCTGAATCAAATACACCAGCTTATGACTTAATACAGAACAATAACACACACATACCTTATAAGGAAGAAAACAAATATATGATGTGTACATGTATTTATTTAAACATAATTTTTTATCAATAAATTGAACAGAAAATCAACAAACGACTAGAAAAAGATCCAAGTTGTTGTTATTGTTGTTGTATTGGGGTTTACCGTCGCTGCGATAGTATTTCAATCATATAGCGACGTCCAGCTAATTACAGGTGGAGGAAGACCCCGAGTACACAGAGGTACCCGGGTAGAACCACCGACCTACCGCAAGCCAACTGAAAGGCTTCCTCACATGAAAAATCCGAAGTCCCTACCGGGATTCGAACCCACAGCGGTGAGGGGCTGAGAGATTTGTAGTCCACGACTGTAACCGCTCGGCCACGGCGACCCCAGATCCAAGTTGAAATGCAATATAATGTTCGAGATTATAATACCAATACATGGTATTTTATTGCTTCAAACTGCTCCCCACCCACCCCCAAATGAACAAAGGGGTCATAGCACCCCTATATCGCTCACCTAAGTATTAAGTCCCCCTTAATAAGGCCATACGGTTTCTTTAAATTTACCTCAAACATTAGCCCCATTCAGAATCATAAAAGAAAACTACATATACCTCTATTCAGGGGAGCCTAACTTATGAAAAGATCAGTAGAAGATGACTATCTGAAACTGCCAAAGGTTTCATTTTTTAATGATAAGCAGCTACTATGAATTTTGATAAAGTATTATGTTAGACTTTGTTTGAAATGATATTAGGGTTATTTAATTCAAACAAACTGTTTTAATTAATTTGGTAGAACATCAGTGCCACATAAAATTTGGTTTCTGAAATATTCTTTTTAATTTAAAAAAATCTCCTTGTTGCCATGGCAACCAGAATTCTGCATGCTTCTAGTATATTTAGCGATTTTTGAAAAAGATGACCCAAGGATCATCCCTGTTAAGTTTCTGCCCAGTGGTTTCAGAGATGACATTTAAAGTAAATTGCTATAACTGACAACAGATAAAGGGTGATCATATCAACTCCCCTTGAGCATATTCCAAGAATTTAGTTGTAATATTCCAAGATTTGTCTTTCTTCCCAATTTAATGCTCCAGTTTTCATTATACAGGTGTGTGCCAATAAAATAACTATTTTTTTAAGAATAACCAACGCAAAATCTCTTTGAATAGTTAGATGGAATAAGAACTTCAGAGAAAGTTGCCTAAACAGAATCAGATTGTATTTACAAACATATAACTTTACTTTATGGTTAACCAATTAGCAAGACTATGAGATGTACTAAAATAACGAAACTGAAAATAAAACAAATATCATCATAAGAACAAATAGAAAATAATCTTTATACTTTGAACAGTGAATATAGCTGGACAAAAACAATGTAATGCATATTTCCCTCAATGGAGAAACACAACTCTTATTAAAAGACCAAACAGTTTGACATCAGCCATAAACAAACTTGGCAGAGAGATTATGGCAATATGGTAAAAAAAATATTTTCTCCATGCTAGATGGAGATGGATGCTGTAGTGTACTGTAAGATATAAAAGTTATTGGTAATTTAATTTCTATAACATGACCTAATGATTTGAAATCAGCTATAGTTAATTTTGGCCATAAATGCTGCCTTCAAGTTGATAAAGACTGCCCAATTGGTGTGAACAAACTACAAAATGACTTAAGGAGTATCAATGAATGTAATAATCAATCAAAAATATTGCTTTGTGCCAGTTCATGAAACTCACATAGTGCTATGAATTAGTTTTCTATTTCATGTGAGACTGATCTTGACCTTGACTCTCAAGCTGCCTGAACTGTACTAAGTTTCACTATACTAAAAACTGTATTTGAGATCATGAAGTTTTGAGGGACAAGATTAGCAGGACTACATTGTTGCTAATATAACAGAATTATGATAATAATGTCAAGACCAAAGGGGAACAATTGCTAAGCTCTTTATACTAAAGGGGAATAATTGCTAAGCTCTTTATACTATAGGGGAACAATTGCTAAGCTCTTTATACTAAAGGGGAATAATTGCTAAGCTCTTTATACTAAAGGGGAATAACTGCTAGGCCCTGAAAGCTAAAAAGACATCACAGTATATGACTGTGTTTCTTGGATAATAATTCAGGTTATGTTTGAACTTGGAAGAGACGGTGAAATATGTATATTTGAAAGATTTCTACTCACTCATGTTCCAAATGGTGAATTGGTAATAAAAATGATTTAACTAAGTGTCCGTTTGAATAATTATAAAAAAGCTATCATTAATTATTTCCATAAAGATTATGGCTTATTTCACAGTGCAACTGTTGCAGTGGTCTAATATTTCTTTTTGATGAATGACATTAGTATAATATATATAGATGTTAATTTTGATATTTTATTATGATGAATAGGATGTAAAAAAAAAGCTTTTTTTTTGTAAACAGAGAAACAAAACATGAAATGGCTTATCAATTAATCTTATACAATGTTTATGTACACAGTAGATGGGTTGTCAAAAGGACATAATACACTTCGGCTTATGTCAAACCTTGCTATTAAGACCAAATTTCAAATTAAGGCCACTTAGCTACGGTCCCAAAGGTGGCCTCAATAGCAAGGATCTACTGTATACATAAACAAGAGGGCCATGATGGCCCTGAAACGCTCATCTGAGTACCATTGCTACAACTGATTACAAGGTTTTTAAACAGACAAGAATTCTGATATAACTCAATCTTAAACATTTTAGCCCTGACAATACTACACACTAAATATATAAGCACTGGGCCTTATGGTTTCAGAGGAGAAGACTTAGTGCGGGGTCATTTATCTCCAAAGGGCCACCATTTTGAAAATCTTGATAATGAACCATTAGATGATGCTACATACCAAAAATCTAAGCTATAGGCCTTATGGATTCATAGTAGAATATTTTTTTTAAAGATTTTCCTATATAACTCTATGTTAAACAAGTGACCCCTGGTGCGGGGCATTTATCACCATAGGGTCATGATTTGAACAATCTTGGTAATGAACCATTAGATGATGCTACATACCAAATATCTAATCTCTAGGCCTTATGGATTCATAGAAGAAGATTTTTAAAGATTTTCCTATATAACTCTATGTAAAACAAGTGACTCCTATTGCGGGGGCATTTATCACCGTTTGGCTATGATTTGAACAATCTTGGTAATGAACCATTAGATGATGCTACATATGAATTATCTAAGCTCTAGGCCTTATGGAATCATAGAAGAAGATTTTTAAAGATTTTCCTATATAACTCTATGTAAAACAAGTGACCCATGGTGCGGGGGCATTTATCACCATAGGGTCATGATTTGTACAATCTTGGTAATGAACCATAAGATGATGCTACATACCAAATATCTAAGCTCTAGGCCTAATGGAATCATAGAAGAAGATTTTTAAAGATTTTCCTATATAACTCTATGTAAAACAAGTGACCCATGGTGCGGGGGCATTTATCACCATAGGGTATGATTTGACAATCTTGGTAATGAACCATTAGATGATGCTACATACCAAATATCTAATCTCTAGGCCTTATGGATTCATAGAATAAGATTTTTAAAGATTTTCCTATATAACTCTATGTAAAACAAGTGACCCCTGGTGCGGGGTCATTTATCACCGTAGGGCTATGATTTGAACAATCTTGGTAATGAACCATTAGATGATGCTACATACCAAATATCTAAGCTATAGGCCGAATGGATTCATAGAATAAGATTTTTAAAGATTTTCCTATATAACTCTATGTAAAACAAGTGACCCCTGGTGCGGGGGCATTTATCACCGTAGGGCTATGATTTGTACAATCTTGGTAATGGCCCATAAGATTGCTACATACCAATTATCTAAGCTCTAGGCCTTGCAGTTTTGCAGAAGAAGATTTTCAAAGTTTGCATTTTTAAAATCTATTTTTAGCTCATGTGACCTAATTATGCAATGGACCAGAACCATTTATACAACTTTAGTAGAGCTTCATCCAAGGAACATTCCTGCAAAATATTTTTCAAATTGGCCAAGCCGTTTAGGAGGAGATGTTGTTTGAAGCAATTGTTGACGCCGGACGCACGACGGACAAAAGGCGATCAGAAAAGCTCACCTTGAGCACGTTGTGCTCAGATGAGCTAAAAACACATAAACAAAAATCTTGTGATATAAAAATAAAATAGTTACAATCAAAACAAGAGTTGTCAAAACATATGCCCCCCTATGCACGATTTTTACATTCGAGGTCACTGTGACCTTGACCTTTGACCAAATGAAGAAAAAATCAATAGGGGTCATTCTACTAGTCAAGACCAATCACCCTATGAAGTTTGAGGAATGTGCCCAAGCGTTCTCCAGTTATTGATCTGAAACAATTTCACATTCAAGGTCACTGTGACCTTGACCTTTGATCCCAAAATCAATAGGGGTCATCTGCTAGTCATGACCAATCACCCTATGAATTTTGAGGAATGTGTGCCCAAGCGTTCTCCAGTTATTGATCTGAAACAATTTCACATTTGATGTCACTGTGACCTTGACCTTTGATCCCAAAATCAATAGGGGTCATCTACTAGTCATGACCAATCACCCTATGAAGTTTGAGGAATGTGGGCCCAAGCGTTCTCCAGTTATTGATTGGAAACAAAGAGGAACAGACAGACCAACGATCCGACCAACATTTGCAAATCAATATTCCCCCTCTTCTTTAAAGGGGGGCATATTAAAGATAATCATATGAATACAATCATGTATATCTATAGCACTGATTGTTCTCCATTTCATAATTCTGTGGACATAACAGTAAGTAATGGGCTAACAACTAAAATATATAGGGTCTACGAGAGTACCATGGATTTGGTATATGGAAGGCATAATCATGTTTGTCCTTGAAAAGTCTAAAAAATAATTAATATCACATTTCTGTAATATAGTCATTGTAAGGTAGAAGTGATAACTAAACAGTAATACAAATGATTGTAATGGATGTATACCTTTTTGAAGACATACGAGAGGAAATTTATATCACAGCTATTGAACAGATCCTACAGGTTTCTATTAAACAAGCAAGATTTTTAGAAATGTAAGAACTGACTGTAACACTGTTGTAAGTGCACATAAAAATAAAAGAATTATATCTACAGCAAAAACAAAATGTACATGTATGTGACCATACATATAACGGTATTCACTGCTCTAATCCTTGCTCAACTGGACTTACAGCTTGAAATATTAATAATCTCTAGTTTAAATAAAACATAAAATGCAACCAGATACTTTTAAAAAGAATAAAAAGAATATAATTCTCAACTAAGATCTGCCGTCTCCTACTCCATTTCAAATATAATTAATATGACACCAAAACCCCCCCGGAAAGAACATGCAGTGAAAAGCTGTACAAACCAACGACAAACAAATGCATGTGATTCTTGCTTCCAATAGTTTTCTTTGTTCAACATCCTCCGACAAACATTCGGGGCTGGGATATAACTGTTTTGGCGTCAAGCTAATTGTATGTACTTTTCGTATAAGCACATCAATGTGTGTATATTTGGGAACACAAAAGGACATCACTGATATTTTCTAAAATATCTTAAAATGGTGATTTTAGTGTTAAATTATCATCAGTAAAGATCACAAAGGTCTTGACGGAGGTCCAGCATTGGTGAAATCAATCGTCAAGTGTGAGGTCAATGCGATCAACTGTAAGAGAAAGATAAAATTTAGAGGATAGATTGAAATTTGAAAATAGTTTTACAGAATTTTATAGTCTCTTTTGTTGAAGACATAAATTATATTCATTTCAGCTGACCCCAAATTCTTGAGTATATACATATATAGATATAGTGGCCTACAGATGGCCCTGATTTGAAATTTTGAAGTTTGTTGTATACATTTAAACATGACACTTCCTTATCATGGTTCTAATGGAGAAGTGTCTGACTTGCACACTCGAGGTACCCCATTTGATTCTTGCCTGAGCTGTAGGATTTTACTTAACCCTTTACCTCATGAATATTCATGAACGAATAGATGATTTGATGAATATTAATTTACTGACTTAAAAATGGTATATGATATCATGAAATCGTTTCTTTGCCACACAGACTGTGTAGAAAATGAGCTACAGTACTGTATGAGCAAACAGAGCAGAACCTGATCAGACAGCTCTAAACATCAGGCTCTTATACTAGTCTTGTATTTATTCTTTTGGGTAAATTTAGAATGTAGCAAATTTGTGTAAATTCAAGGCTAAGATCCAAATTGGTTGTTAAAATGTATACTGATGGGACAGGCTGTGAGAAGTGTTTGTTCTGCTTAACATCCCACCGACAATATTTCAGTAATTTGGTATCTACTTGAGACAGATATAGTGCTGCCATACTGCAGTATCATGCTGTAGACAGGTGGCATGATACCACACCCATTCACATTATCCTGAAGCCAGGCCAACCAGTCCTGGAACTACCCTTATATGCTGAGTGCCAAGCCAGGGAGCAATATCAGTACCATTTTTCTTAACTTTGGAATGTCGCTGCTTGGGATAAAACTCACGATCTCCTGATTCCGGGGTGGACACTCTAACTACACGGCCACCAGGACCAGTACGTGAGAAGTGTGATTCCTATAACAACCCCACTTTATCTTGTGAAGCAGGGGTATAAATATGAAGCAGGACAGGTCATCCGGCCTGGTTCATTTTGTGAAGCTTGGTCATATCAACATGACAATGTATTGGGCAACACC
>CM037783.1:55834100-55857463 GCA_021229015.1 Solen grandis
ACTTTAAGTTCTACTTGCTACAAACTTTGTAATGAAAATTTTCTCATTGACACTAATGGTGGCGTTCGTGTAGTCCTTGCATGGCGAGGGATCGAGGAAACCGAAGTCGATCACTGCAGAAAACCCACTTGTCCGAACAGGCGTCAAAATACCATTTCAAATACAAGGTTTCGAACATGGGCTGTATTGGTGAAAAACCAGTGTTACCATCCATATCTAAACCCATTGGCTGCGTTCAGTTGCAACTGTTTCGGATTTGGTCCCCGGCTTACATTCTATACGCTATGCTTGCACCCTGTTTAAAACCAGATCAGCTATTGGGGCTGAAACGAGTCCATTATTTTTAACCGGGTTACCGTCATACTATGACCCGCGGGCACCCTGTAGTCATTGCGCGCGCACACACACACACACACACACACACACACACCATTGATTGGTATTTACCACCTGTGGTAACTACGATAACCATTTTAGTGATTGATTTTAATACTTTACTATGCGCTTAGCCTTAACGACATGGACTTTGTATACCCGAAATACTTCTATCTACACAAATTAAGATAATAAATTATCTTGACAGGATGTAAAAATATGTTAATATCATTGTTGACATGTGTAATATATAGAAGAAAAGAAGTACACGAGGTAATAAATATAACAGCAAATGCGGTTAATAATTTTGTACCTGGGTACCGGCAATATATAATTATACCGACCCGCGGGTAACCCGGGTACTCGTTTCAACCTTACCAGCCATATGACCACAATACTTTTAGGGTAGTATATTATTGGTCCGCCAAATAGTCGAAACCCACGTTCGCTTAATACAGTTTGCATCTTAATCGACTGCAGCTTTTTTGATAAGCAAAACTTGGTACTCATGAATCATTAATTATGCATTTCATTTAACATGTAGCGGGACAGCATGGATAATTTGACCAATAAAACGGCGTATGACATTTAGCTTTTCGGATTTTGAAAGTCAGCTTTTGCTTTTTTAACTTCAATGAGTATTCAAAATACTATATCATTTATGCGTGGTGTCATTGGTCAGCAAGTGGCTGTTTAGTATTCATAAAACAAAGTATCCAATGGAATATACGGTAGTGATAACTTATATATACGTCGGATTCCGACGATGTCGTCCGTTTTAGTCCCTTTATCTCTAAAAAAAAAAATAATTCAATTTTGGGCCAAACCAAAATGATTATGCCCTTTATTTAAAAAGTCTGATACCTATAGTCTCATTCATCACCCAGTTTTGATTATGACATGTTGCTCTATAGGTCTAGAGTTATCGCTTATCGATTAAGTAAGCCTGGAGTTATGGGCCCTGAATTATCAGATAAAGGGAGGGCGATTTTGTTTATAAAGTTTTTAAGTTCTTGCAGTTTTGAATACAATGTGTATAAGATTACCGTATAACATATAGGTACCTTCTTAGAGTAATGAACCGTTATTCTATTTAACACATATAAACACACACAAGTATTTGAAATAATTTGTCTGTTATATGGGCCCTGTCTTAATTATTAATACAGTATATATATCATAGCCTCTACTGACTTTCATTGAAGTTGGTGTCAAATACCCATTCATGTATGTATAATATAGATCTAAATGTTTAATTAGACACCTCGCGGGATCGAACCTACAACCCGAAGTTCGGATTAGGGTTGAAACATGTTCATTCATTCTGTATATTGTGTACATATATCGTAATAAAAAGGCCAACATCGGGTAACAGGTAATAATTTACCACAGAACCCTGATATTCAGTAAAAAAAATAATAAGTGAATAAAAAATGTCGACCTCTCTATATATATATTATACAGGACCATGATATTCAGTAAAAAAAAAAGGGGGGGGGATAAAAAAAAATCGACCTTACTTTTTTTTAAGATTGAATATCGGGGTCCTGTGTAATTACTAATTTGCCGGGTACCGGCAATCTTCTACCGGATCCACGGGTACCCGGGTACTTAATTGTTTCATCCTTACATCGGATCCGTATAAATTTACTGATCCACAATTAAATCCAACCTACCTTTTAACCCAGTTTGTTGAGTTAAACCCCCATATCTCTGATACCTGTGTTCTGTGTAGAGACCCGGATTTTAAACTTTTTTGGGTCAAGATTGAGGACTAACATAGGTGCATGGATTTATATATTGAGACCTACACTTCAGGAAGATTGAGATGGTCTTGTCCATTGCATGGGTTAGATTGAAGCAGCCAGTGAAGAACTTGTGTAGAATGTCATCAGGAATAACAGAATTTGCATTAGGAAGGGGTAAGCATATTCTTAACTTATTATTAAATTACTAATGTATACAGATGAGTAAAATTAAGCCCTGGCCAATAACATTATTGAAGTAGAAGGTAATAGTGGCCTCCATTTTCCCATTCATACGTACCGCAACAATTACATGTCAATACTGATAAGTGATGCAACAAAATATAATGATGTTTTAATTATATAATTGAAAGACCATGTATCTTGTAGACCATAAATTACTTAAATACCTTAAAAGGGATATTGTCTTCACTTGAATGAAATTTCATATCTAGAATCATAATTATATTTACACATGATTTAAGTATTTTTGTCGGTACTTTGTTGTGCTATATTCTAGAAGTAAATCATGCTGATCAGAAATTGATTTCATTTTTTTTTCTCCAGTAACAAATTTTTTTTAATAATATTAATACTAATATATTTTGAAGTATTAAGTGCATTGAAATTATGCACACTTACAAACTTTAATTTCCATTAAACTTGGTCCGCAGACTGGGGCCATCTTGGTTTATGAATTAAACTTGTCCCATTTTGATGATAACCTATTAACAATGAAATCCAAGAACCAGTAAAATACAGGATGAATATGTACCATAGCTATAAATAGAAATATTTTACTGACACAGTAATAAATTCATTAACCCTTTCCCTCATATAGACTCATTTTGATGCACTCAATAGGTACCACATAAAGCCTGATCTGCAGAAAACCACAGTTAAACCTTACCAAATTTAATTACAAAATCCTCATTTCCAGACCACTGAGGAGCAGCGAACAGCATAAAACCTGATCAGCCTGCGAGTTACTCGCAGGCTGATCTGGTTTTATGCTGTTCGCATAGGTCTTTTCATGGTGTCCTCTATGAGGGAAAGGGTTAAGCTCACAAACAGTATCATATACAAAACCAAATGTTAGCGGTCAGCCACTTATCCCATTGCAGTAATATTGGATCCATAGTCTGTTTTGAATACATCCTTTAACACTGAAACGATTGTGGTAATTACTTGACTTCGAGTTTCTCTGTACTTGTGTTAACCAGAGTCCCTTTATATAGTAAGATTAAGAGACCTTGCTAAAAATACCACAGAATGATTTCATTAAGGATGAAATACCTTAGAAATTATGTTTTATGCAACTGTTACTATTAATCTAATTGGTAATGTTTTTAAAGAACTTCAAAACATGAGCTTCTTAAATTTTCTGTGAAAACTTACCTGCATGATCACTGTTTTGTAGTCACAGTATCTTAATTATTAACATACCAAGTCACTTTATTTATTTATACAAAGGGACCCAGATCTTTAAATACTGTCTAAGTATTACAATATAGAATGTGGTACTGTCCTTAGTTCATGATGATAAGATGGTGTAAAGTACAAAGTTTTGTGGTTTGTAGGTGATCCCTGCCCACCCCTGAAGCCTGGGACACTTCGCCTATACAGCATGAGGTTCTGCCCATACGCCCAGAGAACCAGGATGGTGGTCCTTCACAAAAATATCAAGTAATAACATATTCACTCTTACCTCTGAATACATGTGTAACCAGGTGAGAAAAAAATGTGCAGACAAACAGGGACTTGAACCAGGGACCCCTCACTTACAGGGCTTCACTAATACAAATATCTCAGCAACAAGAGTTACCGATTGTCCATTTAACACATTATTCTATACTAGGTAATCTTAGTGATTGGAATCAGTCGAAAAAATATTCGTCAATTAATCAGAGACAAAAGTCACTGATTAATTGATTAATCGTGATTAAATACCAAATATACCATGTTTGGAGTAAATGCCTATTAAAACTCTCTTACTGTACAACATGAAAATAAAGTATTCTGTACTATATAGATTATATAGATATGTATTAGGTATAGATGTTAATTTCTCAAATATTCAAATACATGTATAAACATTGAACCGAGATAAAGTATAAGAGGTTACAACCAGAGGCCAACGATGCAAGTATCAATTTATCAAATTAATGAAATTACCCAATCAGATGCGCGTTGAAATATTAACAACACCCCCCTTTTTTGGTCAATAATTCGTCAACGAATTATTTTCGTCGTCATCGTCACGTCAACCAGTAGCTCGTCACTGATTCGTTGACTTTATGATTAATCAGCTCACCACTAGGTAATCTTCTGTCTACCCGTCTTAAGCGACTTGCCAAAGTAGCAATTGAAAGTGATTATAGCTCTAAGGTGGCTGATAAACAGAAGTCAAACACGTCCATTCTTGTGTTGGCATTTACTGTAACTGTGACAGTATTTCAGTCATATAGTGACATCCAGCACAGGCGGAGATAAACCCAGTGTGCATCTAGGTATACCCATTGACCTTTCACAAGCCAGCTGGCATCTTTCCTCACAAGTTGCATTGAAGAGACCCTGCCAGGATTTGAGCACACAATGGGAGGTTAAATGTAAAATCAAATGAATGTGTTTTTCTGTATCATTAAGCTGCTTGCATGCTTAAAACGGGCTTGGCACAAGTGAACACTATCTGTGTTCAGTTAGCCGCTTTCCAAATTAAGTCATCGCTAGATACTGACGCCTTACAGATCAATATATTCTATTTGTATTTGAATTTCATGCCTGTATATTGTAATTTTAGGATGTGTCAAAATATGCCATTTCATTGGTCAAAACGTTATTTTCTAATCATAGAGGTCATGTTACACAGCTGTTTGCAGCAATGTTTATTTTTTTTTATTAGTCTACTTGACTTCAATGCTGAAGAGTTTTTCATTTATAAGGCATGTTTTCATTGGAAGATATTTAATAGTCAGTGAAGGTTTGCTTGCCTATCTCACCACATCATGATATCAGGAAATGTAATTGAATAAGTCACTTAGGGTTTCCAACAATGGCTGTATTAATTGTTAGAGTATCTGTGGGTGGGAAGATCTTGGGTTCAGTCCCTGGCAGTGACTTGCCTATGTCATAAAATTGTATAGCACTTTTGTTGTGAGGGTAGTCAGCTTGATTAGGTGTCGGGATATACATGTATGCAATTAGTTTAAGGTGTGATATGGAATGACAGACAATTGCCTTATTTCTTCTGATGCAGGGTTGAAATAGTGAATGTCAACCTGAAGCGGAAAGCAGACTGGCTGTTTGAGATGAACCCAATCGGTCTGGTTCCGGTCTTACAGTGGGGCAACAATGTGCTGTATGAATCGGCAACCTGTAATGATTTCCTTGATGAAGCGTTTCCGGAGAATAAACTGAACCCAAGTGACCCCTACCAGAGGTCAAGAGACAGACAACTCTGGGAGTCAATGGGCAAGGTAGCAAAACATTCACATTTCCTTTGAAACAAGTTGTACATGTACAACTCTTATTTATCCTTCATAGCAAATTTTATTACCTGTACCAGTATTCAACACCTAGAAGACTTGCTCCTAGCAGGGATCAGACCACTGGCACTTGAACCTAAGAATTTTGAACCGTGTGGCCATATTTCATTGGGGTATGGCATAGTCACATACTTATGAAAAATAACAGAACTTGGGTGTATGTGTACAATTTTACCATAAGTAGACCATTAACATTTGTTTAGTATGTCATTAAACCTCAGGTTTTCCTGTTATACCAATTTGAAAATGTAAACAGATAATTCACATGACTTTTCAAGAAATCACTTAAGTATAAAGCTATAATAGAATGAATTTATTTAAAAAAAAATTTGAATTAAAATCATTTGCTTTATTAAGATGGGATAACTAATTAATTCATATTTGCTAAGCATTCTTTATTTTGGAACTTTTTGTTTTAACCATATTGAAACACCTTTTTTTGTGTTTATTGTGTTCGTTATTTGTCGCCAAGTTAAGTTAATGCAATTTAGATTCAAAACTACATGTGACAGTATATATGTAAATGTGATTACCAATATAGCATGGTGCAGTAACCAAAAGCTTTAATTGGTGCCCTACTGGTGTTTACACTGGAGGGGATTATAGGTTTGCCCTCCTTCTGTCTGTCCCTCTGTCTGTCCGTCTGGAAATCTTGATCCCGCGATAACTTAAAAACCGTTTAAGATAATATTATGAAACTTGGTATATAAATAGATGGCAGTATGGAGATTCTGCATGTCACTTTTTTTTTTCTCGGACCAACATTTGGTTGCTGTGGTAACAAAAAAATTATGTACCTCACAGGGTTCGAATTTAATCTTACATACTCACTAAAAGCAAATGAAAATTCAGAAAGGCGAGTTACAATTTAATGTACTTAATGCTTTTTTTTTTTTGCGAATGGAAATAGAGAAGCTAATGCTGCGTTTAACTATGATAGTTAAAGAACTATGATGAGCCTGCAGTTACAAGATGGATGATGTCTGGAAAGGGATAGAAAATACTCACCTCTCTGTCATATGGGGCCCAGAACTAATATTCTGTGATCATCTTGTTGTCACTGCATGACTGATTGAATCATAGTTTTGCATTATGTTGTTAAAACTGACACTTGACTTTTTACAAATAAAGAATTTGAAACTTTAAAATTGCGAGTTGATTTTTTCATTTAGCAAGTAAAAAGGATAAATGCTTGCTAAGAAAAAACAAGTGCAAAATCTGGCTAAATTCAAACCCTTGCCTCACCAGTAGGGGACTCAAGTGTTGCGTGTAACACCAGTTACTTATTAATTTATGTTGTTATATAATCCCAACGCATGATCCATTGTAACACAGAAGCTTGGTTTGACTCCCAATTTATTTGTAATTTTTTGCATCATTTGGGAAACAAGTTCTTGCAATTTAACTAATACCTCTCTATGTTTCCTGGGTTTGAGCAGTACTTTTTACCACGGAAAGTTATGAAAATCCCTGTCCCCCAACTTGGTTTAAACTCACAACCTTGGGATTTGCAGTGGGGTGTTACCACTGAATCACTGTGCCCCAGTATTATTATGATGAATTTACTTTATTGGTTGATATCAGGTTTTGATCTGCTGGAACATTGCATTTATGTTATTTCATTCAGATATTTTGTTTTCTTTTATGACATACAGCTTATCAGCTCATTTTATGAAGTTCCTGGTACAAAAGGAGAAGACAAAAAAGTCTTGGACAGAATGATTCGGGCGTTTGGTAGATATGAAAAAGAACTTGTTTCAAGAGGGCAGGGGCCTTTCTTTGGAGGTAAATTTTGTTATTGTTGTAACTTGTTAGCTCACCTGAGCACAACGTGCTCAAGGTGAGCTTTTCTGATCGCCTTTTGTCCGGCGTCCGTGCGTCCGGCATCAACAATTGCTTCAAACAACATCTCCTCCTAAACGGCTTGGCCAATTTGAAAAATATTTTGCAGGAATGTTCCTTGGATGAAGCTCTACTAAAGTTGTATAAATGGTTCTGGTCCATTGCATAATTAGGTCACAGGAGCTAAAAATAGATTTTAAAAAAAGCAAACTTTGAAAATCTTCTTCTGCAAACTGCAAGGCCTAGAGCTTAGGTATTTGGTATGTAGCATCATCTTATGGACCATTACCAAGATTGTACAAATCATAGCCCTACGGTGATAAATGCCCCCGCACCAGGGGTCACTTGTTTTACATAGAGTTATATAGGAAAATCTTTAAAAATCTTCTTCTATGAATCCATTAGGCCTAGAGCTTAGATATTTGGTATGTAGCATCATCTAATGGTTCATTACCAAGATTGTTCAAATCATAGCCCTACGGTGATAAATGCCCCTGCACCAGGGGTCACTTGTTTTACATAGAGTTATATAGGAAAATCTTTAAAAATCTTCTTCTATGAATCCATAAGGCCTAGAGATTAGATATTTGGTATGTAGCATCATCTTATGGTTCATTACCAAGATTGTACAAATCATGACCCTATGGTGATAAATGCCCCCGCACCATGGGTCACTTGTTTTACGTAGAGTTATATAGGAAAATCTTTAAAAATCTTCTTCTATGATTCCATTAGGCCTAGAGCTTAGATATTTGGTATGTAGCATCATCTTATGGTTCATTACCAAGATTGTTCAAATCATAGCCCTATGGTGATAAATGCCCCCGCACCAGGGGTCACTTGTTTTACATAGATTTATATAGGAAAAACTTTAAAAATCTTCTTCTATGAATCCATAAGGCCTAGAGATTAGATATTTTGATATGTAGCATCATCTTATAGTTCATTACCAAGATTGTACAAATCATCACCTTATGGTGATAAATGCCCCCGCACCAGGGGTCACTTGTTTTACATAGAGTTATATAGGAAAATCTTTAAAAAAAATCTTCTACTATGAATCCATAAGGCCTATAGCTTAGATTTTTGGTATGTAGCATCCTCTAATGGTTCATTATCAAGATTTTCAAAATGGTGGCCCTTTGGAGATAAATGACCCCGCACTAAGTCTTCTCCTCTGAAACCATAAGGCCCAGTGCTTATATATTTGGTGTGTAGTATTGTCAGGGCTAAAATGTTTAAGATTGAGTTATATCAGAATTCTTGTCTGTTTAAAAACCTTGTAATCAGTTGTAGCAATGGTACTCAGGTGAGCGTTTCAGGGCCATCATGGCCCTCTTGTTTTTTTTATTATACCCTGGAAGGTAGGCATAAAGTAATCGCACTGTCTGTCTGTCTGTCCGTCCGTCTGGATTTCGTTCCACTCCATAACTCTTACATTCCTTAATGGATTTTGAAATTACCTGGCAAAAATGTTCACTATCATGAGAGGATGTGTCGTGTGCAATCCCCAGGTCTGTAGCTTCTAGGTCAAGGTCACACTTAGAGTTCAAAGGTCAAAAATGGGGTCTATTTTTTGTTTTCCCTCCATAACTCCGACATATCTTGATGGATTTTAAAATTATTTGGCAGAAATGTTCACCATTATGAGATGATGTGTCGTGTGCAATCCCCAGGTCTGTAGCTCCAAGGTCAAGGTCACACTAAGAGTTCAAAGGTCAAAAATGGAGTATATATTTCATTTCCACTGCATAACTCTTGACATTCCTTGAGGGATTTTGAAATAACATGGCAGAAATGTTCACCACCATGAGACAATGTGTCAGTTGCATCTTCAGGTATGTAGCTTTAAGGTCAGGGTCACACTTAGAGTTCATAGGTCAAAAATGGGGATTTTGAATTTCCTTTTGCATAAATGTGCACCATAATGATATCATGTTTGTGTACAGTACCCTGGTTCATAGCTGAAAGGTCATGGTCACATCAGGTCAAGTGTCTTAAGCCCTGATCGTGCATTGGTTTGCCCTCTGTCCGGCTGTCCAGAAATTGGGATGCCCTGATAATTTAAAAACCATATTATAAGCTAGCTCAGTGAAACTTGGTATATGATGGCAATATCGAGATTATGCACCTCACTTTGATATTTTTTTTGGATAAAAATACTGGTTGCCATGGTAATGGAAATAATAAAAATATGCATGACCGGTTGGGGACTTATGGTTCAATTATGCATATGATTCTTAGCTATTTTGTATTTCATAAAAGCATAATGCTGTAGTGATTTCACTGTTAAAAATGTCAGGGAAAAGTCAAATGAAATGTCGGGAAATTTTTCACAATGCCATGAATATGCACTTCGGGGGCATTCATCACATCCTGTGACATATCTTGTTTCAGTGGGTAACTGCATTACTTTTGTGGTCATCTTTATAGCCAGGTCCTGTTAAAATATTCTTAGGAAATTATGTTTAAATCTAAAGCTTCTAAAGTCAGACAGTGGACTTTCTACTTACAATCACATTCCCGCCACTTATCCATAAATTAGTGTTGAAAGAAAAAAAGTACCACTGGTTGTAGAAGTCAACATTGCAGTTTTGATAAAAGTTAGATATATTGCAGGATTTTGAAAGCATTGGGTATAATCACAATTTCTGTGCAAATAAAACTGTAAAAGAAGCAAGTTTATAATTCAGTGTTCATCTGCAGCTTCATTCATTAAACTACCTATAAATAACCTTATTTGCACCACAAATTTGCGGCTGCAGAATTAGCTCAATTGTTAAGAGCGTCATTCAATATTTGTTCTTGCAAGGGGTCATGAGTTCTAGTCCAGCTGAGACTGTTTGTTTTTTTTGTTTTTTTTTTATGTATTTTTTTTATGTATTTTTTTGTCTATATTAAGAATTTTTTAAATCTAGTTTTTATACTTCCATTATTTTGCTTTTGTTAACTTTTTGATTTAAATCATAGACCACAGGACTCATTCAAATATATTAAGATATTCAGTCAAAAACAAATTGACCTATCTATATATAAATTATTTATAGAGAGGTTTTGTTTTTAATCTTTTCTTGTTAGAGTCTCAAATGACTGTAGTGTTTCTATTTGCATCTGTATGTCACAACTCAGAAAGTACTTTAGGGATTGAGTTTATACTTTATAGAATGGTCAAACTTTACTTACCAAGAACAATAACTCTACCTTGCTTCATCTCTATTACTAACTTGTATGGTGAAATTATGTATTTCTAGAACATATTTTAAAAACTGTTGAAGGCATGGATATCATTCTTTACACGTGGCAAGGATGTGAAGTGACAAAGAACAATAACTTTATCTTGTCCCATTTTCTTACTTTTCTATTAAAATTAATTCTGTCCGCAGCAAATTCATGTAGTATTAAAGGTATTGAGGGGATCAATACTAATAACCACTATTCCTTATCCATTTTTGTTTAATTTGACAGAGACCAATAAATCAAATAATCTATCTTACCTGCTGTTTTAATAAGATTTAACTTCCCTGATCTTTTACATGTATACCACAAAAAAAATTAAAGGGATTGACTTTATAATTCACACATTTAAACTTTGGTTTCTGACAGTGCTCTCGGTACTTTGATTTTTTATACCCCAGCAATTCAGTGTTTTAGGGGGTATACTGGAATCACTGTGTCGGTTTGGTTGGTTGTTACGTTGGTCTGATTTCTTTAATAACTTTAATGCAACATGTCTGAACCAAATTTTGGACATACATACCTTGTGTGAAGGTAGGTGTTATGGGTCAAGGTCAAGGCCTTCTGTCTTCTTTGTTACTTTTGTCAGGAATGAGATCTTATACCAGTAATCAAGTTTGGTACCTGTGTACTCTATATAGAGATACTGCACTGCCCCAGGAGTTGTTATTGTTATTAACGTCTAAGAATAGATATTTCAGCCATGTTTGAGCATATTTTTCCCTTATTCTAAAGGTAAATAGTATAAAATGTCAAGTTTTGCATGCTAAGCTATATTTAAGGATTATAAATGACCTTTTATACTGTCAAGTATTTCAATGTTGGACATCATTTTGATCCTTCAGATCATTGATTATCAAACAAAGTAGACATAATGCAAATTTGTTGAGCCTGTGCATATTTCTACTACAGGTAGCAAGGTATGTATGGCAGACTTCATGCTGTGGCCATGGTTTGAACGCCTCCCAGTGGTGAATGCTATCGTGCCAAGAACGACAATCACAGCTGAGGAGTTCCCACGTTTATACAACTGGATCCAACACATGAAGGAAGTTCCTGCTGTCAAGGCAACCATGTTTGACACAAACTCTCATGCACGTTTCTTGACAAGTCTTAAGGTTGAGAAAAATCCAGATTATGACTATGGTCTTGTTCCAGCCGGCAGGTTGTGATAGTGAGAACATGCCAGGATTTTTGAGAATGAAGCAACTTGATTGCTTTGTGCACATTGTATAGATCCGGTGTTCTCAAATATAACTATATTTATGTATGACTTTCAAGCTAAGGCTCAGGCTCAAAGTTTGGCCATTGCATTCAAGTGATTTGAGTATATAATATTTGAGTTTAAGCCCGAGATCTTACTCAAGACATTTGTAAATTTAGGTATAGTGTTATGGATGCTGCCAGGGAATAAAATAGTATGTCAGTCAATGAAAATGTGATAAATGATTGTTTATGAAAATATACACAATTGCATAAGCCTGTCTGTTTGTAAAAGGAAGTAGCCATGTCATAATTTTGTGTGAAAATGAGTTTATAAGTATTTGATTACCTCAGTCTTTTTATAATTATTTAATAACCTCAGAGTCTTTTTAAAGTGTGTATATATGTGTTGTTAGTTTTGGATTTCAGGTGTAATGTTACACCATGTAGAATTCACTTGATACATTATTTTCTTGGAAAACTATTTCAGTTATTTACATTTTGCCACCATCATTTTTGGCATATTTGTATTCAGACTTGGACATATAGCTTATGGCCAAAATGTTTTTAGTAATAGTTGATTTTGATATGGGCAATATTGAACTTTATGTAGCATTTTTGGCATTTTGAGCGTAATGTTCACATTAAATGTCTCAAATCAACCTAAGCTTTATTCTAAAAATAGCAATTCAAAACATGTAAACTGTTTTTTAAATTCAAAGTTAACATTTTAGGTGTAAAATATAAACTTGCAGTAATTTAGCAAAACTTATGGTGCTAATTAATACATTAAAACAATTTCACACTTATCACAATTTTATTTCAACAGACATAAGAAGGCTTATACACATGGAGAACAACATTACAAAAAACACACTTATTTACATTATTTATACACATGAATATAAAGAGCATGGCTATTAAAGATTTTATTAAAGTGTATTTTTTCTCTTATTTCTTTTCTGTTTTTATATTATTTTTGGTTGAATCATATGTGTGTAATATATGATGATATATATGAGACAAGAGGGAGAGCACATCATACACTGGGAATTTTGTCACTTGGTATAGCCTCCAAATATTCATTTCAGGGAAAATTATTGGAAAGAGGCTTAAGTTTGTCCATGCCTTACTTGACAGATTCCAGTAAGAGAATGTCAGTATATACTGACTGAATACTTATCATGACTCAACTGCTAAAGCATGTCAGTGTCCAGTCCATTTTGTAGATCAAATAAGTTGTTGTTGTAGAGGTTAAAGGTTGCTGCTACAGGAGGAGGAGGACCCTGAGTGCACACGCACCTGGGTACAACAAGCAACTTAACATAAGTTAACTAGAGGGCTTTTTCACATAAACATCTGAGTTACCCTTCCAGAATTTGAACCTATAGCAGTGAGGGGTTGAGTGATGAAATCAAATAGGTGATTGTACACAAATAGAAAATGCTGGGTCTATCAGAAAGGCATATTATATACTTAGCTCTAAAATGGTCAAATTGCACTCTACGTGCTCTGGAAAGCTTTTGAGTTTTTAGTGGATTTGTTACATTTGAAAGTTGCATGCATATTATTAGTATTTCTATGAAGTTATGTACATCATCATGTGTATGTTTTAGACAGTACAATATTTTTAATATATCAGATTTTATAGTGCTCTTTTAAAAAAAAAAGATAAATAAAAAAAAACATGTTCAAAAGTACTTAACAAACTATATATTTATTACAGAATTGACAAACAGTACAACATATAAAGAAAACAGAATTACATCAAACTATCAGCATTACAATTCAAGGATGAAAGTAACTAGAATTCTTTAGAAAAAAGTGTTTGGCAATGAATTTCTAATGCCTTAGTATAATTTGAAACATACATATAAAATGCAATATAAAAAAGACAACAAAAATCCCGCTAAACTATCAGCATTTTACTTAAAGGATGAATTTAACTAAAACCTTTGATATACATAGGACAAATTTCACTTTCTATTTTGAAATTGAATTCTGACCATTGGTTTCATAAGATTTTTGAATTTTCTATACAGAGTATTTTGGGAAACTTGCTAACCCCTCTTGGCCTCATTTTTCAAGAGATCAACTTTATTTTATTATTTATTGTAAAGGGCCATGACGTGACCATTTTTTCTCAATGAATAAAATTCTGATCGTTGGCTTCATAGAAGAAGAATTTTGTGATTTTATATAGAGAGTATATAAGGAAACTAGCAGATCCATTAGGGGAGGCTCGTAGATGACGGGTGGCCATGGACAATGGACGCAAGGTGATCAGAGTAGTTTGCCTTAGCACATTGTGCTCTTGTGAGCTAGGAGTTAAATAAAATAAAAAAGAAGCAAAATAAAAAAAAAATTAACTTAAGTGCATGTATTAAGTATGGAATAAAACTTATTTCCTGAAATTATAAATGTGTATCAAATTTGTTTATGAATCTTACATTTGAAATTTTTAGATGGAGAAACAGAGAGAGAGAGAGAAAGAGAATACCGGTAAATAAATATAGGGCATTATATGAAACATGAAAATGAAGTTACACCAATTTCTATTTATCATATTGAATATACAAAAATACATTTGTACAATAATTATATTACAACAGTGATGATGATGATGATGATGATGATGATGATTGTGGTGATGAAAGAGAAGGAGAGATTTAGTCGATCTTATTTCAGAAAAGGATATTTATTCTGTTAAAAATATGTAAAATAAGAATCATTAGGCATTATGATGACCCATTTCCATCTACCTCGATCAATTGTTTGACAATTCTACAAGGAAATGTGGACGGGTGAGATATTGAAATCATCGAGATCATTTGAAATAGCTTGATACAATAGGTCATCATGAGGTGTGCAGTCACATGAGTCGGGTAGATAGCTCAAAGGTCAAGGCCAGACTTAGAGGTTGAAGGTCAAGTATTTGACTTTCTTCGGGCTGTAACATAATCATGCAATGGAATTTTTTCAAATAACTTGGTAAATGTTCAGCATGAAGAGACAGCAAAAAGGAAATCTTTTTTGCTGGATTTCCATACCTCGTGTTGCCTTTTGATATTGTTAACGCGTGATACAAGGTTATTGCTGAAGTTGTACGTCATATATTAAAAGAAACCAATCTTAAATTGTAGCATTGTGTAATTAAATAAAAAACAACAACTTCATTCTCAAGTACATTTATGTCATATCGACTTTCCCGTCCTTAAACATCATACCCAACACATTTACGCAAAGTGCGTTTCACAAACTTTCTGTACTTCGAGTTGAAAGCAAAATATATGAATGGATTTATAACACTATTCCAGAAGGGTGAGTGCACTGCAAACTGTACCAGCCAGTCTAGCTCTATGTGGCCTGGGTTTGGAATCCGTATCCCAATGGTGATAATAAAGTATGGAGTAAAGCAGACGACAAACCCTACTGAAACTGCTAACAGCATTTTGACTAAACTCACCTCCGATTTTTTTATTTTCAAACTACTTTTTGTACTCCCATCGGTCTTATTTATGATATTTTCTCTTTTAATTTCGTTTGTACTGATAGCTTCTGAACGGGGAACATTTGTAATACTATTAGAGGACATCTCAATTTCGCTGGATGTCTCGTCAATGCTTTTGGAATCTTTCGCGGCATCTGAGAGTGAAAAAATGGTTAGATTGTGTCTTTTGAGTTTTAGAACAATATTTCCATACGCATAAACGAATGTCAGCAAAATCAAAGCGGCAGCAGTGACCTCAAAGATATGAACTGCAAGAACAATAGACCGTCGTTCAATGTCGTCTGTTCCTGTGCAGTAATGGCCGACAGCACGCGTGGTGTTCCGCTCGTCAGTGACTTCCGTTATTCCGCTTGTTTCACCGGAAGTACTTATGATTACGGAGACGACGTCAAACGTTACGAAGGTACTAGCTGAAAGGCAAAAAGCGACTGACGTACAAACACCAATACATATTTTTGCTTCTTTTACCGTTATCTGTCTACCTGCATCGCGACAGACTTTCAAATATCGATCTATCGAAATGATCCATATTATGAGTACAGACGTAATCACACCCCATTTGTCCAGAAAGTACATGAGCTTGCACATATACCGGTGAGTGTACCGTATATTGACCGCAAGGTCTGGAACTGTCGTGAAGGATACAACACACACTATCAGATCCACAACAGACAACGCGATGATGAAAATTATTGTCGATGTTTTATTCGGAATAGTTTTAAAAAACAAAAAGGTTAGCACATTTCCAGATATTCCTAGCAACCCATTTACGCACGTGAATGCTATGATAGGAGAGTACTCAAGCAGCAGCTCGTGCTGCTTCTGCGCTATCAAGCTTTCCTCTGATTGTTCTTGATGAAATCCGTCTGTGTAATTTGCTGCCATGACTTTGTCAGAGAGATTTATTGATACCACTTTTGTCCACCATGAACTTCCAGAAATGTAAAATATTGTGTGTATTAATCTTCCTTTCTGTCAGTGGTCATAAAATATTAAAACATGTTAGCAATACAAGAAGATAATATAAACATAAACGATGAATAAACTATATATTGATGCCCACACAAACCACTCCCCCAAACAGAATGCCGTTCTATGTGTACGAGGAAAGTAAATATATGAAAGTACGGTAAGTATAACAGGAAGAGAGCCACTCAAATCAGCCCCTACTTTAATTTTACTTTGAAGAGATGTTTCATGATTCTTCCTTGAATTAAAAGTCAATATTTAAGATTTTCTCTAGCTAAAATATTTTAATTATTCATAAGCCCACTCGCTAATCTACTGAGCTGTGTTATTTTTTGTGGGTTTTACACATTTTTGGTGGGTTTATATGCATGTATCATTTGTCTCTAAATGTGCTTTTGTTTGCAAAGTTAAGTATTGTTTTCCTGAAATGAATATAATAGAAACCTCTTCAGTCATTACGTATTCGCATAAATTTTGTGTGGAGCAAAAATTGAAACCTTACAAACAGCTGTGTAGCATCATATAGATAGATCATAAAGATCAGCGATGGTTCGCACAAGAACCTCGTGGGCCAGAAATGGACCAATAGAATTAAATATCACATGAACGCAAAACTGATCAAAAAATGAAACCACGTCGATCTTTGGGAGCAGAAATTGAGAAATAAACATATCATAAGGATCTCATGAAAAAAGACGGTCAACGGTAAAGATAAGTATTATGTAAGTCATTAAAAGCATGAAACTTTATTTATTTCACAGTATGTGTACAGGACATACGAAAGTTATTATTGCTCTTCGCATACATATCATTTTAAGACAAACAGCAAAAGAAAGCGATGACAAATTGATTCCATAAATCAGAAAGCTAGTATCTAATCGGCATTCTCCGGCTTATTCCGGAAAATTCACTTCGTGCGTGAAAGCATTCGGGGCAGACACTTAACTTCCGCTTAATCGGTCAAACAATGGATTCCCACAATGACCAAAATTATAAAGATTAAGGCAGATATTCATCAATATTTCCGTGTACATGCATGTTTTATAATGGAGGAGAAGTTTATCGTTAATGAAACCTGAACTATACACCAATCGGTTGCGTCCATGAAAAAAAGAGAGTCATGATTATTAATTTGATTACATATGCAGGGTGTGTTTGTTTAACAGTCTTCAATTATACATCATGTATGCTTATCAAAAGTATATATTCAAGTTCGTTCATGCACTTCAATAAATCTTGACCTAAAGATGATGTGATATTAATATTCATATTCAACCAAAATAAGACTTCACTATTTCTTTTTACTGAATCGTCGCCGCGGCAGTTTTTCCGTCAATGGAGCAACGTCCAGCGAATTACAGATAGAAAAAGACCCCAGAGTTCACAAAGGCACCCGGGTTGATATACTGACTACTGGAGAGCATCCTCACTTGAAAATCAGAGGGACTTTGTCAGGCTCTAACCCGCATATATATATATATATATATATATATATATATATATATATATATAATCTGACATGAATCGTTATTTCATATAAATTTTACTAAACGAGTTCGTGAAAATATGTAAATGTTATTAAGCGAGCCAAAGGCTTAATAACATTTTCATGAACGAGTTTAGTAAAATGATATGAAATATCAATTAATGTTATATTCTTTATAATGACAGTAAATCGCGATTATAACAACAAACAAATAAAACATGAATGAACGGACTGTTAACGAATTGCTATTTGTAATCTAACACCAAGAAAATAGTTTAAAAAAAACTAATTTCTCATACATTTTCAGCTTCGTATGAATATTGCATCTTTTTGATCAAAATTAGTTGCTTCAAATACATTTAATCCAGCTGTTCGAGTTCAACACTATGCATATACATGTACATGTATATAAAATACACGCGGGTAACGCAGAGTAAAGTAATTCGGTCTAAAAGTTATTTGTTACGTGTTAAATATAAGAAAATATGTGACGGTTATACGAAACCGGAAAGAGCTGTTTGAGCATTATGTCATATGATAAATATGTATTATGTATACTTGTGCAGTACGATGTACTTTGCAAATTTAACGTGATGGATTTTGTGGTGGAAGTCAACAGAAGTATGAAATGTATTCGTACAAGTTTGTTACACGAGCTAATATGAACTTATTGCAAGTTTATGTTACACGAGCTAATATGAACTTATTGCAAGTTTATGTTCCACGCGCTAAAATGAACTTATTGCAAGTTTATGTTACACGAGCTAATATGAACTTAATGCATGTTTATGTTACACGAGCTAATATGAACTTAATCATGTTTATGTTACACGAGCTAATATGAACTTAATGCATGTTTATGTTACACGAGCTAATATGAATTTATTGCATGTTCATGTTACACGAGCTAATATGAACTTAATGCATGTTTATGCATGTTACACGAGCTAATATGAACATAATGCATGTTTATGTTACACGAGCTAATATGAACATAATGCAAGTTTATGTTACACGAGCTAATATGAACTTAATGCATGTTTATGTTACACGAGCTAATATGAACATAATGCATGTTTATGTTACACGAGCTAATATGAACTTAATGCAAGTTTATGTTACACGAGCTAATATGAACTTATTGCATGTTTATGTTACACGAGCAAATATGAATTTATTGCATGTTTATGTTACACGAGCAAATATGAATTTATTGCATGTTTATGTTACACGAGCTAATATGAACTTATTGCAAGTTTATGTTACACGAGCTAATATGAAATTATTGCAAGTTTATGTTACACGAGCTATTATGAATTTATTGCAAATTTATGTTACACGAGCTAATATGAACTTATTGCATGTTTATGTTACACGAGCAAATATGAATTTATTGCATGTTTATGTTACACGAGCTAATATGAACTTATTGCAAGTTTATGTTACACGAGCTAATATGAATTTATTGCAAGTTTATGTTACGAGAGCTAATATGAATTTATTGCATGTTTATGTTACACGAGCTAATATGAACTTATTGCATGTTCATGTTACACGAGCTAATATGAACTTATTGCATGTTTATGTTACACGAGCTAATATGAACTTATTGCATGTTCATGTTACACGAGCTAATATGAACTTATTGCATGTTTATGTTACACGAGCTAATATGAACTTATTGCATGTAGTGTATTTCTAAAATCTAACGCTCTTTATGTGTTTTTCCCTCCCAATAAATAAGAACTCCTCTTCTCTAGTCCAGCTTGCGCACTGGCCCTCATCATCCAGATTACAGGAACACGCAACAGTCAGTTTAATAAGCAAATCGTGATTAAATGCTTGAGTAGCGCTCTAATATATCTGATCTAACTTCCCTACTCTCATCATTTTGATAAAACATGATTACATCGATATAATCACGGTATAGGGTACTTTAGTACTTATAGCAGAAGGCCGTGAGGTGATTTTTATTTTCAAAATATAATTACTGGATTTAAAACGCTTGATCAAGAGACGAAGATTTTTTTAATGTTTGCCTGTATGTTGATTATAATTCAAGAACTTCATCGTCGATTACTTAAGACTGACTATTGCGTTTGTATATAAGCGATAGCCTACGTTGAGAGCAACGAAATGGGTCGCTCGTGGGTATCCGACTATATACGGAAGCTTCATCTTTATAAGGGATCAGCTTTGTTTTCGCAATTATTACAGAGGATCATGGGACAATCTATTGTACCAAATCCATCCATTCAGAGGACTAGGTTTTTCCCCATTGAAATTAATTTGGTTGTTATTCAACCAGAGTCTGGGATAAAGTTTATTCCAGCAAGTGAAAGGTCATTCAATAAAGTTTGGGAAGACTTTCCTTAAGTTTAAATATTGTGAATACGCCCCTCTCATTGAAGCAGAGTGGGTGACAGATGAGTTCAGCAAATCTTTGAATACAGACAAATCTGACAGAGAGAACTGACGCTATCCAGGGACTGCAAAACAAATGAAAACATTGTATCCTTCAGTCCTAAATGACACACAAAGAAAGTGCAAACCAGTCCTGCTTTCAGTTACCGGTAACAGCCGCTTACGTTATGTATCTAGTGTAATCGTTGTGGGTTCAATCCCCATCCACGACAAATGACTTTTGATTTCTGCCCCTGAAATATTCATAATTGATTAATAATATATCACATGTTATCATTGAAGTTGTGAGAAAAAATGTCTAAAAGCTGCTTGCCTATTAAAAATGATCCTAATGATCCAAATAATTACCGTGGTATCACGTTGACTAGTGATTTAGGAACACTTTTTAAGAGTGTTTTAAATTCAAGAACTGAAAAATGGTTTTATGACAATAATTTCTTACCCGATTTCCAGTTTGAATTCCGAAAAGATAGAAGTACAGTGGATGCGATATTTATTTTTCACACGTTAGTTAAAAACGCATTAAATAAAAATCTCGTTTGCCATGCGCATTCATAGACTCCAAAAAAGAGAGCATTTGATTCAATATATACTAATGTTTTGGTATAAATTATTTAAGATGGGGTTAGATGGCAAAATACTAGTAATGTTTAGAGCGATGTATGGCGTTGTGAAGTCTTGTGTGAAACACTTTAATTCATTTTCTGACGTGTTTAATATATCAGTTGGTCTACGACAAGGCCAAAATAGTTCGTCGGCAATGTTCGCATTGTATCTTGAAGATTTAGAGCTATTTTTACAAGGTAGAGTGAATTGTCGTCTTTCTATGATGATTTATGTATAATGTTACTCTGTTTTGCAGACAACATAGTCATTGTAGGGCATTCAACTGAAGATTGTCAGAAAAGTTTGGATAGTTTACACCAATATTGCAATAAATGGGGACTTGAAGTTAATAATGTAAAAACAAAGGTTGTTGTTTTTCGGAAAAGAGGTCATATTCATAAGGATTGAAAAATGGTTTTATAATGACTCTAGTCTTGAAGTCGTCAATAAATTTAATTACTTAGGGGTTAACTTTAATTACACTGGTTCGTTTGTACTAAACAACCTGTGCTTAGTTGGTAAAGCTCTTAAAGCCATGAATGTATTGTTTCATAATGTTAATAAATTTGAACTAAAACCAAATACAGCTATGTAATTATTTGATGCATTTATGGTATCTATAATTAATTATGCTTGTTATTGTTGTATTGGGGTTTACCGTCGCTGCGATAGTATTTCAATCATATAGCGACGTCCAGCTAATTACAGGTAGAGGAAGACCCCGAGTACACAGAGGTACCCGGGTAGAACCACCGACCTACCGCAAGCCAGCTGGAAGGCTTCCTCACATGAAAAATCCGAAGTCCCTACCGGGATTCGAACCCACAGCGGTGAGGGGCTGAGAGATTTGTAGTCCACGACTGTAACCGCTCTGCCACGGCGGCCCCTAATTATGCTTGTCCCATATGGGGGTTCACAAAGTCAAAAGAATTAGAACGGATACATCTGAAATATTGTAAGTCAGTTAAAACTCATGTAACGATGCTGTATATGGTCGTTACCCAATATATATCAGTAGCTATGTACAAATTATTAAATATTGGTTAAAGTTAATCAATACTGAAAATTTTATATTAAAACATTATAGAACAGAACAGAAGAGAACATATATTTTATTGACTTGTAAAAATTACATTGTCAAAATCAATACATGCACATTAAAATATAGTACCATTTAAGCATAATACCCCATATAATATAGTATAGTTTCAATTATTAAAATAGAAAATATGTATGTATTGCAAATAAGCACAACGTATGTCAAATGATCAAATTTAACATTGATATATTTGCTCTTATAACAAATGCGTTTGTGTGTGTTTTTTTTATTAGATTGACCAAATTATGACATATTTCAAAAACATGATATCCTCATAGTAATTGAAATGAGACCCAATATGAGATTTAGTAAAGGAAAATAACATGGAAAAAATAATAAAATGAATGAAAAAAAAATGGATGAAAAGTGGAAGAAAAGAGGACAAACCTCTAAATGCTTTATACTTATTTCATATTGTTCAAAATTTTGTTTCTGGATTCTAAAGAAATTTTAACGTAAATGGCTAAATTAAAAAGGACAGACCTGTTTTCACTTTTCAACAATTCAAGTCGGATTATTATAAAAATACAATTTAATAATTTTTTTCTCTAATTTCTTTATATGTAGGACAGACTAGTATAAAATGAAATTCAGTCTCTACTTTTCTCATTGAACAACACTGACATAATCTCTCTTCTCGTACTAGTCTATTTCTAGAGTATCTTCCTGTCTGCATCCTTAATGAATGAGAACTTAATCTAATTTTTGTTAAGAAAAAACGAAGTGACGCTGGAAGAAAATCTAGATATGTTTCATAAACAAATGTAGGTTTAACAAAGTGATATACTTCTAGAACATTACTTGTTTCCTTTTTTGACATCCAATTTTGTATGAAATTATCAATTAACCTTTGTTTAAACACAACAATAAACTTTTTAACATCAACCTTTTCGGGAGAATCCCAAATATATGTAAAACCGTGTTCACACAATATTGTTTTAACATTATGTACCCAATTAGAGTGACCCTTTGAAGAATCATTAAAAGCCATAAAATATATACGATTTAGGATGATATTATTTGTGTCCAAAAGCTTAAACCAATATTTAAGGATAGATACGTACCTATTGATATAAAGAGGATATCGTCCTAATTCTCCATAAACCCCCATTGAACTGGTCGACTTTTTAACTTTAAGAACACTTTTACAAAATTTAAGGTGGATTCTTTCTATTTCTTTTGATTTTGAAAAACCCCATAATACAGCAGAATAATTTAATATTGAACCTACAAAGGAATCAAACAGTTGACACAAAGTTTTAGGTTTTAATTTATATTTACCACAGTTAACTAATAAAACGTTCAAAGCCTTTAGAGCCTTCCC